>CM031377.1:3317050-3944985 GCA_018208015.1 Medicago ruthenica | reverse complement strand
TTTTGAAAAAAAATCAAATGGTTAAAATTAAAAATTTAATAAGGTCTATGGTGGACCACTTATAATGTTGGTCCACCTGAGATATTTAGAGTTAAAAGCTAACAGCGTGGACCAAAATGATTAACGGGAGAACAGATAAGGGACCAAATTATTACATTTTATAGTTATAAGACTACTTTGAAAAAAAAGAATTAAGTTAAGAGACTGGTGGTCAATTAAACCTAAATTTTATGTAAAAAAAAATCAATTTTTTAAGTTTTAACGTGCTGGATGCATAATTCTCAACATTAAATTTCATTTTTAGATTTCTTAAAGGGCACTTGTTAGCATGTACCATAAATAAATTTATAGAATATATGATAAGCTTTCAACCATGACAAATTTGTAGTTTGTCACCCAATGAAAAAAATCTTCAAACATAAGTATTTTGTTCCAAAGTGGGTCAAGGCCCTTTCCATCAATGGCTCAGGTTCCCCGAGTCACTAGTTTATAAACGGATCATCACATGGACTTGTGATAAATACACTGAGTCATGACTGTCTAAGCCAATCTCAATTGCTTATTTTGGATCATATGTCAAGTTTCTCTAATCCGCTCACATGTGCCCCCCAAGATAGTTGTCTGAATTAAGTTTAGGATTACTTTAACCCTAGTTCATCGCTGTAAATGCTAACCCATAGCCTCCATCATGATACACATACTTTTTATCCCAAAAACTCATATATTCAACACATTCTTACTTGAAGGTTGAAGAGTTTGTAGGTACACCACCCCTCCGGTGAGACGAAGGTGTTGCCGCTCAAGTTCGTCAACCTCAACTTACTCTAGTCACCTCCAAACCGCGGATCTCTAACCCAACCGAATTAGTGACGTCGTATGTGGAAAATATTGTACGCATTTCACCGCCTTCATTTCACGAGACCAAACGATTAACACTCGATTCTAAGTGGTAGTTAGCGTTATCTTTAAGATGTTACAAGACTTATGACTTTGTGTGTGTGGGGGGGTGGGGGGGGGCAACTATTTTGGATTGTCCCAACAGGATGTCCTCGTCAACCTAATATCGTACATAAGCCCAACACAGAAGAGGAAGGCCTAAAACACATCTTTGAGCCCCATTGTTGTTTACACACTGATCCAATACTCTAATGGATAAGGGCTTGAGATTCTAAGAATTTGTGATGCTTCATGCCGTCATAAGGAGCAATGACCAAAGGTTACAAGACCTTCCCGTCTGTAACCACATTGCAATGACTATACGTCTGTAACTCCAATGAACCCAACATCCATACATATAAAAGAGTAACCTTAACATCATCCAATGTACGATGCATTATACCCTTAACTTCTCACTTATGCCCACATACTAACTTAACTGTTGGAGTGTGTCATACCCCATTTTTGACCTATTTTCGTTTCGCTTTTTCTCGTCTTTTAAGCCGAGAATTTTCGTCGTTTCAGACGAAATTTCGGCAGAGAGGTATTTTAAAATACCTCATTTTTGTTCCGAAGGCGACTGTTTTTTTATTTTATTATTATTTTTATTTTTTTATTTTTTATTTCTTTTTTAAAATTCCTTTTTATTAGTATTTTTCTTTTATTTTACTTATTATTTTCTTTTTATTTTCGTTTTTTATTTTTTTTACTGCTTTTTATTTCCAGTTATTTTAGTCCAATAACAGTCCGGAGGGGCATTTTTGTCCATAATTTTCAAACCCTAGTTTTTTGCACTATAAATAGTGCATTTAATGCACTGTTCACAGAGAGAGAGGTCAGAATCCCAATCAGTCAAGTCAGAAAAATCAGTCAGAAACAGTACAATCACAACCACCGTGAACCACAAACAAAACCACCACCACCACCATAAGTTCAAATAGGCCACCACCATAAAAAAAAAACCTAAAACTTTTTCTCTTCTTTCCAAATTCAATCATAACCAACAAACACTAAACCACACAAAAACACCACCAGTCTTAACTGAAACAAAACCTTGACCTTCATTTCTTTTCTTTCCTTTTTTACTCAGAAATCAAAGAAACAGAACAACAAACCAAATCCGAAGCCCATTAATCTCACAAAACCGAATCAAGGAACCAAATCCACTAAAACAGAACAACACACCAAGTCCAAAACCAAACACCAAACAACCCATAATTTCACAAATCCAAATCGTACAGTTAAAAAAGGTAGTTCTCCAGAATTAAAAAAAACTAGATCTAGCAGCTTTGAAAAAGGTTTCGAGAAAACGAGTTTGATTTTTGAAGAGAAGAAAGAAAAGGATTTTAGAAAAGTTAAAATTTTTTGAAGAAAAAAAACGAAATTTTTTACCTCCGGCACGGTGGTGCCGCCGTCTAGGCCGGCGGCCACCGCGCCGGAGAACCTTTTCCAGCCGTGGTTTTTTTTAGAGAGAAGAGGAAGTTAGAGAGAGAAGAAGAGGAGAAAACGAGGGTTTTGCTTCAGCAAAAGCCTTTTATACAGCTCCTGAACCGGTCCATTTGAACCGGGTCTGACGCGGCCCAGTATTGTTCTCTTCCTCCTCTTCTGATTTTCTTTTCTGCACTCCCTCTTCTGCTCACTGCACCCCCTCTATATTTTCCTATTCTTTTTTCTTTTATTTCTTTTTATTTGTTTCTCTTTTCTATTTTCTTTATTTATTTTTATGCATTTTTTATTTCATTGCCTTTATTTTTAGCACTCCATGCATTTTTACTTTATTTTTCTTTTATTTTTTGCTACATATTTATTTTATGTCTTGCATTTCATGCATTTTTTTTATTTTATGCAACATATTTATTTTATGTCTTGCATTTCATGCATTTTTTTATTTTCTTTATTTATTTTATGCAACATATTTATTTTATGTCTTGCATTTCATGCATTTTTTATTTTCTTTATTTACTTTATGCAACATATTTATTTTATGTCTTGCATTTCATGCATTTTTTTTATTTTCTTTATTTATTTTATGCAACATATTTATTTTATGTCTTGCATTTCATGCATTTTTTATTTTTCTTTCTTTATTTTATGCAACATATTTATTTTATGTCTTGCATTCCATGCATTTTTTTTATTTACTTTATTTATTTTATGCAACATATTTATTTATTGCTTTGCATTTCATGCATTTTTTATTTCTTTATTTATATTTTTAGCCTATTTATTTTAATGCATTTGCAATTTTATTTTTTATTATTTTGTCATCTTTTTATTCTATTAGAATGTATTTAGGGACAATGTAAAATATAAATGAGAATATCGCACCGACGCCCACATTTATTTATTCCGATTTATGTCGAAAACGATAAAAATGTAATAATGACCATATCCGAGGAAAAGGACCATCACTTGATCCAACGTCATTTTGAGGGATCCGGCGCGTTTTAGATTATCTCAGCATACTTTAGCCTTTGAACCTTAGGAATTAATCAAAATTTTCAAAAAAAAAGTCAAATAGTCAAAAATCAAAAAAACATTTCATATAATAAAAAATTCGAAAAAAATCAACCTTGATTTCAAACCAAATCCCTTTTCTTTCTTAATCAAATTTTAATCAACTTTAATCATTCCAAACTTTTTCTTCAATTTAAAATCAATTCAACTCACATTTTTATTCTTCTATGCATTTTCGGCCTCTCATCTCTCTCAAAACATTTTCAAAAATTTAAAATCAATCAAAACAAATCACTCGGCTTTTTACCCTGAACTACATGATTTTGATCCCATTCGGGTATGTAGGCAAAAGACTTTGTCTTTCCAAATCAACAAAATAACAAAAACATTTTCTTTCTTAAACTCATCACTTTACTCTTTTCACACTTAAGCATTTATTTACAAACAAATAATCAATTTAGCATAAAGATAAGTAAAAACAAGAGGTTCCTATAGAGTACTATAGACGTTTAGGGTGCTAATACCTTCCCTTTGCGTAACCAACCCCCGGACCTTAAAAATAGGGTTTTTTCGAACTTTCTCCCTTTTCCTCGGAAAAATAAAAGATCGGTGGTGAACTTAAAATTGCGAGTCAACGCTAACTAATGGCTTGATATCCAAAAATCACCACGACAGAAAAATGGCGACTCTGCTGGGGACAGCGTCCTAAGTGGGTTAAACCTATCTCGTTTTTCTTTATCTTTATGCTTTATTCTTATTTGTAATTGTAAATACGTGCTTAAGTGTTTATCTTTTTATGTGAGTGGTGAGATAAATCCTACACCCGGACTTGAGGGAAACATAAGATAGGATGGTGGTATAATCAAAGTGTTTTTCCGAGAGTGAGTTTCGGCTGTAGCACATGTGATAACCTCCGCTCAATGGAGGAATCTTAGGAAGTATCACTATGTTGGCATGAGTAGTCGTGTTCGGCATTGTTATTTTCAAGTGACCTATGAAGTTGAGGACCTTTAGTTACACTTAACTCATCTTGGATTTTTAGGACGTAGTGCGGTGGCTAATCAAGAGTAGTCTTGAATTGGTTTATACGCGATACTACACTCAAACGAGACTTTCCTACAAACGTCGTTGGACCGGGAGTAGTCCCGTAATCCGAATAATATTCGGAAGTGGTCAATGACTTTGGGAACTTGGTAGAACCCGTGATACAGGTACATGTGAAACCATAGTCCTTAACAAATGGCGTGTTTACCCTCGACTCCAACATTATGGACTTAACCTCACCATGTTTTCTCTGCTTCTTTAGTGAAATTCTGGCAGTTAAGGTTCAGAATACTAAAACAGAGCACGATTTTGCAAAAACAGAGCACGATTAAAAACCAGTTCAGAAGCAGTAATAAAGGTGCAGAAAAGTAAAAAGGCACGGATATTTGTTAACCCAGTTCGGTGCAAATGCCACCTACGTCTGGAGGATACCAATCTAGGAAGGAAATCCACTATTGGAATTAATCCTAAGACTCAAGACACAATCCCCCTGTTCCTAGTCTTCTGACTTAATCTCCTATAGTTGTGATTTCTACCCAACACCTGAGTATAAGAAACCCCCTTCTTACTTCCTAATCAAGTAACAACCTAGTTACTAAACAACTTCTGAAAACTACCCAGTTTTGAAGAACACACTTCAATACATCAAAGACTTCATTCGTACCTAAAGGCTTAGAATGAATTACAACTCAATAAAACTCTAAACCAACTCAGATGAGTGGTGTACAAAAAAAAACCTAAGTTTTTAAAACACAAAGACTCTATTTCTCTGATTCCTGAATTATCACTCGTAGTCTTCAACAATAGCAGCACATCTCCTTTTATAGGCTTCAGCAGCTTTCTTAATTCTGTAGCCAATCTTCTGAATTTGATATGTTTCTGAAATATGAATGGCTTGAAAAGGAAACAAATAATTCTGCATTGTATCTTGCAAAGATCCTTCAGCACAATTATACAAACATAAATACGAAGCCAATTTTCATAAGATCTTCATCAATTTAATTCAGTCTTCTAGAACTCAAATGCTTGAATAAATCCTTGACAAATCTCACAAAGATACGCACAGAAAGAACGCATAAAAACCCAGCTTCTGAAGAAGTCAACGCTGGTCAACTTATGAATAGTGCGTCTGAAGCATGTTGGAATATTTTATTATTTAATTATATTCCGATATCATTATATGGGCAAATATCGTAATAATAATTATATTAGCTATTTATCAATTTAGAGCCTTAATTGATTAGTGATCAATTTAAGTAATAAGGCTAATTAGATTTCTATTTAGATAATTAATTAATTGATATGGACTCAATATGGGTGGATGTCCGGATGACCCATTAACGGAATAATGGGAAACCCTAATGGTCATCCAATATAAAAGAGGCTATGGTCCCCAATACACCGTACACAGCAAACTCTCTCTTCTCCCCATCTGAAGAGAACTTGAGGCATAAAGGTACCGGTTGAGAAAGAACCAAATCAGCCGCCGTTAACTCTATTGTGTGTTTCAGATCATCTCCTCTCTTTGGTTATCCTTGTTGATGAGAGGGCTGCCATGAAAGCTTCATTCAGGTATTCCTAATACCTTAATTCTTAATATCTTTGGTAAATCAAACATGTTGTAGATCCGATCATAATCATGTTCAATGTTTTGATTGCTTCCGCTATTGATTTATAATGATTGAACATGTTTTATGAATTCTGTTTTTTATTAAGACCTAAATTTCCAACAAGTGGTATCAGAGCAGGTCTTCATGTTTGATTATTGGGATTAATTGAGTTCTCTATTTTGTTTTTCAATTTTATGAACCCTACTTTCATGAATTTTGAAATATCAATTACGATTGTATTTTTTTGGAATGGAATTACTCGATCCTGAATTCATGTACTTTTCTTCTATCATGGATCCGAGAATCAATTTGATTTGATAATCACATATGTTGTTTTCGATTTGCACGTGTGTGTATATATTGAAAATTCATGTTTCCCATTCCTTATGCAGCATATAAACTTGAATATGACGCATGAATAAAGTTGATTTTATTTCATAAAATATTGCATTCATAATCGGTTGAATTGATGCTTTTGAGAAAATATGGATTTAAAACTGTTCATTTTATCTGATTCAGAAATAGTTTTATCTTTATTATTTTTTTTTTAAAGGAATCCATATAACAATTATTTGGAAATTGTTTGAAAGTCTACATCGATTCTAATCTTTGGATTTTGTATACTTTAGATCCAGTTTGCAATACTTGTTAACGTGTTTCTTTGACAACATATCACAGTTTAGAGACCGATGTATACACTCTTAGTAGTGTGGCTTGTTTTGCTTTTCCAACTTAAAGTTGTGATTATATTTTAATACTGGAATTCGATTGTTGAAAAGTTAATGGTTGATATAAGGCATGTATCTTTTCTTTCAAATATGATTGAATATTGAGCACACTTTGGTTTATTTTAGTAGGATTGAAATGATACCATGTTTATTTGTTTATTGGATCGTGATCAAATTTGTTGCACATATATGTATTTGTGCACTATATGGATTTGATAAATAAAGATTTGGATTTTATTTTGATTTTGGTGATTTGATTTTATATTAAATCATTTGGTAAAAATAATTTTCAGATATTGTTATCATACCTTGCAACTTAATTTCTATTTGAAATTAGTTTTGATTCACAAAGATTTTGTACATAAAAATTATTTTGAGAAAAATAAGGCAAATATATATTTGGTAATTATATATATACTTGTGGAATATTTGTTGCCTTTTACTAATGAATCTCAAAATATTGTTGCCTTAATTTTGTAGTTCAGAAAATAAGTCTTAGATTCTTTAAATTTTGGGAAATAATAATTCTAGTTTTGTTTGTTTGTCTATAGACATATAAAATTTGTTTCCTTTATTAGGAAAACATTTATGCTAGAGTTATGTTTTATTTTGTTTAAAGAATCATTCGGTTTATATATATGGATCAATTGTAGCATGAATATTTTTGGCATATATGATTCAATTTTCTTCTGATTTAAAATTGAATATGTGGTTTATAGCATGATTGTAATGATTAAGTTTATTGTTATTAAGTTTCTACAATAACATTTTTTTTAATCATGCATTTTGAATATGTTTCATGCTATATTTTTTGATGATATTTTTAGGCGACATCTGTAAATGTATTGTCATACACACATTGGTGTGATTTGTGACTTACATTTTCTTTATAATTCTTGTGAATTTATCTTCACACTTAAGGGTTGTCAAGTGACCTTATGGTTACTTAGCGACATAATGAACTAATTCGGCCTACATTATGTTAGTAGTGCCTTGTAAATTTAAAGACCATTCCCATTTAAAAAACATTTAATTTATTGTGAAATGTCTAGTAATTCCAGTTGTTTTGGTTGAAGCAACATGTTGCCAAAGTAACCTCTGTTGCGTAGATTTAATTCAACTGAACTTACAAAAGACGTAGTATGCAATTATTCATGCGAGTTGTAGTCGGCCCCAAGGAAGGCACAACTTGGCCGGATAATTACATGCATGTGATAGTAAATGTATGGTGATTATAAAGTAATTTTCCATGTAAATAATAGGATACCCTAAGGTGACTATAATTTGACAGGACTTATCACCTCATTTAATATATATTAAAATTATCTAGTAATTACGGTTGAGTCGGTTGAAATAATAATGTTGCCCAAGTAACCTCTGTTGCGTAGATTCGATTCAGCTGAAATTACAAAAGATGTAGTGTGTAATTATTTATGCGAGTTGTCGTCGGCCCCAAGGAAGGCACAACTTGGCCGGATAGTTACATACCTGTGGTGGTAAATATGTGGTGGTTATAAAGTATTTTTCCATGTGGATAATAGGATGCCCGAAGGTGACTATTATTTGACGGGACTTATCACCAATGTTTGATCACTGCGTTGAGAGTATCACTTGCAGTTAATTTTTACAATCCGAAGATTGGGAATTAATGGTGCGCTTGGTATCTTGTTAAGGTCTTTTATTTACAAATAAAGATGCATGTTTCTATAATATTTTATTGACATGTGTGATAATGTTGTGTGAGTGTAAACTTATTTATACATTTAAGAGTTTACATCCACACGAATATAATGGTAAACATATGACAATTATAAGAATTTATTCTTTGTCAAAGTAAATTGTCACTGTTTGATCATTGCTGTAAAATACCACTAGCAATTGATATTATTGTTTAAAGACTTGATATTAATGGTGCACTAGGTATTTTTGTGAGTGCTTTTGCTTCTCTTGTTCTCTTTAAGCTAATACGGTTTATGTATTTGTTAATTTGAGTTAAATTGTTAACTCTTAAAAGTTTTGACTTTTAGGAATTAAAGGATAATATTAACATTGTTCTTGGATCTAGACCTTATATAAGGGTGGTGAAACTCGCATTCTCTTGCAAATTCAGTATTTAATGTGAGAATCAAGTTTGACATGTGAGTATACACCAAATCTTATAGGTCTTATGCGATCATAAAGTTAAAAGATCAGAAATCTTATTAGTGTTATTTAAGTTGACAATTTTTGTCATATTTTATTTGCTTAAACTAAAGTGCTTTTAAAGCAATACAGAGAAAGACAATCTCTCATTAGAGAGTGATATTTCATTAAGATTATTAGGCAAAGAAAATATTGAGCACATTATGTAAATATTTAATCTTGCTGAGACATTATAATTTCGACTATCAGATGACTTGTTCGAAAATTCAGTAATTTCGATTATCAGATGACTTGTTCGAAAATTCAGCATTTAGTATTCTCTTTGCACAATTAAGTTTATAACTGTTAAAGTTAGAAGGATCAATTCATAAAGTGTGCAAATAAAGAAAAGCTGAAGCAAGAGAAAATAAAATAGTGTTCATTCGGAAAATACCTCAAAAAGATAAGGGCAAATAAAGAAAGGTAATCTTGACTGACTTATGTCCAATGATGTTGAAAGATATATCAATTTAGAATGGACAAAGTTGACAAAGATTGTTTATTCATTTTATACTAATTTTAGATTGTCGTTGCTAGCTTACTTTTGTATTTAAAAGACAATTTGGTGAATCATTATTTGAATTAATTTTTGTTTTAATTTCTCCTTGACTAAATCAAGATATTTTGAGTTTTATTTTCAAATGATGATTCAATGTGTCTTTTAAGTTTAGTTATTAGAGTCAATTCAGTTATGACTTGTGACATTCTATAATTGTTTAAGGGTTTGAAAACTATTAGTTTTTCGTCCCACAACTTAAGGAAATGTTTCAGACATAAATTGTTAAGTTTTCTTGAGGATATTGAGTTTGGGGGAGAGATATGGAATTAGAATAAAATTGAATGAGGAAGAATTGGTTCTAAACCAATTCATATTGTTACTATTAGTATAGTATATTTGGAACCTCATAAGGACATTATTGTTCTTCCTCTCAATCAAGTTATGAAATTAATTCATATAGATCAAACTCAACACCCTCAAGAACTAGGGCTTCTAGTATCATAAAGAATTGACTGAAAAGAGAAATTCTATTTATTTTATTTGAAAGACTCTATTAAGACAGTCATGATACTAGTTTGTTTATTATAATTTTGGAGCTGCATAAGATGGATTTCAATATAGTGTTTCTTAATGGTGACATTAATGATATAATATGGTGCAACGGAATAAATCTTTTGTGTCAATTGATACAAGGTAGATGGTTTGCAAAGTCATGAAATCCACTTATAAGTTAAGAAATTTGTCTCTTTAGTGTTACCACAAATTCTCATAAAGTAATTGTCTCATTTGGTTTTGCGATAATATTAAGTAGAGTTTTGGATTTAGTAAGCTTAGTGGGAGTAAATTTATATTCCTATTTTAATGTGTCAATTTTATTTTATTTAGTCAACTATGATATATGTTAGTAATGTGAAACCAAGGAAATCTCTAACAAAAGTTAGTCATGAAAGATCCTGGGGACACCTCTTTTGTATTAGGCATTTCAATGCTTAGAGATTCTTCTCAAGGTATTATTCGGATATCACAAAAGAGTTATATCAGTAAAGTTAAAAATAAATTGACATTAAAGTTAATAAATTTTTGGATGATCTCAATCATCGAGAGAGACTTTTCAGTCTCAAATATTGCCCATTAGGAAATTTATGAATTCAGAAATTTAAGTATTTTCCTACACTTTTCCTATAGGATTTTTATGTATGATTTTATTATACGCATTTGGAAATAGCGTATATAATAAGATTGTTTGGCATATATTTGAGCAATTCAAAGTTTGAATTGTTGAAAATGCGACCATAAGGATTCTTTAAAGAGAACAAGAGAATTAGTGTGTTAGACTCTGACTTTTGGATGTGTGTATATAATACACATCCTAACCCAGGAAATGACTGAAAGTATTTATGTCACTTGGTTGCATAGTAAAAGGGTATTGAAAAACCATTTAAGTTATATAGTGACATAATGTAGTCATATAATGTTTTAATAACAAAGTTTATAAGGTTCATCCCCTTATAAATTATTGTTGTTAAATGATAGAACATTAGAGACAAACTTTATGCTAGGTGACCAACTAATCAAAGACATGACACATAAAGTCTTTCATATGGTTGTTGTCATTAAGGATGTATTAGATTAGTGGGAGTCTCTTTTATTCTATGTTCTATACTTCTGTTTTGATATCGATACAGACTTTATGTTATGATTTTCTGCAGAAATAAAGTTCATGAGATTATGTTTGTTATAACCATTTCTGTATCATTTTGTGCAAATATTGAATTTGCAAACTTCACACTAAAGTTTTCAGTTGGACCAGTTGGAAATAGACATGATTTAGAGATCACATCACATGAAATTTCCATGCCACTCATCCATATCGATCTATGTCATCAAGTGCATTGATATGGTGGTCGTCGGGGTTCCGTCACGTTATACATCAGTGACGACAGTCGCGGTGGTCCCATTATTAATGTATGAGGTGGACCAGATTGTAAAGTTGAAATCTAACGATAAATAGCATTCAGACGCGCGCCTAAAGAATTATGGTATAATTATTAAGATATGTAGCCCAAGTGGGAGATTGTTGGAATATTTTATTATTTAATTATATTCCGATATCATTATGTGGGCAAATATTGTAATAATAATTATATTAGCTATTTATCAATTTAGAGCCTTAATTGATTAGTGATCAATTTAAGTAATAAGGCTAATTAGATTTCTATTTAGATAATTAATTAATTGATATGGACTCAATATGGGTGAATGTCCGGATGACCCATTAACGGAATAATGGGAAACCCTAATGGTCATCCAATATAAAAGAGGCTATGATCCCCAATACACCGTACACAGCAAACTCTCTCTTCTCCCCATCTGAAGAGAACTTGAGGCATAAAGGTACCGGTTGAGGAAGAACCAAATCAGCCGCCGCTAACTCTATTGTGTGTTTCAGATCATCTCATCTCTTTGGATATCCTTGTTGATGAGAAGGCTGCCATGAAAGCTTCATTCAGGTATTCCTAATACCTTAATTCTTAATATCTTTGGTAAATCAAACATGTTGTAGATCCGATCATAATCATGTTCAATGTTTTGATTGCTTCCGCTATTGATTTATAATGATTGAACATGTTTTATGAATTGTTTTTTATTAAGACCTAAATTTCCAACAAAGCATTGTAGTGCGTCTAAAGGACTTTCAGCGTCTGAAGCACTGTAGTGCATCTGAAGGCACTTTCAGCGTCTGAAGGTCCAAAGTGCGTCTGAAGGCCAAAACAGCTTCTGAACCACGTCAAATCCACTTTCTTGCTTCTGAAGACTTCTCTAACACATGGAGATGCTTTGATTGAACACATTGAATTTACCAAAACATGCAGCCAACTTCTAAATACTCAACAATCTCCCCCTTTGGCAAATTTTTGGCTAAAATCAATGTTTCACAAATAACAAGCTCTTCAAATCAACATAACCAAACTCAGCAATGAAGAACTCCACAAAATTCAAACATAACACCAGAGATAAGCAGCGGACAAATGCTATGTTTGCTATGTTAAACTAATCAAAACAACTTCAGTTCTTCAAAACACAACACAACACATCAGCTTCTGATAATCTGAAGAACACACAAAACAACTGATCATCTTCTGATAGTTCTAAGACTCTGATCATCACATGACAGCAACATACACAGCTTCAAAACTACTCTCCCCCTGCAACTCAGCACACATACAAACTCCCCCTTAATACTGAACTACAGAACATTCTGAGACATAGGCTTCTGAAACTGAAACACTAAACTGAAACACTCTTCAGCACATAATTCTTCATGAACACTACAAACACACAGCTCACAACTCAGGCACTTCATACTCATGTACTCCCCCTGAGACACAAACTCCCCCTCAATCACATCTTCACAGCACTTCTGACATTGGTTCTGAACTCTAAACAAAACAATTAATTTCTGAACAAATCTGAAATCTGAACTTCTGAATTCTGAACAAATTCTGAGCAACACATCTTCTGATTCTGAACAACTCAAACACAATATTTTCTCCCCCTTTTTAGCCACAAAATTATGACAAAACTCAGACTTCATATAGGGAATAAAAACTGCACAAAAATCTTCAAAATCAGTCCGAGTATTAGACTCAGACTCAGGATCAAACTCAGCATTTGCAAATCTGGCATGTACTCTATCTTCCTCACATCCAGTTTGCTGTAATTGCTATAAGTCCTCATGCAGACAAACACCCAACTTGCTTCTCAGATTCTCAAACTGTTTGGCATCCAAAGCTTTTGTGAAAATATCAGCAATCTGGTTCTCAGTGTCCACATGTTCAAGCTGAACAATCTTTTCCTCCACAAGATTTCTGATAAAATGATGTCTGATATCTATGTGTTTAGTCCTGCTGTGCTGTATGGGGTTCTTAGAAATGTTTATAGCACTCAAATTGTCACAATATAGAGTCATAACACCTTGTTCTATATTGTATTCCTCCAGCATCTGCTTCATCCATACCAACTGTGAACAACTACTCCCAGCTGCTATATACTCAGCTTCAGCTGTAGACAATGACACACAATTTTGTTTCTTGCTGAACCATGAAATTAAGTTGTTACCCATAAAGAAACATCCTCTAGAAGTACTCTTCCTGTCATCTGCACTTCCTGCCCAGTCAGCATCACAATACCCAATCAATTCAGAACTTGCACTATGTGAGTACATGATTCCATAATCACTTGTACTGTTGACATATTTCAAGATCCTCTTAAATTGTGTCAAATGACTCATCTTAGGATCAACTTGATATCTTGCACACACTCCAACAGCAAAAGTTATATCAGGTCTGCTTGCAGTTAAGTACAGTAAACTCCCAATCATACTTCTGTACTGGCTTTGATCAACTGAAACTCCTTGTTCATCTTTAGTTAATTTCAGATGAGTAGCAGCAGGTGTTCTCTTATGGCTGGCAGTTTCCATTCCAAATTTCTTCACAATATTCTTGGCATATTTGCTCTGAGAAATGAAAATGGTATCTTCCATTTGCTTGACTTGCAGTCCAAGAAAATAAGTAAGCTCACCAACTAGACTCATTTCAAACCCATTTTCTTGCTTCTGAAGACTTCTCTAACGCATGGAGATGCTTTGCTTGAACACATTGAATTTACCAAAACATGCAGCCAACTTCTAAATACTCAACATTTAGCATAATCATGCATACATGTATTCATTCATAACCATTTTTGCATCAAGTATCGAAAGACTTAGACAAGTTTTGTTGTAAACATTGTAGGAATGAACTTCACAAAGAGGAACACTCAGAAGTATAATTTCAAAAGCCCGGATTTGACAAACTTAAGGAAGCTAGGATCTTTAGTGACTAGTCCGGAGGATTTTTCAAGCTCGGTATGGGAGATCACTTGGCATCCTCAAGTTTGAAATATCGGGGCTTTTTCAAGATTTCTATTGATGAACTTTTGAGCATATCCCTTGGCTTTGTTCCTAAAAAAGGGGATTGTCTGTAATATTTTATTTCTAAATGAATTTTCAAACTATGATGTTTACAATTACTTCAACAAAGTCTTTCGATAACAAATCTTTCATTTTTTGCATGAGCATAATCATGCATCATACTACATTCATATTTTCCAAATCGAGTCTTACATTTTGTCCATCCAAAGGTTAATCTGCTGCCGTCAAAGAAAGTGGCCCGACGCATCCATTACAAACCCACTCGCACCTACAACACTCGTGCAAAAGAGAGAAAATGGATGTGGTCGTGCAAACACAAGGAGTAGTTTGCCGCAATTGGGTCGCTGTTGACATTCCCTCAGTTACTCATGGGTCCAAGTAATGTGTTTTTGTTGTCTTGTCTTTTCAAAAAAAAATCCTTTCGTTTCGCCCGAGACGAAAGTGAACTTATGTAGGGCCTTTTGCTTTATGCACTCCCATCATCAAATAAAAAAAGTCGTTTTGTCCCCGACTATGTCTTTTTATTCTTTGCTTTTTTCTGGAAAATGGTAACACAAAAAATCAAAAAACAAACTTATTTTTTTCTTTAATCAATTTCCAAATATCTGCATTTACTTGTTTACTCAAACTAATCATGAATCATACAAAAAGTTTAAACACCAATAAACCCGTTGAACACTGTAACCATATGCTCTCTCCCAACTTTGAGTTCCCTGTCTACGAAGCTGAAGATGAAGGGATTCCGAAAAGATCTCTCGGTTATTAGTGTATGAAAGGAAATGCCATTCAGCCTCATGAAGAAGCACTGGAAGTGATTAACTTGGGTTCCGAGGAACTGTCACTACAGTATTCCTGATAAAATCATCACAGACAAGGGGACGAATTTGAACAACAAAATGGTGAAGGAGTTGTGTGATAGTTTCAAAATTGAACATCATAACTCTTATCCTTACCTCAGATGAATGGTGTCGTCGAAGTTGCAAAAAAAAAACAAAAAAACAAAAGCAAAAAAATCAAACAAAAAAAAACAAAAGCAAAAAAAAAAAAACAACAGAAAAAAAACAAAGAAAGAAAAAATACATCAAGAAGATGGTGCAGAAGACGGTAACCGCCTACAAGGACTTACATGAGATGTTACCGTATGCTTTACATGGATATTGTACTTCAGTGCGTACCTCAATAGGGGCAACCCCCTTCTCCTTGGTATATGGTATGGAAGTTGTTCTCCTCGTAGAAGTTGAAATTTCGTCAATGAGAGTTCTAATGGAAGCCAAGTTGTCAGAGGCTGAATGGTGCCAAAACAGATATGATCTGCTGAATTTGATTGAAGAGAAGCGCATGAATGCCTTGTGTCACGGACAATTATATCAAAGGAGGATGAAGCAAGCATTTGACAAGAAAGTTCGTCCCCGTATGTTCCAAGAAGGAGATCTCGTGCTCAAGAAGATCTTGTCTTTTCAACCTGATTCTAGGGGCAAATGGACTCATAACTATGTAGGCCCATATGTCGTCAAGAGAGCTTTCTCCGGCGGTGCAATGACTCTTACAACTATGGATGGTGATGAACTTCCCCGTCTTGTGAACGCCGATGCAGTCAAGAAATACTTTGTCTAAAAAAAATAAAAGAACAGCTCGGTAAGTCGAAAACCCGAAAGGGCGGCTTAGGCAAAAATGAGCATCTCGGTGGACTGAAAACCCGAAAGGGTGGTCCAGACAGAAAATTAGAGGCATGAAACAGAAGCATAATTATCATGATAGGTCGAAAACTCGAAAGGGCGATCTATGCAAAAATTAAGGATCAAAAGACAAAGTGACTGCGTCAGGTTGACCATGACTCACTTGGGGCACTTTAGCTGTCAAAGAGACTCTGAATCTAAAGTATCCAAACAGTGGAATTCAAAGTTGTTAGGGAGAATAGCGGTTATCGTGTTCAATGTACCTTCCCCTTATATTTACCAAATTCCAAACTTTGTGAGATCCGTGGAGCCACGCCATTGGCGGGCCACCACCCTATTAAATAAATTTGAGCCTGTGCCTTTTTGGGAGTTCTCTTTTATTCTGATTATAAAATTTCTTCTATTTTTGATGGTAGTACTTGGAGCAAAACATTTTTCAAAAATCATAAATCTTTTTTTCATGTCTTTTGAAAAGCACAAACAACAAACACATTCTTTCTAAACTCATGAATAAGTGAATGGTGCGTCAACATCTGTCCTGAGAACGGATAAACTCTGCAGGTTGAACATGGTCAATTGCTTAAAAAAAAGAAAAAAGAGAAAAAGAAAAGAGTTCGGTAAGTCGAAAACCCGAAAGGGCGGCTTAGGCAAAAATGAGCGTCCCGGTGGATCGAAAACCTGAAAGGGCGGTCCAGACAAAAATTAGGGACATACAAAAAGAACATATTTCCGGTGGATCGAAACCCTAAAAAGGCGGTCCAGGCAAAAATTAGGGGCATACAAAAGAATATATTCCCGATGGATCGAAAACACGAAAAGGCGATCCAGGCAAAAGTTAGGGATTCAAAAAAAAGAGGAAAAAAACAAAAGATAAGCATGACCACAGAAACACCAGTTCTTCTGTAAGGTTTTTGGATTAGCACGCTCTCCCCATGAGGTGTTTATTCCCCATCAGTTGTTGCGGCTTTACCCCGTCAATGTTTTGATGTGTCCCCAATGACATCATTCCCAATGAAGATTACCGAGTGTTTGTAATGAGACGTCGGTCCACTTTCCATCTTACATGTTCAATCTTGTCTCATCAAGTTCATCAGTTATACAATCACACAAGTCAATCCTTCATACAGTCATACAAGTCATACAATCATACACACATTCATGCATATACACATTCATACATTCATGCATATGAACATTCATGCATAAACAACATACAGACAACATCATTCATACATGGACCACCCTGAGTCTTGCTTTACTCATCTTTTCATATCAATCAATCATAGACAATTGGGAACCATCTTTTTCCCCAAGTGTCATCTCCAGTGTGTCTGGTCCAGAGATGTCACCCTTTTTATGACAAGTGGCAGTTCTTTACGAACAGCTTGTGCATCTTTTCTCTTGTCTTTATGCCAAGTGGCAGTTCTTTAACGAACAGCTTGTGCATCTTTTATATTGTCTTGTCGCTAAGTGGCAGTTCTTTAACGAACAACTTGTGCGTATCCTTTATCTTGTCTTTTATTGTCAGTGGCAGTTCGGCAATATCCCGAACAGCTGACATTTATCTTTGTTTCTTGTCGTCAGTGGCAGTTCAGCAATAACCCGAACAACTGACATTTATCTTTGTTTCTTGTCGTCAGTGGCAGTTCGGCAATATCCCGAACAGCTGACATTTACCTTTGTTTATTGTCGTCAGTGGTAGTTCGGCAATAACCCGAACAACTGACATTTAGCTTTATTTCTTGTTGTCAGTGGCAGTTCGGCAATAACCCGAACAGCTGACATTTATTTTTGTTTCTTGCCGTCAGTGGCAGTTCGGCAATATCCCGAACAACTGACATTTATCTTTGTTTCTTGTCGTCAGTGGCAGTTCGGCAATATCCCGAAGAGCTGACATTTATCTTTGTTTCTTATCGTCAGTGACAGTTCGGCAATATTCGAAACAGCTGACATTTATCTTTGTTTCTTGTTGTCAGTGGCTAGTTCGGCAATATCCCGAACAACTGACATTTATCTTTGTTTCTTATCGTCAGTGACTAGTTCGACAATATCCCGAACAGCTGACATTTATCTTTGTTTCTTGTCGTCAGTGGCTAGTTCGGCAACATCCCGAACAACTAACATTTACATTTTACCTTCATTAAGCTACCTCCACGACGATAGTAGGTAAAATATTTTGTCGGTCTTCATTAAGCTATCTTCACAACGATAGTAGACCATGTCTTTTCCCTTACATTTTACCTTCATTAAGCTACCCCCACAACGGTAGTAGGTAAAATATTTTGTCTATCTTCTTTAAGCTATCCACACACCGATAATAGGCAAGATCTTTTCTTTTTATATTACCTTTTTTAAGCTATCAATACACGATAGTAGGTAATACTTGCCATCTGTCTTCTTTAAGCTATCATCTTTGTTGATAGTAGACGGTGGCTCCTTCTTTTACCTTATTTAAGCTATCATTTACACGATAGTAGGTAACATCGATCTTTGTCTTTGTTAGGCTATCGTTCTGAATCAGTGCGATAGTAGACAATCCCTTCCCCAGTGAAACCATGTTATCCCCAATGGAGTCGGATCCTGTTTCTTTAACAAACTCGGGTATCCCTTAGTTTTGTTTTATCCCCAGTCAGGTCATCTTCGCCGTCTTTGCATTCATACTTGCATCGCGAGCATTCATGACATTGCATACATGGCATTGCATCCATAGCATTTTACAGTCGAAATTGGTCAAAAATGGTGTACTCTGTATTTAAGTCTCTTCGACCCATCGAATTAAAATTTCACTTTTAAATCTCTGTAACGAAGAAACTTAAATAGGGGCATCTGTCATACCCCATTTTTGACCTATTTTCGTTTCGCTTTTTCTCGTATTTTTAAGCCGAGAATTTTCGTCGTTTCAGACGAAATTTCGGCAGAGAGGTATTTTAAAATACCTCATTTTTGTTTCGAAGGCGACCGTTTTTTTTTTTTTTTATTTTTATTTTATTATTATTATTATTATTTATTTTTATTTTTTAATATTTATTTCTTTTTTTAAATTCCTTTTTATTAGTATTTTTCTTTTATTTTTCTTTTTTACTGCTTTTTATTTTTAGTCATTTTAGTCCAATAACAGTTCGGAGGGGCATTTTTGTCCATAATTTTCAAACCCTAGTTTTTTGCACTATTTTGCATTTAATGCACTGTTCACAGAGAGAGAGGTCAGAATCCCAATCAGCCAAGTCAGAAAAATCAGTCAGAAACATTACAATCACAACCACCGTGAACCACTAACAAACCCACCACCACCATAAGTTCAAATCGGCCACCACCATAAAAAAAAACCCTAAATTTTTTTCTCTTCTTTCCAAATTCAATCAGAACCAACAAACACAAAAACACCACCAGTCTAAACCGAAACAAAACCTTGACCTTCATTTCTTTTCTTTCCTTTTTTTTTTCTCAGAAATCAAAGAAACAGAACAACAAACCAAATCTGAAACCCATTAATCTCACAAAACCGAATCAAGGAACCAAATTGAAATTCTGGCTGGAACTTAAACAATACGAAAAACAGGGCACAAAGAAAGCAAAACAGAGCACAACCTAACTGGTTCAGGAGCAACAAATAAAAGTGCAGAAATATAAAGAACACACAGAATTTGTTAACCCAGTTCGGTGTAAACACCACCCACATCTGGAGGATACCAATCCAGGAAGGAAATCCACTAAAGGAATTAATCCTAAGACTCAAGACACAGACCCCCTGTTCCTAGTCTTCTGACTTAATCTCCTATAGTCCTGATTTCTACCCAACACCTGAGTATAAGAAACCCCCTTCTTACTTCCTAATCAAGCAACTACAACCCAATTACTTAACAATTCTAAAATCAACCTAGTTTTGAAGACAACTTCAATACATCAATGAACAACACTCGTACCTAAAGGCTTAGAGTGAATTACAACTCAAACACAGCTAAACCAATTCAGATGAGTGGTGTACAAATAAACCTAAGTTTTAAAAAACACAAAGACTCTAAACTCTGATTTCTGATATATTCTTCGTAGTCTTCAACAGGTAGCAACACATCTCCTTAAATAGGCTTCAACAGCTCTCTTAATTCTGAATCCAATCTTCTGCAATTGATATGTTTCTGAATTATGAAAGGCTCAATAAGGAAACAAATATTTCTTAACTCTATCTTGTAAAGATTCTTCAGCACAAATATTTAAACATAAATACGAAGCCAATTTTCATAAGATCTTCAACAAATTAATCAGCCTTCTAGAAATACTTCAGCCATAATAAATCTTCAGCAAATCTCCAACAGATACGCACAACATTAATGCATAAAAACCCAGCTTCTGAAATCATCTTCTGAAGGTCAACGCTGGTCAACGTCTGAACAGTGCGTCTGAAGTACTGTTCAGCGTCTGAAGGCCATTTCTGCGTCTGAAACACTGTTCAGCGTCTGAAGGCACTTTCAGCGTCTGAAGCACTGTTCAGCGTCTGAAGGCCATTTCTGCGTCTGAAGGCACTGTTCAGCGTCTGAAGCACTGTTCAGCGTCTGAAGATTCATTCTGCTTCTGAAGGTCATTTCAGCTTCTGAACCTCCTCAAATTTAATTTCTTGCTTCTGAAGACTTCTTAAACACATGGAGATGTTTTGCTTGAACACTTTGATTTTACCAAAACATGTAGCCAACATCTAAATACTCAACACAAATCCACTAAAACAGAACAACACACCAAGTCCGAAACCAAACACCAAACAACCCATAATTTCACAAATCCAAATCGTACAGTTCAAAAAGGTAGTTCTCCAGAATTAAAAAAAAAACTAGATCTAGCAGTTTTGAAAAAGGTTTCGAGAAAACGAGTTTGATTTTTGAAGAGAAGAAAGAAAAAGATTTTAGAAAAGTTAAAATTTTTTGAAAAAAAATCAAAATTTTTTACCTCCGTCATGATGGCGCCACCGTCTAGGCCAGCGGCCACCGCGCCGGAGAACCTTTTCCGGCTGTGGTTTTTTTTAGAGAGAAGAGGAAGTTAGAGAGAGAAGAAGAGGAGAAAATGAGGGTTTTGCTTCAGCAAAAGCCTTTTATACAGCTCCTGAACCGGTCCATTTGAACCGGGCCTGACGCGGCCCAGTATTGTTCACTTCCTCCTCTTCTGATTTTCTTTTCTGCACTCCCTCTTCTGCTCACTGCACCCCCCTCTATCTTTTCCTATTCTTTTTTCTTTTATTTCTTTTTATTTGTTTCTCTTTTCTATTTTCTTTATTTATTTTTATGCATTTTTTATTTCATTGCCTTTATTTTTAGCACTCCATGCATTTTTACTTTATTTTTTTTATTATTTTTTGCAACATATTTATTTTATGTCTTGCATTTCATGCATTTTTTTTTATTTTCTTTATTTATTTTATGCAACATATTTATTTTATGTCTTGCATTTCATGCATTTTTTTATTTTCTTTATTTATTTTATGCAACATATTTATTTTATGTCTTGCATTTCATGCATTTTTTATTTACTTTATTTATTTTATGCAACATATTTATTTTATGTCTTGCATTTCATGCATTTTTTTGTTTTTTATTTATTTTATGCAACATATTTATTTTATGTCTTGCATTTCATGCGTTTTTTATTTATTTTTATTTATTTTATGCAACATATTTATTTTATGTCTTGCATTTCATGCATTTTTTTATTTCCTTTATTTATTTTATGCAACATATTTATTTATTGCTTTGCATTTCATGCATTTTTTATTTCTTTATTTATTTTTTTAGCCTATTTATTTTAATGCATTTGCAATTTTATTTTTTATTATTTTGTCATCTTTTTATTCTATTAGAATGTATTTAGGGACAATGTAAAATATAAATGAGAATATCGGACTGACACCCACATTTATTTATTCCACTTTATGTCGAAAACGATAAAAATGTAATAATGACCATATCCGAGGAAAATGACCCTCACTTGATCCAACGTCATTTTGAGGGATCCGGCGCGCTTTAGATTATCTCAGCATACTTTAGCATTTGAACCTTAGGAATTAATCAAAATTTTCAAAAAAAAGTCAAATAGTCAAAAATAAAAAAAAACATTTCATATAATCAAAAATTCTAAAAAAATCAACCTTGGATTTCAAACCAAATCCCTTTTCTTTCTTAATCAAATTTTAATCAACTTTAATCATTCCAAACTTTTTCTTCAATTTAAAATCAATTCAACTCACATTTTTATTCTTCTATGCCTTTTCGGCCTCTCATCTCTCTCAAAACATTTTCAAAAATTTAAAATCAATCAAAACAAATCACTCGGCTTTTTACCCCGAACTACATGATTTTGATCCCATTCGGGTATGTAGGCAAAAGACTTTGTCTTTTCAAATCAACAAAATAACAAAAACATTTTCTTTCTTAAACTCATCACTTTACTCTTTTCACACTTAAGCATTTATTTACAAACAAATAATCAATTTAGTATAAAGATAAGTAAAAACAAGAGATTCCTATAGAGTACTATAGACGTTTAGGGTGCTAATACATTCCCTTTGCGTAACCAACCCCCGGACCTTAAAAATAGGGATTTTTTTCGAACTTTCTCCCTTTTCCTCGGAAAAATAAAAGATCGGTGGTGAACTTAAAATTGCGAGTCAACGCTAACTAATAGCTTGATATCCAAAAATCACCGCGACAAAGTGCTTGTGTATCCCCCAACTTGACTTCTACATACACAAAACTTGTCGGACGTTGTTGTTCTAATCAACAAAGAACAACTTCAATTTCAAGGGCGACCATACATAAATTACCACCCTTACATATGATAAGCATTGCATAGTTAAAGTTAATGGAATAATATTAGCATAAAAACTTGGATGTAAACTCTTCAAACTTTCCCATTACACATTTAAGAGTAAAAAACCATCAAATTATGGCTACAACTTGCATGTATGTAATTATTATTATTAATTTGATGTTATAAATGACAGAAAAATTCTTTAAAAAAAAAAGAGAAAAATTGTTTATTTTACGAGCCAATCCACTAGCCTGCCGAGACTGGTTAATTAATCACAGACAGAGTCGAACAAAACAAAGCGGACTGATCCCATTCTACAGCATCGTTTTCCCCTTCCCGATTTTTTAACTGTTGATGGAATTAATTTCTTTCAGTAAGTCTAGGAACTGTGGTAGTCAAGTTTTGTCATACCATACCATACCTAGGGAATGTTCTTGCTTGGTAAATGTAGTTTTGTAGTCGTAGTCATAGTCATAGTCATTACCAAAAAGATTAGTAATTAATACAAAAGTAACGGGATATTTAATTAGGAGTCAAGATCCTCTCCATTTAAACTCTTCTCCATTTCTTCCATTTGGAGAGATAAAGACACACAAAAACTTGAACCCAGAAAATAAAAAAGTAACGGGATTGGAGGTGGTGAATTTTGTAGTTTGGTGATTGATATTGTGCTTATCCCACTTGTCTTCATTTCCTCTACTATAGCCTTTTCATTTCCACTCAAGCACTCACTCTCATCCCTTTCAGATCTCTCTCTTTTTTTTTTATTATGTTCTTCAATGGCCTCTGAGAAAAACAATCACCACCGTTCAATCCCAGACATCAACGGTTCACACCCCTCCCCCAAAAAATCTAAACTATCTTCTTCCAATTTCATCACCGCTTCAGAAATTCAATCCGAATTCAGCCATCACGACGCCGCCGTCGCTCGCATCAACAACGGCAGCTTCGGCTCCTGTCCTTCCTCCATCCTCTCCGCTCAACAACAATGGCAGCTCAAGTATCTTCGTCAACCCGATCATTTCTACTTCAATCACCTCAAACCCGCCATCAACAACTCCCGCTCAATTATCCAAAACCTAGTCAACGCTAAAGACATCAACGAAATCGCTATCGTCGATAACGCCACTACCGCTGCCGCTATCGTTCTTCAACACACCGCTTGGTGTTTCCGTGAAGGTCAATTCAACAAAGGTGACGTCGTTGTTATGCTTCATTATGCTTACGGTGCTGTTAAGAAATCGATGGAGGCTTACGTCACTCGTGCCGGTGGGAAAGTGATTGAAGTTCCGTTACCTTTTCCCGTGAGTTCGAATGATGAGATTGTGACTGAATTTAGAAAAGCTTTGGAAAAAGGGAAAGTTGATGGGAAGAAAATTAGGTTAGCGGTGATTGATCATGTTACTTCTATGCCTTGTGTTGTGATTCCTGTGAAGGAATTGATTCAGATTTGTAGAGAGGAAGGTGTTGAACAGGTTTTTGTTGATGCTGCTCATTCAATTGGCTGTACTGATGTTGATATGCAAGAGATTGGTGCTGATTTTTATACTAGTAATTTGCATAAGTGGTTTTTTTGTCCACCTTCAATCGCGTTTTTGTATACTAAAAACAATCCTAAAAGTGGTGGTGGTGGTGGTGATTTGCATCATCCTGTTGTGTCTCATGAGTATGGAAATGGGTTAGCTGTGGAAAGTGCTTGGATTGGGACAAGGGATTATAGTGCTCAATTGGTGGTTCCTGAGGCTTTGGAATTTGTGAATAGGTTTGAAGGTGGGATCGAAGGGATTAAGAAGAGGAATCATGAAGCTGTTGTTGAAATGGGAGAGATGTTGGTAAAAGCTTGGGGAACTCATCTTGGGAGTCCGAAACATATGTGTGCTAGTATGGTTATGGTTGGTTTGCCTACTTGTTTGGGGATTAAAAGTGACTCTGATGCACTTAAGCTGAGGACACATTTGAGGGATGTTTTTGGAGTTGAAATTCCTATCTATTATAGACCACCTAGAGATGGAGAAGTTGAGCCTGTAACGGGGTATGCAAGGATTTCTTATCAGGTTTACAATAAGGTCGAGGACTATTACAAGTTTCGGGATGCTGTTAACCAACTTGTGGATAATGGGTTTGCTTGTACTCTTCTTTCAAATTGAAGAGGTTTGCCCACATCCCCTTTTGACAATATACATCAATTTTGTAATAATTGGTCAATGATAGGATGTTTGTTTGAGTTAATAAATGACAACGGTTAGGTTGGTGATTGAAATAAAGACCGTTTCCATTTATCAAAATAAATGGATAAGTTCGTTACTGTAGTTTTGCAGTTTATAAAGGATATAAAATATGTTTTCAACATTGGTGATATTAATTAGGTCTTTAAATGATTCAAATTTGAATTTTATAAGCTGTATGAATTACATTTCTTTAGTGTTGTTGAATTTTGATTATTATGTTTTTTGTGAGCCCATGATCATTAACCATGATCATGTCGTTTTGTTGTTCTCCTGGCTGGTGATCACTTAGCGTCCTTTTCTTTTCAAACTGATAACTTACTGTTGTTCTATCCACGTCTATACTCTATTGAAACCAATACGTGTGTAAAATAATTGTCAGGAATATTGAATGATTCAAATTTGAGTTTTATAAGTTGTATTAATTACATTCCTTTAGTGTTGTTGAATTTTGATTATGATGTTTGTCGTAAACCCATGATCATGTCGTTTTGTTGTTCTCCTGGCTGGTGATCACTTAGCATCCTTTTCTTTGCAACCTGACTGACCATAACTTAATGTTGTTCTATTCAGCTTTGTTGAAACCAATACATGTGTAAAATATTTGTCAGGAGTATCGAATGATTCAAATTTGAGTTTTATTAGTTGTATTTATTGCATTCCTTTTTTGTTATGAGTTGAGATCCTCTCCATTTATAAAAATAAATGGAGATTGCGATTAGGAAAGAGATAGACACAAAAAATAGGTGGTGGGTCCTATTATTAAATGGGTCCCACCATTATTAATTATTTTCAAGTTTTTGTGTGTCTTTATCTCTCCAAATGGAAGAAATGGAGAAGAGTTTAAATGGAGAGGATCTTAACTCTTTTGTTATTGACTTTTGATTATGATGTTTGTCGTGAACCCGTGATCATGTCGTGACACTGGTGATCAATTGGCGTTGTTTTCTTTGCAAACTGATAACTTATTGTTCTGTTCTATTCATGTCTGTTGAAACCAATACTTGTCTAAAATACTTGTCAGGAATATTAAATGATTCAAATTTGAATTTTATATTGTATTAATCATATTCCTATAGTGTTGTTGAATTTTGATTCTGATGTTTGTTGTAAACTTGTGATCATGTCATTTTGTTGTTCTCCTGGCTGGTTTCACTTAGGGTCATTGTCTTTGCAAACTGATAACATATTGTTGTTCTATGCATGCCGATTGAAAACCAATACATGTTTAAAAACTTGTCAGGAGTATTAATAGTTTCAAATTTGAATTTTAAAAGTTGTACTAATTACATTTCTTTGGTGGTGTTGAATTTTGATTATGATGTATGTTGGGAACCTGTGATCAACTTAGGCTCTGTTTGGGAGTTTTGAGGGGAGGGTTTGTAAAAAAAAGGAAGGAAGAAGTGGAAAGAATGGAGAGCTATGAGAGTGGAAGGCTTTGGGGGGTTTAGTTTTCTTCGTAATACAAAATCCCCCTAATTTGGGGGAACTAAAAAATTGTATTGGAGTAGGGTTTTGGGGGGTTTGGGTAAGTTTTTCAAATCCAATATATGTTGTTATAATACTTTCAAAGTTAAAAACACATTAATCGTAAGTATTTATTTATCATTCTCTACAAAACAACTCTCTCAAATTTTTTGAAAGATTTCTCTATTTTTTCCTCTAATATCATCCCTCCAAAACCCTTCCCTCTCTTCCCCTCCAAACTCCCAAACAGAGCCTTAGTGTCATTTTCAAACTGATAACTTATTGTCGTTCTATGCATGTCTGTCAAAACCAATACCTGTGTAATATACTCGTCATGAATAATCAATGATTGAAATTTGAATTTTATAAGTTGAATTAATTACACTCCTATAGTTTGTTGAATTTTGATTATGATGTTTGTCGTAAACCCGTGATCGTATAATTTTGTTGTTCTCCTAGCCGGTGATCACTTCGCGTCGTATTCTTTGCAAACTGATAACTTAATTTTCTGTTCTGCTATGCATGTCTGTTGAAACCAATGCTTGTGTAAAATACTTGTCTGGAATATTAAATGATTCAAATTTGAATTTTATAAGTTGTATCAATTACTAGTGTTGTTGAATTTTGATTATGATTTTTGTCGTGAACTCGTGATCATGTTGTTTTGTTGTTCTCTTGGCTTGTGATCATGTCCTGAACTTGTGGTCACTTAGAGCCGCTTTCTTTTCAAACTGGTAGCTTATTGTTCTGTTCTATGCTTGTCTGTTGAAACCAATACTTGTGTAAGGATACTTGTCAGGGAAACAAGTATGATTCATCACAGTAAATTATTATTCCTTCATAACCAAAACCATCATTGAAAGTAGCTGCTCTGTTCTCATGCTTCTAAACATGGGAAAGAGAGAATTGTTTTTGTTTTTGGTACCACTGGTAAACTTATATACTTGAAACTTCCGTGTGTGATTTGAGGTGAGGTAGCAAATTCATTTGAAATTGTTAAAGAACCTACGTAATAAATTTTGGTTTAACTGTTTTGTTTTTATTCTTCTAGTTGTTATATTTGTTTTTACTCTTATTAGAGCGACATTTTGTTTATTTGCAGTTGAGAAGTTTCAGTATCATCTTTCTGAATTCTGATGAATAAAAGCAATGGTTTAGTGATTGCTTTGTTACTCGCAAGCTCTGCTAGTTGTGATGGTTTCGGTACCATGGACTGCATGGTTTGCCTGTAAACTACAGCAATTGCTTATATTAGCTTTGCTGAGTAGAATTCCCTTGGAATTGAGTAACATCAATACTGAGATGTATGGATTTATCCTTGTAAATATAATTGTGATTCAGTCATGGTCTAATGAATGATTCTCACCGTCGTTATGCCAAGTTGCCAGCTACTGCTTCTGGTTTATATCAAACTTCACCAGCCAGAAACTTCCAAGTTTCGCATTTCTATTTGTTTCAATTTTGGAAAAAAAAAAATTGATTTGTTTTGGAAATGATTTTTAAAGAGGTAATGTATCATTTTCAAAGTTTTATAGGTTGATATTTATAATTAATCTTAATTATTAAAACAATTTTTTAATGAAAAAATAATTTTGAAAAAAATAAAATGGCATATGTGAGTGGTAAAGTGGTAACATCATTTTAATGACGGGAAACTTTTTTTTTAATCAATAAATAACGACGGGATTGGGAGATGAAAAAATTTGCTTTTTTCACATGTGTTTTTTCTTAAAAACACGTGAAAAATACTCTTTTTCCCCCAACGGTAGTTAACTACCGTTCGACCTTTTCAACGGTAGTTAACTATCGTTGTACCAACGGTAGTTAACTGCAGTCGGCCTCAACTGCAGCTAACTACCGTGGCACATTTGTTTTCTCCAGAACACTTTAAATCTCAAACTTATACAAATCAAACAATCTAACCATACATGATAAAGATTTTCGAAGATGGTGTTTTTGAGCTAGATCCTACTGGCCTGCCAACTGACATATTTTTATACTAGTAATGGCAGCCCAGCAAAATCTAGCTCATAACAACCTCTTCGTTTTTCCAGATTTTGCGCATAAATTTTTTACGGTTCTTTGTTGAATTTTTAAGATGAGGGGTGATGAAAGAGAAGGTGTTCATAACAATGATATTGAGACACCTTCTCTCAACCACCATGCATCTTATAACCAACATCGTGTTTAGATCCGTCTAAGAAATTTTTGTAGTTGTATGTTGAGTTTACAGAAAATGAAATGAGAAGCAATGACCACAGTCTATTTATAGAATTTTGTGTGGATTGTGGAACAGTAGTTAACTACCGTCGAAAAGACCAAACAGTAGTTAAAATATATTCTTCATGTGTTTTTAAGAAAGTTCATATGTGTAAAAAGCAATTTTCTTGGGAGAATGATTCACAGTCAATTAACTGTTTTGTTTTGTTGGCAAAATGAACTGTTTTTATTGAATTGAAAGAATTGATAGTCATTACACCGATCAAATAGCACCTGAAAGAATTCAAAATGATATGCAGTTCTTACATGCCTCTTGGGCCAATCTTGCAGATGCAGATGAGGATCACATAAGGTTACAACAAGAAGCACTGATTGCTACCTTAGCAGCTGAAGCTGACATTGATCAACAAATTAATCAGGAGGCTCAAGCTATTATAGATAACTCAGGTTTTCAACTAGTTACCAGAAAATCACCAAAGAATAAACCAACAAAAGCCTTAACATCGAAAGCTAGTAGTTCTTACCTTACCAGATCTAAGGTTCCAGGTAAACATTCCAAATGAAGTGTTTATATTGGAACATTAGAGGGATAGCTAACTCCC
Source organism: Medicago ruthenica (assembly GCA_018208015.1). Classification (NCBI taxonomy): domain Eukaryota; kingdom Viridiplantae; phylum Streptophyta; class Magnoliopsida; order Fabales; family Fabaceae; genus Medicago; species Medicago ruthenica. The sequence goes on along the minus strand of CM031377.1, from coordinate 3,915,576 downwards.
CATCTAGATTAGCTCTTAAAAATCTTATTTTAGCTCATAAACCTAACTTTATTTTCATTGCTGAACCCTGGATGCTTTTTGATCACTTTCCTAGAAATTGGTTTCAGAGGCTGCAATTCAAACCTTTGCTTCCAATTCTAGAAATAATCATCCTCCTAACCTTTGGTGCTTTGGTTCTATCAACCTTAACCCTTCTATCATTTCTTCTGATGACCAACAGGTAACCTTCACTTTTGTAGATAATAATCAAACTTTTAGCCTTTCTACCATCTATGCATCTACTAACCACATTATTAGAAGACAACTTTGGCTTGCCCTTCAAAACCTTCACAACCAATTGAATCTGCCCTGGTGTGCAATAGGTGACTTCAACTTGATTTTAGGATCTCATGAGCATAGAGGTTCCTCTCCTCCTGCTAGAACCCCCATGAACGAGTTTTTTGATTGGTCAGACTCTAATAGTTTTTTTCATCTACCAACTAAAGGTGCTCAGTTCACCTGGTCAAATGGAAGAAGAGGAGTTAGTCATGTAGGAAGAAGACTAGACAGAGTCATCTGCAATCAGTCTTGTTTGGATCTGTGCACATCTTTAAATGTCTCAACCCTGATCAAACACAAATCTGACCACTATCCTCTCTTGCTTGATTTGAAACCTCCAACCATAAATTCATTTCCCAGTTCAAGTTCATGCAAATGTGGATTAAACACCCAGATTGCGAGAGACTAATTCAAGAAGAATGGAACATTAACATTGCTGGTTGTCCTATGTTTATTCTAAATCAAAAGCTCAAAATTTTGAAACAAAAATTGAAGATTTGGAACAAAGCAATTTTTGGGAATGTTCATAACATAGTTAAGGAGGCTGAGCAAAACCTGCACTCTATCCAAATCAAAATTGATTTACTAGGATTCTCTGACTCTCTAATGGATCAACACAAAGCTGCTCAAATTACCTTTGAAAATGCCTTGAACATAGAAGAAGAATTTTGGAGAGAGAAGTCCAAAATAGCCTGGCACACTGATGGAGATAGGAACACCATATATTTTCAAAAACTGTCCAAAATCAACAACACATCCAAACTCATAAATTCCCTCATGTGTGGTGATAACATGGTTATTGATCCTGAGCAAATTTCAAGTCATATCACTGAGCATTTCAAAAATACTTTTTCTACTAACATTGTTGTGCAGGATTTGCAGGTTAATGAACTTCCCTAATCTGATCTCTGATGAGATGAATGTTTTGCTGACCAGGCTGCCAGACCCCGCTGAAATCCATGCAGCAGTTTTGGCTATGAATAAGGATGGGGCTCCTGGCCCAGATGGTTTTGGAGCTAGTTTCTTTCAAACTTTTTGGGATATTGTAAAAGAGGATGTTCAGAATGCTGTGTTGGAATTCTTCATCAAAGATTGAATCCTCCCAAACTTCAATGCAAACACAATTATCCTTATTCCAAAGGTTCCTGATGCTTCATATGTTGGCCAATATAGACCCATAGCCCTAGCTAACTTCAAATTCAAAATCATCTCTAAAATCCTGGCAGATAGATTGGCTCCAATCATGAATAACATAATATCTCCAGAGCAAAGAGGTTTCATCAAAGGTAGAAATATCAAAGATGGAATCTGTGTTACTTCTGAAGCAATAAATCACCTTCACCAGAAAACTTTTGCAGGTAACTTAGCCTTTAAAGTGGATATCTCTAAAGCATTTGACACTCTTGAATGGAAATTTCTTCTCAGTGTTCTTAGCAAGTTTGGATTCAACTCTAAATTTTGCTCTTGGATTCACACCATTCTCAAATCAGCAACCCTCTCCATCTCAGTTAATGGCAAGCAAAATGGTTACTTTGAATGTAAAAGAGGAGTGAGACAAGGTGACCCTCTATCTCCTCTTCTCTTTTGCATAGCTGAAGATGTTCTCAGTAGGAATATCTCTAAACTTGTGAATCAAGGAAAGATTGATCTCATGAAAGGATCCAGAGCATATCCTGTACCATCCCACTCCCTCTATGCTGATGACATAATGATCTTCTGTAAAGGTAAGTTAGCTTCAATCCAAGCCCTCATGCAACTTTTCAATAAATATGCTCTAGCATCTGGCCAGTTGATAAACCCTTCCAAATCCACAGTCTTTTATGGATCAATCTCTACTGCTAGAATTGATCACATAACTGACCTAATAGGTTTCAATAAAGGTTCCCTTCCCTTCACCTATTTAGGAGTTCCCATCTTCAAAGGGAATCCTAAAAGATCACATCTGCAACCTATTGCTGATAAAATCAAATCCAAACTTTCTGCCTGGAAAGCTTCCCTTTTAAGCATTGCTGGTAGAGTTACCTTAGTGAAAAGTGTCATACATGGTATGCTGGTTCATTCTATTTCTATATATTCCTGGCCCAATCAATTACTCAAAGAAATTGAATCATGGATAAGAAACTTTATATGGAGTGGAGATATCTCTAAGAGGAAGCTGGTAACGGTTTCTTGGAAGAAAATCTGCAAGCCTGAGGGTGGTTTAGGTATCAGATCTCTGACTCTTCTTAATGAATCTACTAACTTAAAGCTTTGCTGGGACCTAATGAACTCTGATGAAGATTGGGCAGTCTTGATTAGAAGCAAAGTTCTTAGAGGTAGGAAAGTAATTTCCCATCATATATACTCATCTATATGGAGTAGTATAAAGTCTGAATACACCACAATTCAGACCAACAGTGGCTGGAACATTGGCACAGGTGAAAAGATAAATTTTGGTTGGACAATTGGTGTGGTCCCACCATTGCCTCACAAATCAATCTCCCCCTTCAGTTTCACCCTCATCTTACTGCAAAAGTAAGTGATTTTATCGTTAATCATAGCTGGTGCATTCCTTTCTCAGTTCTTATCACCTTTCCTGTAGTGGAACAACTTGCAACACAAGTAACCATACCTATTGAAGCCAGAAAGGACAAATTAGTTTGGAGTTATAGCAGCACTGGTAACTTATCCTCCAAGGAAGCTTTTGAATTCAAGTATGGTATAGGGCAAAATATTAGTTGGGCTAAGTCATTATGGTGTCTAGACATTCCTCCCTCCAAATCCTTGCTGGTTTGGAGATTAATGCATAACAAGGTCCCCACAGATGAAAACCTCATGGCAAGGGGATCTTCTTTATCCTCTATGTGCTCATCATGTAACTCGAACTGTGAAACTACTTTCCATCTTTTTTTTCAATGCTCATATGCATTGCAGTTCTGGAACTGGTTTTCTTCTATTCTTAATTTTAACATTCATATCAATTCAGTGGAAGATATTTGGCTGATTTTAGACAGAAATTGGTCTCCCCAATGCAAGGTGGTCGTTAAGGCTTGCATAGTTCACCTTCTCAATGTTATCTGGTTTAGAAGAAATCAAATCAGATTCCAAGGTAAGCTGCTCAATTGGAAATCAGCCATAAACTTAATCATTGCTCAGGTTTCCATTGCTGGAAATAATACAATGAAATATGATAGAGTGGATATGTTGGAGTTCAACATCCTCAAAGCTTGCAAAGTTGAAATTAAACCTCCTAAAGCCCCCACTATCAAAGAGGTGATTTGGGTTCCTCCTTTGCCATCTTGGATTAAAATTAACACAGATGGAGCATCAACAAAAAATCCAGTCAGAGCTTCTGCAGGAGGCATATTTCGAAACAATGAAGGTTTGTGCATTGGTTGTTTCTCTCAATATCTTGGTAATCAAAATGCATTGTATGCTGAGCTGGTAGCTGCAATGACTGCAATTGAAATTGCACATAATAGAGGCTTCTTGAATGTTTGGCTGGAGTCAGATTCGCAGCTTGTTATCTTAGCCTTCAAATCAAACTCTGTGGTTCCTTGGTCCTTAAGAAATAGATGGGAAAACTGTTTGGTCAGATTGAGAGGCATGAGGTTTTTTGTGTCCCATATTTATAGAGAAGGCAATTCTTGTGCTGATAGGCTTGCCAACCTAGGTCTTTCTTTGTCGTCTTTTGATCTGTTTTGGTCGGATTTTATCCCTGATTTCATTAGGGGAGAGTACACTAGGAATAGGTTGGGAATGCCCAACTTCAGGTTTAATACCTTTTGAAAAGGTCTTGGTTTGGTCCCCCTTTTCTTTTTTGTACTCTTTTTGGTTTTTCTAATGAATTGATGCTCTTGGCATCTTTGTTTAAAAAAAAAATGAACTGTTTTTATTTTATTTTTGACCAAAATAAAGTTAACTGTTTTTTTTTATTTGCTTATGAAAGGTTGTATTTTACGAGTGTAATGGTTGAGAACTTGGGATCATGGTTCTATCTATGTACTTGTATTAATTAATGAACTTTATAAAAGAGATTATTTAGAGCGTATTTCTTTTTCTCACCATCAAAGTAAATAAAGTCAATTTACGAACTATTCTATTTTAGCCAATTAATCATTTGCGTTCAATCTCTTAGTTACTCAAAGTTTAATTAAGTAGTATATTTTATAATTCTAATATTTATGTTAATTTTAAAAATAATTAGTGATGTATTTGAGATGATGTTATTGTCAAATTTTTTAATCAACAAATATTAGTATGGATAGTTTTTATTATGACAAGGATGTAGATCGAACTTTTGATCTCCTTGTCACTTCATTTCTGAACGAAGTTTATAAATGTTTTCATTAGTTTTTAAATGTTGGTATTATTTATTATTATTATTATTATTATTATTATTATTATTATTATTATTATTATTATTATTATTATTATTATTATCATCAATTTTTTTAATGAATAAAGGGCATGCAAGGACATCACGAGGCAGGGTAACCAATTAGGTTGGCACCATATTCCCTACACATTCATCCGCAAGATGGACTTGTCCAATTCAACTTGAGTTTGGATACAAATTTCAGGATTTTTAAATTTTCTCCTATTTTTATTTTTAATGTTTTGTTGGTAGATGTTGTTTGTACTGTTTTTTCTTAGAACTTTTTAGCTTTTTGTTTGGAGCTTATCCCCTTTTACTTGTAAAAAAGTACAATCATTCGCAACACACTAATAATTTTAATGAATAATAGAAACAAGGGATACAAGGAATCGGTAGGACATAATGCTTAACTGAATCTAAAATTAGATACATCATATGTCTGTTTTTAGCAAAATCAGAAATAGTAAATGACAAAAGAGCATCCCACCACGAGGAGCCAATGTAATTAACAATGTGTTCGTTAGAGAAATAGAGAAGAGAGAGAGGTTGATAACTTATTTTATTTAAGTAAATATTTTGGTAGTTGTACATAACAAACATATATTTTTATTTTAGTAAATTGGATATTTTTCTGACTTTTTTAGTTCGTTGTCAATTCATTTTTTTGTTTATCACTGCAATTTTCACCATGAAATATCTTCTTAATTCTTTATATGATTTTACCTTTTGCATTCAGAATTTTGTATGTGAGATTGTAATCCTTTTATAATTATAATAAGGGTCTGGCTAATTGGTGCCCCCGTGACACTGATTAAGGAATTCATAAATAAAAGTTTTGTCTTGAAAACATAAGTTGTCATTTTTTATCAAGTATAATTACATCAATTTTTTATAAAAACTTACATGTTTTGTTTGCTTAACCAATTCCCCTAAGAGCACTATTTAGCATTCTCCTTGTAATAATATAAGAACTTTTAAAAAAAATTCACTTATCATCCTACTATATTACTCTCTCTTTTCATTTGAGTTGTGCACGATTATTAAATAAATGAATAATTTTGTTGATTTCAATTATAAAAATACTCTTATTAATTGTCATTAATAATAATAATAATAATAATATTACTAATGAGGTATATTAATGAAAAGAAAAGAAAAAAATAAACCGAATGATTTGATCTCTTAAAACAATTCTAAAAAATATTTATAATATAAAATGTAAAAAAAATGCCAAACTTTTTTCATAGTGACTATATAAAAAAGGAAATAAAAAATATAAATTAACAAATTCAAAGAGTCTATTTGTCATTGTCAGCCCTACTCAATCTCACAAGAGTACTGCTAAGATTTAACAAACTATTTTCTAAAAATTCATTTTTAATATTATAAAAGAAGGCTTAATAGAATTATGTTTTTTTTATATATAAAAAATAATTATGTTTTTTAGAATTTATTATAAATAAAATATAAACACTTAGTTTGTAAAATTTAAGCTTTTATTTTAACTCATTTTACAATTTAAGTTGATACTTTTTTTTTTTGAAAAAACAATTTAAGTTGATATTTAATTGTTGGGTTACGGGCTTATTTGACAAGCTTATTATTAACCACAAACCCTAAATTAATAACTTGGATATCAAGTTAGTAGTAACCCACAGACGCATGTCCCGTCCATCCATCATTCAGTGCCGCGCAGTCACTCTGAACTCAAATTGACGGCCGTAGTTGTTCGTCGGCCGGTGAGAAAATCATCCTTGTTTTTAAATTTTTATTTTTTCTGATGTTATGCATAAACCCCTCTTCTTCTTCTTGTTGCATAAACCTCTATTCTGTAGAATAAAATAAAAAATAAAAAAATTGTTACGGTTTCAGAAGAGTTTTGGAGAGTATATGATCTCTTAGTTATAGCTCCGTTTAGAGTCCGTTCGAATTGACTTTGACTTATTTGACTTTGTCTATTGACATAAGTTTTATGAGATACTTTGGGAAAATTTATGAAAAATAGCTATTCTTTCGATGGTGAAGCAAGGCATATTATAAGCTTGAGGCCAAAGAGTTATATTCATTTCACTTCCAGTGTTGTGCCAAGACTTTTATTTCCTTCAAAAACAATTAGCATTGGAAATTTGGAATTCAAAAGTTATTCAATAAATTTGTCTTACTTTGTCCCACATTCACTACAGGTTTACAAGTTTAGAATTTTACTCTCATAATTAAGCAAAACTGCAATACAATGAGTGATCCACGTGATCATGACCATGACCATGAAGAGGACAACAATGCTGTTTTCATTGATCAGTCTGATATCATCCATGAAGTTCCCTCCGACGATGAAGTTCTTCCTGATGCTGGTGACGCCGACGATCCAGGTGGCCCCCCTGGCAACTCCAGTTCCAGTTCAGACTCTGATACCGACATCGGTATGAACTTTAATCTTAATATTTTCAAATAGGTATTTCAATTTTTTTTTCTTTTATGTTTCCGGTCTTGTGTACGATATCTTTACATTACAAGTTTCAACCGTTGCTTTTTGTGTTATACTTTCACACTAATGTTAATATCTAGATGTAAGTTTTATTTCAGTATTATATTGATATATTTGACGGTGATATTATTTTAAATACTATATTACAGAAGAGGTTGATGATGCTGAGCACATATTCACTGGTCATACTGGTAAGATTTTTACTCTTTTTATTTATGTTTCTTCTTGTGTTGTTTTGGTTCTGACTGAGCCCTTTAATTGGGTTTGAATTAAATTTAGGATTTTACATTTCATCAATAATTTTTTCCTGTTTTCCTTTTCAAATTTTGAAGTTACACACATCATATATGTGCAAGGTGTTGGAACAAATTTATGATATATTTTTTTATGTTTTCTTGGATTCTTGTATAGGGGAAGTCTATTCAGTTGCCTGCAGCCCAATAGATATGACACTGGTTGCAACAGGAGGTGGTGATGACAGGATTTCTTTGGCAAATCAATAATGGAGATTGGGCTTCTGAGCTTAATGGTATATATATCTTTTTCTTCTTCTGAAAGGAAAATATTACTGGTTAGTTTGTTAGGGGGAGGGGGGAAATATTAGTAGCAGAGGTCGAACCACGGATCTCCTACATATAACTCCTTTGGCTTTGATGTTCCAACCCATATGATTGGGTATTTGCTTGATACATAGCTATTGGTGGGTGGATTTTTACAATTTAGTATAAGTGTGGCATGACATGATAATTCATTAAGTCCAGATTGTGTTTCTTGCAATCTCCAAGTGAGTTTGCTTTGCTATTAATTTTGTGCTGGTTATACGGATTACGGATTCTGTAACTAGTTTAGGTTTTAGCTATGATGGAACGTTTCTGGCATCCGGAAGTTATTGTCATGACCCTATTAACGGCCATGACTGGCGCACAGACTAATATTCATTAAACAATAATCTAAGTCTGGCAAGCCTAACTTAAAATATACATATTTTTGCTAAAACACGATCTACCAAAAATTCGACAGAGTTTCCTTTGTTTTTCCAACATTCCAAAATATTTACATATCCCTGTTTTATATTCACAGCAAAATATCATCCAACAGTATTTACATTACCCATATTCCCTTGTTTTCATATCTAAAAAAAAAGACGGTAGCTACATACAAGTGACACTTCACATAATACTGCATAGAGCCCAACATATCAAACATATCCTAACCCAAATAGCTGCACCATACTGAAGTCATTTCATAATGGCCACTACTAGAGATAGAGGCCTATCAAAAAGGAGCAGACGCTTTGGACTATCTACAATTACCAAGAGAGACTTATCCAACAACTTCTGAATTTGAAAAAAAAAATGAAAGAAAGGGGGGGGGGGGGGGGGAGGGTCACATAGACTTAGTGAGAGCATAAAATACCAAGTAAACGGGAAGGAGAAACAATAATTCGCACGAACGAAAAAAAAATGAGTATAAGAAGATTATACGAAATAAAACTAACTTTATAAATTAGATATAGGTTTTATGTTGAAACTCTTTTGTAAACTGAGATTTTCATAGAAACAAGTATTTCACATTTCTGACTTAAAGTTTCATATCACTAACTTTACGTTTTACTATGTGCACATAGACCACATTATCTCTTCGTTGTGGCGAACGGAATTATATTTAGACCACATTATCTCTTCGTTGTGGCGAACGGTAATTATCTTTATACCACATTATCTCTTCGTTGTGGCGAACGGTATACTATGAACAATTTAGTTCATAGGCTGCATTGTCTCTTCGTTGCAGCAAACGGAGATTATCTATAATTTACTATGAGCATGTTACTCATAGGCTGCATTATCTCTTCGTTGCAGCAAACGGATAGGGAGTTTTCAATAAAAATCAAAACGTAGTTTTAAAATGATTTATTGCTAAAATCAATTCATATGATCAACACTTTATTAACATTGATATCATCTAAAATTTCATTCACATTACTTTGCATAACCACTAAAATCTCGTCTTTATTATTTAAAAGCCAATAACATATTTTGAACGAGATGAGATACTTTTATTTTTTTTTTTAAATAAAATATAAGTTGTTTCTCCCATAAAAACAAATTATAACTTAGAAAACTTGTCACAAGGTAAATTAGCTACTCACAACTATGATGATTCAAGTCCGTTCCTAGCAATGCCTTCCGGAACGGCCACCGGAGCGATTTCCACCGAATCTGAACATTATACAATCATTATAACTCTCGAGAAAACTTATTTGAGGCTAAACTAACAATAAATAACAAATTTAGCAAAAACCCCCAATTTTCTACACTTAGGGTTTATAAGTAACCTATAAAAAAGAAATTATTCTACATACACTAGTTTCTACTACTTATCAAAGCCAGATATCATCTCTAAATTCCATAATTCATAAAACTTTACCTCAAGGAACACCAAAAAGAAAACCCTCCATGAATGGGTAATTTCACTTCTCACCCTTATACCCTCATGAAGCTTATATTCAACAATAGATTGTAGCCAATTGATGAAAATTTGAAGGAAATAAAACAGGGTAGATGAAATTAGGAATGGTGAGATAGAAGAACAAGAAATGGGGTGAAGGTGTGTTTTGGTGAAAATGAATGAAGGGGTTACGGTACAGAGAAGAGAAGTTGGGTTTTTTTTTTTGTGATGGTAGAAAAAAATGAGGGGTAGAGACTATGGGTCCCTATAAAACAAATGCTGCCCCCTTTTTTTTATTTTATTATTATTTCTTTTTATTAGCCTCTAAAATTATATAATATATATAATTTTTGTTTAAAAAAAAAAATACCATTCATTTCATTCTTCCCCCCTTTAAAATAATTCGTCCTCGAATTACTATGATTGCACTAACCTTGGGCTTCAAACAAGTGAGGATACTTTTCACGCATAATCGATTCTGGCTCCCAAGTTATTTCTTCACCACTCGGTCCTTGCCAAACCACTTTTACCGAAGAAACATCTTTGGAGCGTAATCGTTTCACACGTCTCTCTACTATGGCTCGCGGTTGTTCTGTATAACTAAGATTTTCATCAAGGTGCACTGTTTGATGTTGAATGATATGAGAAGGATCATGGATATACTTCCGAAGCATTGATACATGAAAAACTGGGTGAACACCCGAGAGATCTGGTGGAAGGGCTAATCGATAGGCCACTTGACCTATTTTCTCTAAAATCTCAAAAGGTCCAATGAACCGGGGACTTAACTTTCCCTTCTTGCCAAATCTTAAAATACCCTTCATCGGAGAAACGCGTAAGAAAACATGTTCTCCAACACTAAACTCTAAAGGTCGACGTCTTTGATCCGCATAAGATTTTTGTCTGCTTTGAGCAGTGACCAAACGATCTTTTATTACTTTAACCTTTTCAATTGCCTCTTGAATTAAATCAGGACCCACTAGTTTAGACTCTCCAACTTCAAACCAACCTATTGGTGATCTACAACGACGTCCATACAAGGCTTCAAATGGTGCCATTTGGATACTAGATTGGTAACTGTTATTATAAGCAAACTCCATCAAAGGTAAGTATTGATCCCAACTTCCTCCAAGGTCTAACACACAAGCTCGAAGCATATCTTCCAAAATTTGTATTGTTCTTTCAGATTGACCATCAGTCTGAGGGTGGAAAGCAGTGCTTAAATCCAACCGAGTTCCTAGAGCTTCTTGAAAAGATCTCCAAAAATGAGCTGTGAATTGGGGTCCACGATCAGATATTATAGATAACGATACACCATGCAAAGACACTATCCTCTCAACATAAAGCTTGGCGTACTGAGCTGCTGAATAGGTAGTTTTCACTGGTAAGAAATGTGCAGACTTTGTTAATCGGTCTACAATCACCCAAGTTGAATCAAAACCTCTTAAGGTTCTAGGTAACCCCGTCACAAAATCCATAGTGATCCCTTCCCATTTCCATTCTGGTATCTCAATCCTTTGAAAGAGTCCTGCAGGTTTCTGATGCTCTGCTTTAATTTGTTGACATATTAAACACTTCGATACAAATTCAGCTACATCTCTCTTCATCCCTTCCCACCAATAAACCTCTTTTAAGTCTTTATACATTTTAGTAGAACCTGGATGGACAATATAAGAAGAATTATGGGCTTCCTCCAAATTCTCTTCCTTAAATAATCAATATTTGGTACGCACAAACGAGTGTCAAGACGTAAAATTCCCTCTGAATCAATTTTGAATTCAGAAACTTTTCCTATTTTGATATCTTCAATAATCTTTCTCAAATGAGGATCTTTCTCCTGAGTCATCTTAATGTTGTCCACCAATAAAGAACGAGCTTGAACATTTGCTAAAAGTGACACTGTATTAGTGGTTTCGAACTTAACTCCACTAGCGACAAGATTATGAAATTCCTTCACTATTGGTCTCCTGATTTCAGCTATATGCGCAAGGCTTCCCATAGATTTTCTAATCAAGGCATCCGCAACCACATTTGCCTTTCCGGGATGATACAAGATTGTACAATCATAATCTTTCAAAAGCTCCATCCATCGCCTCTGCCTTAAATTCAAATCTTTCTGTTCAAAAATATACTTAAGACTCTTATGATCAGTGTAAATTTCGCATGTCTCACCATATAAGTAATGCCTCCAAATTTTAAGAGCAAAGATCACTGCTGCCATTTCAAGGTCATGTGTAGGATAATTTTCTTCATGTCTTTTAAGTTGTCTTGAAGCATAGGCAATTACCTTCCCATGTTGCATTAACACACAACCAAGACCAACTCTAGAAGCATCACAATAAACTACGTAACCACCGCCACTTGAGGGCAAAGCTAACACCGGAGCAGATGACAAACATTCCTTTAGTTGTTGAAAACTCTGTTCGCATAAGTCATTCCATTGAAATGCAACATGCTTTTGTGTCAATCGAGTCAAAGGGGATGCAATCTTAGAAAAATCTTTGATGAACCGACGATAATATCCAGCAAGACCAAGGAAACTACGAATCTCTGTTACCGATGTAGGTCTAGGCCAGTTTTGAATTGCTTCCACCTTTTGTGGATCCACACTTACGCCATCTTTAGACACGACATGACCCAAGAAAGCCACACTGTCTAACCAAAACTCACATTTAGAAAACTTTGCATATAGTTTATGTTCTCGTAAGGTTTGCAAAGTTAGCCTTAAGTGTTGCTCATGCTCCGATTTACTCTTGGAATACACTAAGATATCATCAATGAAAACCACCACAAATTGGTCCAAGAACGGCTTGAAGACTCGATTCATCATATCCATGAAGGCTGCAGGAGCATTAGTGAGTCCAAACGACATAACCAAAAACTCATAGTGGCCATAACGAGTGCGAAATGCTGTTTTAGAAATATCTTCACTCTTAATCTTCAATTGATGGTACCCTGATCGTAAATCAATCTTTGAGAAGCATTGAGATCCTTGAAGCTGATCAAATAAGTCATCTATACGAGGTAAAGGGTATTTATTTTTCACTGTCACCTTATTTAATTGTCGGTAATCAATACACAATCGTAACGAATCATCTTTCTTCTTAACAAACAACACTGGTGCACCCCAAGGAGAGCAACTAGGGCGAATAAAACCTTTGTCAAGAAGATCTTGTAATTGTTCTTTCAACTCCTTAAGTTCAGCTGGAGCCATCCGATATGGGGGTATAGATATTGGTTGAGTTCCAGAGATCAATTCAATGTTGAATTCTATCTCCCTATCAGGTGGTAAACCAGGTAATTCATCAGAAAAAACATCCGGATATTCACATACTATGGGAACATGTTCAAGCTTCATAGGAGTGCTATTTACATCTCTTATCATTGCTAGATATGAACAACAACCCTTTCTCAACAACCTTTGAGCTGCTATTGCTGAAATTAAGTTACATGATGACAAATTTTGATTACCTCGATAAGTGAAGGTTGGTTCCCCTGGTATCTCAAACTTTATTACCTTATTGTAGCAATCTAATTTGGCATGACTAGAAGCCAACCAATCCATGCCTAATATCACATCAAAATCTACCATATTAAGTTCAACTAAGTCTGCTGGCAAAGAATGACCTTCTATTAGTATCTCACATGATCTATATATTGTTTTAGCTAGCAAAGAATCACCCATAGGAGTGGTCACCATCAGAGGCACGCCTAACAATGATGGAGCACTCCCTAAACAAGAAGCAAAAATGGGAGATACAAAGGAATGTGTAGCTCCAGGGTCAAACAAAACACATGCATCTTGAGAACATATAGAAAGCATACCCGTCACAACAGCATTGGATGCCTGAGCATCTTGACGAGTCAAAGCAAACACACGAGCTTGTCCTCCACTAGCCTGACCTTGACCTCTGGCCCCTGATCCTCTGCCACCACGATTAACGTTGTTAGATCCTTGCATTCTAGAACCCCCAGGTTGTTTCTCTCTAGTTGTTGGTGGTGTCATGTTGCTAGAAGAAGGATGACCAGATACCGTAGGGCAATTCCTTGCATAGTGTCCCATCTGACCACATTGATAACACCTGGTTGACAAAAGTCTACAAGGTCCCGTGTGAGACTTTCCACATGTGGCACAAGCATTTGGATTCGTAACATAAGGCACTTGATGTTGTGTAGTTCCTCGACTATGAGCTGAGCTAGCTGTGTAACTACCTTGAGTAGTTTGTAGATGTCGTTGTCCTTGTTGACCCCGACGTCCTTGATTAACATCATTCTTAGAACATTCACCAACAAGACCTTTATGGACACCGCGAGATGCCTCAAAATGAGACCTCTTGCGTGTATCACGATAAGTTCCTCCTCTGTCTCTATTACCCCGCTCAATAGTCAAAGCCCTATTCAAAGCTTGCTCATATGTCATATCCCCATGTCCTGCAATAGCTCTAAACAAATAACTCTTCAAGCCATCTACAAATCTTTGAACTCGCAATTGTTCTGTGGCCACCAAATGCGATGCATATCTAGAAAATCACATAAATTGTATGTTGTACTCCATTACTGTCATCTGATCATGTTGCACTAGGGTCTCAAACTCTCTTGCTCTGCTGTCCCGAACACTTTGTGGTAGGAAATGAGCCAAAAATCGTTGAGCGAATTCATCCCATTCCAGTGAAGATGAACCCGCCGGTCTAGCAAAGATCATGGTTTCATACCACCCTCTAGCTACATCACGTAAGCGAAATGCAGCCAATTCAACCATTCGAACTGAAGAAACAACCCAAACCTTTACATAACCATGACACATCATCTAGGAAGGCTTGTGGATCCTCCTGAACATCTGAACCACTAAAAACATTGGAGGATTAAACTTCATGAAACTTGTCAAAGAAACTTCAGTCACTCTAGGGTGAACAATAGGTTGCTCTTCTTGCACTACTTCTTGACTATGCTCAGAATCTACTTGGTTTTGTTCAACTTGTGGTTGTCCTTGTTCTCCAAATCTATTCGCTATTTGTTGTACTACTTGTTGAACATTTTGCACATCAGCCGCTAATTGAACTAGCGTGGGATTTCCACGTCTAGCTCTAGGGACCTCAACCTCAGGGATAACACCAGGCCCTCCACGTCTCACTTGAACACGGCGCCGACCACGCCTGCGAGTTCCAGAGGCTCCTGGTTGAGGTTGAGTGGGTGCCGCATTAGGAGCTGCCCTTCTAGTAGACCTATTTCGAGGTGGCATCCTAACCTGAGACAAAAATAGAATTTAGAGACGAGACATGATTACAAGGACCTAAAACAATGACTTCAGTATGATAATGGACTGTCATAGCTTCTTGGTTGTAAGTTGTGCCCGGGTACACAAATTACAAACAAAATTCTATAACAAATCTCAGACAATGCAGCTATAGGACCTATTAACCGGGCTCTGATACCAACTTTGTCATGACCCTATTAACGGCCATGACCGGCGCACAGACTAATATTCATTAAACAATAATCTAAGTCTGGCAAGCCTAACTTAAAATATACATATTTTTGCTAAAACACGATCTACCAAAAATTCGACAGAGTTTCCTTTGTTTTTCCAACATTCCAAAATATTTACATATCCCTGTTTTATATTCACAGCAAAATATCATCCAACAGTATTTACATTACCCATATTCCCTTGTTTTCATATCTAAAAAAAAAGACGGTAGCTACATACAAGTGACACTTCACATAATACTGCATAGAGCCCAACATATCAAACATATCCTAACCCAAATAGCTGCACCATACTGAAGTCATTTCATAATGGCCACTACTAGAGATAGAGGCCTACCAAAAAGGAGCAGACGCTTTGGACTATCTACAATTACCAAGAGAGACTTATCCAGCAACTTCTGAATCTGAAAAAAAAAATGAAAGAAGGGGGGGGGGGGGGGGGTGAGTCACATAGACTCAGTGAGAGCATAAAATACCAAGTAAACGGGAAGGAGAAACAATAATTCGCACGAACGAAAAAAAAAATGAGTATAAGAAAATTATACGAAATAAAACTAACTTTATAAATTAGATATAGGTTTTATGTTAAAACTCTTTTGTAAACTGAGATTTTCATAGAAACAAGTATTTCACATTTCTGACTTAAAATTTCATATCACTAACTTTACGTTTTACTATGTGCACATAGACCACATTATCTCTTCGTTGTGGCGAACAGAATTATATTTAGACCACATTATCTCTTCGTTGTGGCGAACGGTAATTATCTTTATACCACATTATCTCTTCGTTGCGGCGAACGGTATACTATGAACAATATAGTTCATAGGCTGCATTGTCTCTTCGTTGCAGCAAACGGAGATTATCTATAATTTACTATGAGCATGTTACTCATAGGCTGCATTATCTCTTCGTTGCAGCAAACGGATAGGGAGTTTTCAATAAAAATCAAAACGTAGTTTTAAAATGATTTATTGCTAAAATCAATTCATATGATCAAAACTTTATTAACATTGATATCATCTAAAATTTCATTCACATTACTTTGCATAACCACTAAAATCTCGTCTTTATTATTTAAAAGCCAATAACATATTTTGAACGAGATGAGATACTTTTATTTTTTTTTAAATAAAATATAAGTTGTTTCTCCCATAAAAACAAATTATAACTTAGAAAACTTGTCACAAGGTAAATTAGCTACTCACAACTATGATGATTCAAGTCCGTTCCTAGCAATGCCTTCCGGAACGGCCACCAGAGCGATTTCCACCGAATCTGAACATTATACAACCATTATAACTCTCGAGAAAACTTATTTGAGGCTAAACTAACAATAAATAACAAATTTAGCAAAAACCCCCAATTTTCTACACTTAGGGTTTATAAGTAACCTATAAAAAAGAAATTATTCTACATACACTAGTTTCTACTACTTATCAAAGCCAGATATCATCTCTAAATTCCATAATTCATAAAACTTTACCTCAAGGAACACCAAAAAGAAAACCCTCCATGAATGGGTAATTTCACTTCTCACCCTTATACCCTCATGAAGCTTATATTCAACAATAGATTGTAGCCAATTGATGAAAATTTGAAGGAAATAAAACAGGGTAGATGAAATTAGGAATGGTGAGATAGAAGAATAAGAAATGGGGTGAAGGTGTGTTTTGGTGAAAATGAATGAAGGGGTTACGGTACAGAGAAGAGAAGTTGGGGTTTTTTTTTTTTGTGATGGTAGAAAAAAATGAGGGGTAGAGACTATGGGTCCCTATAAAACAAATGCTGCCCCCTTTTTTTTATTTTATTTTTATTTCTTTTTATTAGCCTCTAAAATTATATAATATATATAATTTTTGTTTAAAAAAAAAATACCATTCATTTCAGTTATAATGGAAGTGTTAAAATCTGGGATGTATCTGGAAATCTGAAAGGTACACTTGATGGCTCTGAAAAGGAGGATCTTCAGGTAAGACTGTAAAATATTTTTTCCCACCATTTCTGCTTTAAGTAATTTCTAAATTGGTTGCCGTTAAATCTTTTAGTGGCTCAGGTGGCATCCAAGAGAAAACATACTCATGGCTGGTTTTGATAAATCCAACATGGTTTGGATGTGGAAATGGAATACTAATAATTTTGCCGTCATTATGACATTTAATGGTCATGCTAGTACGGTGACCTGTGGTGATTTTACTCCCGATGGTAGCAATCTATCTTCATCTTGGGCCATTTAACTGTTATGATTTATATTATGCATTTTTGCTGTTTTTATTTTCTTTCATTTGGTACCTTAGGGAGAATAATATGTGCTGGTTCTGACGATGCAACCTTGAGAATATGGAACCCAGAAAGTGGAGAAAGCATTCACGTTGTGCGAGGTATTGCGAACTTCACTTTATAGTGTCTTTGCTGTATATGTATCACAGGCTAGTTTAATTATTATTAATACCCAAAGCTACAATATAAATTGTAAGAAGCTTTGAGCACCGGCAACACCTCTCCTTTCTACAAGAGAACTTGTAATCTTTGGTGTTCATGTTTGTGATTTTCTTATATAGAAGAGTGACGAGAAGTACAAGAACGTAGGATAAATTGTTTGAGAGAAAATGTGAGAAATCTGAGTATTTCTAAAGAGTGAATGAAAAAATGTATCTATGTGACAGCAGAGACTAAGAAGACATTCATCTGATACGTTATAACAGATAAAGGAATTAGTTATAACTCGTACAGCAAGAAATGATACAATACAGTGATCTTATACGAGCTAGGCATGCTGCCTCATGCAAAAATGTCGGACATACAATATTACAACTACACTTTAACATCACCTAGCAGGGTGAGTGAGCAAAGGAAGGCTGGTCAAACACCCTCAGAGGGATAAATATCTGATTAGGTAAGGCTTTAGTTGGCCACTAATGGCTTTTCTTTGACTATGACAAAATTATATTATGTCCTGAGAAAACACAAACGAAATGATGATTCTGGCTGAAGGAGGGTGCATGAATTCCTTGCTACATCATAGAATTCTTTTGACAACCTTCCAAGTTCCAATGACCCTCTAGAGACTGGGGGTATAATTTGACAAGCCTTGTAGAGCAAATATGATCTATATCCTTGTAATGGTAGTGAACTGCATACCCGAATGATAGATCATATAAAGTACATTCAGCTACATACTCTACCCATACTTAGAAAGTTTACAGCCTCCTTCCCACCACTGGAGTGGAATCCCTGCACCTATATTATATGATCCTTTTCTGGCCGGTCCCAAATGTATTTAGCTTTTGAGGTAAAAGGATTGAACCATCTTTCGAGTGTTTTAATTCAATTCCTAGGAAATTGTTCGGCTCACCTAGCAGTTTGAGAGAAAGACATGGATTAAGCTTTGGTTATAATTTTCTAAATTAATGAAAGAAGTGTTGTGGCGACACTGAGTGTGAAAAGAGAGGGACTACATTTGGTAGATCTGAAGCCTAGACCCAAGAGAGCATATGCAAGACTCCAATCCAAGCCCCATTGGTCCGTGTTTGAGGGCATACAATGCTTTATTGAGCTTGTATATAACAATTATTTGTCAGCTTATTCGTAACCTAGTAGTTATTGCATGCATACTTTTTCATCCAGCAGCCCATATTTACACCTAGTTGTTGGATATGCCAATGAAGAGTGAGCGCCAAAGTAAGGAGATATGCTAATGGTGACTGGCTTGACAATCGGGGTATAGGTCTGTGTATAATCGAAACCTGATTGTCAGTGGAAACCGTTTCGCCACAAGTTGAGCCGTATACTTGTTAATTGTACTATCCGGATTCTTGTACTGAACATGCATTACAGCAGTGTAATTCATCCATTACCTTAAAAAAACATGGTTGATTTTTGTACTGCTTGTTGTCTAGACAAGCTCTATGACATGGAACAAATTTGTTGTTGTTGCCTGCTATCTAACCTTTCTACTATGGTTTATGTTAAACCTTTTGAATTGGTATTCAATGATTTATTGGGACCTTCACCCATGGAAACCCACTTCTGTAGATGCCTACTTACACTATATTCAGATCTATCATAAAAGACAGACATCTGACACCATGGCCTTAACTCAATTCAAATATATGATTGAATTACAACAAAAATCTTAGAAAACTATTTGTGGGTGGCCAGGGCCGGGGGGCTCTTGCTCAGACCTGTTGTGGGAATACTGTCAAATTTAGGCATCATTTTGTCATAATTTGTACCTGCACACAGAAAAAGCATAGACTTGTCTTAGAAACATGCCACACCCTTCTTGCTTATGCAAAGTTATTTAGCCAATTTTGGGATCATGCCTTTGAAGCTTCCACTTTCCTTATCAATATCAAGTAGGGATCAAGCAATAACTTCACAAAGAATTCATGTAAAATTACAGCAGGATCAATTTTATAGGCACAAAGCAATAATTACAAAAATAAATATAGGAGATACTGTCCCTATTTACATGATATGATATGCCTATATAATAAATACAAAGAACAAAATATATTTTCAACATTCCTCTCAACTTGGAGCATATAAATCATATGCACTATGCATGTTACATCACATATATAACTGATTTGAGTACCTCTCAAGGATTTAGTGAAGACATCCGCTAATTGGTCATTGAATTGACAAAGTGACGTCTCTTGATTCAATCTTCTCCATAACAAAGTGACAAACTATCGCAATATGATTCGTCTGCTCATGAAAAATAAAATTAGAGGCGATATGCAATGCTGCTTGATTATCACAAATGAGTGCCATTTGTGTTGCCACATATTTAACCGCTTTGAGTAAGTGCTTCAATCAAATGAGCTCCCAAGTCACTAATGTCACGGCCCTGTTCATATGGTGAATATCCATACAGAAAGAGTATGTATTTTCATTACATTTGATATTTAATATGCTATTTTCTATTAACAACTAGTCTATTTTGTGCATATCTTTTTGTGTGTGTCTTGAGTTATGTTTCTAAAATTTGGTACACGTCGTTGTTGAGAGTCTCACATTTAATGAGATATTGCTTAAAAACATGTTTATAAATGAGAGGCATCCCTCACCTTACAAGTTGTTTTGTAAGGATAAGATAGGCCCAATATCAAAACCTAAGTTAGTATCAGAGCCTATTCACGATCCATCGGGTCATTCACTATCAGCTATCAGACCACTTGAGTCACACTCCAAATGTCCAATTTTGATCGTGAGGGGGTGTGTTGAGAGTCCCACATAGCTTGAGATATGGCCGACCCAAATTCTAAAAATTGACATTAGTTTTAACATTTTGAAAGTTTACCTAAATATCATAGACAATTGTTGCTTTAAGCAAATAGTTGAGCTTGAAATATTTTATTCAAGGGCTAAAGGGGAAAAGGTATTTGAACATGCATGAGAATCAGATCAAAGAGCATTTGGTACCTTTCTTGAAATAATTTTGTTTTCATGAGCCAGATTAGTCTAAATGATTCTCAGTATAACATCTGGAAGCCAGCTGCTAGCTTGTCCACAATATGAACAAAAACGGCCATATTATGTCACCCTCTATCTCTAATATGTGGAGATAGTTTCTTAGTTGATTTATCAAAATGATTAATCAGAAGTTTGACTTGGTGGCTCTGTGATCTAGCAACACCATGAGTTCCATGAGTAGGTAATCGAGCCAACTGTTTTTTTTTTTGTTGGTCAAAAAGCCTAGTGGCAAGAATTTCAGACTTAAGTGTGAAGAAGTGGGAAATTGCGGATTTGAACCCACGTTTCATCAACACATCAAACTGTTTTTGGGTTCTATCACACACAAATATTGAAATTCTGGCCAGGCAAAACTAAGAGAATACCAGGTTCTGAACCAGACAGGTTCTGAACAATATGCAGGGCACAATAGATCGCAAAACAGAGCACAAGTAAACACAATACAAGAGCAGAAAATAAAGTGCAGGAAAGCTAAAGAACACACAAGGTTTGTTAACCCAGTTCGGAGTAAACACCTCCTACTCTGGGGGATACCAATCCAGGAAGGAAATCCACTATTGGATTTAATCCTTAAGACTCAGACACTGACTCCCAGTTCTTATCCCAAGCAATTAACCTCCACCTAGTAAGACTTCTACCCAACTCTGAGTAATAGAAACCACTATCTTCCTATTCAAGTAACTAAACCCAGTTACTGAACCTCTTAACTATAACACTCTGTTTTTAAGAAAAACTTCAAAAACACAAAGACTTCATTCGTACCTAAAGGCTTAGAATGAATCACAACTCTCTAAAACTCTAAACCAACTCAAAACATATGAGTGGTGCACAATAAACTCTAAGTTAAAACACAGACTCAATTTTCTGATTTTCTAACTCTCTAAATCGTAAGTCTTCAATAGCCAAGCTCCTCCTTTTATAATCTTCAGCAAGCCTCTTAATTATGCTCCAAATCTTCTGAATTGATTTGTTACTGGAATAAGATTGATCCAATAATGTAACAAATAAAACAGCATTAAATCTTTTGAAAGATTTAAAACAGAAAATACGAATTTCATATCTTTGAACCAAATCTTCAATAAAATCTTCTCCAAATAATTCAGCATTCTAGAAGCAATAATCCTGGAACAAATCCTTGCCAATATTCACCAAGATTCGCATAAAAACTAATCTGAAAACCCAGCTTCTGATGTGGTCAACAAAAGTCAACACTGGCTTCAGAACCTGAAATCAGCTTCTGAACTGCTACAGTGCATTCAGCTTCTGACGATTTTTTCTGCTTCTGAATGGCTTCAAAACATAAAGCTTGCAACAGAAGAAATGTTCATCATAAGGAAAAGCTTCTATTCCATACTTTGGTTTTGCCAAACAATGCAGCCAACACTTAAAGACTCAACAATCTCCCCCTTTGGCAAATTTTTGGCTAAAACCATCCAAGTTCTTCAATCTTCATTATAATCAGCTCAGCAATGAAGAACTCCACAATAATACATCATAGCAATTAGATTAGGCAGCGGATTCAGCTATGTTAAACATCAGCTTCAACTTCTGATCATCACAAACATGGTATCAGAGCTACTTCAAGGTATCAGAGCTACTGATCAACTCCTGATCATCACACACACTCCCCCTACAACTCATCAGACACTCAGCATACATCAAACTCCCCCATACTTCTGAATTTATGGTATCAGAGCATATTAGAGCCAACACTTCAGGAGCTGCACACAATTGTTCTTCAGGACCACATCTCAGGATCACAGAAACACTCAGGACCATAACAGTCTTGTACTCCCCCTGAGACACATATTCCCCCTTGATCATATCTGCATATAATGCTTTGGTATCAGAGCAAAACACCTTCTGAAACAAAGACACACATATCTGAAATGCAGCAATACATCTTCTATTTCTTGATATCAGAGCCAACAGAGCCAACACACTGCATAAGATTTTCTCCCCCTTTTTAGCCATAAAATTCTGACAAATCTCAGACTTCAAATAGGGAATAAAATCAAAACAGGTAACACAGATCCTTGAAAACATATCAGATTCAGACTCAGGTTCAGGATCACACTTAGCATAGGCACAACTGGCAGGTACTCTATCTTCCTCACATCCAGTTTGCAGTAATTGCTATAATTCTTCATGCAAACACACTCCTAACTTGCTCCTTAAGTTTTCAAACTGCTTAGCATCCAAGGCTTTTGTGAAAATGTCAGCAACTTGTTCTTCAGTAGCTACATGTTCCAGTTGAATAACTTTATCCTCCACAAGGTTTCTGATAAAATGGTGTCTGATGTCTATGTGTTTGGTTCTGCTGTGCTGAATTGGATTCTTAGAGATGTTGATGGCACTCAAATTGTCACAAAACAATGTCATAGTTCTTTGTTCAATGTTGTACTCCTCCAGCATCTGCTTCATCCACACCAATTGTGAGCAACTACTTCCAGCAGCAATATACTCAGCCTCAGCAGTTGACAATGACACACAGTTTTGCTTCTTGCTAAACCATGAAATTAAGTTATTTCCCAAAAAGAAACAACCTCCTGAGGTGCTCTTCCTGTCATCAGCACTTCCAGCCCAGTCAGCATCACAATATCCCATCAGTTCAGAACTTGAACTATGTGAGTACATGATTCCATAGTCACTTGTGCTGTTCACATACTTCAGGATCCTTTTAACTTGTGTCAGATGACTCATCTTAGGATCAGCTTGGTATCTTGCACATACTCCAACAGCAAATGTGATATCAGGCCTGCTTGCAGTTAAGTACAATAGGCTCCCAATCATGCTTCTGTACTGACTTTGGTCTACTGAAACTCCATGTTCATCCTTAGTTAACTTCAGGTGGGTAGCAGCTGGTGTCCTCTTGTGAGCAGCAGATTCCATTCCAAACTTCTTCACTATGTTCTTGGCATATTTACTCTGTGAAATGAAGATTGTATCTTCCATTTGTTTGACTTGTAACCCAAGAAAGTATGTCAGTTCACCAACTAAGCTCATTTCAAATTCTGACTGCATCTGCTGAACAAACAATTTTACCATCTTCTGAGACATCCCTCCAAACACTATATCATCCACATAAATCTGAGCAATCATCAGATTCCCATTTTCATCTTTCACAAACAAAGTCTTATCAGAACCTCCTTTTCTGTAACCTTGAGCCACAAGAAACTGAGTCAGCCTGTCATACCATGCTCTTGGTGCTTGTTTCAATCCATACAAGGCCTTCTTTAACTTGTACACATGTTCTGGAAACTTAGGATCCACAAAACCCTTAGGCTGTTCAACATACACTTCCTCTTGCAGATATCCATTCAAAAATGCACTCTTTACATCCATCTGAAATAGCTTGAACTTGAGAATGCAGGATACACCCAACAGTAATCTTATGGACTCTAGTCTGGCCACAGGTGCAAAGGTCTCATCAAAGTCCAATCCCTCTACTTGAGTATAACCCTGAGCAACCAACCTAGCCTTGTTTCTGACTACAGTACCATTCTCATCTGTTTTATTCTTGTAAATCCATTTAGTACCAATTACATTCAACCCTTCAGGTCTTGGAACCAGATCCCACACTTCACTCCTTTTGAATTGATTCAACTCATCTTGCATTGCCTCAATCCAAAATTCATCAGTCAGGGCTTCTTTCACATTTTTGGGTTCAAACTTAGACACAAAACATGAATCAGTAGCAGCTGGTTCTGATCTCCTGGTTCTGACCCCTTGATCCAAACTCCCAATGATAAGCTCCTTAGGATGATCCTTCTGAATTCTAATAGATGGCCCTTTATTGGTAGAATTATGTTCTGGATGTACATCTGCTTCTTCAGACTCTGGATGAATTTCAGCTTCTGAAGTTTGTTCTTCTGATGGTTCAGACTCTGGAACAACTTCAGACTCACTTCTATCTTTCACAGCAGTTAGATCATCAATTACCACATTAATGGACTCCATCACAACCTTGGTTCTGGAATTAAACACCCTATAAGCTCTGCTGTTTACTGAATATCCCAAAAATACACCCTCATCAGACTTAGGATCCAGTTTTCTTCTATTCTCTCTGTCAGCCAAAATGTAGCATCTGCTCCCAAAAACATGGAAATATTTCACAGTTGGCTTTCTCCCTTTCCATAATTCATACAAAGTACAAGTGGTTCCCTTCTTCAAAGTAACTCTGTTATGAATATAACAGGCAGTATTCATTGCTTCAGCCCAGAACATATATGGCAGCTTCTTTGCATGCAGCATAACTCTTGCACATTCTGCTAATGTCCTATTCTTCCTCTCAACTACACCATTTTGCTGAGGTGTGATAGGTGCAGAAAACTCATGCTTTATACCTTCAGAAGCACAGAATTCTGAAAAGCTCTTGTTTTCAAATTCTTTGCCATGATCACTTCTGATTCTGATAATCCCACTATCCTTCTCTCTTTGTAGTTGGATGCACATCTCTTTGAAAACTTCAAAAGTGTCAGACTTTTCTCTAACAAAGCTGACCCATGTATATCTTGAGTAGTCATCTACCATTACAAACGCATACCTCTTGCCTCCAATACTCTCTACTTGCATAGGCCCCATCAAATCCATATGAACAAGTTCTAGTACTTTAGTAGTTACCTGGTGAACTAATCTGGGATGAGACTTTCTTGTTTGTTTTCCAATTTGACAATCACCACAAACATTGTCCTCATTGATCTTCAGATTAGGTACACCTCTGATAGCTTCAGCACTTAGGATTTTTTTCATGCCTTTCAGATGCAAATGTCCCAGCTTCTGGTGCCAGAGTTTGACTTCCTCTTCTGAGCTCATAAGACAAGAAGTCAGACTTCTTTCTTCTTCAGAAACCCACAAATAACAATTGTCTTTGGATCTGCAGCCCCTCATCTGAGTTTTTCCATCATGATCAGTAACAATACACTCCTGCTTGTTGAAATTAACTTTCAGATCCTGATCACACAGCTGGCTAATACTGATCAGATTAGAGGTTAAACCTTCCACCAGTAGCACATCATTAAGTCTGGGCAAACCTTCTCTGTTCAAATCACCAATACCCAGAATCTGACCTTTTACACCATCTCCAAATGTCACATAACTTCTGGAGTATGATCTGATATTGCTCAGCAGCTTCTTCACACCAGTCATGTGCCTTGAACACCCACTATCAAAATACCAGTCTTCTTTTGAAGTAGCTCTCAAAGTGGTATGAGCAATCAGGCCTACTTTCTGAACTTTGGGCTTCCACACCTTCTGAACATTGTGACTGATAGTAGCTGGTTCAACTCTTCTATATTGGAAGTGTTCAGGGTAACCATACAATTTAAAGCAGAATGGTTTGATATGCCCTCTCTTTCCACAATGATGACAGACCCATGGATGATTCCTCCTCCTTCTGTTTCTGAACAATTTCTGGGGTTGCTTCTGAGGTAGCATCTGAACATGCTTCTGACCTTGCATCTGAGGTTTCTTCTGAGCTTGCTTTTGAGGTCTCATCTGAATATGCTTCTGACCTTGCATCTGAGGTATCTTCTGAGATATTCCAGCCTTAGAGTCATGAGTTTGAGTAGCAGGAACAAAACTCATCTGTTTAGGAATCTGAGTCTGATCAAAACCTAAACCAGTTTTTCCTTGTTGCTGATTCCCCAAAATGTCCTCCAACTTATCAGTAGCAGAGTTCAACATCTTCACTTGCTTTTTCATTTGATCAAGTTGGGAGTTCAGTTGATTCACCTCTTCTTTTAAATCTGAATTTTGTACTAACAGTTCACCTTTTTCAGCCTCCAATTGAAAAATAGTCTCCTTCTGATCCAGCACTTGTTTGCAAACCTCAGCACTTCTGGTATACAGCTTCCTGTAATTGTCAGCTAGTTCATCATAAGAGGTTTTAGCAACTTCAGACACAGATGAGCCTTCAGATTCTGAGTCAGACTCTGAAAAAGTCTCAGACTCTAAAGCAGGTTCCTTCTTCAATATAGCTCCTGACCTCACTACCAGACCAGTATCACACATATCAGATTCACTGACATCATCATCTTCAGAACCATCATCAGACCATGCAACAGCTAGGCTCTTCTTCTGTTTCTTGAGGAAAGTAGGACATTCAGATTTGATGTGTCCATAAC
Organism: Medicago ruthenica; assembly: GCA_018208015.1. Taxonomy (NCBI): domain Eukaryota; kingdom Viridiplantae; phylum Streptophyta; class Magnoliopsida; order Fabales; family Fabaceae; genus Medicago; species Medicago ruthenica. The sequence continues at coordinate 3,888,875 of CM031377.1, read as the reverse complement.
CTTCACACTCATAGCACTGCACACCTTTAGCTTGATTACTTTTCTCCTCAGACTTGATCTTCTTCTCATCAGTTTGTTGCTTTTTGTTATTGAATCTGAAATTCTGACCTTTGGCTTTGGCTTTTCTGTTAACATTCTTCAGAATCTTGTTGAATTGTTTTCCCAGCAACACAAGAGCTTCTGATAAGTCATCCTCTTCAGACTCTTGTTTATCATCAGCTTCAGAATTTACACTAAAGGCTACACCTTTTCCTTTCTTCTCAGTCTGTTTACAAAAGGCAGTTTCAAAATTGAGTAGTGACCCAATCAGTTCTTCAAGCTTCATGGCAGAAATATCATGAGCCTCCTCAATTGCAGTGACCTTCATGTCAAATCTTCTGGGTAGGGACCTGAGGATTTTTCTCACCAACTTCTCATCAGACATCTTCTCCCCAAGTGAATCAAAAGAATTTGCCATGTCCAGCACATTCATGTAAAAATCCTGAATGGATTCATCCTCCTTCATCTTCAGGTTCTCAAAAGACAGACATCTGACACCATGGCCTTAACTCAATTCAAATATATGATTGAATTACAACAAAAATCTTAGAAAACTATTTGTGGGTGGCCAGGGCCGGGGGGCTCTTGCTCAGACCTGTTGTGGGAATACTGTCAAATTTAGGCATCATTTTGTCATAATTTGTACCTGCACACAGAAAAAGCATAGACTTGTCTTAGAAACATGCCACACCCTTCTTGCTTATGCAAAGTTATTTAGCCAATTTTGGGATCATGCCTTTGAAGCTTCCACTTTCCTTATCAATATCAAGTAGGGATCAAGCAATAACTTCACAAAGAATTCATGTAAAATTACAGCAGGATCAATTTTATAGGCACAAAGCAATAATTACAAAAATAAATATAGGAGATACTGTCCCTATTTACATGATATGATATGCCTATATAATAAATACAAAGAACAAAATATATTTTCAACATTCCTCTCAACTTGGAGCATATAAATCATATGCACTATGCATGTTACATCACATATATAACTGATTTGAGTACCTCTCAAGGATTTAGTGAAGACATCCGCTAATTGGTCATTGAATTGACAAAGTGACGTCTCTTGATTCAATCTTCTCCATAACAAAGTGACAAACTATCGCAATATGATTCGTCTGCTCATGAAAAATAAAATTAGAGGCGATATGCAATGCTGCTTGATTATCACAAATGAGTGCCATTTGTGTTGCCACATATTTAACCGCTTTGAGTAAGTGCTTCAATCAAATGAGCTCCCAAGTCACTAATGTCACGGCCCTGTTCATATGGTGAATATCCATACAGAAAGAGTATGTATTTTCATTACATTTGATATTTAATATGCTATTTTCTATTAACAACTAGTCTATTTTGTGCATATCTTTTTGTGTGTGTCTTGAGTTATGTTTCTAAAATTTGGTACACGTCGTTGTTGAGAGTCTCACATTTAATGAGATATTGCTTAAAAACATGTTTATAAATGAGAGGCATCCCTCACCTTACAAGTTGTTTTGTAAGGATAAGATAGGCCCAATATCAAAACCTAAGTTAGTATCAGAGCCTATTCACGATCCATCGGGTCATTCACTATCAGCTATCAGACCACTTGAGTCACACTCCAAATGTCCAATTTTGATCGTGAGGGGGTGTGTTGAGAGTCCCACATAGCTTGAGATATGGCCGACCCAAATTCTAAAAATTGACATTAGTTTTAACATTTTGAAAGTTTACCTAAATATCATAGACAATTGTTGCTTTAAGCAAATAGTTGAGCTTGAAATATTTTATTCAAGGGCTAAAGGGGAAAAGGTATTTGAACATGCATGAGAATCAGATCAAAGAGCATTTGGTACCTTTCTTGAAATAATTTTGTTTTCATGAGCCAGATTAGTCTAAATGATTCTCAGTATAACATCTGGAAGCCAGCTGCTAGCTTGTCCACAATATGAACAAAAACGGCCATATTATGTCACCCTCTATCTCTAATATGTGGAGATAGTTTCTTAGTTGATTTATCAAAATGATTAATCAGAAGTTTGACTTGGTGGCTCTGTGATCTAGCAACACCATGAGTTCCATGAGTAGGTAATCGAGCCAACTGTTTTTTTTTTTGTTGGTCAAAAAGCCTAGTGGCAAGAATTTCAGACTTAAGTGTGAAGAAGTGGGAAATTGCGGATTTGAACCCACGTTTCATCAACACATCAAACTGTTTTTGGGTTCTATCACACACAAATATTGAAATTCTGGCCAGGCAAAACTAAGAGAATACCAGGTTCTGAACCAGACAGGTTCTGAACAATATGCAGGGCACAATAGATCGCAAAACAGAGCACAAGTAAACACAATACAAGAGCAGAAAATAAAGTGCAGGAAAGCTAAAGAACACACAAGGTTTGTTAACCCAGTTCGGAGTAAACACCTCCTACTCTGGGGGATACCAATCCAGGAAGGAAATCCACTATTGGATTTAATCCTTAAGACTCAGACACTGACTCCCAGTTCTTATCCCAAGCAATTAACCTCCACCTAGTAAGACTTCTACCCAACTCTGAGTAATAGAAACCACTATCTTCCTATTCAAGTAACTAAACCCAGTTACTGAACCTCTTAACTATAACACTCTGTTTTTAAGAAAAACTTCAAAAACACAAAGACTTCATTCGTACCTAAAGGCTTAGAATGAATCACAACTCTCTAAAACTCTAAACCAACTCAAAACATATGAGTGGTGCACAATAAACTCTAAGTTAAAACACAGACTCAATTTTCTGATTTTCTAACTCTCTAAATCGTAAGTCTTCAATAGCCAAGCTCCTCCTTTTATAATCTTCAGCAAGCCTCTTAATTATGCTCCAAATCTTCTGAATTGATTTGTTACTGGAATAAGATTGATCCAATAATGTAACAAATAAAACAGCATTAAATCTTTTGAAAGATTTAAAACAGAAAATACGAATTTCATATCTTTGAACCAAATCTTCAATAAAATCTTCTCCAAATAATTCAGCATTCTAGAAGCAATAATCCTGGAACAAATCCTTGCCAATATTCACCAAGATTCGCATAAAAACTAATCTGAAAACCCAACTTCTGATGTGGTCAACAAAAGTCAACACTGGCTTCAGAACCTGAAATCAGCTTCTGAACTGCTACAGTGCATTCAGCTTCTGACGATTTTTTCTGCTTCTGAATGGCTTCAAAACATAAAGCTTGCAACAGAAGAAATGTTCATCATAAGGAAAAGCTTCTATTCCATACTTTGGTTTTGCCAAACAATGCAGCCAACACTTAAAGACTCAACAAATATAATTATTAAAAATAATGTCCCTGTGTAGTGCTGGAGCAAGACTGCAAGATCCCACTAATCGAGGCCCTGAACCTTCATCACTTATCCCGGTGCTAATTGTTTTGTTTGTTTCAGCTTATAAATTTAGGTTTTGGTTTCTAAGAAAAGTTGTATTCTGGTTGACAGGTTGTTAATACCCTGCCTTCTCATTCAAATTCCATCGAGTCAGTTGCATTCGCACCAAGGTATGTTTTAAGAGTAGCAAACTGTTTGTAACCTGTATGTATGTGCATTCGTGCACTTTTTCATGTATGCTTCCCAGTTCATGCATGTGTATGGTGGAAGTTTTATTTGATTCAAAGATTGTTTGAAGAACAGCAACACACTGAAGAGATAAATAAGATTAGTAAATTTGTCCAGCAGTATAGAATTACTGGCAAAAGTAAAAATAGTCTATTGGCACTTGGCAGTGACAAGCAACATAAAATCAGGGTCCGTTGATAAACATGAAACAGGACCAAGTCACTTGATTTATGGTATAACCCAAATATCAAAAGTAATTCTATCTTATTTTCAAGGAATAATAGACAGCGAAGTGACCGAAACCTTGAATATGAATAGTTTGTGCAAGTGAAAACTATGGGAATCTTTTCATCATATGCTTTGAATTTCATTCATCTACATTATTTCATGTTGGAAATTCCGCCTTTCCGCCCCTAGTCGCCTAAATTGCGGCCTTTGGTTTGCCTTCATTGCAGACTCCAACACCTTCATTGTGTTGGCTTTGAGGGGGTGGATTTAGTCCCACGTCAGATAGATAGGACTCTTGAGAAGAGTTTATAAAGAGGAGGCACTCCTCACCTTACAAGCCGGTTTTGTAAGGATGAGTTAGGCCCCTAATTTCACCATTTCATCAACTGCGTTTTTTTAACGCAATAATGATTTGGATCTTGTACTCCAAATTTAATATGAGTTGCCACTGGCGTTGTTCCTTAAAACTGTATGACAGTGGTTTCTGGGCTGCAATTGGAAGCATGGACCAAATGATCATATGGATGTACAGCACTACTTAGCTCGAAGCGCTTGTGCGCACGAGGTTTGTTGGAATTTCACTTTGTGCAAGTGACATACTTATGGATTAGAGACTGAAATGAACTCTGTCTGCAATTACTATACTTTTATTTGGAAATGTGAATTTTCTTTAATATGTCTGATGAGTGGAAATTTTCCATCGTGGGCAGTACGGAGTGACATGTTTGACATGGCTTGGCACATCATGTGTGGCTACTGGATCTAATGATGGAGTTGTGAGATTATGGGATAGTCGGTCTGGTGAATGTGTAAGAACATTCAGAGGGCACTCTGAACCCATTCAATCTCTTTCTTTGTCTGCAAATCGCGATTACCTTGTCTCGGCTTCTATGGATCATACAGCTCGTGTTTTTGACGTTAAAGTATTTTGTTAAACAATCCATATTTACTCAAGTTATTTTTAGATCATACAGCTTCTTTAGATCTCTTTCTATTTTTAAGGTTATTTTTCCTTTTTAGTATTAATTATGATGTTCATACACACTCAAGTTTATTGTTTTATGGCAATGGGATTCATATATTGTGAATAATCCATATTTATTTACAAGTTAAAATAATCACAAGGAATGATGAAGCTTCCTAAAAGCTCCTATCTGGTTATTTTGTTCCTTCCTAGACCTCGTTTCAGTGACAGTATACAACGACCAGAGTCCAAAAGTCAAGCAACAAGTCAAGGCAAAAAATTATGTTTGCTCACAAGTGCTATATGACTATTGTTTAAGCATTTCAAATAAGATAATTATTCATTGAAAATGTAAAAATACCTCTTCTCAGTGTATTAAATACACATACTGACTTGCTATAAAACAATGCTTAAACAATACCCATATAGTTGGAACATTCAATTTGTGGACAGAATAAATTAACATTGTGACATCTAATCTAGTTTTAATTTGAAACATTCAATTTAATGACTACTATCCGTCAATATTATATTACAGGAACAAGTCTTCCATCATAGCCACAAGACTATGGAAGACTATGGTCACAAGTCTTAAACACACTCACAAAAAAGTAAAATGCAGAATCATTTTTTTGGTTATTTTGAAATAATTAAAAGAATAAAAGATAGAATTAATATTTTCTGAGTGTGTCTAAGAATATTCGGACTTGTGACCACACAATAATAATTCTATATTACAGACAACCAAAATGATGGTTAGTCCTATGATCCTAGCTCCAAGTCCAAATTAAATTCAAATAATAAATAAAATTAACATTATTCTATTTATGAAAGAAAAGACCAGATTCATATGGAATGCCTGTATTTGTCAACCATTGGTTTGCTTGAATAAACTCAGCAGCTGTAAAACTCATCATTTCACTTTTCTGATTCTGAGAAATTGTTTTATAACTCTCCCAATGAACCCTCGTATCATTTCTTGCAGCAGGGCCTCTGTTATTATACTCTCTAAACGTTGCTGTATCAATTCCATAATTATCACTAAATTTACACCAACCTCTTGGACGTATAACATCACCAAGAAATGATTCCATTATGATTGTTCTTGAATATTGGTTACGCGGAGTTCCCAAACATGTCGAACCAACAAGACTTTTATCACCGATTTCGCCTTGTTCTGCTATGATGGTGCAGTTTTGGATCACAAGTCCAGTTTTCTCATATTTGTCTAGTCTTGATTGAACACTCACCACATTTTTTCTTAGAGCTAAGCTAGAAGAATTTCGATGCTTCACAATTATTTTTGAGTTTTGAATTATAGTTGCTGAGTCTCCTTTGATGATGTCTACACTACCATGAATTTCGCAGTCTCTGTAGAATTGGCGCTGCGCGACTGCGTATAAGCTTCCTTCTCCGCCATCAATTTTGCAGTTGAAGAATGCTGCATGATCAGAAAGTACAAGGAGTGCTGATGCTCCTGGTACACTAGCTGGAGCTATGAAACCCATATCTTTGCATACGAATCTTTTGCCCTTCACCACTGCATTTCACAAGAGTCAAAATCAAATGTTTGGTACACTAAAAAATACCATATATATGTTTTTAGTACTGTGAGATATTAAGATTTTTATTGTAGTCCCTGCAAAATTAATTCTTGTTATTGATGCTTATCATTTTTAGTCCCTGTTGTCAATCTTTGTTTATAAAATGGTCGAAACAAAACTTAAACATGTTGTTAGGAGCTGTAAAAAAACTTAAATATTAAGGTTTATATTTTAGTCCTTACAAAATAAATTTTTATTATTGATGCGTATCATTTATAGAATGACACGTTTTAATCTTCAATGTTCATCTCTACATATCTAAAGTTGATGTGATTAAAAGAAATACACGTCACAATTGTCGTATAACATTAATAATGTCGCTTGAACACTCTCTCTCTCTCTCTCAATCTCTCACTCCCCTACCATCAACACCTTTAAATTGTGTTGCGGCATTGGGGAAGAAGATGGAGACGAGTTGGAGTCAAAGTGACAATAATAGATATGTATTTTTATTTATCGTCAGCGTAAAATAGACGTAGATTAGAAACAAATACTAAAAGGGTCAAAAGGCAAAAACAACTATATTTGCAAGACTAAACATATATTGAAATAAAATAAAAAATGTGACACTAATTAAAGGCATATTGTTTAGTGTTGAGGAGATTAAGTTAATTACCAAAAGTAGCTGACCGAAAGGGGGTTGTTACTTTGGGGTCTATTGAGTTGTTTCCGGTGACAATGGTATTCATAGGGCCATCACCATACATGAGAACTTGGTCTAAATTCTTAGGTACCACCACTTTTTCCTCATATTTACCTTTCGTCACATAAATAACACATGAATTATTTCTATTCTTTGCACAATAATTTAGTGACTCAGTTATGGTTGAGAATTGGCCACTTCCATCTTGAGCCACAATTATTCTTGTATGTTGAACCTCAATAAGTTTGTGCGCAGCTCTCAGGTGCCATCTTTGAAACCCATCAAGTTGTAGAACTTCGATTTTCGGCCTCTCGACAAAATTATAGACAATGGCTAATGTAATCCTTGTAAGAAGAATTGGTATTTTCAAAGAATACCCCAAAATCTCGTAACTATTTGTTCTCACCAATTCATTTACACAAGTTTGTTGATATGAAATGATAGCACTTAGGCTATTCATAACATCATTTGGATATATTTGGAATACATCTTCAATAGACGAATTTGCCAGCATATACAAAGATTCTAGTTCATCTTTTCCCATATTCAACAATTCCAAACAATCTCTATATGATTGTGCCTGCAGAGGAGTTAGGATTTTTTCAAGGTAAGGTTTTGGTATGTTAACTAACAATAATTCTTCAAGGGTTGTATTAAGAGCAGCTTTTGCATAATCCAAAGCCGTTGCTGTTTCACCTACGTGTTTTAAGACACGGAGACAAGATTCTGGTGCCTCTGTTTTTGCACAGACAGAGTTAAGGTTCTTCATAGCTGCTACGTTTTTGGAGCCACCTACGTTGGCAACAACAGCAATGGTTACCAATGCAAGAAGCAACATTGAGACACCCATGATTACTATGTTTGAGACCCATTCATCATCCTCTTTTGAATCATCATCAGTTTCATTATGAACGTTTCCAAGACCCCAATATTTCATATTCAAATCAACTTAGGTGATTTAATTTACTATACACATAATAATGGTTTTATGATAGCAATATGATTGATCCTGCAACTATTTGTTGAAGGATGAAAATGATTATGGGTTTGTTTTCCTTATCACATACAGAAGTTTGGTGCCTTGGTGGTCTTCGCTAGCTACACTGACAGAACAGCTATTTTCAGTTAGCGAAATTATACAAGAATAGACGAAAGTTATGTTAGTTGAAATTTTTCTGCATGTTTATCTGAGACCAAGACCACTACGTATGAAATTTGTAATCCTACATTGATTGGCTCAAACGATTTATGTGTTGTTATTGATTCAGGAAAATATTGCAACAAACCTATAAAATTGAATTATAGAAAAAGTCTGCATTAATTTTAGTCATTGGATTAGACATATGAACAGCTCATGCTAACCAATTCTAGGATTTCCTCCTAATTTCGTGCCAAAACCATCCATAACATTTAGTTTTCCTGGTCTATGAATCAATTTTGAAAAGCTTAAATGCAATTTTGATCTCCCATTTTCAATTTTGTTAACTTTTGATACCCCATTTTCTAAAATCAATTTTTTGGTCCTGCTATTTAGAAAGGCAATGGATATTTTTGTCATCCTTCTCTTTGGATGATGTGGCGCACTCGTTAATGACGTAAAAATAAAATATTATATAACTGAAGAACCTTAACTTGGAAAATTCTAATTGAAGAACCTTAACTTAATAAATTTGGGGATTTTGAAGTTAGGGTTCTTCAATTATACGACCATTTTCTTTTTAAAATTCTAACATTAAATTTTTTTATTTAATTTTAATATTAATGACGTGGAAATGAGGTGTCTTATAATGGTATTATGTAAGCGATGCCATGTAGGACTCACATCATTAATGAATGCTCCATGTCATCAAAAGAGGAGGGGACCATAAATTTTCATTGACTTTCAAAATAAAGAGGCTAAAATGTTGGTTTTAGAAAATAGGATATCAAAAGTTAAAAAGATTGAAAATGGGGAATTAAAATTACATTTAAGTCTTTTGAATATAGAAGAGATACAAAAATTTTAGTTATGCATTCAAATCATCTCCATTTTTCTATTAATAACGAACATCTACATTTCTCTTCATCTCCATCCATTAGACACGTGCATAATGGGTGCGTTTGTTACAATTTTTAAAAAAAAATAGATTGTGTTGAAAAAACCTAGAGATTTTTTTTAAAAAAAAAATATGAAGTTATTTCTATTTGTTTAATATCCATAAAAAAATGATTTTTAACTAATTCATGTGTTACCTCATTGTTTTTGAAAAACAAGATTTTAAGAAAAACTAGTCCTTATAGCTTTTCACATGAGTCAAAAATGATTTTTATTTAAATCCTAAACAAACACTTAAAAATAACGAGTGATTTTTTTTAATGAGTACGAAATAGTTTTCATGAAAATAATCTAAAACAAACACACCCTAGTTTCAATGTGTAAGATTTACTTTGTTTTAATTTGAATACTGATCTCTTGGGTAACTGAACCATTGGTTGTACACAACAATTTGCTAGCAAAAGAATGAGTGATTTCTCAAACAACTTAAAAAAAAAATCAATAACATCAAGAATATAAAAAGAATCTAGACATTCTATTCACCGAGGGTTATCCAGCAATGAAGTTAGAAGGACTCTCAGTCAGCTAATCAACCTCATATCTTTTTAAATAAATTGATTTGCAAAAACAAATCTCAATCGTTGAACCATTAACCTGTCAAATGTCTATTGGAGAAGTAATGAAATGAAGATCTCCATGTCCAGACAGCTGGCTTATACCTTTGCAATATCATTACCATGATGCGTTGAAAAATTTAGATTGCAAATAAAGAAAATGGTACAGCCAATACCAGTGAAAACTGGTAATGACAAGGATTTGATAATTGATCAGATCAAACAAATTGATCGCTATTCCAGTTCTGAGTACATCTAAAAAGATATGTCCAATACAAAGAAAGGTGAAAATAAACAACATTAAACAACTTATTTATGAATCCAAAGCAAATGTAAATTTAAATACGGATTATACACGCAGCTACCACCGACATTAAGAGGCAATAGAAAGCAGAAAGACCAGAGACCAATTCGTGACTAAATCACCAAACTCAGTATATAGAGCCAGACATCCAAAAGCTGTATTTCTGGATAATAATTCAACATCATAACTCTGTAGGTACCATCAGCAACAAGAAATGCAACGGGATGCGCTATTTCACCATTTTGAATCATGTTGAAAACTCAATAACGTGATTTCTCATAATCAAATTCCATCATAATAAACATACCTTGTAATTGTGTTCAGATAGCAAATTAAGAGTTTGATGCAGAAGTTCGAGTGCAGTTCCAATCTTGTGCAATTTAAAGTGTTCTCTTTTCAGTAATTAACCTTCCTGCAACATTTGAAACTTCGAAGACATAGCGTCAAATGAACAAATTCCGGACTTCCATTTTACAATGCACCCTGAAAAATCTGACTTGGTAGATCACTTAAATGTTAAACAAACAGCTCCAAGGTTGGTCACCAAGCTAGATTGAAGGTCCATATCAAATTCGGGAAAAACACATTTGGCAAATATATCGACATATATCAAATATATCACTAAAACGGATCCAAGTAGTTCAGTCTAATAAGGAAGAACTCTCCAAGCAAAATGTATATTTGTAGGAAGACTGAAATTGAGCAAAAGCTTAAGACACAGGAAGGCAAACTAATTCCAAGATAGATCCACTGTGATGTATAACGGGGCATAGTAGAAACCTCAGCAACCATACCAAACTGTAGCATTTGGTATTTTTTGGGTATCGTCAAAATGCTGCTTTCATTTTTCTGTTTTCATTTATCTCCGAATACGAATTGAAGGCATTGAAATAACCAAAAAAGATACTTGTGATACTTGAATACTAGAGTTCAACATTACTACCTATGGTTTGATTCATACGAGAAAAACGAGAATCGTTCGAATAATTACTGGTCCAACTGGCTGGTGATATATTCAATTACTTTTTTATGAGTTTTCTCTGGCTGCCTTTCAAGTTTCCATTACCATAATCAGGGTGCTGCTATGCGTCAGCGGTGACCCCTGAATCGGGGTTTGACTCGGGAAGAGTAAGGATGAGTGGTTGCCAGCCAGACTGCTGATGAACTATCCATTTTTTATGGGTTATCACCATGTTCAATATCTTAAGGACATCGCCCAAAGCAAGATCTTTAAAACACATGGTCTTTATCACAATACCTGCTTCATACCTAGAGAAATAGAATAGACTCATTAGAACACACATCTTTTAGGAAATGAATGTAGTCTATTTTATTGGTCAATTAATATATTCTAAATTTGAATATTCTTACTTGCACTGTGTATCCATTATTGCCGATCTTCCAGCAGGGGTTGTTAGAAAATTTTGAATTTCGTCCCAAATTTCTTTGGAGTGCTGTTTAGGATTTCCACCTAAGGGATTTACACACTTCCAAAGTTTGTCATTCTTACCAACATACAGCGTTAAAGCACCTAAATTTTGTTTTACCACCATCTGCTGCTCCATAGCACTCTCCAGAGCTTTCTTAACATCAGTGTTGCGATGCTTGGGATCTCCATAACGGATGCTATCAGTTATATTCTTCTCAGTTGGCATCATCTTGGCATTTTTTAGTGAGTTCAGGGCAAGTAAAACAACACCTATAAGGCCTTGTACATATTCAGAAGGTTTAGGACAACCTGAAGATCCCCACTTACCATTAGCAGGAAGTTTATTATTACCCGTTGCTGTCGAGGGTGTAGGTTGATATTCTGGACCATGTGGATAGCCTTGTGTGGTACTGCTATGCACCATATGTCCATTTTGTTCATTCGTTGATCGTACCGGAAGTGGAGCACTACTCTTAGGATTCGGTTTCAAATCTCCACTCCGTTGCGGAACAGTGCGGGGGTTATGACCATTATTGGGATAACCAGATATGTTCAGATTGCCAATATCTGGCACAGTTCTAGGTGATCCTGTACTGAAATTGTTGCCAACAGTCCTAGGTGGCACCGGTGTAGTTGCAAAAGTATGGGAATTTGGAGAATATGAATTACTAGGTGCAAAAGGAGGTTGCAATGGAAAACCGTTTGGTCTTAATGGCTGGGAATATGGATTTTGATGATTTCCCTGTTGATTTTGATGATTTCCCTGTTGATTTTGATGATTTCCTTGTTGATTACCATTATTGCTCCATAATGGATCAGAATTGGCGCGCTCAAAGTTTGTGGTTGATCCACTTTGAGGAACATTTGGATTATAGTTGCCAGGTCGATAGTTGTTTACATTATTACGGTTATCTTGAAGTCCAACTGGGGGTGGATTCATGGCTTTCGGTCCATTTGGTTGACTCGGGTTTCTCCAAGTTGGTCTCCCCTGATATCTAGAATCAAATCCCCTTCCTCCGTTTTGAACATTTGAATTTCCAGCATAAATTTCAGAATAGGGACCCCCCTGTTGCTGTGTCTGAGCAGCATTTGAGACAGGAACTTGTAGAGGTTCAGAAGACGGTAAGAAGCTACTATTACTGAGTTGTTGTGTATCACCACTGGTTAGTGGAGGTCCTCCAGCTAAGAGAGTAGTCCAAAGCCATACACTCTTAGCTGCTGCAACTAGTGGTGCAGATGCTTTTTGAGGCTGTGCAAGAAGAATATTATACCTCCTCATTCGCAGTTGATGGAGGGCATTAGAGAAGTCTCGATCACCCGAAATCAATAAATAATTCGCAGGTGCAGGGTTGTCCACTGCCCAAAACAGCATGTCGACAAGGATCTTCTTATCACTTGCATCTTTCACACCTATAACCAACATGAAATAAGCTTCAGCACAAAAAATAACCAAGATGTATCAAAATTTCACGCTATCAATCAACACAGTAAATAACCAAATTATCAAAATTACACCTCAAAAGCCTCGAGAAAGGAAGAAAACAAGTGATTTGATACAGATGTTTCTAAAAATCTGAACACAAATGTATCTAAAATTTGTTCAAAATTTCAAGCACAAAAAAATGTACCAAATGTAACTAAAATTTGTTCACTTGTTTACGTTACACCTCAAAGCCTCGAGAAAGGAAGCAAACAGGTGAACAAATTTTAGATAATTCCACAAATCAGATTTTTTAATACCATATAGACCGTTCAAATTGCGAGCCGCATCACGTGTTAAATAAATTCCCGCGAAATTACAGCAATATACATCACAAATGCCGCAATAAGTCAGGGTATAATATTCTATGCAGAATTAAATTCCCGCGCAATTACCGCAACACACATCGCAACAGCCACAATGTCCGCTATCACAATAGAGTGCCACATCAACCTCGACCACAATCACAATTTAAAACCATGCTTCAAATCAAATCACTTTATACTCAGAAAAAATTCAACAGAATATAATTCTTTTTAATTCAATAACAGTCCACGTTGCTGATTCTCGTCAAAACAAGTTCAGTAGTCAGTTACCGCGTAATCAATCACAGAAATGAACTCATGCGAGCATAAATCAATCAAGAAATGAATCAATCACAGAAATCGAAAAGCGACAGTCATAAACCATAAGTAAAATCGCAATTCGAAAATTCAACAGAATGAAAGTGAGTTAGATAGTTACCGGCGGGAACATGATTAAGAGAAATTCCGGTGCTAGAAAGCGCGTGCTGTACAGAAGCAGGTATACGAGTGGTGTCACCATACGCGGAGATGGAAACGGGACCACAATAGTTCATACGAACAAGTGCTGAACTGATATTCTGCGCAATTGCATGTGGATCGGAGCCTTTAGGAACATGACAGTTCTCTATATCCCACCATACCGATATCTTCGCCGTCGTATACTGCGCCTCCGCGTTAGTTGTCGCTCCACCTCCGCCCATCTGATCTTATCTCCGATCTTATCTCCGATCTTAATTAATTCCACAAAGATCGATTCAAAGTAACTATACAAAACCTAATTTATTTAATCTATGTATATAATAGTATATGTATGTAATAATAGATTGATATTATACACTCATTGATCTCGATGATGATTTATGTTACAGAAGAAACGATAGGGTCAAAGCAGCATAGTATAAAAAGGGTAAGGTGAAGAGATAGAGGGTTTTGTTTTGTTAACTATATAAGGTGGAGAAGTTGAAGAGACTACACAAGAATCGGTTTTTATGGCTATCATTTTGGGGAGTGAAAGATGTGTACTTGCTTTGACTCTTTTACCCTTTTTCCAATTGCTGTCGTAGTCTCCGGGTCGGGTTTTCTTCTTGCGTATTGCATGGGTTGGGTTGAGACTTGAGGTGGAGAGTGGTGTTTGGAATGAGTGACTCTGAAAATTCTTTGTTGATGGCTTTGGGTCAATCTGTCATCATCTTGGACTCGTGGGGTATGGGTAAGGTGCTTGATTCTTTCCCTTTGCTTCCCTTCATTTACTTCTATTTTTATTATATTTTGGTAAACTTAACTTCATACAAGGGACTCTCGTTTTATTGTTGTTACAAGGAACCTTCCTACGTATTTCTCCAAAGTATTCATTTTTTACCAATCATCTCTTTGTCATGCATCCTTTCAAAAAAATCTATGGCTTTTTTATATGTATTTGGTGATCAAAGAAATCGCGACAACAACCATAAGGAGGACTTTCCGGAACATTATTTTTTTTAACATTCGTTCTTTTATCGGATGAAATTAATATAAGTCTCATTATTTTATGTGGAACTATTTTCACAAAGTGTGAGATTCAAATTGATTTAATCTAATAAAAGAATGAATATTAAAGAGAGTATTAGTCTAGTTTTCGAGTGTCTTTAGAACAATCTTTAGGATTCTAAAATAAAAAATTATTACTCAAGAAAGTCAAATATTTTAATTTCTAATGTATTGATTATAGAAATTTTTATAAAAATTTACCATTTAAAACCTTTAAAAAGTGTCAAGAGCACTTGTTATCACTTCCCTTAAAAAAAAAAAAAAAAAAAGTGTTGCTAACGGACATTAAATATGTTGGAACAATGCTGATCCTTTGTGATACCAAGCATGGGTGTAATACGGGGTTTTCCTATCATTTGGGTATTCATGATATAAAGTGCATATACGAGCTTTCCTTATTTTACCCTTAATAGCGGTCTCAAACATGGAGACTAATTATCTCGTTACCTTTTTATTTTATGTGCCTAAGTTTTTTTAGGGTTAACTATCAAAGCTCGAGAGAACAACGTTAGTGTTATTCATGGGGTTTAAATTGTTAGGCAAGCCCCAAACTCCTCTTTCTCTTCTTTGCTTATTACACAAGTATATTTTGTGGGAATAACCCCGTAGAAGCACCAAAAAAAATCAAAGCTATCTTGGACCTTTAATAGTAAACATCGAGGACAACAAATCAACCATGAAAAGTATGAGCTCTCCTATAGCCTAAATGTGTTGGATGAGAGTAAACAATTGCTCAAAAGTTGGATTCCTATAAAAGTAGTGGAGAGACAACAAATATCTTGGGCATTCTACTTTTGTAGATATACCCAAGAAGCAGACCTTTTTTTACTCCATCGACGGAAAAAAAAAATACAAATTTAGTGGCTCAGGTTATTCCTTCGTTGTGTTTCCTTCTTTTCAAGAATTTTTCTTACCAGATGGAAAACAGTGTCAATAGATCTTGGTAGGGAATCAAAGGCACTGAAAGAAAAATTAATTGAGTTTGAGCAACGAAAAATGTGTAGATGGTATGAGATTTCGAAACCTTTGAGTTTCAAGGAAGTTCTTCTAGCAAAACAAAGATGGGGATTAATTATTTAACCAGACTCTCTTCTCACTAAGTGTCTTAATGAGTGTTGGAAAAAGTGTTTTCGGGTGTTAATTTGGACTCGACTATGGGAAGAGCAAATGAAGTGTTGTTATAGGGGTTATGATTGGTTTTGATGGTTTTTTGGAGGGCTTTTGGTGCGAGCAGTGGATGATTGGTGTTTGAACTTGTTTTCATGGTCATCTACGATGAAGTTTAAGGTTTTAGCTCAACTTTGATTTCTGCAGTTGTATGGGGTTTTGGTGTTGATTTTTGGTGTTGCTATGGTGGTTAGTTTTTATTGATTTTGGTGGTAGCAATCAATTAGGTGGTGTTTTTATTGGTGTTTTGATGTACGAGGTGTAAGGTTTTTTTTTTTTTGTGTTTCACGTATATACGACACCTTTTGTTATGTTGTTTCTGCCTTATTGTTCTCCGTTTATTTTGTGCAAGGGCTCGGTTTTTAATAAATCTTGTCGTTCAAAAAGAAAGTGTCATAAAACCAAATATATCCTAAATATGACTTTCATAAAGCTTCTTATGGTCCTTCTCCTAGCTACACTTAGTATCGGTCGATCTTAATGGATTATAAAAAGAAGTATTGGGAGGGTTGGTATTGAAAAATTCATCAACATATGAATGAGTAATTGACTCCCATGTCAAAACATGGTCATAAAATTTGGAGCTCTACACCTAGTTTTTAAAATTTCGACGTGTTTAAAATATATTTTTGAAAGACCAACTAGAGTGATATACTTATCTTATTAGAATGATTTTCTACCCTTTTGAAGTAGGCCAAAATTGTCAAATACCCCTTGTAACAATCAAATTGATGACAATTTTCGTGTGGGGAAACTAATGATGAAAATTATGCTATCAAATTCGGGTATCATTCAATAATGAATCACCAGCAAAATAAAAAGCCTAAATGAAACAACAATATAGTTGTGGAAAATATTTAGAAGAATTTATGGAGTTTGAAAACTATGTCTGGACAAATTATTCTTATTAAAAGGATTCTCAACGATGACATCTCTGTGATATATGACATAAAAGATTAGGGATTCAATGTCACGTTCTCTTTCCTAAAACACAAAAAATAAAAAATGGAATCTATCAATCATTTGGACAACTCAAATCTGGTTTGGACCCCTACGAATTAAGTTTACCTAGATTGGCTCGAGGAGTTCATCATGCAAGTGTGCTTGGAGTTGCTCTTATTTATGGAATTTGACAGGCTATAAATTATAAGTCTTGTTTTGGAGATAAATATATACTTGTAGAGATCACGATTGTGAAATCAATAGCCCTTTCTCAAGAAATTCATATCTCCAGATCCAAGTAAATTGCAAACGCTAGCGTCCCTAACAACTTTGTTGTGTCATTTTTCTTCTTTTGGGATGGTACATGTGGGCCGATTTGGCAACTCAATTACCCATCATTTAACCAATATATGCATTCTTTTTCGAATAAAAAAGATCCGTAAAACTAGAGCGCAAAAAGTAAGAAAAATAAAATTGAATGTATTGGACTAAAATATCTTTATGTTTTTTCAAGAAATATATTTATTTAATGTCCCAATATGTGTCAATAATCGTTTCTATGTTTTCTCTCAACAAATATTTTTTTGGACAAACACACATTTATTTATATATGAAGGTTATAAATGATGCATCAAGCACAACCCATCCAAAACCGAAAATAACTTTCACAAACATATGTCTACACCTCAAACCACACACTCTTTCCACCAAACATAAATGAAATTCTGGCCAGGCAAAAAGGGACTATCAGGTTCTGAACCAGTCAGGTTCTGAACAAAACGCAGGGCACACTAGTTTGCTTAAAACAGAGCACACACTCACACAATGCAAAGCAAGAAAATAAAGTGCAGGAAAGTAAAAGGCACACAAGGTTTGTTAACCCAGTTCGGAGTAAACACTTCCTACTCTGGGGGATACCAATCCAGGAAGGAATTCCACTATTGGAATTAATCCTTAAGACTTAGACACTGACTCCCAGCTCCTATCCTAAGCAATTAATCTCCACCTAGTCTTGAATTCTACCCAACACGTTGAGTATTAGAAAACCTCTAACTTCCTATTCAAGCAACTGCAACCCAGCTACTTGAACTACCCTTTGAACTTAACCCAGTTCTGAAAACTAAAACTCCCCTGTTTTTGAATACACCTTCAAAGACAAAACTTCATTCGTACCTAAAGGCTTAGAATGAATTACAACTCAATAACAATCCTAAACCAACTCAAAACATATGAGTGGCGTACAAAAACAAAGCAAAAGCTTAAAAACAACTAAGACTCTATTTCTCTGAATAATACTCTTCAATTCATATCTTGAATAGCAGCAGCCCTCCTCCTTATATAGCCTTCAGTCTTGCAAAATAAAACTAATCTTCTGAATTGATTTGTTACTGAAATAAGATTGGTCCAATCAAGTAACAAATAAAACTGTTTTTGTATCTTTGAAAGATTTAAAACAGAAAATACGATTTTCATATCTTTGAACCAAATCTTCAATAAAATCTTCTCCAAATAATTCAGCATTCTAGAAGCACTTATACAAAGATAATTCCTTGCTAAATCTCCCAAGATACGCGCAACAATTAATCTGAAAACCCAGCTTCTGATGTGGTCAACAAAAGTCAACGCTGGCTTCAGAACCTGAAATCAGCTTCTGAACTGCTACAGTGCATTCAGCTTCTGATGATATTTTCAGCTTCTGAATGGCTTCAAAACACAAAACTTGCAACTGAAGAAATGTTCTAAATAAGGAAATGCTTCTAAACAACACTTTGGTTTTGCCAAAATATGCAGCCAACACCAAAAGACTCAACAATCTCCCCCTTTGGCAAATTTTTGGCTAAAACCATCCAAGTTCTTCAATCTCCCTTATAAACAACTCAGCAATGAAGAACTCCACAATGATCAATCATAACATTGTAATTAGCAGCGGATTCATTTATGACTATCATGAGAAACACAAAACAGCTTCAGTTCATATCAGCTACTGAAGCACACATAACCTACTGATCAACTCCTGATCATCACAAACAATCATGGTATCAGAGCTACTCCAAGGTATCAGAGCTACTGATCAACTCCTGATCATCACACACACTTCCCCTGCAACTCAGCATACACTCAGCATACATCAAACTCCCCCTTACTTCTGAATTTATGGTATCAGAGCATATCAGAGCCAACACTCAGGAGCTGAACACATTTGTTCTTCAGGACCACAAACACTCAGGATCATAACAATCTTGTACTCCCCCTGAGACACATATTTCCCCTTGATCATATCTGAATAACACACTGTCTGAATAACACTGACGCTGAACATCTGAAATGCAGCAATACATCTTCATATTTGGTATCAGAGCCAACGCATTGCATAGGATTTTCTCCCCCTTTTTAGCCACAAAATTCTGACAAATCTCAGACTTCAAATAGGGAAGGAAAACTGCACAAATATCTTCAACTACTGTCCCAGTTTGTGCTTCAGACTCAGTATCAAAAACAGCAGCACACTTAGCACTAACACAACTGGCAGGTACTCTATCTTCCTTACATCCAGTTTGCTTTAATTGCTAGAATTCTTCATATAAGCATACACCTAACTTGCTCCTTAAGTTTTCAAACTGCTTAGCATCCAAGGCCTTTGTGAAAATGTCAGCAACTTGTTCTTCAGTAGCTACATGTTCCAGCTGAATGACCTTATCCTCCACAAGGTTTCTGATAAAATGATGTCTGATGTCTATGTGTTTGGTTCTGCTGTGCTGAATTGGATTCTTAGAGATGTTGATGGCACTCAAATTGTCACAATACAATGTCATAGTTCCTTGTTCAATGTTGTACTCCTCCAGCATCTGCTTCATCCACACCAATTGTGAGCAACTACTTCCAGCAGCAATATACTCAGCCTCAGCAGTTGACAATGAAACACAATTTTGCTTCTTGCTAAACCATGAAATTAAGTTATTTCCCAAAAAGAAACAACCTCCTGAGGTGCTCTTCCTGTCATCAGCACTTCCAGCCCAGTCAGCATCACAATATCCCATCAGTTCAGAAGTTGAACTATGTGAGTACATGATTCCATAGTCACTTGTGCTGTTCACATACTTCAGAATCCTCTTCACTTGTGTCAGATGACTCATCTTAGGATCAGCTTGATATCTTGCACATACTCCAACAGCATAAGTGATATCAGGTCTGCTTGCAGTTAAATACAATAGGCTCCCTATCATGCTTCTGTACTGACTCTGATCAACCGATACTCCTTGTTCATCTTTGGTTAGCTTCAAATGAGTAGCAGCTGGTGTCTTCTTATGAGCAGCTGATTCCATTCCAAACTTCTTTACTATGTTCTTAGCATATTTACTCTGAGAGATGAAGATTGTATCTTCCATTTGCTTAACTTGTAATCCAAGAAAATATGTCAGTTCACCAACTAAGCTCATTTCAAATTCTGACTGCATCTGCTGAACAAACAATTTGACCATCTTCTGAGACATCCCTCCAAACACTATATCATCCACATAAATCTGAGCAATCATCAGACTCCCATTTTCATCTTTCACAAATAATGTCTTATCAGAACCTCCTTTTCTGTAACCTTGAGCCACAAGAAACTGAGTTAATCTTTCATACCATGCTCTTGGTGCTTGCTTCAATCCATACAAGGCCTTCTTCAGTTTGTAAACATGATTAGGAAAATTATGATCCACAAATCCTTTAGGCTGTTCAACATACACTTCTTCTTGCAGATATCCATTCAGAAATGCACTCTTCACATCCATCTGAAACAGCTTGAACTTGAGAATGCAGGAGACACCCAACAGCAGTCTTATGGACTCTAGTCTGGCCACAGGTGCAAAGGTCTCATCAAAATCAAGTCCCTCAACTTGAGTATAACCTTGAGCCACCAACCTTGCCTTGTTTCTGACCACAGTACCATTTTCATCTGTTTTATTCTTGAATATCCACTTAGTACCAATCACATTCAACCCTTCAGGTCTTGGAACTAGATCCCACACTTCACTCCTTTTGAATTGATTCAACTCATCTTGCATTGCTTCAATCCAAAATTCATCAGTCAGGGCTTCTTTCACATTTTTAGGTTCAAGCTTTGACACAAAGCATGAATCAGCAGCAGCTGGTTCTGATCTCCTGGTTCTGACCCCTTGATCCAAACTCCCAATGATAAGCTCCTTAGGATGATCTTTCTGAACTCTAATTGATGGAACTTTATTGGTAGGATCATGTTCTGGATGCACATCTGCTTCTTCAGACTCTGGATGAATTTCTGCTTCTGAAGTTTGTTCTTCTGATGCTTCAGACTCTGGAACAACTTCAGACACACCTCTATCTTTTTCAGCAGACAGGTCATCAATTACCACATTAATGGACTCCATCACAACCTTGGTTCTGGAATTAAACACCCTATAAGCTCGGCTGTTTACTGAATAACCCAGGAATATGCCTTCATCAGACTTAGGATCCAGCTTTCTCCTTTTTTCTCTATCAGCCAAAATATAGCATCTGCTACCAAAAACATGGAAATATTTGACTGTAGGCTTCCTCCCTTTCCACAGTTCATACAATGTAGATGTTGTTCCCTTCTTCAGAGTGACTCTATTATGGATATAACATGCAGTGTTCATAGCTTCAGCCCAAAACATATATGGCAGCTTCTTAGCATGCAACATAACCCTTGCACATTCTGCTAATGTCCTATTCTTCCTCTCAACTACACCATTTTGCTGAGGTGTGATAGGTGCAGAAAACTCATGTTTTATACCTTCAGAAGCACAGAATTCTGAGAAACTCTTGTTTTCAAATTCTTTGCCATGGTCACTTCTGATTCTGACAATACCACAGTCTTTTTCTCTTTGTAATTGAATGCACAGGTCTTTAAATACTTCAAAAGTATCAGACTTTTCTCTAACAAAACTGATCCATGTGAATCTTGAGTAGTCATCTACCATTACAAATGCATACCTCTTGCCTCCAATACTCTCAACTTGCATAGGCCCCATTAAATCCATATGAACAAGTTCTAGTACTTTGGTAGTTACCTGGTGAACTAATCTGGGATGAGACTTTCTTGTTTGTTTACCTATCTGACAATCACCACAAACACTGTCCTCATTGATCTTCATATTAGGCACACCTCTGATAGCTTCAGTACTTAGGATTTTCTTCATGCCTTTCAGATGCAGATGTCCCAGTTTCTGGTGCCAGAGCTTGACTTCCTCTTCTGAGCTCATAAGACAAGAAGTCAGACTTCTTTCTTCTTCAGAAACCCACAAATAACAATTGTCTTTGGATCTGCAGCCTCTCATCTGAATCTTATCTTCCTGATCAGTAACAATGCATTCTTGCTTGTTGAAATTAACCTTCAATTCTTGATCACAAAGTTGGCTGATACTGATCAGATTAGAGGTTAATCCTTCCACCAGTAGCACATCATTAAGTCTGGGCAAACCTTCTCTGATCAAATCTCCAATACCCAGAATCTGACCTTTTACACCATCTCCAAATGTCACATAACTTCTGGAGTATGATCTGATATTGCTCAGTAGTTTCTTCACACCAGTCATGTGCCTTGAACACCCACTATCAAAATACCAGTCTTCTTTTGAAGTAGCTCTCAAAGAGGTATGAGCAATCAGGCCTACATTCTGAACTTTGGGCTTCCACACCTTCTGAACATTGTGACTGATAGTAGCTGGTTCAACTCTTCTATATTGGAAGTGTTCAGGGTAACCATACAATTTAAAGCAGAATGGTTTGATATGCCCTCTCTTTCCACAATGATGACAGACCCATGGATGATTCCTCCTCCTTCTGTTTCTGAACAATTTCTGGGGTTGCTTCTGAGGTAGCATCTGAACATGTTTCTGACCTTGCATCTGAACATACTTCTGACCTTGCATCTGAGGTTTCTTCTGAGCTTGCATCTGGGCTTGTTTCTGAGGTCTCCTCTTTGATGTTCCAACCATAGAGTCATGAGTTTGAGTAGCAGGAACAAAACTCATCTGTTTAGGAATCTGAGTCTGACCAACAAAACCTAAACCAGTTTTTCCTTGTTGCTGATTCCCCAAAATGTCCTCCAACTTATCAGTAGCAGAATTCAACATCTTCACTTGCTTTTTCATTTGATCAAGTTGGGAGTTCAGTTGCTTCACTTCTTCTTTTAAATCTGAATTCTGCACTAACAGTTCACCTTTTTCAGCCTCCAGTTGAAGAATAGTCTCCTTCTGATCCAAAACTTGTTTGCAAACCTCAGCACTTCTGGTATACAGCTTCTTGTAGTTATCAGCTAGTTCATCATATGAGGTTTTAGCAGCTTCAGACACATATGAGGCTTCAGACTCTGAGTCAGACTCTGAAAAGGTCTCAGACTCTAAAACAGCTTCCTTCTTCAAGATAGCTCCTGACCTCACAACTAGACCAGTATCACACATATCAGATTCACTAACATCATCTTCTTCAGAACCATCATCAGACCATGCAACAGCTAGGCTTTTCTTCTGCTTCTTGAGAAAAGTGGGACATTCAGACTTGATGTGTCCATACCCTTCACACTCATAGCACTGCACACCTTTAGCTTGGTTACTTTTCTCCTCAGACTTGGTCTTCTTCTCATCAGTTTGTTGCTTTTTGTTATTGAATCTGAAATTTTGACCTTTGGCTTTGGCTTTTCTGTTAACATTCTTCAGAATCTTGTTGAATTGTTTTCCCAGTAACACTAGAGCTTCTGATAAGTCATCCTCTTCAGACTCTTGTTGATCATCAGCTTCAGAATTTACACTAAAAGCTACACCTTTTCCTTTCTTCTCAGTCTGTTTACAAAAAGCAGTTTCAAAGTTGAGCAATGACCCAATTAGCTCCTCAACCTTCATAGCAGAAATATCATGTGCCTCCTCAATAGCAGTGACCTTCATATCAAACCTTCTGGGCAGGGACCTGAGGATTTTTCTGACTATCTTCTCATCAGACATCTTTTCACCAAGAGAGTCAAAGGAATTGGCCATATCCAGCACATTCATGTAAAAATCCTGAATGGATTCATCCTCCTTCATCTTCAGGTTCTCAAACTTGGTGGTCAGCAACTGTAATCTGGACATCTTCACCTTAGAAGTTCCTTCATGAGTTGTCTTTAAGATTTCCCAGGCCTCCTTTGCAACAGTGCATTGTTTGATAAGTCTGAACATGTTCTGATCAACACCATTAAAGATAGCATTCAAAGCTTTTGAATTTCCCAGTGACAGATCATCTTCAGCTTTGGTCCATTCCTCCTCAGGCTTCAGAACCTCAGTCTTGTTACCATCTTTGTCTGTATACACAGGATGATCCCAGCCTTTAATCACAGCTTTCCAAGTCCTGCTGTCAATAGATTTTAAGAATGCACACATCCTGGACTTCCAGTACTCATAGTTTGTGCCATCTAGTAGGGGTGGTCTATTGACATAGCCTCCTTCTCTATCCATGCTTGCCAGATATTAAGTCCTCTGGATTTCACCCAAATTACAGGCAGGGTGCCTGCTCTGATGCCAATTGAAATTCTGGCCAGGCAAAAAGGGACTATCAGGTTCTGAACCAGTCAGGTTCTGAACAAAACGCAGGGCACACTAGTTTGCTTAAAACAGAGCACACACTCACACAATGCAAAGCAAGAAAATAAAGTGCAGGAAAGTAAAAGGCACACAAGGTTTGTTAACCCAGTTCGGAGTAAACACTTCCTACTCTGGGGGATACCAATCCAGGAAGGAATTCCACTATTGGAATTAATCCTTAAGACTTAGACACTGACTCCCAGCTCCTATCCTAAGCAATTAATCTCCACCTAGTCTTGAATTCTACCCAACACGTTGAGTATTAGAAAACCTCTAACTTCCTATTCAAGCAACTGCAACCCAGCTACTTGAACTACCCTTTGAACTTAACCCAGTTCTGAAAACTAAAACTCCCCTGTTTTTGAATACACCTTCAAAGACAAAACTTCATTCGTACCTAAAGGCTTAGAATGAATTACAACTCAATAACAATCCTAAACCAACTCAAAACATATGAGTGGCGTACAAAAACAAAGCAAAAGCTTAAAAACAACTAAGACTCTATTTCTCTGAATAATACTCTTCAATTCATATCTTGAATAGCAGCAGCCCTCCTCCTTATATAGCCTTCAGTCTTGCAAAATAAAACTAATCTTCTGAATTGATTTGTTACTGAAATAAGATTGGTCCAATCAAGTAACAAATAAAACTGTTTTTGTATCTTTGAAAGATTTAAAACAGAAAATACGATTTTCATATCTTTGAACCAAATCTTCAATAAAATCTTCTCCAAATAATTCAGCATTCTAGAAGCACTTATACAAAGATAATTCCTTGCTAAATCTCCCAAGATACGCGCAACAATTAATCTGAAAACCCAGCTTCTGATGTGGTCAACAAAAGTCAACGCTGGCTTCAGAACCTGAAATCAGCTTCTGAACTGCTACAGTGCATTCAGCTTCTGATGATATTTTCAGCTTCTGAATGGCTTCAAAACACAAAACTTGCAACTGAAGAAATGTTCTAAATAAGGAAATGCTTCTAAACAACACTTTGGTTTTGCCAAAATATGCAGCCAACACCAAAAGACTCAACAATAAAAAAACTACACCAAGTCTGCAACTTCTCCAAGCAATTACCTCACACCAAAACAAGCCAAAGATAACACCAGAACCAAAAGAAAAAAAAAACTAGCTCTCACTTGATAAACATCCAAACCAGAAAGCTTCAGATATTGAAAACCAAACAACTTCTGTTACTTGAAACAAAAGTCAAACCACACTAAGCCAAGAAAAAAAAAAGCCATATCATACAATTTGCACAAAAATACAATAGCAATATATATTACCGTTGTTAGTTTTTACCAAAAAAAAAAGTATATATCTCCCTCTCTTCTCTACGTCTCTCACTCGTTTCTTCTCTATATGCATGCATGCATGCATGCATACATACATACATACATACATACTGTACTGGCAGTGAGTACAATCTTTCTAGAAACTAGGGTTTCTGTGCTGTGTTTTGGTCATGCCTTGGGAATGATCCCAAGGTTACTATTTGTAGCCTTTCTTGGGCCTACCCGGTCAGGGGTTTTGGGCCCAAATCATAAAAGGGCCAAAACCATGACTTGGGCGCCCTCGTAAGCTGCTGAGGGCGCCCCCAAAGGGCTATTTGTGATTGTAAAGTGGGTCTTGTGCCCTCTTGGAGGACGTCCAGCCCTATTCCAAGGGTTTACACCCTTGTCTTTAGGATCTCAAATCCAAGATGGTGAGATCTACGGTTCACAGCCCAACAAGCACGAGTCTTGGTACAAGGCGAAGTGATTAAACTGTTTACGGGGGATTTGTCTACGACCTTTTGCCTAGCAAGTGGGGCTTACTAGTCATGAAGCCATATGAAAAAATTTTATGAGTACTAGCCCAACATGGGTGTTTAAACCCTGCGTGGGTACTAGCCCAACACGGATATTAGCCCAACATGGGTGTTTAAACCCTGCGTGGGCACTAGCCCACATGGGTGTTTAAACCCTGCGTGGGTACTAGCCCAACACGGATACTAGCCCAACATGGGTACTAGCTCCATGTTTCGTTTTGAGTACCTTAGTGGGCGGCACTAGCCCTTCGAGAGTGTGGGCGCCAGCCCAACAGGAATATTTATGTTAGCCCAACAAGCACAAGTCTTGGTACAAGGCGAAGTGACTAAACTGCGTATAGCTCGCCGCGTACTTTGGACTACGTGTTGAGGACGCCTCTTATTGGGATCCGACGGCTGACGTGAGGCAACCGTTCGCTCTCGCTGACGTGTCCGAATCGTAGCGATTCTCGGAAATCGTGCCAACTTAAGTGACGTCATCTGCGCGTTTTCCCAGGCTTTTTTACTTTAAACTGGAACAGATCTACTTTACCCTTGTACTTTCAGATTTCCTTTATCTTTTTCTCCTCCTTTATCTCCGTCTTTTCCTTCCGACTCGTTTTCTTTTTCTCGTTCAAGCGATTGCGGTGTTCGTGGAGTTCTGTGCTTACTGTTTTACGGATCGTCCGGAGTACTCGTTCGCTTCTCAAGCCCTCCATTTACCTAGATCCAGGTACCCTTACTTGATCTCGTTCTTTTTACTTTAAAATTAGTAGTATGGTGAGGATTAGAGAGTGCGATGCGGCGGGTAGGGAGTTATCCCCAGCTAATTCGGAGGAGAGGCGTAGGTTGTGGGGGGAGAGTGTTAGGCATGCGAAACGCTCGGATGGAACCATGGATTGGGTGGTGTTTGATAAGGCCTACTATGGCCACTCCCTTGTGACGGAGTCTCCGAGTGGTTTGGACGGGGGTGAAGGGGGAAGTATTAGTGGGGATTCATCTGACTCTATTATTCGTTCTGTTCGCCCAGGTCCGTTCTGTAGGAAAGGAATTTGTTACATGGTGTCTTCTAGTGATTCAGAACAAGAGAGTTTTGCCGACGAGGTGTTTCGTTCTGAGTCTGTGTACTTGGACTCCCAACGGGTGGCGTTTTTCCGGAGTAAGCTGCACGTGTCTTCTACGGGATTTGAGGAGGACGTGGTTTTGGAACCTTGTCGCCCGGGCGAGAAAGTGTGCGCACAGAGGCCGAAGAGTTTGAAGAGTGAGATGTTCCATATGTACACCGCCGTTTTTGAAGATCTGGGTGTGAA
This sequence comes from Medicago ruthenica, assembly GCA_018208015.1. NCBI lineage: Eukaryota > Viridiplantae > Streptophyta > Magnoliopsida > Fabales > Fabaceae > Medicago > Medicago ruthenica. The sequence goes on along the minus strand of CM031377.1, from coordinate 3,861,318 downwards.
GTATCCCTTCACGCCCTTTGAAGTTGACATACTCAACTGTCTCAATGTCGCGCCCTCTCAGCTGCAGCCGAATAGCTGGGCTTTTATCCGCGCTTTTGAGATTCTTTGTGAGGGATTGGGCTTCCAGCCCTCGGTTGGGTCCTTCTTCACTTTCTATGGCACGAAGGGGGTGGATAAGCAGTCTTGGGTGTCTGTCAGCGCACATCCTGGTAAGAGGCTGTTCCCGCCCTACGCCTCTCATTACAAAAATTGGAGACAAACATTCCTTCGGGTTCGGGGGCGAAAGGGTTGTGAGGCAGCCGTGGTATGGGTGGATGGTAAGCTGAGGTTTCCCACATGTTGGACGAGTGCTCCAGCGTCCATCATGGGTTTTGAATATGAGAAGCTGGACGCGTACGACCAGGGCGTCGTCTGTTTTTTGGACAAAATGTTGCCTATGAACATCCGGGAGTTATTGAACAGGGAAGGGGACGTAGATAGCCTAGACGAGTATCTGCGTGAGTCAAATTCATTTACTCAAGCCTATGTTTTGCATTTATATTGTCTTGTCCCTTGACTTTTCGCTTTATTTTCTGTAGAGGATATGGCGCCCATGACTGCGGCGGAGAGGAAAAGATATCTCGAAGAGATGAAGGCAAAAAAGGCTGCTGAGGGAACGGCGACCACTGATCCCGCGGGACTTATTACTCGTAAACCAAAGAGGAAAGCTGATCAACCGCTCGAAGTTCCAGCTGAGAGCCTTCCGGCGGCTCCGCGCGATAGGAGGTCGCCCGGGAAAGATAATAAAGGGAAGGCGGTAGCGGAGAAGAAAGGGAAGAAGACGCCCTCTCCTTCCCTGATTGGCGCCATCAAAACCAGCAGCTCGGTGCCGTCTTTCTGGGATAAAGGTTTTGATTATGGTGCCTACGTGAAGGAGAGGCTGGTACTTAATCCTGAAGACGCAGAGTCGGGAAGCCAGGGCGCTGTGCCTTTTATGACGAAGGATATGGGAGTCCATTGTTTGCGGACTATGTTGCTTCTAGACTCGGTGGATCGTAAGTATGAAGAAGTGGTGCAGAATGAGGAAGCTCTTCAAGCTACAGTGAGGGCGTTGGAGAAAGAGTTGGAGGAGGCCGGGAATGCTAGGGAGAAAGAGGTGCGGGAGGCCAGGGAGGCGGTGACGCTTGAATTTGAGAAACGCATCTCCGATCTGAAGATTGGTTATGCGGCAGATCTTGCTGGAAAGGACGGTGTCATCGCCAAGCTACAAAACGATGTTGCGGCTGGAGCAAAAAGGGAGGATCAGCTTATGGCTGAGGTTTCTGAAGCGAAGGGCGAGCTGGCTCTGAACTTTGATGCTGGCTTTGAAAGAGCCAAGGCACAATTCGCCCTCCTCCATCCTGGCGCCGATACTTCCGCCCTTGATCCTTTTAAAATTATTGTAGATGGCGTCCTAGTGGACGAACCCTAACTTCGTTTGTTGTAATTTTAATTTCCTTGACTACTTTTAAATTTAGTACTCTGCTTGAATTTGTGTTCATGATGTATCATTTCCGCTTTTAGGCTTTTATTTTCCTGCAAATTTATGCATTTCGGAAGGTCTCTCCTGGGTGGTGATTACATTCGTTTCGTAATAACGTCGACAGTTGTAGGCGTGTTTCTTTTAGCGCTTGATGCTATAGGGTTCCTTTATAAGGTTTTTCGACGATCTTGTTTTCTGCCCGCGACGTCTTAGAGCCCTCTTTGGGGTTAAGGAATTAGGCGGCGATCTTTTTAAGCTCACGACGTCTTAGAGCCCTGTCATTTAGGGTTAAGGAATTAGGCGGCGATCTTTTAAAGCTCACGACGTCTTAGAGCCCTGTCTTTTAGGGTTAAGGAATTAGGCGGCGATCTTTTAAAGCTCACGACGTCTTAGAGCCCTGTCTTTTAGGGTTAAGGAATTAGGTGGCAATTTCTTTTAAAGCTCACGACGTCTTAGAGCCCTGTCTTTTTAGGGTTAAGGAATTAGGTGGCAATTTCTTTTTAAGCTCACGACGTCTTAGAGCCCTGTCTTTTTAGGGTTAAGGAATTAGGTGGCAATTTCTTTTTAAGCTCACGACGTCTTAGAGCCCTGTCTTTTTAGGGTTAAGGAATTAGGTGACAATTTTTTTTTAAGCTCACGACGTTTTAGAGCCCTGTCTTTTTAGGGTTAAGGAATTCGGCGAGCTCATTTGAGATTCGGCAATGGCGATCTGCTACATGCAACGAAAGCAAGATAAACAAGCAAGCAATATATATATATAACGTCAATAATAAACCGGGGCCTCGTTAAAAACCCCCATTACTGCGGGGGGAAAAGAGTGCCCCTTACTGTCTTACTGCGTAACTGTACAAAAACGTCGAAATTTGTAAGATAAAAAAACGGTAGGGACTAAAATGGCTTTGTCTTCCCTCTAGCTCGCCCTTGAGTTGTCATGGCGAGTTCCTTCCTGCACTGTGTTCAACTTTTTCATCGTACTGTGGTTAGCTGGTTCTGCCTGTAGTATCAATCCCCTCTTGATTTCATCGGATTCCACTTCTTCCTTCCCGGTCTTGAGAATTGGATTGGCCGGCTTTGGGCGGAGCGTCAGGAAAGGAGTACTCGTTTCCTCAACCTTCCTGACCTCACCGTGTTCTGCATCTTCTTCCTCAGCATTAACTCTCGAATTGACTGGCTTCAAATGGGGTACCAAGAAGGGAGTACTTTCTTCCTCGACCCTCTCGATCTCCTTGGGTTCCGTATCTTCTTCCTCAACATTAGTACTTGAATTGGCTGACTTCAACTGGGGTATCAAGAAGGGAGTACTTTCTTCCTCGACCTTCTTGATTTCCTGGACATGAATCTTTCCTTCTAGGCTTGAGACAATGAGGTTCACTCGGTGTGCTTTTATGTTGCTGCTTCCTTTCTTCTCCTTCTGAATCTTCAAGCTGTTGTGGTAACACTCCCGGGCTACTCGCTGGTCTGCTCTAATGGTACCAACCCGCCCATCATCCAGCGGGTATTTCATAACGAGGAATTTGGTGGAAAGGTAGGCGTCGAGGGTGTTAAAGGCTGGGCGGCCTATGATAACATTGTAGGAACAGGGCGAGTTGACTACCAAGTATCTAATCCTGATGGTCTTAGCATTATTACCTGTACCGAATGTTGTTTTCAACGTGATGTATCCCCGGACGTGCACCTGTTCCCCTGTAAAGCCGGCCAGTATCCCTTTGAAAGGCTGCAACTGCTCTTCGTCTAGACCCATTTTCTCAAAAGCGGAATAATAGAGGATGTCCGCAGAACTGCCGGGATCAATCAATACCCTCTTGACATCCCAGTTGAAGATTTGGACGGTGATGACCATGGGATCGTCATCGTGGGGGGCTACCCCTCCGCGGTCTTCATCTGAGAAAGTGATATCCACTTGGCGTTCTAGTTCCTTTCTGGTGTGATCATCAAGCAACATTACATTTTCTGACATACTTCTTCCGGGAGGTGCTGGACTCCCCGCCTCCTGCGAAACCGCCTGATATAGTGTTAAGGGTGTGACGCTCACCTTCTTTCGCCACATCTTTTTCCCTCTGGGGATCTTCAGGGGGACGCCTGTCTCCTCCTCTACCTTCCTTCACATATCCCCTTAATCTGCCGTTCTGAATCAACTTCTTTATTTCCCTTTTCAGATGTATGCAATCGTCTGTGGTGTGTCCTTTGATGCGGTGGTATTTACACCAGGCATCCTTATCGTTCCCCATGATGCCTCCTCTTGGCGGTTGAGGTTCAGGGATGATTCTGGAATGGCAAACATCCCTCCAGATTTGTTCGCGGCGGGTGTTGAGGGCCGTGAAGGATTCTGGGGGGGGGGGGGGGGTGCACGCCTATCCTGACCCTGGCGTTTGTACGGCGCTCGGTCTCTGCTGCTGGATGGGTAGTAATTGCGGCGATGATCATATCCGTAGGGAGCACGCTCCCTGGAATCTCTTGCCTTCTTCTCGGCGTTGCTTTCTTCCCCCTTTATATAACACTCTGCTCTAGACATGATTTCTTCCATGGAGTCGGCTGGTTTTTGTGCCAACGACTCGTTGAACTGGCCAGCGCGGAGACCGTTCTGGAAGGCTCCCACAAACAATTCCTGGTTTGGGTTAATGACCTTGATGGTGGCGTCATTATAGCGCGCGAGATATTCGCGGAGAGACTCGTTGGGTCCCTGACGTACGTTGAAAAGGCTGGTAGACGAGACTTTGCGGTGGCGGCTTGCTGAGAACTGGTGCGTCAACTTGCGTGTCATATCCTGGTAACTGACGACGGAAAATCGAGGCAGGTTCATATACCACCTCAGGGCGGCGTCTTTAAGGGTTCCTGCTAATAACTTGCACTTGAGGGAGTCGGCAGCGCCGATGACGGCCATTTGAGTGTTGAAGGCGGTCACATGCTCCACTGGGTCGCTTTTTCCATCGAAGGAGGAAAGAGATGGTGGCTTGAAATTTTCTGGCACTGGCGCGTTCCAAACTTCGGCGGAAAGTGGTTGAGGATCTGGGTCGACCGATTCATCCTGTTGAGACCCGTTTCCTTCGGCGTGCTGCTGCTGTTGGATGGTTTCCATGGTTGCTTGCAAGGCTTCATTGTGGTCACGAAGCTGTTGGATCTGTTGTTGTAAAGCCTCTAAGGCTGCTGAGTCTGCCATCGTGCTGGCGGCGACGGTAGTTTGGGTTTGTATGTTAAGTTTGTGACTGGTGGTCGGAGATTCGCACCCTAAACCTCGAATTCCAGGCTTTAGATCAGGGTTTTCTCTACAGACGTAGGTTAATCGTTTGATTGGGAGGGTTTGGAATCACGGCGGATTTGGAGTATCTAGGGTTGCTCTGAAAGGTACGGCGGATTCACGGCGTTTGAGCGATGCTTTGAGGCCGCGGATCGGCTGCTCTCCTTCAGAGGGGGTGGCTAGGTTAGTTTTACCGTAGCCCCACGGTGGGCGCCAACTGTACTGGCAGTGAGTACAATCTTTCTAGAAACTAGGGTTTCTGTGGTGTGTTTTGGTCATGCCTTGGGAATGATCCCAAGGTTACTATTTGTAGCCTTTCTTGGGCCTACCCGGTCAGGGGTTTTGGGCCCAAATCATAAAAGGGTCAAAACCATGACTTGGGCACCCTCGTAAGCTGCTGAGGGCGCCCCCAAAGGGCTATTTGTGATTGTAAAGTGGGCCCTGTGCCCTCTTGGAGGACGTCCAGCCCTATTCCAAGGGTTTACACCCTTGTCTTTAGGATCTCAAATCCAAGATGGTGAGATCTACGGTTCACATACATACATACATATATATATATATACACATATATATCTCTCTTTCTCTCTCTTGATCCCTCTCATTGATAAAATTCTCATTCATAAACTTTAATATATATTATGAAAGATATAATAGTAAAATTTATATTATTTCGTTTATATTGTCCATTATTCATCAAATGTAGTACATGATATCTTCTCTCTCTACACATACAAATGTACATATACATATGCACATACATACATACATATATTCTTTCTCTCTCGTTCCCTCTCCTTTATAATATTCTCATTCATAAACATTAATATATATTATGAAAAATATTGTAGTAAAATTTAAATTATTTCATTTATATTGTCCATTATTCACATAATAAAAAGTTGTCCAATAAATTTCTTCAGAAAAAATTGTGCAATAACTTAGAGGTTTATCATGTATTGTTCTGCTTAAAACACTACAACAAATTGGTTTAGACAGGTCTGTCTCACCTTAATTGCTCAGGTTCCAGTCCCTTCTAACCCATTTTTTCCTTAATATAAGATTTTTTTCAATAGCTGCCACACCCCATCCCTACCAAATCCAAATTTTTCCTTCATCATGTAGTCTCTTTAGATGGTGATGTGATGAGATCTATTCTCCGCACCATCGTTGTAGCCTTCTCCCTCTCAAGGGGTCAAGCTTCTTCCCATTTTTCCAACCTTTCGCCGACCTCCGTGTCTTCGGTGTTTCAAGGTCTGCAAAGGGTCGAGAAGTTGTGTTGCATCCATATTTCTTTGGATGGTTGGTGGTGTTATTGGTTTTCCAGTTTGTTTTGTTCTGGTTTCCGATAATGCATCCTCCGCGCCAGAAGGAAGGGTTGCTTTAGTATGGGTGGCGCTGCCTCCATACCATGGTTCTGAAACACGTTTCTCGCACGTATGTTACTTCTAGGAGAAGATCCGGTTCTTGGAGAATTGGGTGGTTAAGGTATGTGTGGTTGTTCTCGCACTACCTTGTGGCTTGTTGTTTGTTCTATTTCAACCGGATTTGTTTTTTGCATATCCGGCAGTGTGGTTTGTCCATTTGAAGCTGTTGATTCAATGGTTGGTTACATGAACTAGAAATGGCCGTGAAGCTTACTGTGTTGCGACATAGTGAGGTGTAGATGTTGGATTTGTACACGTGTTGGCGTACGAATCCTTTGTCTTGCTGAAATTCGGACCAGAGGCTAGAAATAGCCGTAAAGTTGAATCTAAGTTCGATTGGTTCTGGTTCTCTAGAAAATTTTGTCAAAACAAATGTTGTCGTGTCTGGTTGGTGTTCTCGTTCCTAGATTATCATATCACTGTCCACACCTGTTGATATCTGCATATTTTGAGGTTTCAGGTTCGCCTCTAAGACACATCATTCCTTTTTTGTTTGACATGGACTGTTTGGGGCTCGAAAGAGTCATTATTGCCTGCAATTCATGTTGTTGCAGGGAGTTGGATGGTATGTGATCCGTTCTTGTGTTGACAGTCGGTTCATCTGTCTTGGCTAGCAATTAGGGTTTGATCCAAGGTGTTGTTCTTATTGGTTGTATTATCTGTTAAGGTTGATTCACCTGGATCTACTGGGTCGGGTTTTATGTCTCTCTAGTTTTATGTATTTTTTCCTTTTTTAATAATATATACAAGAAGTTGACATTGGATTAGAGTGTGTTGCCAATTCAGTTGGAACGTCCCTTACACGTGTCATTTTGCTCTTGATTTAGCAAAAAAACCAACTATAATGATATTTTTTAAAAAAGAATTAAGAGATTAAAGATAACTTATAAATATATGAAAACATTTGATCTATCGACAAAGCACCTTAAAGAATGTAACGGATAAATCATGAGTGTGTAGATGATAATTAACAAAGAGATTAACACAAAACAAGACTAATGGAGAAGTGGGAGGGAGAGGAATGCCGAGTATTATATGTTGTTTTTTAGAATTCAATAATATTATTGAAAAAAAATTAAGAGATTAAAGATAACTTATAAATATATGAAAACATTTTATCCATAGATGAAACACCTTAGAGAATGTAATAGATGAGTCATGAGTGTGTAGAATGGTGCTAATTAAACGAGAGATTAACACAAAACAATACTATAGAGAAGGAAGAGGAAGAGAAATGTTGGGTATTTGTTATTTCTGAAAAAGTAGAACAAGGCTTTTTTTAATTAAATCTCAAAACATTACAAGTATAAGATGTATCAATATGGTGGAGTTGAGTAACTCAACTTGTTTGAGGTAAAAGTTAAAGGAGTCGGACTGGATTCAAATAAGGACGAAGGAGGAAAACAATACTAACCTAACAACTAATTATTAATATTGTTCATTAATAAACAATATTACAAGTAAATATGCATAACATCGGCTTACTATATACCAGCTACTTATATTCAAAAGGAAAAAACTTAGGTACAATTCCTTAGGTGCTTTTCGTATGGTTCTTAACTAAATTCACCATGATTTCCTTAAATCCTTAATTTTCTCAAAGTTTGTTATATCCAAAAAAATTTGTATTTTTAGTTAAGAACCATACGAAAAACACCTAAAGAATTGTACCTAAGTTTTGTCCTATTCAAAAACCAGTAAGCAACAACATAATAAATCAAAGTTTTACACAGAGGGTGCCGCCATTTGGAAATTAGGTTCTCGAAACTTCATCTACTAAAAATATATAAAAATCGAAGTCCAGCAAAATTTTATAATCGTCCTTATTAAAACTCATGATCTCCTTAATTTTATGTGCATAATGGTCATTTTGCAAAATTTAATTTATTTGTTTTTTAAAAAATTAATTACGGATAATAGTCATCATATGTGTAACAAATTTCTACGGATAACTATGAAACTAATTAATTTATTTTTTTAAAAAAAATTGATTACGGATAATGGTCAAGTGTAACCAATTTCAATGGATAACTATGAAACTAATTTATTTGTTTCTTAAAAAATTAATTACGGATAATAGTCATTGCAAGTGTAACAAGTTTTTTTTGTCAAAAAAAATTGCAAAATTTCATAATTGTCCTTAATTATATAATCGTCCAACAAACATTGAATGATGTTTTACATATAAAAAAATTAATAGAAAGACTACCTTGATGTTTATATATTGAAAATTATCACGAGTTTCCAATATTTTATAATATCGACTTTCTCATATATGTATATAAAATTTGTTTATGCAGATATAAACATTTAAAATCTGCAACGGGAATGGTGCAAACATTGAACGGTGTTTTGCATATATTTTTTTTTCATTTAATTAATAAAAACACTTCATTAATGTTGATATTTTGAAAATAATTACGAGTTTTCAAAATTTTATCATATCAACTATCACATATCGGTACACAAAAAATTTCTTTTGCATATATAAGCATATAAAATCCTCAACGAGTGCAGTTTAAATATTTAACAGTGTTTTAAATATAAAATAAAAATTTATTTAATAGACGCACTATATTAATGTTGATATTTTGAAAATAGTCATGAGTTTCTAAAATTTTATCATATTGATTTTCTCATATATGTATATAAAATTTGTTTCTGCAGATATAAACATTTAAAATTTGCAGCGACAGCGGTGCAAACACACTACATTAATGTTGATATTTTGAAAATAGTTATGAATTTCTAAAATTTTATCATATTGACTTTCTCATATATGTATATAAAATTTGTTTCTGCATATCTAAACATTTAAAATCTGCAGCGGCAGCGGTGCAAACACACTACATAATGTTGATATTTTGAAAATAGTCATGAGTTTCTATATCATGCTGACTTTCTCATATATGTATATAAAATTTGTTTATGCAAATATAAACATTTAAAATCTGCAACGGAAGCGGTGCAAACATTGAATAGTGTTTTGCATATAAAATAAAAAATTAATTAATAGAAACACTGCATTAATGTTGATATTTTGAAAAGGACAAAACTTAGACACAGTGCCATACCTACTGTTGGTCCTGTTCTCCACTCACGGCACGACATGTGTATTATTTTTCCATATCATTTATTAAGAAAATAACACCGTTACTTTCCCATCTTGTCTTCAACGGATGATGACTCCAACAAATAACATCCTCTTTTTCTTATAAAAAACATCCTATTTTCTACGAGATCAACACGCCACCACCACCATCATCAACCTACCACCACGACTGTCCACAAAATTTTCCCCTTCCGACTGTTTTTTATTGTCAAAAAACTTCATACTAGAGCATCCTAAGCATTCAATTTTCAATGGACTTTGATTTTGATTTGATTTGGGTATCTACTTCTTCGGATGAAAAGACTCTTTGATTTGGTCTCCACTTTTTTTATTGCCTTTTTACTTCGAATAATTTGAGTGTTCATAGCTTTTGTCGCCTTAGTAATATCAAATTGGAGAGAAGAAGTTTGTAGTAGCCGATTGAAGAGGAGATCCAACAATCAATCTTCACTTACACATCTCAAATTAGAAAATATAATATTGAATCAATTAAGAAAAGGATTTGGATTCGGCTACCAGAAAATCAAAGTTAAAAAATTGATCTTGAATACTAAATCAAAGGTGTAGTTGTGGTACGTTATCTTAGACGGTGCGAGAGCGGTGGTTTTGGCCGATATAGCCCATTGAAGAAGAGGATACTGGTAAATACAGAAAGTGTTAATAGTTAACGAGTGACGTGTAAAAAATTGTAGACGTGTTATATTTTAATTGGGAACAGGACCTACAGTATGTATGGTATTGTATCCAAGTTTTCTCCTTTTGAAAATAGTCATGAGTTTTCAAAATTTTATCATATCGACTATCACACATCGGTACATAAATTTTTTTTTCTGCATATATAAGCATATAAAATCCTCAATAAGTGCAGTTTAAATATTTACTGGTGTTTTAAATATAAAATAAAAATTTATTTAATAGACACGCTGCATTAATGTTGATATTTTAAAAATAGTATTGAGTTTCCAAAATTTTATCATATCGACTTTCTCATATATGTATTTAAAAATTTGTTTATGCAGATATAAGTACATAAAATCCGCAACGGGTGCGGTGCAAACATTGAATAGTATTTTACATATAAAATAAAAAGTTACTTTATAGAAACACTACATTAATTTTGATTTTGAAAATAATCATGAGTTTTCAAAATTTTATCATATCGATTTTCTCATATATGTACATAAAAATTTGTTTATGCAGATATAAGTACATAAAATCTGCAACGGGTGCAGTGCAAACATTTAACGGTCTTTTGCATATAAAATAAAAAGTTATTTAATAAAAACAATACATTAATTTTGATTTTGAAAATAGTTATGAGTTTTCAAAATTTTATCACATCGACTTTCTCATATATGTATATAAAAATTTGTTTATGCAGATATAAGTATATAAAATCTGCAGCGGGTGCGGTGCAAACATTGAACAGTCTTTTGCATATAAAATAAAAAGTTATTTAATAGAAACACTAAATTAATTTTGATTTTAAAAATAGTCATGAATTTTCAAAATTATATCATATCGACTTTCTCATATATCTACATAAAAATTTGTTAACGCATATATAAGCAAATAAAATCCATAACTGGTGTGACTCAGCTATTTAACAAATTTTTGTATATATAAGAGAAAAATATTTAATAGAAACATTACATTAATACTCATAATTTTCATTTAATATTTATAAACATTCTACAATATTAACAATCTAATTATTTTTTATATAATTATCACAATGTTACGTCACACGGGTCTTTTACTAGTTTTGATTTGATGAATGCTCAACATGCATATGGTGGCTGATCTTGACTAAAACTTTAGATGGTGCCATATTAATGATAAGTATTAACATTTAATTTAAAGAACAAGTTTGGATCTTGTGGTGGTAAAATCGCTATGTTTTATCTCACGTGCGCGGGTTCGATCCTAGTGAATCATCTACTTACAAACTACACACTCGCCACTACGTCAATAGATTTTGAAGGGTGTCATGACACATTCCTGCCCTAGAGAAGGACACCATTGCATGCATAGATTTTTAGTTGTATTTTATAATCTTGTTATTTCGTTTTCTAATATTTCTTTCACATCTAAATGAAAATCTAGACATTTGAGGACATGTTTCAAGTAAACCATCAAATTTGTGCCGACTCTATAAAATACTGTCAAATACATTTGTCAAACGTTACTCGCATCCCGTCCTTCTGTCAATATCTGTTAATCAATGTAGTTTCACTAAGTAACATGTTCGTTAAATGCCATGTTGGCTAATGTAAACTACCCATTTGATCCATATATTTAACTACTTTGTGTCAATTTGGACCCTATAGCTATAATATTATACAACCTACCGTCAATATGATCCCTAACATTACTTTCAATCTTATGCAATATTTTCGTAACTATCTTCAAGTAGAGGCAACATATTCTAAACAAAAATGGTGTAACATATTGAAAACAAAACCGATAAATTCAAAAGCCAGATTTAACGGTACTAGATGCAACATGATAGTAAAACGAGCAAAAATAACAAAACATAGGCAAATATCAATCCAATGGTTCAGAAAAATATTACAATGTTTCTATGATGTACAAGAAAACCACAATAAAGTACAAATTCCAATTGCAACACCAAGACTTTTGTACTAGAAAAAATATATAAGCACCGCGGAATTAAACATGCTACTCCAACACCACAAAGATCACAGTCCACCCCTTATCATTTTATGTTGGCATATGGTCTCCAGAAATTACGGCAGTCCATATAACCATTTAAAATGCAACCAGTTATACACACACCCTATACACCTTCCTACCTTTAAATGTACAACATTGCACTCAGAAAGCTTCTATCTAGAAAACTTGTATGCTTATTTCTCAAAATGTGCATGTTGCCAGAGAGTTGGAGCTGAGTATAATTAAAGGGTTTAATCTGACTCACGATTTGGGAAAATACCTGGAGTTCCTCTTCTCCATGGTCATAAAAAGAAACTTGAGGATCCAATGAGGTGCTAGAAAAGTGCATATTATTATTTGGAACAAATTTTGCGGTCCTAACAATTATGATGGGCTCAGTGCAGTTTGAAGTGTAGTTTGTGGAACTACAGTTTTAGCCACACACCAGCTACTTTCTAGTGATTGAGAATTTGTGTTTGCAGGAGGAGGCTGAGACATAGGGTTTGACACAGGAACAGTTCCTAATGATGATAGTTGGATAAGAATTCACAGGCAGTTTTCCAGGAACTGTAATTGGAGCACATAGAGCTACATGAATTGTAATCAAAGGATTTAATTATGTATTTGATCAATGATGTATTTCTCCGGTGGAATGCTTAGGAGAATTGCGGATTGCGAGAAGGCGGTGGGAATTATCATTGGTTCCAGCGAAAGGAATTGGATAATGATTCATTTTTTTCCAGATTCTGCAGGTTGTGTTGCACTGTTTTATTCTTAATGCTATCAGTTATGGTGTTGGTGATAATATATATTCCTCTGCTTTGTTCAACACCAAAAAAACATTGTTATTTATTGATAAAATACGTAACTAATTTTCTTATACGTAGTGCATATTGTACTCAATTCAATGTTCATACTAATCTACAACTTTAAGTATAGTATAGTAAACTACATATGGTTTCTTCTATTGGTGCAGCTTACATTTTTGAAGTCAATTGCTGTGATTGTTTTTAACCTGAATTTGTAATTTGTAAAACATAATTACAAATGAGGTTTGGTTTCATCATTTGAAACAAAAGCATATTTGTTTGTGTATAAACAGAGAAAATCGAATCTAGCAACAAATTAACTATCAATGGCAATTTTTGTGAAGGAATATAGGATATTGGTCTAACACAAATCAATAATACTAACAGCATTGAAATGACAAATGCATGCATTTAGATAAAACTGTTTCTAAATGCGAAAATGAAAGGCATGATGTAAAATCATAGTGGTCTGATGGACCTCAGATGTTGGATTTTTAAGCATGATACAGTTTGTAGTGGTGATTCATAAGTCTTCCAAATTTTACCAACACCATAGTTGTTGATTTACATATGATTATAATAACAGTGACATCATTTCTTAACTCATCTTAATCTAGACAAGCTCTCATAGTCATACTAGACTCTTTCTCATGATATGAAATTGTTCTCTTGACCATCTCTACTAGTTAGTAACATGATTTAAACTCTACCAGTACCCACATGACTTATTTTCTTGAATAACAGTCTATATGCAAATGAATTTCCAAAACAAGCAATGCACACACTGATCTACATAAAGTCCTAAACTACTCCAGTTCCTGAATCAGATTATAGCCAAGAGGTCCTTAGTTATTTCTGCTGTTGAAGTTCTTTCACTTAAGCTTGAGTAAAACAGATTGAGGAACTCATTCACCTATCATCATCACAAACGCTCCCTTCTACTCTACTATCTTTCTACACCTGCATGTAGAATTGTATAACAAACTACAGCGAGGAGATAGAGCATGGAAGCTATCTATGGGCTCATGCCGAGTCTTCCACTGACCAATAATGTCACCAGAACCATGCAGCTTAGCAAAGGTCTCAAACAAGTTGAATGAGAGGAATCCAATGGAGAGCTTTGAGGTCCAAACCCTACTGGAGATGAGGTAGTACCAGAGCTGCAAATAAAGAAGACCGTGGTTAATACTCCCTTGTTCCATATCTATTGATGTTTTAAGCTTAGTGTACACGTATTAAGAAATAAAAAATCAATATACACTTGATAAGTGAGTCTGTTTGGGACTGGTTAATTTGAATTGATCTACTGAGATAAGCAATTCTGAGACTGTTTGAAACATGGACATAAGTTGTTTTCAGCTTATTTTCATAAGGCCACCAGGATAGCTTATGAAAAGTGAAAACAACTTATAGCTTATATGAAAACAAGTTGACTTTATTTTATCTTTTGGTATACAAAATAGCTTATACATAAGCACCTATATCATAAACACTTATGCTATAAGCGCTTAATAGCTTAAGAACTTAATTAAGCTCTTTATCCAAAGGTCTAAATTATGCTTATTTATCCCTAGTATCTGTCATTGATTGCACTGCATATTTCTAAGTTTTCTTTCCATCTACGGTTTGTTACAAGAAAAACATTGATTAGGCCTTAAATTTCTAAAACATAAATAGTTTTGAAATAAACTTAAAAATCACAATTCAAAAACATCCATAGATATTTGAAGAGTTCGAATCTTATAGGCTTCTTGCATAATGAAAGTTTTCCCTTCACGGTTCTCACTTACCCGCCGGATGTGCCTGCTCCTGCTCCGCCTGAAGATGAAGGGAAGATGCAGGTACCAGAACCTAGTCACGATTCAAAAGAGAGTTCATCAAAACATGTCTTAAAATTTCATCAAGCATAATATGAAAAATTAGGATATAAAACTATTGAAGATCTTACTAGGATTAGTGTTAACAATGGTAGCAACCCCACCAAAGTCACAGCTTGTTGCAGCAGGATTCTTTACGTAGTAGCTGTTGAAAGCAAAAGAAGCATGGTTTTGAAGTGAATTTGGATTGTAACAGCTACCACCTTGGTTTATTTGTGAACAATCAGCACCTTTTGTTCCACAAGCATAGTCCAATGCTGTTTGAAGTGTACTTTGTGGAGTTCCAGGTTTAGCCACACACCAGCTACCTCCTTGAGAAGATGGAGGACTTGTGCTTGAAGGTGGAGGATTTGTGACAGGAACAGTTCCTGTTCCTCCTGATAATGGTGATGGTGGTGGATAAGAATTCACTGGTTGTGTTCCTCCTGGAACTGTTATAGGAGGTGTAACAGGATTTGTAACAGGTACTGGTGAATTTGCTGGATTTGTTGGTGATAATGGAACAGGTGGTGGAGTAGTAGAAGGAACTGTGACAGGTGTTGCACCTGGATTTGTTGGAGAAACTGTTGTGACAGGATTGGTTGAAGGAACAGTGATGATTGTTGGTGTATCTGGAGTTGATGCTGGGTTTGTGTTTTCAAGTTTTCTCCAAATCTTGTGATCTGTTACAAGAAACTGAATCTGAGACTTTGAGATCTTGCTTTTTTGAAGGAATCTTGCTCCAGAAAAAGTTGAAAATGCATTGGTTCCTGCAAAGAATTTGAAAGAGTGTAAAAATAGCATTAAGCAAGGTTCACAAGAAGAAAAATGACTGATTAGTACTTACCAGAACAGAAGAAAATGAGAAAAGATAGGAACAAGAGGCAAGTAGAAGCTTCATTGGCCATAGTGTTTCTGGAATTTAGAATGGAACTGTTGGAATGTTAGTGTGATTTATGATGTAGATGCAATGCTTTTAAAAACTTAGCATAGAATAGAACATGACAGAAAAAAAATTTAAAGGGTTGAACTAAAGGTATAAAGGTTAGGTAAAAAAAGAAGTGAGAAATGAAAGAATGAAAACGATGTTTTATGTTGTAAAATGACAAAGAAAAATATGTTTCTTTGATACTAAGGAAATGTTTTTGGTCTGATTTTTTTCACAGTACCATTTGCACAAAGAAGCAAAATCAAAATGGCTTTATTGTTTCTTTCTTTGTATTTTCCAAAGCTTTAATACTCCTTTATACAAAGTGCATTATCTAGCTGCTTCTATATAGATGACACAAATTAATCATGTGCATTGAATTGAACAGATGTTAGTCTATGAGGGACTGGGACACACATTGCCCTGCTTTTTTTTTCTATGTTGAGCACAGAAACCACTTTGTGGCTTATGGTTAATGGTTAATGTTGAGATTTTTTATATATTTAATTTAGAGTATGCACACATAACTATGTTATAGCCGTTGGATTTCCTTCTGACTCAGTCATGAATGATTGCTGGCTGATGTACCAACCTTATGTTGCACATGTTGAATTAAGAAAAAGGTATTGCTAACAAATGCTTTAAGACTTAAGACATTTGTTAAGCATTTAAAAATGAAAACAATTAATAACTTTTATATAGAAAATTTATTTTTTTATGTTTCAATGTGTTGAATATATAAATGTTATGATAAAATTTTCACTTTAAACTTTTTATCGATTATCATTAAGGCATTTGTTAGAATTTCCTTAAGACAAAAAGTAAATATATTCAATTTTGGGGTAATCCTACTCAATAAGTTTTTTAAAAAAATTGAAAGAGTGAATAAGATGTTTGTTTGAAATAATAATATGAAATTTAAACTCTTCAATAATTTGTAATAAAAGTTTCGCCATTTTGTATACTGATTTATTTCTTAAATGTCTCACTTGAGTGATATAGAAAACATATAATATAGAAAAAGTAGAAAAGAAACAGATATGTAATGGGGCGGTGTGGTGATAAAGGAAAAACAAGATAAAAATAAAATAAAATTGGAGAAAGTTTATATTTTAGAAAATAATTTAATTCAGCGATGAGACCTGGATTCATTATTGCATGTGCATTGGTGTCGGTTTAAAGTATCTATCCATGATTCGATCGAAAAGTATACATACTATAACTATTGAGTTTCTGGTTTGGTCGACATAAAAAAACCAGTCACATTCGCTCAGCAACTCAAGTCTATACTTCTTGCTGTCTAAGGGTCAAGTAGTGCAAAATTATTTAAAACTAAACTGGTAAAATCTTTTTTTTTTCTTTCTAATAAGATGATAAAAATCTTCTACCGAAAATGCATAGTGAACGGGGACGACCCACGTGGAATATTCTATTTTATTCTATAAATCTGCCTGCTCCCTCTAAAAAAAAAATCATAAAAAAAAGGTGCTACTGAGTAGGTCTCACTAGCCGAAAGCAAAGTAAAGACAGAGTAAGTGATGGAGCCAAGGTAGTGGGATATATATCAAAAGGGTCCACCTGAATCCCATAAAACCACAAAACAAGGGCAACTATCCATGAATTGTTTTCCTCTTGAGTTAAGCAATTGAAATTATAGGATTATTAAGAAATAAGCTCCATGTACAAGTCAAGAAAGAGAAAACCAAGCAAAAGTATTGTCTGAGGGATATTAACACAAGTTACACCTTGAAAATTATAATAAATATATAATGCCAGCTTCCAAATAGAGAGCTTACAGCTCGTTAATAAAGGGTGGAAAACATGAATGAAATACATTTTTTAACACGTTCCTACATTAGTTGAAATTTAAATTAATCCAAGTAAATTATGTTGATCCCACATAAGTTTAGTGGAATCCATATAAGTTAACAAAAAGATGAGCTAAACAAGTTAACAAAATAATAACCAGCTCTCCTAACTCCTCTGTCATAATTAACAAGTAAATAGCAGCAGTTTATCTTGTTAAGCCATTGGTTCAGACTCAACAAACAAATCAGTGAAGAAAGGATCAAAAATTGCTTCCTTGGCCGAATCATACTTGTCAAGACGTTTCTTCAAGGAGCGTAGATCTCTCTCGTCCTTTGAAGTTCGTTCCTGCAAATGCAATAACAATTGTTCATTATACACTGCCTTCTTTTTGCTCAATCATTTGCTGTTTTCATCAGAAATAAGTTCAGCTACTCTGTTGAGTGACATTGTTTAGTTAATTTAAGACTAAAGTTTATGAGCACCCAAAAACTTTACTGTTAAACTATCAGAAGACTGATTTTACTCATCATTAACTATTATAACAGTAATCATATATTGAAAACGAGTAAGCTGGTATAACATCAAAAGCATGCATGGCATGATTAAAAGTGTTATATCTAAACCTGAAAATTGCAATTCCAAAATGTCCATAGGGAAAATAAGCAAAACAAGCACGTGGTGTGCTAAAAATAGACTAGACTTACAAATGATTTCTTCGTGAGGAGTATGTCTACCAAGTAAACCAACCATAACACATTTGTTTTAGGGAAACTGCAAATTTGAATAAGCAACGGAAATTTAGTTTCTGAGGAATACAAAAAACAATAAAGAACATTGCAAATTCAATACCAAGACTAATGTCAACAATGTGTCAAATATTATAATATCAAAGCAAATTATCATATTGGAGTCGAATAATTCTTGAATCAGTTGAATGGCATGTAAAAATTTTGGTGCACAACCAAAAATTTCCATGTAGACAGAATGTCAAAAGAGGGGATTTATCGTCTACAAGGAAGACTTGACTTGAGAAGAATCCCATATGTACAAGACTACATATACACCACATAGGTATATTCTTTCCCAGAATAGTACAACAAAGAGGTATTTTACAGTTAATCACTCTTTTATGTTCAAATGAACAATCCACGCGCTCGCACACAAAATGGGACAATTATAACCAAGCATTCAAACTATTATTATCCAAGTAGGGTGAAAACTGGCTATAATAAATGAATATGAGAGAATCTTACCTTCCTTCCCACCAATCTTCAGTCACCTCCTTCATCCTCCGATATGTTTCCGACTGCATGTGAATGTAATAGTTAGATCCATCAATTCAATCAGAAATAACTTTTACAACCCAAAATAAGTATTTCTTACCTGTTTGTCCCCTTTTGGGCCTTTAAATAGGTCAGGATCAGGAGGAAAGATCTAAGTACAGTATGCTATCACCTGTGTAAATATGACAACAGTTAATCATAGCAAGCGACAAATTTAAGACCCAATAACATACCTAAGGCAAAAATTCCAGCGCTCACCTGTGTTTATTCTTGATAGAGTAAAGTCAATAATAGATATTATTAATCCATATGTTTCGACTAACAAGTTTTTGCCGTCGAGAGTGAACTGCAACGTTGCAGAATCATCACTTCGGCTGACAAGTATATTTCCCCTAACCAATTGGATATTCATAAATTAGTAATCTTACAAATACAAGGATTGCATATATAACGTCATTGCATGAATACCCACCAGTGAAGATCTCGATGTTCAAATTCAAAGGCAGACTCAGCCACAGCAAGCCCGGCTGCAACCTGTATTTTATGATGGAAATCAAAATAAATAATCCCTCATTAAGCTGCAAGCATTTAACAGGTGCAGACGTGCAGCAATAACATAACATGTAATACATACCTGAACTAGTAAAGTCCTTGCCTCGTCAATATTAAGGAGCACAAAACTTTCAAGATCCTTGCCCCCATGTTGTTGTACGAAGACCATGTAACACTAAATGTGACCATAAGTTAGTATACTAATGCACATTAAACTGTTAAATGCAAATATTCTTGCTTGGGAAATGTAGTCGCTAGGGCCCACTTTGGTTCCTAATTTACATTAAAAAAAAAATCTGACAAGCTTATATATATTTGAGGTGCAAAAATAGATCTCAATGATGAGAAGCTATTATATAGAAGACTTACAGTCATTGTAAGATTTTAATTTTTCTCGTCCCGTAATATAAATGTGATGAAAAGTTTATCCAAACTGGTTCCTGATCTATAGAAGAATGGATTATTCAGTAAATACAAAAAATTTAGTGAGCAACCAAAGACCATCCTCATTTCTATTCGTTCAAATCCATTTTTCCACATAACACTTTTAGTCTGTGAAACAGAACTAAAAACTACTTATTTCACTTAAGCTAGTATCTTAAAAACTCATGCCTGTCATTTATGTTCATAATAATATATTACGGTAAGTGAAATTTAAATTAGAAATACACACAAGTTCATAATCAACACGGTAAAACAGGAAACCTGTTGCTCTGGAAACTCTTTTGGGTGATCATTCTCTGAATTATGTTTGCGATCCCAATCTTCCCATGCTCGAATCAGGTCCGCATCATAAAGACCTTGGCACACACTAAATCTGTCACAGAGGACGAACCACATATAGATGAGACCATAGTGCTTAGAGGCAAATGAGTAAAAATTTGTGCTAAGGGCATAGAGCAAAACAACTTTTAAGCCATGCATTATGGAGCAGGCTCTTCTAATCCATCACATTTCTAGAGTCACCCATGCCGCAATGGCAAAAGTACAAACCCAATGGTGGAAAAGTCAAAAACTATGGTTAGTGGTAAAATTGGAAACAAAATTTTAGTTTTCCCATGGAAAATGGTTTTGATCAGCACCTTCAAATTATTTAAGTCAGATACTCACTCTATGGATTCTATGAATGTTCTGCATAGATTATTAGAAACTCCACTTCCTCTTAATTGATTAAGAGTTTGGCTAAGAAGCACCTCCTCCAGCAATTCTTCTGATCTCTGTAGCACATAAAGCCGCATAGTTCATTAACATAACAATATTAGTAGTTTATCCGTGACCACAGCATCCACGGATCCAACCACTTTAATCAAATTTAACAATATACTGATCAAGATGTTTCATCAAATATTCTAACTAAAGTAGGGTAAACATAGTTTTATTTAAAAAATCCCTCTTGGGGACAATAATATTATGATATATTACAAATTACAATTACCTTTTGGACTTCTCCATTCACTCTGAAATCCCCATCAAAAGGAACTATTTTACATACACAGTTCCCAGCCTTAAAAGCCTCTCCATATGTTCCTTCACCAACTTTCACAACTGTTTCTGAACCACTGGAAAAAGAAAAACGGCATTCCTATATGAATGAGGACATAGAATAATACAAACAAACAAAAAAATACTTAGGATGGAAGAAAAAATGGGATTTATAGCATTCTTAATTACAACTAAGGAACTTCTCAATTGAAAATGACTAAAGTGGATCTAGTACACTAGATTTGAGGATGCTTTGCATGATTTCAATGAGTGTATTTTCAACTCGCCGAGGGCAATAATGCACACGAAATGAACCTTGCACCTTAATGAAAATTACACAAACAGGAAAAATTAAAAACAAATTAAGATCTATAAAACAGTCCCCCTGTGATCTTGAAGGGGAAAAATGAAATTTATTTCCAGTTTAACAGCTGATGCGTCATCAGAAAACTGTAAGGAAAATTATATTCACCTAATTAGCTAACCGAACATCAAATCAACTTTGTAATGTCATGTACCAATATTAAATTGTAGACAAACTTGTCATGCAACTGAAAACTAATAATAAGAATACCAAGCACCAAAAAAAGCATCTATTGTACCCACGACTATAGAAGTGTGTGGCATAGGAAGTAGAAAAAAATTGTCTCTCTAAGCACCAACTTAGATAAACCTTTGTAGCCCAAAAACCAAGATTAAACGTTACTAGGAAACAAGAAACATACCTATACCGAGAGAACAGATCCTTTAACATGGATGGTGCAGACTGCCCACAAATTTCTAATAGAACAGCAAACGGATTATTATGGTCATCAAATGATGATGATGTCAGAGAAAGTTTCTTTACACCAGCTTCTATATCTTCGCAACTTTCACTCTTAATAAGAATTGCATCGTTTGAACTTCTAGTTTCTCCAGTTTTTAAATTCTGCAATTGTGAATTGCTTAGCTCACTTTGATCCATTGATCTCAATCTGAAGTCTGAAGAAATGTGATCAAGATCATAAATAGTTTCTAATTCCATTTCACTTCGATCCAATGATCTCAATCTGAAATCTGAATAATTGCGATCATAAATGGTTTCTAATTTCATCGTTGGGGTATCAAGGATCTTGGATAGTGTGCTAGAGGGACCGCATCTGGGGTTTAATCTTCTGGCATGTAACCATTTTTCTAATCTGGAGCATATTGATGGTAATGGGACCTCTTCCGTCGCATTGCCTGCAATCCATGAGCCAACTTTTTTCGGAGAGGGACTCTCCTCCATCAACTCAAAAGCATCAACCTCTTGAAAGTACAATCTCTCCTTATCAAAATTTGGAGGTTTAGCATTCCTTCCCTATACATACCAAACCAACAAATAACAATAAACAAATAGTTTAAGTCTTCAAAAATAGAACAACATGGATTTGGATATCATCTTACATAATTGTTCTAAATGAGAAGAAATTCATAGTTGTTAAATTCCTCAGAAAAACTAAGATTATTAATTGGAAAAACAGATGCAGAATATAAAGTTAGAAAAGTGTAAGGTACCAAAAGCATACTTTGGGATGAGCAGGTGGTTTGCCTTTTCTTCGGTCTTTCTTTAGCTCAGGTCGGTAAACCATAGAAGCACCAACTGCTATACTTGTCCTCCCTCTGTGGAAAGGAATTTCCAATAAATTAGAAAGAAAAACAAGAAGTAGAGAGAACAAGTTAGGTTCCACAATGAGAAAAACTGATTTTGAATGAATTGATTTTGTAAAATTGATTTTAGTTAAAATAGAGTTTTGAATTTAAAGTGTTTTTGTTTGGATAGATATCTACAGAAGTGAGTTGAACAATAGTTTGAAGTGCAAAATTCATATTTGGAATCAAAAGCTACAAATCATAGCTTCCACCTAAAATCAATTCTACTTGAAAAACATCCAAACATGTTAAAACAATTCTACACCTCCAAAAGTGGAACCAAGCATACACTTTCAACAATTGAAATCGATCATTTCACCGAAATGGGGTTTACTGAAAAATTGGAACTTTTTAGAAATTGAGAACAAACCTGGTGGAAAGAGAGCGTTTCCAACTGACTCTCTTAATTGGGTCAGCGAAACTCACTCGACTCGGACGCCGGGGAATATCATCGGAGTTTTTTCTGCAAAAATGAAAAGCAAAAACAGTTTCATAACCCTAAAATAAAATTATAAAAAAAAACAGTGAAGAATAGCGAAGAAGAAGAAGAAGGAGGAGGAGGAGAAGAAGAATGAGGAGTTAGTTACTAACAAGTTAACATTATTTGGATCATTGCGAGGTTTTCTCCTGCGGAAAACGATGTCGATTTGATTATCGTGGTGTTGGTTTTCTTCGGCGACGATTTGTGACCATAAATCAAGGGAAGTGGGTGGTGGAAGGTTCTCCAGTGGTATGGAGGAGTTGGAAGCCATTGATGACGATGACATCTGATTTGAAAAGAACGATACCTGGCGGGAATACCTGTACTGCAAGTGCAAACTCAACGGTCAAACTCTTTGTTTGAAATAAAGAAGAAGAAGAAGAAGAAGCAAATATTATTGGAACTTGCACTATTAATTTTTTTTTTAATTTAAAGATGCACTGTTAAATTAATGTCTTTCAAAATATTTATTTTTCGTTTTTGATCTTTCTAATTTTTTTTTTAACATAAAAAATTTAGATAAAGAGAGAAGTACAAAGATTATTTGTCTCACAATTCGAGAAAAGTACAAGAGATGTAACTTTAATCGTTTCTACGATTTCCTCCACCTCCCAAGTTTTAGAAGAAAAAATAATCACGTTTCGAGCTTCCCAAATTGTTGGATGTCAAATGAGTGTAAGCCCATTTTGATGTTTTTTAGCGAAAGAAGATGATGAAAAATAGTCAAGGTGTGAAACAGTGTTACCGGGTAAAATCACCCATGTTCCGATCCATTAAAAAATTCCATAACAAATCCTTCCAAGAGAGCTACATCGACAAAACAAGTGATCATCCGCCTCTTGAATACCGGGGAACCACACACGATATGAGGTCACACCAACCGGCAAGGCTCCTTTACGGAATAAGTTTGAGCGAGTCGGAAATCTACCAAGAATTAATTGCCAAGAGAAAATTTGGACTTTTGCGGGAGCCAGACTTGTCCAAATACCCCTTAGCCCTCTTCTAGACACCGCACTTAAATCCGTCGGAGGAAGAATTTCACCGCTCAAAGTGACATATAAAGATTTCACAGTGAAGACGTTTGTAGATTCAAGGACCCAAATCCATTTACTTTTCTCCTTTTTGACCCGAATTGTATAAAAGAGATTCAAAAGCTCCCCCGACAAGTGTTCCTCCCTTCCAAAAAGATCACTCCTCCAATCAAAGTTTCAACGTCATTCTTCATCAACCCACAACCCATTCGACTAACCTTCTTATTCTTTTGAGTGGGTACAAAAGGAGTCTAGCAAAATTGAGATTTACCCTCTGTTCAAATATCATGCCAGAAGAATGTTGCTTCCCCCATTACCAATACTTTTCTTCGCAAATACCCAAAACAAATATACGATGTTTTTCAACCCCTTTCATAAAGCACATAAATCCTTCCACCAAAGGGATGTAAGTTTGAACTTATCTCTAGATAGAAAATTGGAAAGATAATCACATTTTTCGACATATTTTGCCTTTAACACACATCTTTCCACAAAGTTTATCACCACTTAACAAACGTCATCATCTCCACTTTGCAAGAAGAGGCAAATTGAAAATTATAAAATCTTTGATACCTAATCCCCAACTCATCCTTAGTTAGGTTTACATATCCCCCTCCCGAAAGAAATTTTATTTGAATTTGAACCATTAACTTCCAAACTATTTTAGGCCTCTATTCCAATTTTCTTTCCTTTTTTTGTGTCAAGTAGCCTAGTGGCTAGAGCTCACACATTTTAAATATGGAGAAGTGGGGTGTCCGGGGTTCGAACCCCGACCCCTGCATATAATATGCAATATCCTTACCAACTGAGCTAAACTCACGGGATAATTTTCGTCCTTTCTAATATGATTTGATATTACATGTGTTCGACACTTTTGGCTTCCTAACAACAGAGATAATTCATCCCTTACAAAAGAGTTCAAATGATCATGCATAACAATGTTGTGTCCCCTAGATCTATAAATGTTGTTTTCAAAAGAATTTATTGTCATCTAAAAAAAATGGCTTAATTGATCATCCTGGTCCCTTAACTTATTTTATTTTTTCAATTTGGTCCCTAACTAAAAAGTGTCTCAATATGGTCCCTTATGTATTATGATGTTACCTATTTTGGTCCTCTCATGTTACTTTCTAACCCTAAATATCTAAGGTGCACCATTAGTTTAGGTGGTCCACCATAGGCCGTTATTAAATTTTTAATCTTAACCCTTAGATATTTTAAAAAAAATCAGAGTCGTTGGATCGTGAATGTGTATTGTACCTTAGTGTGAACCATCAACAACAAAATTTTTTCCTCTTTCTTCATCTTCTTCCTTTCACTTCTTCATCATTTTGTTCATCGCCTTGAACATCAACTTCATCTCCTTTATCACATAAACCCAGAAATCCAAAAATTAAAAATTAAAATCCAAAAATCACCTTCATCTCCTTTATTTTATTCATATTATTAATTATCATATATTATATCAGTAAAAGAAAACTCATTCCTTACCATAAAAACCAGAAGGGGATAGAGCTGTTAGCCTATTACAGTACTTACACAAGCTCTGAATTCTCAATCTATAGATAATTAAAATTTCATATAAAAAACCAAAAAACAAAAATTTGATTTATTTTTTGGTTAAAAAAACAAAAAAAAACTTCATGGGTTTTCACGAAAAAACAGCTGCCAAACCAGTCACAACCTAAACCCCAGTCTGAACTGAGTTTTTGGGTTTCAATTCTGGTGGCTTCCATTCAACCACCACTTTTGACTCTGACTCACCACCACTCTGTCCAGACTCGCCGCCCCCACCGATCAAAACCCTCTGTTTTCTCTCTGTTTCCTCACTGATTTCACGAGACCAAGGACAAAACATATGTGGTGTGATTCTTGTGTAAGGAGAGAACCATTTTGATCTAACGTATTCTAGTTTTCTCCAAGGTGGAACATGGAAACCCTTTTTCTTCAAACTCTAGTAGTAGGTTTGTTGTAAAAAAAAATGATGTATCCGTTTGAGTAAGAGGAACCGGAGCAGGTGATTTTTGGATTTTGGATTTTAATTTTTAATTTTTGGATTTCTGGGTTTATGTGACAAAGGAGATGAAAGTGATGTTCAAGGTGATGAACAAAATGATAAAGAAGTGAAAGGAAGAAGATGAAGAAAGAGGAAAAAAATTTGTTGTTGATGGTTCACACTAAGGTACAATACACATCCACGATCCAACGACTTTGTTTTTTTAAAAAAATATCTAAGGGTTAAGATTAAAAAATTTAATAAGGTCTATGGTATACCACTTAAAATAATGGTGCACCTTAGATATTTAGGGTTAAAAAGTAACGGAGAGGACCAAAATAGGTAACGGCATAATACATAAGGGACCATATTGAAACACTTTTTAGTTAGGGGACCAAAATGAAATAAGTTAAAGGACCGGATGATCAATTAAGCAAAAAAAAAAATACGCGTTTGCATTCTATGAGTAAATATCATATATCTGATATTATTTAGTTTTGAATCTCAACATTTTTTTTCCAAATTATGGTTCTTCGGATATTTTCCATCAACCAGCTTGATTCTCGTTGTAAAGGCTGTACATGTGACATTATAAATGGATTAAAAACGAAATACGGTGTATTTATAGAGATAAAAACTTGTTTTAAAATTAAGTTTTAAGTTTTTGATCATGTACAAATATCATCTTTTGTTTTTAATCTTTTTATACAATGTCACGTTTACTTATTTTAATACCGAGACCAAATTTGCTTAAGAAAAATATTTGAAAGATCATCATTTGAAGAAACAAATTACACGACTAAAAAGAAAAAAAATATATATATATTTACAGGACTAAAGTTCACAAAGATCTAAATCCCCAAATTTCAATATCAAGGCTTCATTCCATTGTAAAAATAATTGAAAGTGAGAGCCGAGAGGAAGAAGGTGAATGAAAGGGAGTCAGCTTGCTGACAACCAAATTGTAAAAATAATTAATATTTCAGATTCATCAAGTACCAAAATTGAGTTTAAGAAAGAAATAAAATGAATTTTAGTGACAAAGTTTTAATTTTTTGAGAGCTTCACAAATCTTCTCATATGGCCATCCAAAGCTTTGGCCAAAAATAAAACGTGGATGTGCAGAATATTTTAAAGTCACAGATTTGGTTGGGCCGAAGATAAAAAGACAGCAAAGCCAGCAATTGAGCAAAGCCAGCAATTGTCACGCCCTATAAGAGTCGACTTCCACTCTATCGACACCGATCCGATGGTAGCCCTTTCCTTTTCAGCAACTTCACTCACCGGTGGAGCACCTTAATTCAGTCTATAGGTAGTCATTTAGCGTTTAACCTTAAAATACTAGTCCATTAGATAGGAGAGTCTCATGATTTAAGGACCACATTGAACACTTTTATTTACTCAATGTTTAACTCCTAACAATAAATTGTTAGAAAGTACGCATTCGAACGATGCAAATTTGGTAATTTATTTACTCCAAAATTAAAAACTAGACATTGATGTTCATCTATAAAGCTAGAAGATGGATCTAGTCACTGAGGTTACAAAGTCAAACTTTTACCAATGAGTTGACACCTCTTGAACAATTAAAAAGAGTTTCACACCAAGTGGAAAAGACAAACTAATTCCCATCATACTTAGTTAAACTAACCTAAGATTGATTTAGGGTTTGTAACTTTGTTAACTAAAATTGATTTAAGGTTTGTAACTTTGTTAACAAAAGGCAAAGTTACATAGGTGATCCAAACCCAAGACAAAAATAATCATCTTATTATAAGATTAACCAAAAAGATAAGCAACAGTTTGGGTTTACGGTACACCTATCTATATAAATTACATTTTGTAAAAATTATACAACGTTCCATACATCTGAATATTGCAAACTCTGTTTAATTCATAAAATTAAAAGGGTAGCTCCGGAATTTTATCAGACCTTGGCGAAGATCAATGTATAGTCTGTTCTGCCCAAATTTTTTTAAAAGCATCGCCAATTCAGCAAAAGAACCTACATGGCTGAATAAAAACCTATTCCATTGATCCTATTTGATATTTTTTAATTAAAAAGTAGGCTTAAACGTACTTTTGACTCATTAAGTTTCAAAGTGTAGCGATTTCGGCCCCCTTTATAAAAAAAATGGCCAAAGACACCCCCAATGTTTAACCCCTTTTGCAAAACACCGATTTTGACTTGGTCAATCCTATGTGTCATGCCACAACTTAAAAAATTGTCAAATGTGTATTTTTTGAATTTAAAATAAATGTTAATGTCACATGTGTATTTCTAAAATTTAAAAAATTAAAAAAGGAAAGCATTAAAGACATAAACAAGTGAGTCTTCTTCCCCCGTTACCAAATCTAGAAAACTCAAAACTCAGCACAATGAAACCCAGAAAATTCCAGAAATACATCCTTAAATTCCAATTTACATCAAGGTTAAAACTTCAAAACTCTTGCATCTCTTATTCTTCTTCAATTAGATTTACTCATCGACATCGTTATCATCAACACCATTAATCACCAATACCAACTCCACCAATATCATTAATCCCACCTCAAACCGATGGAATGGGTTCCGATGGGTGGAAGAAGAGATGGGTTGTGATAGCGACAACGTGAGGTCATAGCGAGAGAGAACCAGAGGTGAAGGACCACAGAGGGAGAGAGATGACCAGTGAGAGTGGTAGGTGGTGCAAACGGCAGCGCTCACGGTGGTGGATCGCCGAAGCGAGAGAGAAGATGGTGGATGAGAAGGCGGTGACCCAATGGAGCGCAGCTGGTACTGTGGTTGACGGAGATTGGTCGCCGGTTGTTGTTGGATTTGTATAGGAAGGTTGCGGCTCCTTTCTCTCTCAAACGTATATTTTATGTGTTTTTGTTTTTGGGATGAGATAGTGAGATGGTTTTTTGGGATGAACTTACGATGGGTTAAACAATAGTTGTGTGTTACTGCTTCTTTGTTTGAAATAATAGATATGGTGGTTTACAATGTTTTTGTTGTTACTCATAAAGAAGAAAAATGGTTGTCGTTGTTATTTGAGAGATAGAGTAAAGAAATGGGAAAAATGTTGAAGATGAATATTTAATGAGATTATGAAGATAAATTGGTTGAAAATTAAGATGTTTTGCTTTCTTTTTTCCCTTTCTTTTTCCAGAATTTGAAGATGAAGACTCACGTGCCTTTCCTTCATTCATTTCATTTTTGATTTATTTAATTTCATTCATATACATGTGGTTTTTTCATTTATTTTTTATTTCAAAAAAGCACACATGGCCTGACACATACGGGTCAAAATTGGTGTTTTGCAAAATGGGCTAAACATGAGGGGGGACTTTGGCCATTTTTTTAAAAAGGTGGCCAAAATCGCTACACTTTGAAACTTAGGGGGTCAAAAGTGCGTTTAAGCCTAAAAAATAAGGTTAATGCAACAAATTTGAAAAGGAAAAAAAAAAAAAAACCTTGCACATCAGCTGATATACTCAGTATTTCTGAGCCAGTAATTCGCAAGTCACTACATCATCTATCGATGAAGCAGACCGCCCAGCACCTGTGACAGGAACTATAGTTGAAGATTGGCTCACAATTCTTAACTTCCCTCTGACTTATTTGAGAAAGTTCAAAAAGTGCATTGCAGAACATAGGCTGTATCAGCTCCACTGACATTTGAAGGCTTACAGGGATGTAGAACCTCAAACTCTGCATGACATGAGAAAAGAATTCAAAATGTTAAGTTGTCCGAGAAAGATTAGGACCATACAATACAAAAAAGGGCAGTAGAATAATAAATTTGATCACTGGCCTTTTTATCTTAAGATTATTACAATTTGCTAGTGTATTTTGTTAATATCCTATATTGTACTCCATCTTCCTTTACTCAGGCCCAAAAATGCATGGATGCCTTTTGAAGGCAAAAGAACAGAGGGAGCCATACAAATTATTTGTATCTATAATATCTCCCTCCCCAAAATGATTGAGGAAGAAAGTACAATCTAGAACGGAGATTATCGATGAAAAATCATTTTGAAAACAGGAAATGGGTTTCATACCGAATGCACAGCAAATATATGTTCAAAATAATGGAGGAATAAAATCAATCCAGTATGTGATATTTTGATAAATATACTAACCATTATATCTTCCCAGGCAAAGTCGTTATCTATTAGAATTTTGTCAAGAAGATAAATGCAGAACTTTGATAGCTGCTCCATTCGCGATTTAGGTAGAGAATATTGACCATTATTATTGACATTATCAGTAGGCAAAGAATCAGGAGATATCTTTGCAGCCAGATCACTTGTGATTGACAATATAATGGCACATAGCTTTCCGGGAATCACACATTTCCGAAAGCAAGAATCATGCCAACTTTCCTGCTTGAAACCCCAATAACATGATGTCTTTGAACAAGATCTTTCTATGATGGTCTCAATTTCCTACATTGGCACCATCCTCAACATAAAGAATGGGCTTCACTTCAACATATGCTCTGGAAAGCCATCACACATATATATTCACCCAAAACAATTGTTTAGCAACCATGACATAGATATTGTGAGGAATTATTAAAAAAAAAATCAAGGAACCAATACATAACATATGTTTGAAAATGACTCAAATCACACAAACCAAATAGGTGTCCATTTTTCTTTTGTATTTTTTACTTTCCGTTTCTGAGGAGCTTAAAGTGTACTCCCTCCGTCCTAAATTATAAGCCACTTTGGAGAAAACTTTGTCCCAAATTATAGGGTGTTTTACAATATCAATTAAACATAAATGTTTCTTATCCTTTTATACTCTTTACTATTTATTACTCTCTCTTCTTCTCATTCTATTAACTTTTCTTTCCCATACCATTAATAAAGGATAATTTTGTAAAGTAACTCATAAAGGTTCACACTCTTAAAATAGCAAAGGAAACATGCTTTAAATAAATTATAAGATAGCAAATTATAATCTCTAAACCTATACAAATTGGCCTTCTTGACTAATTGCATATCAATGGAATGATGATCAAACAAGATGCATAGTTAATAAACTAGAGTACCTTTTTGGTAGATCAGGAACAAGGACATAAAGGAATATGGGTTCTAATGTTTGACACTTTTTGCCTTCCTGTAATTCAGCTATCTTCATTTGTGTGAGGATTGTTTCTTGTTTCTTCTCGATATCGAGTCTCTCCAATAAAGTGATATTTTTAGAACAGTAAATAACAAAACCAATTGCAGATGTCGATATTGAACAGTTAAAAGATTTTGCCACTGCTTCACTGTTTTTTAGTGCCTGTTCCAGTTCAATCCCAGGGCCTCCACTGCAAAGATTCATGGTAGGAGGGTCAAGCCCCAGTTGACCAGCCATGTGAAGTATACCCTCATGCAAGGTTGCCTGCAAGTAAAGAAGCATTAGAAATTACAGAAGAGTTACCAGATAGCATTTGAAATTGGATAATTGTATCATAAATTAGATTTGTTTTGTTAACAACAGTATGAAGTAAGCAAACCTAAACTTAGTGAACTTCACTGTTCAATTATACTGTTATTTGTTTATGTTTCCTCCTTTAATAAGAACACCCCAACTCCTAGTTACAATGTCCTAACACATTTAATTTAAGGATGAAGGAATGAAGTACAAGGAATTAAAGTATCATTTTGGGGATCAACCAAAATTTAAACACACTGCAAACATATATTTCACTTAAGAGACTTT
The DNA here is from genome assembly GCA_018208015.1 of Medicago ruthenica. Taxonomy (NCBI): domain Eukaryota; kingdom Viridiplantae; phylum Streptophyta; class Magnoliopsida; order Fabales; family Fabaceae; genus Medicago; species Medicago ruthenica. Next base: position 3,829,771 of record CM031377.1, on the reverse strand, counting down.
AACAACAAACTTCTACACATTCTATGAATTGCTTGAGTGAGAGCACTCAAATCCTTGATAGTTATGTACGAAAAAGAATAAATGCATTTTACATTTACACAAACAATAAAAAATAAAATTCAATTAAACTATTTCCAATGATTTTAAATCTTGTCAAATTGTATTATACTAATTGAAACTGACATGATACTGTTTGGACCAGTGCCAGAATATTTCACATTGATTTCAGTATAGCTAAATCCCACTTCCAAAGAATAAACTGTTCCAATATGAAGCTAATCAAATTAAAGAAACACAAAGTAAAGGTTTGTCCTAAATCAACTTGAATCGACAATAAGCAGCTTCAACAGCTACCAACGATGTCCGAAGTCAATTTTCACAAGATAAATGTAATCTTGCTTTTCTGTTGATAAATAATTGACAACTGCTAGCAGTGCGTGTTTACCTGGCTGTATGGCCCAATGCAACTAGGTGCCCAACTAGAAATACTCTGCACATGCAAAACCTTTTTATTTTTATTAGTTGCTACCAAAACTTCAACGTATGCTCTACTAAAATCCATCTCAAGTAGAGGCATTTCAACTGTACTTCGAGATGGGACGCCAAATGGGCACCTCTCCTGTGTTATAAACTTCACATATGTCTCGTTTGCCTCAGAGAACTTATTCATGTCGTCGATGTAAAGGTGTATATAGAGTACATTCTCCCAGCCAAAATCAAATGCTCCTAGTTGCGATTCAACTTTCCTCAAAATAATCTTTAAATCTTCCTGCAAATCTGCTATAAAGAAATAAGAGTGACGTGTCAAAGAACAAAATAATGTGGAAGAGTACGACGCGACTCAAATCAATAAGAATATAGAATAACCGTTACCATTGCATGAATCTTGCAACCAGCAACACATGGAGAATGTGTTCATGTTATTTGTTCTTGAAATGTTAAATTTATGTTCTACGACATCAATTGGATAAGTGCAATCAAGAGGCTTGCATATGGCTTCGAAACTTTCTAGACCGTCATGCACTTCAAACACAGATCCCAATTTCTGCATAGAAATCTCATGTATTTTGTCTTGTGTTTTTAAAGAGTGGTCGTCTGCCTTGTTTTCCAAATGAAATGCCAAGGGATGAAGGACTCCCACAGGAGCTATGGAATCTGAAGAGTGCATCACAACTTGATATCTGTCAAGCACAATGCGAGCATTCTGAAAAAAAAAAAATATATATATATATATAAGGAACGAATATATAAGGAACGAATAGATAACAGAAGAAAATGGAAGAAAAATATTGATCATAAGTTTGAGGCACAATTAGTAATAAATTTACAAGATTGAATTTTCAAGATCAGTAGGAGCACAGAACAGACATTGAAAATGAACGAGTGTAAATTGAGCCCAGTATTATGGAAAACTGAGGATCATATGACAATAGCAAAAAATAAACAATTCTCAGTTAACCACACCAATGGTGGTAGGAACTTACAATAAAGAGCGGGCAATCAAGAGTTAATGTTTCATATTCCCCTCCTTCTCCGCAAACATTGATTCCATATGACCTGTCAAAGTTACACAGAATTCATTTATATACAAAAACACCATAGAATAATGTCAATCTACATACTTCAAAGAGTTTATATATATACACAGAAAAGGAATGTTGAACATATTTAACATACTCTTTCAATTTATGCAAGTATGCATTTAACGAGGCTAATTCTTTACCCAAGTGCTTTGCAGGATCCAAACCCATGGCAGCTACCTTGTGAAATAGATAAAGAATTAAATTCCAAAATAACAATTATCCAAGTACATAAAATTACAAAAACAAGTTGAATTCCTATGAAAAAGGAAATGATTTCACTTGTTTAAGTCTTTGATATTTGACTGCATATCTCTCGTAGTCAACAACCATATATTCAAAGCAACCCTATTTTTAAGAGTATATAGCCGCATTAGCATATCATGGAACCTTTAAATGTTGTCCAATGATATCGGTTGAGGAGCTCAATATGATCAAAGCAAAAGTAAGATCTCTCTAAATGGATGATGATTAAGAAGAGCCATATGATACGAACATAGGAACTCCTCCCATAAACAAATTGAAAAAAGAGAGCAATGTAATCAATAAAAGCAAAGTCAAACAAGTTATACCTTCACAGTTACAGCTACTATTCCATTTGCAATCTGGTCAGGACCAAAACAGAGTTAGAATTATTTGAACAGCAGCAGCAACAACAACAACCAAGTCTTATCCCATTGATTGGGGTCAGCTACATGGATCAAACGACGTCATAATACTCCATCATATACCATATTTCTATCTAACGCATTAATCTCTAGATTTTCTTAATAGTTTCTCTCATAATTTTTCTAAGTCTTTCTCTGTCTCTAGTGATCTGACGACTACGCTCCATCTTATTCACGGCTCCTTACTACAAAATGCACAGGTCTTCTCACTACATGTCCAAACCACCTAAACCTAGTTTCCACATCTTTTCTACTATAGGTGCTACCCAAACTCTCTCTCTAATGTTGTCATTTCTAAATTCTAATCATATCTCGCCTAGTCTTACCACACATCCAACGCAACTTTCTCATCTCTGTTACGCTTAAGTCACGAAGAAAATATTAAAATCTACATAAACATAAACAATTGCGCATACATGCAATACATACAACAACCAATTACCATTTCATTGAGGAGCAAGGACTGATCTTGTTTCCACAAATACGCCAAAGAAACAAGACCTAACCTCGAACACACACTTTCGACACGAAGTCTCTGGTAATCAGATGCAATGGCTCCAGAACACACAGCAGTAACAGAGGGAATCTGCCTTTTGACTTCGCGTAACAAAATATACATATCTTCAACTTCATCACCTTGAGTCCTTTTATAACCAAGCTCAAGATGCTTTGATGAACCTTGAATTCTCCTCCTGAACAATGGCAATCCCATACACTCAGCATATTTGATGATAATTTGATGCCCAACAGTTTGATACATGTAGCTATCGAGTTCGTCGACAGAATCATCAATCGGCATCAGATTCGCCAGCGCGACGATCTGATGGCCGTATTGAATAGACTTCATCATGGCGTAGCAACTGTCTTTGCCGCCGCTAACAAGTGCAACCACCTTCATCTTTGGAAGTTTCTGGTGGCCGGCTGTTGAAGTCCGGCGGTGTTTTTGGGAAGTTGAGTTTAGAGTGACTCCGACTATTACGATGCAACAACGGTAGAGCAGCAACGCCGGTATCTCAGTTTTGTTGTTTTTAGGTTTTAGTCCCAGTTGAATTAATTGAAGGACTAATTTGTCCCTCGAATAAAAATGTGAAGGGGCTAAGTTAGTGGTTTTTTTTTCCTTCATTTGTTCTCCTAAATAATTTTTCAGTTTTCATTTTTGTCTCATATCTCGAAAAATCAACATTTTGGTCCCCTTGTTTTTCTCCGTTATTCAAAAAAGTCTCTGACTGTTAACTTTAACCCCAAATGTCTATGGTGGACCAACCTTAAGAGTGGTCCACCATAGATCCTATTAATTAATTTAATTTAAACCGGTTGATCTTTTTTTAAAAGGAAGACCATTGGATTACGCAAGTCTATTTTATCTTACGGTGACTCGACAACAGCTAATTAATTCTCCCTTCAACTTATTCATCACCTTCATCAAGTTTCATAAAAAAATCCAGAAAAGTTCCAGAAAACTCAACCAACATAAACCCAAAATCTAAAATCATTCTTTCCACAACAAGGGGTGAGAAAAATCCCTACTTCATAGTTTGATTTTCATCTTCTGATAGAAAACAAAAAAAAAAGCGAAGAGAAAGGAAAAGGCATATCCAGAATCAATCAAACATTCGAACACGATGAACATGAACATGACTAGCAACCCAATCATTTACTTGCCTAATTGATCAAATCGGTGGTTTAAAGCATCAAGCTTTCCCCAATCCTGATTTTCACTGTTCCAATTTTCTTCATTTAATCAACTCTGTTGTTTTGTTTGGTTTTGTAGATCTCAGTGGATCTGTTGTTTATCGTGGTTCTTTTCCATGTCTCGGTGCTACGAATATGAGATTAGATTTGTGTTGAATCATATCAGAGCAATTAACATGAAATTGGTTGAATAATCAAGTTGGAAAATTGCAGTCGAAGCAGAAGGAAAGAAAATTGCAATCGAAGCAGAAGCACGAGCCATGTGGAAAACGATTGGGTTGGCTAAGGATTGTTGCTTGAAGAAGGTTATATTTGAATCTGATTGTGATAATTTGATAAAGGAAATCAATGGTAACCCTAATTTCAGAACCATTTGGGGGAGATAGATTGAGATTTGAGAGAGATAAAGAGAAAAAGTTTACTGTTTTTTTATAGGAAGGAAGAGGGTATGCAAGAGAGAGAGAGAGAGAGAGAGAGAGAGAGAAGACTTAGTTTTTTTTTATGAAGGTTGATAGAGGTAATGTTGAAGGTGATGAATGAGGGGAAGAAGTAATTAGCTGTTGTCGACTCACCGTAAGATAAGATAGACATGCGTAATCTGATGGTCCTCTTTAAAAAAATGATCAAACGGTTTAAATTAAAATAATTAATAGGATCTATGGTGTACCACTCTTAAGGTTGGTCCACCATAGACATTTGGGGTTAAAGTTAACAGCCAGGGACCTTTTTGAATAACAGAGAAAAAATAAGGGGACCAAAATGTTGATTTTTCGAGATATGAGACCAAATGAAAACTGAAAATTATTTAGGGGACCAAATGACCAAATAAACCTTTTTTTTTAATATCCACTAAACTGATGTGTTCAAGTTTATCCTTTATGTGTTGATTTTGAGATCTTAAAATGAGTACATTCTAAAGTCAAGTCAACGCTACAAGATAAACCCAAGTGAGTTGACTTGTTAAAGACTGAATTGACCCTCAAGAAATTATTGAGGGATTAAAATTGATCTTTACTCTTAGGTTTTTAAGTTCATCAAAAAAACGTCTGGTGTTTGTTTCAAGTTTAAGATTTACAATCATGGGAATACATGGATAGAGAATGAGTATACTCATGTTTGTCACAAGATTGAGAAATATTTATGGATATCAAGGTTTCTAAGAATCAAATAACATCTCATAACTTCCAACATTTACATAAATGATTCCCAAGTTAAAGGATGGGAAAGTGGGTTCACATGAAAATTTTGTATATTTATTTTTAAAAGAAAATAACTTCAAATTTTCTTATGAATATTCAAGAGTGTTCCAAACAATTTTTTTTAAAAGAATACTTAGGAATAAAACTTTCATCTTTATATTCATGAGTGTGTTGTTCCTAAGAATATTTTTAAGTCCGTGAAACAAACGTTCCCTTATTTTTTTAATTGCTCTTCCCACCACCCCTGCAATACCTTGAAACAAGAAGATTGTGTAAAAAAGAAAAGAAAAAGTCTAAGACATGCCCCCTTAGGTTTTTAATTGCAATTTCAAAAATGTCTCGCGAATGCATTTTTCGTTGTTAGCTCTCGTTTGACACAATACATGAGCGGTTGGCAAAGTATACGAGTGGGTAAATTTTTTTGCATATGAGTGGGTAAATAAAACTAAGAGTTTACTACAATTAAAGTTTACGGTCGTGATTTCTTTGCAATAAACAATTTTTTTTATAACAATAATAATAGTACATGAGAAAATTACATTTACTTCCCTTGATTTTATTAAATGACAATGACACTCTCTAGTTTGAAATAAACATTTATCTCCCCTCATGTTTACTATGTTGGTCACCGTTACCAAACTTTCCAGCTTTCTTCCATGGCTACCTTTAAAATTGAAACCCATTCTCAGTTTCGTTAAAGTAATTGAAGCAAAATTCATCGTATTTCCCCAAATCAGAGCATTGCAACATGAGATAAAAAACATAGTATTTTTAAATTGGTAGATTCAAAAATCAACTTGTCAGACCAAAATAAATCAATTAGTTGAATAAAGATTGTTGTCGAGTGATTTATATTTGATGTCATGTGCTTTAGTTATATTTTCTGAGTAGGATTTTCTTTCAAAATTTGCAGATTCATCTTTTCAATTTGTTGAACTGCGTATTTACAAAATTCATATAATAAACAACTTCAAATTAAAATTTATGTTGGAATATACTTGATACAGGACCATGAAGAATAGAAGAAAACGAAATTTAAAGTGCAACCTGTATACAAAATTCAAATTGGAAGAGTTCATGGTAGCAGAAAAGGTACAAAGTTAACGGTGATTAAACAATGTTAAAGTGGAAGGGTGATGCTTGTCAATGTTAAAGTGGGGTGTTTGTGTTATTTAACTAAACCTCAAGGGTCAGTGTAATTTACCACAGTTTTATTTAAAAAATTGGGCATGTATCTTCTATGTAAGCTAAATTTATACTTACATCTAATCAAATTCAAACGTTTTGCGTTTATTTTAAAATTACAGTTAGCATTTGTTTGTTTGCACATCTACAAGATAGTAGACTCGCATTTTTGCTCAAGCTAGTATTATTAACTTATTATTTTCGTGGTAAAAAAGGTTTCAAACACACGATTGTGGTGACATGCACAACCAAACACTCATTTAAAAAATGCGCGTACATGACAATATTTTGAGTAATCACGTGTAAAACTATTTTATACTAATAGTAGATATCTTCCAAAAAAAACTAATACTAGTGCATATCCATTTTAAAATATAAATTCTCCCATTAGGATTTAAAATGGATCAAGCAAACAATAAAATACTAATCTATCTTGTCCCTCTCACACACACTGTTGGAGTTCACAAATTGCATTTCATTCAATTGACTTGTGAAATCCAAACTGGGGGTTGTATCAACAATCATGACAAATGTGAATTATTTCATTGGGACAATTAGAGTATATGGCAGGAACTTTGGATAATGCCGCATTAATGCTTTTGCTTAATTAGTGAGGCCCATAAGCATATTTGGCTTTATTGTTTTTCATAATCTGACAATACACACATCTTGGCGATATATACATTATTATGAAGCTTCCAAAGTGGAGAAATTCAAGCCACATTGTTTTGACGTAGATGATTTAATTATGTGATTTGATTACTTAACGATAAAGTATACAGTAATTACAAATCCAAAACCAGTTGTGTCTTGTCAGTAAACTTAAATGATTTTGGCTTAACTTACTTATTTGTTGTTGACAAAATGATTTTGGCTTAATTATAAATTGATTGAGATTGAGAAATATATTTCCAATTAAATTCGTTAAGATCTCTTTTTCAAATTCAAGTAGTGTTAGCAAAAGCAAAACCCACTTCTCTTTAATTCATCATACAGTTTTGCAATGACCATTTTGTAACTTTCTTGTTTTGTTGATGGTTTAAGACTTTTTCCCTTGATGTTATGGACGCTCTTTACTGTGCGCAAGCCTATCAGATTGCGTACCGTGCGCGACGAAATTTTACCACTCGATCAAAATGTGTCACACGGTATTATGGTAGACATCCTGCACTATACATTATGTTGTCTATCTCTTTCGCTCTAGCAGATACTCCCTCTCTCCACCAATTTGCTCTGAAACGGCGGTTGCTTAAGATTATATGTGTGTAGCTTTCTTAAGATTGATCGGCGACCGTTTTTGTTTCTGTTTGAGTTACAGTTATGGTTATATTGATGGTAAGGTTTTTCAATTCAATTACATGCACCATTATCAACCGAACATTTTCTTTTGTGACCTTAATTTGAACCAGTCCCCATCCTCATTGCACAAGGAGAAGTGGTTGATTGCTTATGGTTGTTAAAGTTGGTTTCAATTTCAGTTTTATGGTAGCAGAAGAATAAGATGAGGAAGAGAGAGCTAAGAAAATGTACAAAAAAAAAAAAAGAGTATGAAACTGAAATATAGTACAACCAAGTGTAATGTAAGCTCTATCTAAAGGTTAGTAATGTATAGGGGTGGACATCGGGCGGGTTCGGGCCCATAGTGCCAACCCAGTCCAAACCGCAGGTCCACATATATGGCCCAATTAAGCCCAAAAGTCATGTGCGGGTAATGCGGGTTCGGGTTTGGCGGGTTGGCGGGTTTGGCGGGCGGGCAAATCCGGGTCGGGGCATATATGAGCCAAATCGACTTGGTCAGCCCAATCAAAAAAATTCAATTTTTTAAAACATTTATGTGATATATTTAGTAAAAAAATGAGGCCAAAATCAACATGTTGAAAACCCTTTAGTTCTAGTTTTGATAATTAAATTATTTTGTGAAATTGTCAATAAATAAAAATTTGAACTTGAATTTTTATAACTAAAACTGGACCAAATTTTTTTTCTGTTAAGAAAAAACTGGACCAATTATTAATCAACTACCAAATTATCAAACACAATAATGCCATTTAAATTTGTACTAGATTAAAACTAACACTTTAAAATTAATAATACCACACATTACACATAATGTAGGAATAGGATAAGAGATGCATAAATATCCAAATTAATAATACCACACATTACACATAATGTAGGAATAGGATAAGAGATGCATAAATATCTAAAGGTAGACGATTGTAAACATTTAAATTTAATACAGTCATCCAGATGAAAAAGAAAGGTCATTATAATTCAATTATGTAGCAGCATTTGCGCAATAGAGTTAAATCACAATGGAGCAGCATCTGCGCAATAGAAAACAAGACATTAGATAAACTTATAATTTTACCAATGATGTTTGACTCACATTGAATCATCATCCAGAACAAACATGTCACATGCATCAGTCTCAACCATACAAAACTGTTCCAGAGTAGAGGGAGAGGGACACACTCAATCTTTCCAAATATTATTACCAAACAAAGGTCGATTTACCTTCCAAGCTGACCAAGAAGAACAATGATAGCAACCGCAGCGATCTCCACAGCACAAGAGTCCAGTACATGAAGCAGCTGAGGAACAAGTTTTGTGTTGGTCCACTGCCAGCTCTGAAAAATAAGAGAACTATATGATTAGGCTTAGGAATTATTTAACTGAATCAAGATGAAGAAAGAAATATGAGAACAGAAAAAATTAGCAATTGTGTAAGACAAGTTGAATGTCGACGAAAACAAAAAAGAAAAATTTTACAAGGTTTTTATTATTAAGGAGGCGGTCAGAGAATTTACAAGGTTTTTATTATTCAATTCACATTGATTAGATAACTAACTAACTGAAGAGGTTATTTATCAGGAATTTGAAAAATGCGACTTCAATGTACCTTTGGGTTAGTTTTGCGAATCCCTGAAATATTATCTTGTGTCATACACTCCAATCCAGCCCCAATTCCTTCATCAAATAAGAGGAAGAAGATTAGGCCAAAATATTACAAGGCCATGAAATGTAAATAGAGTCTAGAATCATTCATAGTTTCTTACCAATGTCATAGAACCCAGCTTTTATGTAAGCAGCTGTAATATCCCGCTTATTAGTATCAGTTATCAGTGTTAGAAGCAATTAATAAGCGTGGCAATTTAGTAGTAAGTGGAATGGCATTTTGGTAATTAATTCAAAAATGGGGATTATAAGAAAATAGGAAAGGGAGATATTTTTCATTCCATGTTTCTTCTCCTTCTTTCTCTCCTTGAACCAGCCTTTCCCTCTCACTCTTCTCACTCACACGCCACTCTCTCTCATTCCAATCCTTCAAGCTTTCATTCCAATCCTTGTAAGGAGCTTTAGCAAGCAAGTTTGTGTTGGAAGCTAGAGTAATAGGAAGAAATAAGGAAGGAACAAGCTAGGGTTTCCAAGAACAAGAACAACCAGCACCAAACAAGGTTTAGGTGAGCTCATTTCAGATTATAGAACTAGTTTAGAGTGTCTTTGATAAGTTTCATAAGTTTTAGAAAGTTTTCAAGTTAACCCTAATATCCTTGCTTGTTTAATCTTTGCTCATGTGTGTTTATGAATGTTTATTTATGAAAGAAAATCAAATTTACCATGTTTAGGAAGCATGGGTATCATTGAATGGGCAAAATGGTGGAAAATCACGTTTTTACACAGGTTTTTACTGATACGGTCGCTGTAGCGACGGACTGTCGCTTGTAGCGACCAGACAGGGTTTTTCCCTGCCTAGCCGCGCTTGTAGCGACCACACTGGTGCTTGTAGCGACCAGTTGCGCTTGTAGCGACAGACTGGACGCTTGTAGCGACCAGGTTCTGTCTACTGGCGCTTGTAGCGACCAGAGGGGCGCTGTAGCGACCAGCCTTGGACAGTCCAACCTGGTTGAGCTGTTCTGGGGGTCCTGGTTCGCGCGGACATGGCTTTTTGGAAACTAATTTCTTATAACATATTTTAGAAACTTAAATCACCATTTTAGTCCATTCCAAATGCTTCCAAAGATTGAGAAATTACATGAGCAAGGAATATGCAAAGCTTGGAAATTCATGAATTAAAGTTATATGTTTAAGTAAGCTCTAGGAAAGGCTCATGAGAACGATGAGTCAAGAACCTTATAGGTCAATGGAATTTAGAAAATATTTCATATGTACTAGGTACAAGAATGTGCCATTTCTAAGTTATGAACCTTTATAGGTTAAGCATTTAAGACATGTAAAGAATAAGAACAAAGTAATTAAAAGATGGGCTTGATGTGTCTCTCGTATGCTCGCTAGTTAGGATACGAGGGGTTCCTGTGAAGTTACCCGCCTTAAATGGCAGCCGGAACGGTGAAGTTACCGCTCGTGAGGGCAGCTGCACATCCAAGTCTATTAAGTTAATGTGTCTCCTGTCTGCTCGTCAGTTAGTACACAGGGGGTCCCCGTGAAGTTACCGCCTTAAATGGCAGCTGGGACGGTGAAGTTACCGCTCGCGAGAGCAGCCACACAAAATAAGAGGAGTCCGGTGTTAGCCTGATATGATAGGAATTTTCACCGGTAAAGAGGGAGATGTAATTCGGGGTTACTCCACCCGGATGCACTCCGTAAAATGAACTCAGATAATCATTGTTTGTTCAACGCTAACCTCTAACCTAAAGATATGATAAGATGAATACTTTTATTTGTATCAGTATTGAGAAACAGGACAATTAGTTCCTAGTATTAAGAAGTGATCATAGATAAGTCAAGTTAGCATATGATGAGATATATTTAAGATATGCAGCGATCCTAGTTCTTATCCCCTGATCGCGAATTAAGTAAAGATGAGACTTGGCGATCGTAGATATCCCCCAAGATTGCCGAGGTAGGCACGGCGACCCTAGGTTCTCTGAGGTTGCCAAACAGTAGGTAGGGTAGGAGCTCACTGAGACATTATGTCTCATCCCTTTCCTTCTGGTGCAGGTTCTTCTCAGGTGGCACGACGTAAAGGTAAAGAGAAAGCTACGGATTGATCGTGCCGTATTCTGTTTTATCATGTGGATGTTGTATAAGATCGATGTATATGATGTATATTATAAGGAATCTTATGTATTGGATCTTGAGTTGTAATATAAGCTTGTGTATTGTGTAATCAATAAATAACTTTTCTGTATTGTATTTAATGTATCCAGTACGAAATTTTAATACTCGTAAGAGATCCTAGGCAATCTCTATATGGGTGTTACAATTTGGTATCAGAGCAGGTCGATTCAGACCGTGCCTTGGGTCATTAAAGTACAATCCAAGTTTGTGGACCTCTTGGATCCAGGACATTATTCTAGATGTTATGTTCAGTTAAAACTGATCACTTTGACTTGTATATGACAGCTAGGATAAGATGTCTGGGAGAAGAAGAGGTAGACCCCGTACTAATCAAGCCAGTGACGAAAGTGGAGGACCCAGCATGAACTCTTGGGAACAAATGATTCAACAACAACAGGCCTGGCAGCAGCAGTACCAGGAACAGCAAGCTCAAAACGCATTACAGTATCAGCAAATGATGCTGATGATGCAACAACAATCTCAACAACAAGCCCAGGCTCAACAGCAATGGATGGAAATGATGCAGCAAGGTCAAGGTTTCCATCCACAGCCACCACCCCCTCCGGTAATTGGCAACCCAGTGTTCAGAGAATATAATAGGCATCACCCTCCGGAGTTCAATGGAGAAGGTGAACCTCAAGAAGCTAGAAAGTGGATTAAGCAAATGGAAAAGATCTTTAGAATGGCTGAATGTTCAGAGGAAGATAAAGTGGTCTACGCCACAAACCAACTCAGAGGCGCAGCAGAAGACTGGTGGGAATCTGCTCAGCGCAGGATGGAAGCCAATGGTGTTGAAGTGAATTGGTTGAACTTCAAAGAAGTAATGTTAGAAAAATATTTACCTTTGTCTTACAAGGTAAAGAAGGAGCAAGAGTTCTTGGAGTTGAAGCAAGGTAGCATGTCGGTTGCTGAGTTCACAAAGAAGTTTGAAGAGTTGTCCTACTATTCTACACACAACGAGTATGCTGAGAATGAAGTGTGGAAGATGAATCAGTACAAGAGAGGTTTAAGAGGCGAGATAGATACCGCAGTTAGTCTTCAGAGAACTGCAAGTTACGATGAGCTGGTACATGATAGTTTGGTGATTGAAGCCGGACTTGCCAAGACCTCGAAGGAAAGATCAGCAGCTTTTGAAAGAAAGAAGAGTAGAATTTCAGATAAGTATCATGATAAGCTTAAGCCAAAAGGATCTCCACAAAGAGGGAAGCAATCTGGTTCGGTTCCAACTTTTCCTGCTTGCAGGAAGTGTGGGAAGACTCACAAAGGAGAGTGTATGATGGGTATGGGTGTCTGCTATGGGTGCAAGCAACCTGGGCACTTCATACATGAATGTCCAAATAGGCGAGGTAAAGGATCAGCTGAAGGAACGACTACTAGCAAGGGCAGAGTGTACTCCCTTGATGGCACAAGGGCTTTGGCCAATGAGGATTTAATTGCCGGTATGTGTTATCTTGGTTCATACCCAGTAAAAGTTCTATTTGATTGCGGCGCTACTTGTTCTTTTATTTCATATAAATGTGTTGAGACACTTCAATTACCTTTGTCTTCGTTGAATCCTCCAATGTTAGTATCTACCGCTACTGAAGGCGGGATCGAAGCAAGTTATGTTTGTGAAAGTTGTCCTATCACTGTGTCTAGTAAGACTTACTATGTTGATTTAGTATGTCTCCCGATGGAGCAACTCGATGTGATTTTGGGCATGGATTGGCTCTCTGCTAACCATGTGTACATAGGATGTTCAGAGAAGAGTATTTATATGCCAACCAGTGATACGGCGGAAGGTGTGGCTTTGTCCGAATTGATTAACCGCACTCATCAGTTAATCCAGTTCATTTGTGCTCAAGATAAGGGATTCTATGTCATGCTCACTGTGGCTTCAGAACCAGAGTTAAGTCCCAGTGATATTCCTATCGTGAATGAGTATCTAGATGTTTTCCCTTCAGAAGTAATTAGTTTACCTCCAGAGCGTGAGGTGGAGTTTTCAATTGATTTGATTCCAGGAGCGGAGCCAGTGTCTGTGGCACCGTACAGAATGTCACCAACAGAATTGAAAGAGTTGAAATCTCAACTCGAGGATTTAATTCAGAAGCACTTTATCAGACCCAGTGTATCACCTTGGGGTGCTCCAGTTTTGTTAGTCAAGAAAAAGGATGGAAGCATGAGGCTGTGTATTGACTACCGCCAACTTAACAAAGTGACTATCAAGAACAAGTATCCTCTTCCAAGGATTGATGATCTTCTAGACCAGCTCAAGGGAGCAACAGTATTTTCCAAGATTGATCTTCGATCGGGTTATCATCAGATTCATATTAAATCTTCAGATGTGTCTAAGACGGCGTTTCGAACGCGTTACGGACACTATGAATTTTTGGTTATGCCTTTCGGTGTAACTAATGCTCCAGCAGTGTTTATGGATTACATGAACAGGATATTTCAGCCCTATCTCGATCAATTTGTGGTGATTTTCATTGATGACATCTTGATCTATTCTAAGGATCCTCAGGAGCATGCTCAGCATTTGAGAATTGTATTGGATGTCCTTAGAGACAAGCAGCTGTATGCTAAGTTTAGCAAGTGTGAGTTCTGGTTATCCGAGATTAAGTTTTTGGGTCATGTTATTTCTCAAGGAGGAGTAGCTGTTGATCCATCTAAAGTTGAGGCTGTTCTCAATTGGGAAAGACCAAAGAATGTAGCTGAAGTCAGGAGCTTTCTAGGCTTGGCAGGTTATTATCGAAGATTCATTATGAAGTTTTCTCAGATTGCCTTACCCCTGTCACGCCTCACCAGAAAAGATGTACCCTTTGTTTGGGATGAGGAATGTGAAGAAAGTTTCAGAGTCCTGAAAAAGAAGTTGACTAAGGCCCCTGTGTTGGCAATACCAGATCCTGAAAGGAGATACACCGTTTTCTGCGATGCATCTTCCAAGGGACTGGGAAGTGTTCTTATGCAAGGAGAAAATGTGATAGCTTATGCCTCTAGGCAGCTCAAGACTCATGAAGAGAATTACCCCACCCATGATCTTGAGTTAGCAGCAATAGTTTTTGCATTGAAAATATGGAGACATCATTTGTATGGTGCACAGTTCGATTTGTTCAGTGATCATAAGAGTTTGAAATATTTGTTTGACCAACGAGATCTTAATATGAGGCAGAGGCGATGGATGGAATACCTTAAAGACTTTGATTTTGATTTGAAGTACCATCCCGGAAAGGCAAATGTCGTAGCGGATGCTTTGAGTCGAAAGGCTTTGGTTAAAGCTGAGGTGATGATGCACACGTGTGGGTTGTATGAAAAGTTTAGAGACCTTAACCTCCATGTTACTGATTTGGATGGTGGCATCTTGTTAAACAAGTTAGAGATTTCGTGCGACCTACGATCTAGGATTGCACAAGCGCAAAACATGGATATGGATCTTCAAAGGAAAATTGGTCAACCGGAGTTTTCTTTTGCGCATGATGGAACACTGTTGTTTGAAGGAAGAATTTATGTCCCGAACGCTGAGGAGTTGAAAAGGCTGATTTTAGAAGAGGCGCATAAGAGCAGTTTCAGCATTCATCCAGGTACCACCAAAATGTATCAAGATTTGAAAAGAGAATATTGGTGGCCTAGCATGAAGAGAGACATTGCGGAATTTGTGTCGCGATGCATTGTATGTTAGCAGGTGAAGATTGAACATCAAAGGCCTGCAGGAATGTTAGTACCCTTGGAAATTCCGTTATGGAAATGGGAAGATATAACCATGGATTTTGTGAGTGGATTACCTCGAACACAGCGAGGACATGACTCCATATGGGTGATAGTGGACCGGTTAACCAAGTCAGCACATTTCTTGCCGGTTAAGACCACGTACCGAGCCTCCCAGTATGCTGAGTTATTTATTTCAGAGATTGTGAAACTCCATGGTGTACCTGCTAGTATAGTGTCGGACAGAGATCCTATCTTCACATCTCACTTCTGGAAAGCTTTTCAGAAAGCTTTAGGGACAAGATTAAAAATGAGTACGTCCCATCATCCTCAAACAGATGGACAATCAGAGAGAACTATTCAGACATTAGAGGATATGTTACGTGCATGTATCCTAGAAGATGGAGGAAGTTGGAACGATCACCTACCATTGATTGAATTTTCGTACAACAACAGTTACCATTCTAGCATTGGAATGGCACCTTATGAAGCTCTGTATGGTAGAAAATGTAGAACCCCGCTTTGTTGGGCTGAGGTTGGAGACAAGAGCATTTTGGGACCAGAAATCATTCAGGAGACGACTCTAAAGATTAAATCCATTCAGGATAAAATGAGAACAGCGCAGAGTCGCCAGAAAAGTTATGCCGATAGGAGGCGAAGACCCTTAGAGTTTGAGGAAGTTCATCCCTGATCCTTTTCAACCAGTGGAATTGGACAATATCGATTTGAGATCAGATTTAACCTTCCAACCTGAACCAGATCAGATAATTGATCGCGATGTTAAGACCTTGCGGAACAAAGAGATTCCTATTGTTAAAGTGGTATGGAAAGGTTCTCCCGACGGCGAAGCAACGTGGGAGCTAGAGTCAGAAATGCAAGAGAACTATCCCCATTTATTTTCAGGTAAATTCTAAATTTCGAGGACGAAATTTCTTTAAGGGGGGTAGATTGTAATATCCCGCTTATTAGTATCAGTTATCAGTGTTAGAAGCAATTAATAAGCGTGGCAATTTAGTAGTAAGTGGAATGGCATTTTGGTAATTAATTCAAAAATGGGGATTATAAGAAAATAGGAAAGGGAGATATTTTTCATTCCATGTTTCTTCTCCTTCTTTCTCTCCTTGAACCAGCCTTTCCCTCTCACTCTTCTCACTCACACGCCACTCTCTCTCATTCCAATCCTTCAAGCTTTCATTCCAATCCTTGTAAGGAGCTTTAGCAAGCAAGTTTGTGTTGGAAGCTAGAGTAATAGGAAGAAATAAGGAAGGAACAAGCTAGGGTTTCCAAGAACAAGAACAACCAGCACCAAACAAGGTTTAGGTGAGCTCATTTCAGATTATAGAACTAGTTTAGAGTGTCTTTGATAAGTTTCATAAGTTTTAGAAAGTTTTCAAGTTAACCCTAATATCCTTGCTTGTTTAATCTTTGCTCATGTGTGTTTATGAATGTTTATTTATGAAAGAAAATCAAATTTACCATGTTTAGGAAGCATGGGTATCATTGAATGGGCAAAATGGTGGAAAATCACGTTTTTACACAGGTTTTTACTGATACGGTCGCTGTAGCGACGGACTGTCGCTTGTAGCGACCAGACAGGGTTTTTCCCTGCCTAGCCGCGCTTGTAGCGACCACACTGGTGCTTGTAGCGACCAGTTGCGCTTGTAGCGACAGACTGGACGCTTGTAGCGACCAGGTTCTGTCTACTGGCGCTTGTAGCGACCAGAGGGGCGCTGTAGCGACCAGCCTTGGACAGTCCAACCTGGTTGAGCTGTTCTGGGGGTCCTGGTTCGCGCGGACATGGCTTTTTGGAAACTAATTTCTTATAACATATTTTAGAAACTTAAATCACCATTTTAGTCCATTCCAAATGCTTCCAAAGATTGAGAAATTACATGAGCAAGGAATATGCAAAGCTTGGAAATTCATGAATTAAAGTTATATGTTTAAGTAAGCTCTAGGAAAGGCTCATGAGAACGATGAGTCAAGAACCTTATAGGTCAATGGAATTTAGAAAATATTTCATATGTACTAGGTACAAGAATGTGCCATTTCTAAGTTATGAACCTTTATAGGTTAAGCATTTAAGACATGTAAAGAATAAGAACAAAGTAATTAAAAGATGGGCTTGATGTGTCTCTCGTATGCTCGCTAGTTAGGATACGAGGGGTTCCTGTGAAGTTACCGCCTTAAATGGCAGCCGGAACGGTGAAGTTACCGCTCGTGAGGGCAGCTGCACATCCAAGTCTATTAAGTTAATGTGTCTCCTGTCTGCTCGTCAGTTAGTACACAGGGGGTCCCCGTGAAGTTACCGCCTTAAATGGCAGCTGGGACGGTGAAGTTACCGCTCGCGAGAGCAGCCACACAAAATAAGAGGAGTCCGGTGTTAGCCTGATATGATAGGAATTTTCACCGGTAAAGAGGGAGATGTAATTCGGGGTTACTCCACCCGGATGCACTCCGTAAAATGAACTCAGATAATCATTGTTTGTTCAACGCTAACCTCTAACCTAAAGATATGATAAGATGAATACTTTTATTTGTATCAGTATTGAGAAACAGGACAATTAGTTCCTAGTATTAAGAAGTGATCATAGATAAGTCAAGTTAGCATATGATGAGATATATTTAAGATATGCAGCGATCCTAGTTCTTATCCCCTGATCGCGAATTAAGTAAAGATGAGACTTGGCGATCGTAGATATCCCCCAAGATTGCCGAGGTAGGCACGGCGACCCTAGGTTCCCTGAGGTTGCCAAACAGTAGGTAGGGTAGGAGCTCACTGAGACATTATGTCTCATCCCTTTCCTTCTGGTGCAGGTTCTTCTCAGGTGGCACGACGCAAAGGTAAAGAGAAAGCTACGGATTGATCGTGCCGTATTCTGTTTTATCATGTGGATGTTGTATAAGATCGATGTATATGATGTATATTATAAGGAATCTTATGTATTGGATCTTGAGTTGTAATATAAGCTTGTGTATTGTGTAATCAATAAATAACTTTTCTGTATTGTATTTAATGTATCCAGTACGAAATTTTAATACTCGTAAGAGATCCTATGCAATCTCTATATGGGTGTTACAGCAGCAACATCAGCAACTGCTTGAAGTCCAGATGAACATTGTCTATTAACAGTTCGAAGGGGCACAGTCTCTGCTTGAAAATTGGAGATCAATCACATATTGACAATTAAGCTAAAAGTACATACTAACTTAAAGCATTAAATCAAATAAATAACCGAGTTCTACATCTAGTGAAGTCACTCAACAATGTCATATATATCATGTGCGTGTTTTTGGATGAATTAAAGCGCTAGAAGCTGAATCTCAATAGATAGTGTCAGCAAGACTACTATGCCAATGAAATGTCATGTGTTTTTATTATTCAAAAACATCAAATACATTGAGCAATGTGAGTAAAACATCAAACCACCAATACATTGAGCAAAAATACCTATGTGTTTTCAAGAAGTGCAAATCACAAGCTGCTCAAATTCAGCCAAGTGTTCAACCAAGTGTTCTCCAAATCAGCACCAAAGTAAAAACAGCCACAAGATAGTCCTTGTGATAACAAATCATAAACAAGGCCATCAGGATTTTATAATAAACAACATCAATCACAATTGGGTAACAAACATAATCAATAAATTGAGATTTTATACCTCAAAACCTGCTCATCATCACTGAAATTAAATTTACCACTTCTGCTCAAAAAGTCACAACATTCTTGATAACAAGGTTGGTGTCTTCCAAAAAATACATCCCTATCCCACTCCTAAATTATATACATAAGGCAACAACACTACACAATAAAATAGATCATGTCATGATTTCAACATAAGTAAAGACTATTAGATTAAAAGAAGGTTAATAATATACCTATCACAAAAAGTTGTTATGCCAAGTCAAAAAATCAAGAGCTGCAAGAATAATTGACGGTTAGACAATTTTGAACATAAACTAGGTTTCAAACCGTAGAAAATGAAAATATAAAAAATGTAAACTTACATCTAAATTTATCAATCACGGCCAGATGGTTGTGATGATGAGCAACCAGCAGCGGTGTTGCCGGATCCCTCTCCAATAGAAATACTTTGAAACTCTACAAATATTTAAGTATATGATAAGTGCTTAAAAGTAGTTATCTTTTGATATATTTTAAGGCACTTATGTTACTTGTTTTGCAAGTTATCTTAGGATAAGCTCATATTTTTGGTTAAATGTCAAATTTGTGATCCTATGTCTTACCCCATCTAATTATGCAGGAATTTCATGCTTGGACCTGAATTGAGCAAAGAAATATGAAGTTTTGATCAAAGCTCATCGCTACAAGCACAAGCTTCCTCGCTACAAGCGAGCCTAGGCAGGGAAAAATGGAAGTTCATCGCTACAAGCGATGGATCGGTCGCTTCAAGCGACCTTAGGCAGGGAAATTTGAAGGTTTCATCGCTACAAGCGACAGATCTCGTCGCTGTAGCGACCAAGGGCGGTTTAATGCTTTATGCTGACGTGGAGCATTCCCACTGGCCAAGACATCTGCCGTCGCTACAAGCGACCAGCTCATCGCTTGTAGCGAGCGTGTTAAAACTCAGTTTTATAAAAGCTTTTTAGCTCATTTTTTAATATATAACTTTGAGAGTTTTTACTTCCATTTGAGGATTGCTTTTTAATTCAGTTTAGTAATAGTTTAGGACTTAGTTTTTAGGGCTAGAAGCTATGATCTTCAAGGAGCAAAAGTGATTGGATTGTGGGATCAACCAAAGGCTTTGGGAAATCAAGACTTAGGCTATGATCTTCATCTTTTCTCTACTCTTTTGTATAGTTGTCATGAAAATGAACAACTAACTTCCCTTTGTTGGGATTGGAGGTATTCTTTCTAGCTTAGATGTAATCCATGATTATGTAAATATATGATTTTAGCAATTTATGTGTTTTTGTAGTTATTCTTGATTTTCATTCTCATGCTTGATTCAATTGTTATTGACAAATACTTTTGAATCTATGTTTAGAATAATCTTCTATCAAAATAAGAAAATCTAGAAATGGATTTGGGTTTTGATAATCGCACAAAGTTTCGGATCGTAATGCTTTCGGTCGTTTGATTGATTGGGAAATCATCGATTAGACGATACGATCGTTCTCACGATGTCATTTGCGAAATCAATGACGTTGTCGAGCGATACGTGATATTTTCGCTAAAACGCTAAAATTCATATGCATGATTTTTAGATTATATTCAATGCAAGATTGATGAACTCCTATTCCAACGCTTTTATTCCCTATTATTTGTCGTGTTATTTCCGCTTTTACATTACTTTAGTTTATTGATAAGTGCTAGAAAGTAGTTAAATTGCATAGTTAATTTAAGCACTTAAGTAGCTTGTTTTGCAAGTTATCTTGGGAAAAGCTCGTAATCATTGATCAAATGCCCAATATTGCTTTTACTTCTTACCTCATCCATTTATGCAGGAAAAAGCAAGCCAGGACCTGAAATTAGCAAGAATCCATCAAGAGTGCATGAAGACTTTCGCCCAGCGATGGCTTGGCGACTGCTTGGCGAAGTCAGGCAGGGATTTTTGGGAGTTTTCAAAGTACACTTTCGCCCAGCGACCCCTTGGCGAGAGGTTGGCGAAGATAGGCAGAGAGTTCATCAGGAACAGGGGAGCTTGATTTCGCTCAGCGAGATATTTTTTCGCTCAGCGAGCCAAGGCGGTTTAAGGAGATTTGAAGACGTGGCTGAAAACCATTGGTGAACTTTTAGTATCTCGCCGGGCGAGATACTAAATTTCAGCTTTTGTATTTAAGCTATTTTTCAGCTTTTAGGTTATTATTCTACTATTGTTAAGCTTTCTTTAAGAGCGAATTTTAGAGGTTTATTACTAGTTAATAGGATTAGAAGCTATGATCTTCAAGGAGCAAAAGTGATTGGATTGTGGAATCAACCAAAGGCTTTGGGAAATCAAGACTTAGGTTATGATCTTCATCTTTTCTCTAAACTTTTGTATAGTTGTCATGAAAATGAACAACTAACTTCCCTTTGTTGGGATTGGAGGTATTCTTTCTAGCTTTGATGTAACTTTTGATTATGCAAATATATGATTTTAGCAATTTATGTGTTTTTGAAGTTATTCTTGATTTTCACTCTCATGCTTGATTCAATTGCTATTGACAAATACTTTAGAATCTATGTTTAGAATAATCTTCTATCAAAATAAGAAAATCTAGAAATGGATTTGGGTTTTGATAATCGCACAAAGTTTCAGATCGTAATGCTTTCAGATCGTTTGATTGATTGGGAAATCGTCGATTAAACGATACGATCGATCTCACGATGTCATTTGGGAAATCAATGACGTTGTCGAGCGATACGTGATAATTTCGCTAAAACGCTAAAATTCATATGCATGATTTTTAGATTATATTCGATGAAAGATTGATGAACTCCAATTCTAACGCTTTGATACCCTATTACTTTTCTTTTATTTCTGTTTTTAAGTTCAATTAGCTTATGCAACCAAGTCACGAAACCCTTAACTCAAAACAATAACGATTGTTGAACGGTTCGAAGTAGCGCACCAATCCCTGTGGAGACGATACAAAAATACTTACCTCGTTTGTTGCTGCAATACTACAGCCAACAAAATGGCGCCGTTGCCGGGGATTGGTGCGCTACTTCGAACCGTTCAACAATCGTTATTGTTTTGAGTTAAGGGTTTCGTGACTTGGTTGCATAAGCTAATTGAACTTAAAAACAGAAATAAAAGAAAAGTAATAGGGTATCAAAGCGTTAGAATTGGAGTTCATCAATCTTTCATCGAATATAATCTAAAAATCATGCATATGAATTTTAGCGTTTTAGCGAAATTATCACGTATCGCTCGACAACGTCATTGATTTCCCAAATGACATCGTGAGATCGATCGTATCGTTTAATCGACGATTTCCCAATCAATCAAACGATCCGAAAGCATTACGATCCGAATGTTCCTTTATCATTTTGGCAAAGGTCAATAAACACAATGGATAAGGGTTCAAAAGAAAATAATTATCAGAATTCAATAATGAGTTAACTATGAACTGAATTTTTTTACAAACTCCGGCAATTTCATTAAGCAATTGAGCTTATGAAAATTGACAGGTCATAGTTAACAATTCTGATTCAATAGGCTCAGAGGGGTTAACAGATACTCACTTCTCACAGGGTAGGTTTATTTGGTCAAGTGTTTCACTCATATTCAAAAAAATTGCCTTGATCATATCAGTGCTTTCATACAATTCAAAACAATTATCAGATTTAACATAAAACAACCGAGTAAAACAATAAATGCCGGTCTCCTGCATATATGTAAAGCACTTGAGGATTCCTCACATTTAGGCTAGTTCTAAGTGGTTCACATAATAAGCATGTTATCGCGTAAAATTGTATGAGATAAATGGTGTGTAAAGTACTCATCTCAAATTCAAGTACACACTTAGAAAAGCAAGAAACAAGTAACTTGGCTTTGCACTTTGAAACAATTTCTATCATTATCATTATCATGCATCTGATACTTTGCTTAGCTAGCTTATCAGTAAGCTTCGCTCAGCGAAGTACTATCTCGCTCAGCGAGAATGACAGGTTTGCAGAATTTTCAAAAATGCAGCATTTCAAAAGACTTGTCATTTTAAGCTTTACCTATAGTTACTAAAAAGCAGTAATAAAGCATAAAAAACTTACAAAGTTGGGTTGCCTCCCAACAAGCGCTTGTTTTACGTCGTTAGCTCGACGCCTGATTCGTTAGGGCGGCCAAAATGAGACGGAACGCACATCAACTTTAGTATTCCTTTGCTTTGGGAGGAATTCCATGAACTTGCAATATAGCTGATGTGGAGTCCAGAACCTCCCTATCCAGAATAAGTTGAGCAAGGAACATATGTCATCAATTACCAACTCAAATTCGGCCTTGCTCACTTTCATCCCCTCATTTTCACTAGTTTCTTCCTTGTTAAGAAACTGTTCCGTCTTCTCAATATCCATCACTTATTCACTATCAACAACTCTGGCCTCTTCAGCATCTGACCTTTCTTGAGGAAGTTCAAATTTGTGTGGTATCTCTAATTCTTCCACTAATGTCCTTATACCACATCCTTCAAACATTGTCTCTTCCTCACTTTCATCAACATCGTCTTCAACAATCTCTCCAAATTCCAAAGTGGATTGATTGTTGGTCTGAACATCCATGATTCTTGGTAGAAAATTTAATTGAACTTGCAAAATTTCCAATTGGCATGATAAAGCTCTCAATCTTTGGTTGGTATTTTGCATGTTGATCATGGATTGTTGCATGAACATATTCAAAGTATTTTCTGTTCTTGCCGTTTGTTCATCTTCAGACGGATATTGTTGAAATTGTTGATAAGATTCATTCTCGTATGGATTATAGAAGTTGAAATAATCATGATGATCAGCCATGATTTCTTTCAATGTTGAGAATCTGAAACAAGTGTAACTAACAAGAAAATTTTCTTTGTATAACAAAGAGGGTTAATGCACACACAGATTTATAATGTACAAAAAGACACAAAAAATATTAACACGATATATACAAAAGCTCAAAACACTACCAATTATTGCGATGCTCAAAATATCTAAACACTAATCCCCGGCAACGGCGCCATTTTGTTAGAGCACAAAAGTAAGTATAATTTTTATATCGTTCCACAGGGATTATTGCGATATCATAAACCGTTCAACGTCGATTATCATTTTAAGTTAGGGTTTTAAATTTTTCTGTTTTACTAACGCTACTCGACTTTAAAAATATAAATAAATGCTACGAGTAATAGGGCATGTCATACCCCAATTTTTGACCTAAAATTTATTTCTTACTCATCTTTTTAGTTCGGAATTTTTCGTCGTCTCAGACGAAATTTCGACAGGGAGATATTTTAAAATACCTTTTTTTTTTATTTCGTTCGGGTCCGTCTTTTTTGTTTTTATTATTATTCTTTTTATTTTATTTTATTTTTATCTTTCTTCTTTTAAATGTTTTTTTTTATTTCATTTAACATCTTTATTTTCTTTTCTATTTATTTTATTAGTTTCCTTTTTTAATTTTTTGTCTTTAAATTGGTGGAGGAGACTTTTTGCTCAGGTTTAATTTGTCTTTAATTTGACATTTAAATTGGTGGAGAAGACTTTTTACTCAGACTTAATTTTGTTTTTTAATTTGACATTTATTGATTGTTAAGGTCACTAATGGCAAATGGGTGTATAAGGCACTGAGCAATAATCAACAGAAGGGGGCCAATTTTACGAACAGAAAAACTCAAACCCTACACAAAAATCATCAGCACACAAACAGCTCCCTCCACCACTCAACCAAAACCGAACTCAAAAGGTGTTTGCCAATTTTTTTTTTTTATGTTTAGATCTAGCCCGTTTTAGAAGGATCTTGGAAAAAATAATTTGATTTTTGAAAGCTAGAGGGAAAAGGAATTTAGAAAAGTTAAAAAGTTTTGAAAAAACGAAAATTTTTTACCTCCGGCACGGTGGCGCCGCCGTCTAGGCCGGCAGCCACCGCGCCGGAGAACCACAGCTGGCCGGTTTTCTTTGAGAGAGAAGAGAGAGGATGAGGGAAGAAGAAAGAGTTAGAGAGAGGGAGGAAAGTAGAAAATGGACAAAATCAGAAAAAATATTTTAAATAGCAGACCCAACCTTCAGGCCCACACGGCCCAGCTTCCCTCTTCTGATTTTTCTCTCTTTCTACTCTTTACACCCTCCTTTCTGCTACTGCACCCCCCTTCCTTTTTTTTTCTTTGTTTCATTTCTATTTATTTTCTTGCATTTATTTTTTTAGTTTTTATTTATTGTCATGCATTTTATTACCTTCATTTTTAGCACATCATGCATTTTTATTTTTATTTTTATTTTTATTTTTTTTATTTGTTTCCCTTTTATTTCATGCATTTTCATTTTAGTTTTATTATTAGTGCATTTGCAATTTTATTTTTATTTATCATTTTGTCATTTTTATTTTTATTTTATTAGAATGTACTTAGTACCCATGTAAATATAAATGAGAATATGCACCGACACCCGCACTCTATTTATTTTGCTTTATGTCTTTTATTTTATTTTGCTTTACAAGGAAAAAATACAAAAAATATTAGGATAATTTAATTTCAAAAGGGTTTCGTGGTGATCCAACGTCACCACGGAATTTCCTCGCTTTTAGCTTTTAGTTTTTTTAGTCTTAGTTATTATTAAAAACAAAAACAACAAAAACATGCAAATAATCAAAATCACAAAAAAATCTTTTCTTAATAAACCTTGATTTTCAATCAAGTGTCCGTTTTTTTCTCTTTTATTTTCTTTAAAAAATCATTAATCCACTTTAATTACACTTTAATCATTTTCAAAATAAAAAAACACAAACCAATCCCATTTTGCCACTTGGCTTTTATTTTTAAAACCTTTTTAAACCAATAAAAAACACAAAACAAATCAAACGTCATTTTTACCCCGAACTACGAGGTTTTGATCCCTCACGGGTACGTAGGCAGAGGACCTTGTCCTTCCAAATCATAAAAAATACAAAAAAAAAACATTTTATTTTCCTTTCTCTCTATTCTAATTCATTCTTTTCTTTTAAAAAAATAAATAAGCAAGTTATAGTCAAAATAAATAAATAAAATCAAGAGGTTCTCGTAGAGTACTACGAACGTTTAGGGTGCTAACACCTTCCCTAAACGTAACTAACCCCCGAACCCTAATCTTTTAAAATGTGGTAATTTAGAACTTTTTCCCATTTTCTTTTGAAAAATTAAAAGTTCAGTCGTGAAATAAAATTAGTGAGTCAACGCTAATCAATTGCTTGATCTCCGAAAATCACCGCGACAGAAATGGCGACTTCACTGGGGATTCCCTAAGAGGGTTGAGCCTAACTTGAATTTATTTAATTATTTTGTGCTATAACTTGCTTAAAACAAAAAAAATGTAAATATGTGCATATGTGTTTTTTTCCTTTTTACGTGAGTGGTGAGATAAGTCCTACACCCGGGCTTGAGGGAAACATAAGATAGGATGGTGGTATAATCAAAGTGTCTTTCCGAGGGTAAATTTCGGATGTGGCACATGTGATAACCCCGCTCAATGGAGGAATCTTGGAAGTATTATTATGTTGGCATGAGTAAGTCGTGTCCGGCATTGATATTTTCAAGTGACCTATGAAGTTGAGGACCTTTAGTTACCTTTAACCCATCTTGGCCTTTTAGGACGTAGTGCGGTGGCTAACCAAGAGTAATCTTGAATTAGTTGATACGCGATACTACACTCAAACGAGACTTTCTGTAACATCCCGCCCAAGACTCGAATAATTATTAATATTGAGATGTTTTAAGCAAAGGACAATTTGGTAAATTGTCAGTTAATGGGTTTATTTATATGGCAAGTGTAATATTCCGCTTATAAGTATCAATTATCAGTATTAGACGCGATTAAGAAGCATGGCAAACTTGTAAAATAAGTGGAATGGCTTTTTGGTAAATAATAGGAATATGGAGATTGTTTTTAAAATAAGGAGTAAGATAAATCTTACTATCTTTTCTCCATTCTTCTACAATCTTCTATCTTCAACTCTTCTCCCTCTTTCCCCTCTTGATCACACGCCCCCATCTCTCCACCCACACTCATCAACTTCATCCTAAAACCTTGTGAGAAAGAGCTAGCAAGCTTGTGTGGAAAGCTAGAACAAGAGAAGAAACAAGAGAAAGGAAGAATGGAACAAGAAGGAAAGAAAACCTAAGCTAAGGTTGGAGAAGAAGCAAGGGAAAGCTTGGAAAGAAAGCTAGCTAAATCAAGTGAGTTCCCTAGGGGTTTTAGCACCCACCTTGTTGAGTTTTGATGATTAAGTTGTTTATTGAACAAGTTTATAATTAGTGCCTAATTCCTTATGCTTGGTAAATCCCTTAGTTAATCATGTTGTTAGCTACTTATATGTTTTGGAATTTCTTCCCATAAGTTGTTTTGAGGTTTGGAAAGGATTGGATTAGCCTTAGAAGCAAAATTTTGAACCCTGCAAATGACAAAATCGGCCACCGATTGCTTGGGTTCGGCCACCGATTTTGAGACTCATTGGCCATGGAACTTACGGCAGAAATCGGGGCCCGATTTTAGCAAATCGGCCGCCGATTTCCCCTCCACCCAAACTCTTTTCTCTTGATGATAGGTATGGATTTAAGGTAGGATGAGTTCATGGTACCACATGGGAAGATGTTTACTCGAATTCTAAGTTATATAGAGGAGTATAGGAGCTTGTAATGTGATTATCCCTTACTAAGCAATTTTATATACAAACTAAGTGAGCTTTAACTAAGACTGCATTATTATGCCAAGGCCAGTCAAAGTAAAGTAAGTACTCACAAGTACTCAAGATGAGAATAAACGTCTAAATTAAGGACCCCTCATAGGTTATGTATTGGGGATTAGTTTCCCTTAAGAAATGCATTAAGTATGCAAAGCTTATAGCAATTATTAGACGTACTTTTAAGTACGAAAGTTAAGAATTAATGAGAATAAGAATGATCCAATGATCAAGTTAAGAGTCTATTTATAGGTTAAGCTTATAAGAATGATTTACTTAAAGAATGCATCAGATATGCATAGATTCAATTGGTGTATCAGATATACACATATCAGTTAAATTAATTATCAGAATATGTATATTATATACAACAGGATTAATAATTAATAATCAGGACAAGCTTTGTGTCTTCTGTTCTCTCGACCAGTTAGAGAGAACAGGGGGTTTCAGCATTGCTGAAACGGGCAGGAACTTTCCGTGAGGATAACCACACAGAGTTATAGTGTGTCTTCTGTGTTCTCGCCAGTTAGAGCACAGGGGGTTCCGGATACAGCTGGAACGGGCAGGAATCTTCCGCGAGGATAACCACACACTTAGGCAAGAGGAGTCCGGTGTTAGCCTGATATGATACGATTTTCACCGGTTATCAGGGGAATGTACTTCGGGGTTACTCCACCCGGGGGCATTCCGTAAAATGAACTCAGATAATAATGTTTGTTCAACGCTAACAGCTAACTTAAAGACATTCATCAGTTAATATTTTATTATGTTATCAGACAAGTATCAGATATCAGGTAACAGTTATCAGGCGGTGATCCTAGGTTTCCCCTCGATCACCCAATTATCAGGATATAGTCTAGATCTCAGGACTTTTCAGTATCAGACTCAGCTAGTGATCCTAGGTTTTCCCTTGATCACTAGCTTAGCAGGATGTAGTCCAGTTTATGACTACCCGGTTTAGCAAGAATAGTTAGGTAGCCCTCTATGGGTAAGGATAAGACTTGGCGATCATAGGTATTCCCAAGATTGCCGAGGTAGGCACGGCGACCCTAGGTTCCCCGAGGTTGCCAACAGTAGGTAGGGTAGGAGCTCACTGAGACATTATGTCTCATCCCTATCCTTCTGGTGCAGGTTTACAGGTTAGCAAGAGATGTTCAAGACGATCTTCAGGAAGACGCTGGATGGAGTGCAGATGCTCGTCAAGGACAAGCTCAGGAGGTTGACAGATTATATATGTTTATAAGGATAATTGTATATGATATCTGGATATTTGTATATACGAGCTATTTGTACTCATTCAGTATTTTATATTGTATTTATTATTGAAAATTTTAATGTACCCAGTATCAGATTAATACGCATGCTAAATATTCTAGATAATTTAGTATGGGTGTTACAATTGGTATCAGAGCAGGTCGATTCAGACCGTGCCTTGGGTCATTAAAGTTTCAATAAAAGTAGTGGGACCATTGGGTTCCGGATATTGTTCTAAAGGTCACATCTAGTTGAGCCTGATCAACTCAGTCTAGTATGTGACAGTTAGGATAAATGTCTGAGAGCTGAATGTGACCAAGGAGGAATGAAGTGTATGAAGGGCGAAGTTTAAGGTGGTAGAATTCTAAGACGGATTTAACGAAGAAGTAATCAACGCCAAATGGTGGCCATCGATCAGTGAAGTGACTAAGCCTGTTAGTGGCAAGGTCTCAGAGACATAAAGGATATTTAACAGTGAGGTGAAGCGCCTCAACCCAGTTGGACGCATCGTTGGACGATGCCTTGTATGCGGACGACCTAAGGATTAAGGAATCATGGAATGCCCTAGAGAATGACGTGGAACCTTGACGGAAACCGTAGTTTGAGAAGTTAAAGTGAAGTATTTGGACAGACTAAGTTTACCCTCCAACGTGGTCATCGAGCCTGAAGTGCAAGCAAGTCTAACCCCAGCAGAGCAGCCGCACCTCCCGAACCATAAATGCTAGATTTGTGAATTGAGGAAAGAAGTTGGTATGCAACCTAAGGACTAAGATGGATGAATAAGTGTTGATAATAAGACCCGTTGCATATCGAGGCGTGAATCAGATATTCATATGTGTTTTATTAGTAAGAAGATTGGAAATAAGTTAAGCTTAGCTGAAGTTTTATTCAACGAAAGGTGCATATTAAATGGTCAGTCATTGGGATTTAGTGAACTGATGGACGAATAAGTTGAATTTCCTTGATTGGATGAAGAAGGCAAGTTCAAGATGACACAAGATTATAGTAGACCAGTTTTGAAGGATAATCGGAAATTTTAGCCGAGAAATTATATTGAGACTGTATTATACGAAAGCTTAAGATTGTGGTTAATGCTAGTGAGTTTTAAGTTTCCAACTGATGAGTTTTCTTCCACAGTTATTCTAGAAGCTTAAAGAGGTCACCTCGTGTTGATAAGTTCCGAGGGCGGTAATAAGGTATAGAATTCGGGTTGTTCAACTATATGCAGAATTACTCAGATGTTGAGAATCGAGATTTGAATTGTGAATACGGTAACAAGTGACTGGAGGAATCCAATAGATTATGATAAGTGCAAAAGTTTAAGATCGTCTGAGCGGACACTCGAAGAGACGTAACTTATGTCTAGGCGTTCAAGAGAACCGGTAAGAGATTGAATTTGTTTTAGACGGGTTGTTTTCGAAGGAATTTGAAGAGCAACTTAAGGAACATGATAGAGCTAAGGAGACCAAAGTTGTCCCGGGAAGATTATAGACATGAAATCATTATGGATAAAGAAAGAGCGATTAGTGATAAGACTCAAATGAAAGGTATGAACCTTCAGAAGTTATAAGTGTTTTTAGAGAATGCCACAAATGGATGTACATGAATTTAAGCTGCCTCAGACATACTTCCAGTCGGGTTTTTGCAATGTTTAATGATTATACATGAAGAGCTGACCAAGAGAAATGGTAACGTCAGACAAATTTGCTACAGTGATTACAAGAGTAAAATGATTGATCGATGGAATTTTATGTGACAATAGTGAAGTCTTCCTCCGATGCTAACTCGAGTGCTAAAAATCAGAGTTGCGCAGCGGAGTAGTAAACCAAGAATGATATAATGAATAACGCTAAGCTGAGGCTTAGAGTATGGAAGGATGTTAAGTGCTTAATTCCTATTATACGGGATAGTAATAAGTATAAGCGATTTGAACGTATTAGGAGTTCTAATAGAAAGTTATGGAAGTTAAGTTGATGAATACCTTAAATCTCGAAATCTAAGAGGAATGAAATATTTGAATAGAGGACTTGATCAGATATGACAATGCAATGGCGAGCGAGTTTAATTCCATGTTGTAACAATGTCATGTTAACCTATATTAGCCGAAGATTTCGGAAGTTTTGAACTTAATGTTCACCAGTAAAGGAAGGAGAGCTTTTACGTAGATTAAAAGTTATTCGTAGTTCATAGTAAAGGGCTGCGTAATTTTATGTTATGACTAAAGGATTAAAGACTGAGTGTGCTTTTGGGTAGCAATTGAGTAGAGTTTTTCCGTTGTAATTAAGGATTTTGAATTCGACGTCCTGGACGAGAAATAAGTTTGTGAAACCGGTGATTTGTAACAGTAATTTGCATTATAGGTTGTTGCATACTTAAGAATAAACATGAGTAACATTGGCGGGGCAAACCTGGCAAGCCAGTTGAAAGGCAAATCCCGGATGTTGCGAAATGAGTTAAGAATAAGGAAAGATTCCCAATTGATGTGGTAGTGTCACAAATATGTTAAGATTAAGAATGATGTTCCGTTAGTCGGACAAAGACGAGGTAATGTAAATTGTACACATGCTTGCATATGTATGTAAGATAAATGCTATGATATATATTGTATAATGATATGTGAGACGACTTAAGCCACTCATCACTTGGACTAAACTTCTATAAGTTTGGGATTATCGGTGTAGAAAACATTTATGCTACGACAAGAAAACGAGAATAAGTTGTGACAAGAACGATGGGAGATTGGCAAACTCCTAGTATGAATAATGATTTCTAAGTTATTGAGATAGGTAACGACATGAATCCATCGAAAGAGAACGCGGGTAATCAGTAAGATTTCGCGAGCCCTTGAGGAATTCCGTAGTGGAAGCAATGATTAAGATTATGGAAAGTAATACACCAAGATGCCTCCTCTTTGTACTTGTATAATGGAAGTAATGCCATAGTTTTACTCTCATTAAAGAATGGTAAAATCATATATGTAGGATCCCGTTGTATAAGGCAGAGATCGAATATAAGAATTCAATGGAATCGTCGAGGTTAATAAGAACGACCAATGTCGTCAAGGTAAGATTATGCGGACTATGATGAGATTATAATATTCAGCACAAGTGTTAAGATCGGATAGCGCTAGTTTGGGTTTACAAGAAGTGTATAAACAAGGGTATGATCAACAAGTTGGAAGTGATGGTTCGGATAACCTCATATTCTGCTATGCAAGGATTGTGTGATGCACATCAAGTATTTCAGTTAACGAAAAGATTGTCGGATACATTCGACTTATAGAGTTGGAATCTAAGGGATTCCGATAAGTAAGAAGAACTGGAGTCTTGGCTAATGAAGGAAGTAGTAAGTGAGATTAATTCATGTATGATAGTGGATTCTAAATTTCGAGGACGAAATTTCTTTAAGGGGGGTAGATTGTAACATCCCGCCCAAGACTCGAATAATTATTAATATTGAGATGTTTTAAGCAAAGGACAATTTGGTAAATTGTCAGTTAATGGGTTTATTTATATGGCAAGTGTAATATTCCGCTTATAAGTATCAATTATCAGTATTAGACGCGATTAAGAAGCATGGCAAACTTGTAAAATAAGTGGAAATGGCTTTTTGGTAAATAATAGGAATATGGAGATTGTTTTTAAAATAAGGAGTAAGATAAATCTTACTATCTTTTCTCCATTCTTCTACAATCTTCTATCTTCAACTCTTCTCCCTCTTTCCCCTCTTGATCACACGCCCCCATCTCTCCACCCACACTCATCAACTTCATCCTAAAACCTTGTGAGAAAGAGCTAGCAAGCTTGTGTGGAAAGCTAGAACAAGAGAAGAAACAAGAGAAAGGAAGAATGGAACAAGAAGGAAAGAAAACCTAAGCTAAGGTTGGAGAAGAAGCAAGGGAAAGCTTGGAAAGAAAGCTAGCTAAATCAAGTGAGTTCCCTAGGGGTTTTAGCACCCACCTTGTTGAGTTTTGATGATTAAGTTGTTTATTGAACAAGTTTATAATTAGTGCCTAATTCCTTATGCTTGGTAAATCCCTTAGTTAATCATGTTGTTAGCTACTTATATGTTTTGGAATTTCTTCCCATAAGTTGTTTTGAGGTTTGGAAAGGATTGGATTAGCCTTAGAAGCAAATTTTTGAACCCTGCAAATGACAAAATCGGCCACCGATTGCTTGGGTTCGGCCACCGATTTTGAGACTCATTGGCCATGGAACTTACGGCAGAAATCGGGGCCCGATTTTAGCAAATCGGCCGCCGATTTCCCCTCCACCCAAACTCTTTTCTCTTGATGATAGGTATGGATTTAAGGTAGGATGAGTTCATGGTACCACATGGGAAGATGTTTACTCGAATTCTAAGTTATATAGAGGAGTATAGGAGCTTGTAATGTGATTATCCCTTACTAAGCAATTTTATATACAAACTAAGTGAGCTTTAACTAAGACTGCATTATTATGCCAAGGCTAGTCAAAGTAAAGTAAGTACTCACAAGTACTCAAGATGAGAATAAACGTCTAAATTAAGGACCCCTCATAGGTTATGTATTGGGGATTAGTTTCCCTTAAGAAATGCATTAAGTATGCAAAGCTTATAGCAATTATTAGACGTACTTTTAAGTACGAAAGTTAAGAATTAATGAGAATAAGAATGATCCAATGATCAAGTTAAGAGTCTATTTATAGGTTAAGCTTATAAGAATGATTTACTTAAAGAATGCATCAGATATGCATAGATTCAATTGGTGTATCAGATATACACATATCAGTTAAATTAATTATCAGAATATGTATATTATATACAACAGGATTAATAATTAATAATCAGGACAAGCTTTGTGTCTTCTGTTCTCTCGACCAGTTAGAGAGAACAGGGGGTTTCAGCATTGCTGAAACGGGCAGGAACTTTCCGTGAGGATAACCACACAGAGTTATAGTGTGTCTTCTGTGTTCTCGCCAGTTAGAGCACAGGGGGTTCCGGATACAGCTGGAACGGGCAGGAATCTTCCGCGAGGATAACCACACACTTAGGCAAGAGGAGTCCGGTGTTAGCCTGATATGATACGATTTTCACCGGTTATCAGGGGAATGTACTTCGGGGTTACTCCACCCGGGGGCATTCCGTAAAATGAACTCAGATAATAATGTTTGTTCAACGCTAACAGCTAACTTAAAGACATTCATCAGTTAATATTTTATTATGTTATCAGACAAGTATCAGATATCAGGTAACAGTTATCAGGCGGTGATCCTAGGTTTCCCCTCGATCACCCAATTATCAGGATATAGTCTAGATCTCAGGACTTTTCAGTATCAGACTCAGCTAGTGATCCTAGGTTTTCCCTTGATCACTAGCTTAGCAGGATGTAGTCCAGTTTATGACTACCCGGTTTAGCAAGAATAGTTAGGTAGCCCTCTATGGGTAAGGATAAGACTTGGCGATCATAGGTATTCCCAAGATTGCCGAGGTAGGCACGGCGACCCTAGGTTCCCCGAGGTTGCCAACAGTAGGTAGGGTAGGAGCTCACTGAGACATTATGTCTCATCCCTATCCTTCTGGTGCAGGTTTACAGGTTAGCAAGAGATGTTCAAGACGATCTTCAGGAAGACGCTGGATGGAGTGCAGATGCTCGTCAAGGACAAGCTCAGGAGGTTGACAGATTATATATGTTTATAAGGATAATTGTATATGATATCTGGATATTTGTATATACGAGCTATTTGTACTCATTCAGTATTTTATATTGTATTTATTATTGAAAATTTTAATGTACCCAGTATCAGATTAATACGCATGCTAAATATTCTAGATAATTTAGTATGGGTGTTACAATTGGTATCAGAGCAGGTCGATTCAGACCGTGCCTTGGGTCATTAAAGTTTCAATAAAAGTAGTGGGACCATTGGGTTCCGGATATTGTTCTAAAGGTCACATCTAGTTGAGCCTGATCAACTCAGTCTAGTATGTGACAGTTAGGATAAATGTCTGAGAGCTGAATGTGACCAAGGAGGAATGAAGTGTATGAAGGGCGAAGTTTAAGGTGGTAGAATTCTAAGACGGATTTAACGAAGAAGTAATCAACGCCAAATGGTGGCCATCGATCAGTGAAGTGACTAAGCCTGTTAGTGGCAAGGTCTCAGAGACATAAAGGATATTTAACAGTGAGGTGAAGCGCCTCAACCCAGTTGGACGCATCGTTGGACGATGCCTTGTATGCGGACGACCTAAGGATTAAGGAATCATGGAATGCCCTAGAGAATGACGTGGAACCTTGACGGAAACCGTAGTTTGAGAAGTTAAAGTGAAGTATTTGGACAGACTAAGTTTACCCTCCAACGTGGTCATCGAGCCTGAAGTGCAAGCAAGTCTAACCCCAGCAGAGCAGCCGCACCTCCCGAACCATAAATGCTAGATTTGTGAATTGAGGAAAGAAGTTGGTATGCAACCTAAGGACTAAGATGGATGAATAAGTGTTGATAATAAGACCCGTTGCATATCGAGGCGTGAATCAGATATTCATATGTGTTTTATTAGTAAGAAGATTGGAAATAAGTTAAGCTTAGCTGAAGTTTTATTCAACGAAAGGTGCATATTAAATGGTCAGTCATTGGGATTTAGTGAACTGATGGACGAATAAGTTGAATTTCCTTGATTGGATGAAGAAGGCAAGTTCAAGATGACACAAGATTATAGTAGACCAGTTTTGAAGGATAATCGGAAATTTTAGCCGAGAAATTATATTGAGACTGTATTATACGAAAGCTTAAGATTGTGGTTAATGCTAGTGAGTTTTAAGTTTCCAACTGATGAGTTTTCTTCCACAGTTATTCTAGAAGCTTAAAGAGGTCACCTCGTGTTGATAAGTTCCGAGGGCGGTAATAAGGTATAGAATTCGGGTTGTTCAACTATATGCAGAATTACTCAGATGTTGAGAATCGAGATTTGAATTGTGAATACGGTAACAAGTGACTGGAGGAATCCAATAGATTATGATAAGTGCAAAAGTTTAAGATCGTCTGAGCGGACACTCGAAGAGACGTAACTTATGTCTAGGCGTTCAAGAGAACCGGTAAGAGATTGAATTTGTTTTAGACGGGTTGTTTTCGAAGGAATTTGAAGAGCAACTTAAGGAACATGATAGAGCTAAGGAGACCAAAGTTGTCCCGGGAAGATTATAGACATGAAATCATTATGGATAAAGAAAGAGCGATTAGTGATAAGACTCAAATGAAAGGTATGAACCTTCAGAAGTTATAAGTGTTTTTAGAGAATGCCACAAATGGATGTACATGAATTTAAGCTGCCTCAGACATACTTCCAGTCGGGTTTTTGCAATGTTTAATGATTATACATGAAGAGCTGACCAAGAGAAATGGTAACGTCAGACAAATTTGCTACAGTGATTACAAGAGTAAAATGATTGATCGATGGAATTTTATGTGACAATAGTGAAGTCTTCCTCCGATGCTAACTCGAGTGCTAAAAATCAGAGTTGCGCAGCGGAGTAGTAAACCAAGAATGATATAATGAATAACGCTAAGCTGAGGCTTAGAGTATGGAAGGATGTTAAGTGCTTAATTCCTATTATACGGGATAGTAATAAGTATAAGCGATTTGAACGTATTAGGAGTTCTAATAGAAAGTTATGGAAGTTAAGTTGATGAATACCTTAAATCTCGAAATCTAAGAGGAATGAAATATTTGAATAGAGGACTTGATCAGATATGACAATGCAATGGCGAGCGAGTTTAATTCCATGTTGTAACAATGTCATGTTAACCTATATTAGCCGAAGATTTCGGAAGTTTTGAACTTAATGTTCACCAGTAAAGGAAGGAGAGCTTTTACGTAGATTAAAAGTTATTCGTAGTTCATAGTAAAGGGCTGCGTAATTTTATGTTATGACTAAAGGATTAAAGACTGAGTGTGCTTTTGGGTAGCAATTGAGTAGAGTTTTTCCGTTGTAATTAAGGATTTTGAATTCGACGTCCTGGACGAGAAATAAGTTTGTGAAACCGGTGATTTGTAACAGTAATTTGCATTATAGGTTGTTGCATACTTAAGAATAAACATGAGTAACATTGGCGGGGCAAACCTGGCAAGCCAGTTGAAAGGCAAATCCCGGATGTTGCGAAATGAGTTAAGAATAAGGAAAGATTCCCAATTGATGTGGTAGTGTCACAAATATGTTAAGATTAAGAATGATGTTCCGTTAGTCGGACAAAGACGAGGTAATGTAAATTGTACACATGCTTGCATATGTATGTAAGATAAATGCTATGATATATATTGTATAATGATATGTGAGACGACTTAAGCCACTCATCACTTGGACTAAACTTCTATAAGTTTGGGATTATCGGTGTAGAAAACATTTATGCTACGACAAGAAAACGAGAATAAGTTGTGACAAGAACGATGGGAGATTGGCAAACTCCTAGTATGAATAATGATTTCTAAGTTATTGAGATAGGTAACGACATGAATCCATCGAAAGAGAACGCGGGTAATCAGTAAGATTTCGCGAGCCCTTGAGGAATTCCGTAGTGGAAGCAATGATTAAGATTATGGAAAGTAATACACCAAGATGCCTCCTCTTTGTACTTGTATAATGGAAGTAATGCCATAGTTTTACTCTCATTAAAGAATGGTAAAATCATATATGTAGGATCCCGTTGTATAAGGCAGAGATCGAATATAAGAATTCAATGGAATCGTCGAGGTTAATAAGAACGACCAATGTCGTCAAGGTAAGATTATGCGGACTATGATGAGATTATAATATTCAGCACAAGTGTTAAGATCGGATAGCGCTAGTTTGGGTTTACAAGAAGTGTATAAACAAGGGTATGATCAACAAGTTGGAAGTGATGGTTCGGATAACCTCATATTCTGCTATGCAAGGATTGTGTGATGCACATCAAGTATTTCAGTTAACGAAAAGATTGTCGGATACATTCGACTTATAGAGTTGGAATCTAAGGGATTCCGATAAGTAAGAAGAACTGGAGTCTTGGCTAATGAAGGAAGTAGTAAGTGAGATTAATTCATGTATGATAGTGGATTCTAAATTTCGAGGACGAAATTTCTTTAAGGGGGGTAGATTGTAACATCCCGCCCAAGACTCGAATAATTATTAATATTGAGATGTTTTAAGCAAAGGACAATTTGGTAAATTGTCAGTTAATGGGTTTATTTATATGGCAAGTGTAATATTCCGCTTATAAGTATCAATTATCAGTATTAGACGCGATTAAGAAGCATGGCAAACTTGTAAAATAAGTGGAAATGGCTTTTTGGTAAATAATAGGAATATGGAGATTGTTTTTAAAATAAGGAGTAAGATAAATCTTACTATCTTTTCTCCATTCTTCTACAATCTTCTATCTTCAACTCTTCTCCCTCTTTCCCCTCTTGATCACACGCCCCCATCTCTCCACCCACACTCATCAACTTCATCCTAAAACCTTGTGAGAAAGAGCTAGCAAGCTTGTGTGGAAAGCTAGAACAAGAGAAGAAACAAGAGAAAGGAAGAATGGAACAAGAAGGAAAGAAAACCTAAGCTAAGGTTGGAGAAGAAGCAAGGGAAAGCTTGGAAAGAAAGCTAGCTAAATCAAGTGAGTTCCCTAGGGGTTTTAGCACCCACCTTGTTGAGTTTTGATGATTAAGTTGTTTATTGAACAAGTTTATAATTAGTGCCTAATTCCTTATGCTTGGTAAATCCCTTAGTTAATCATGTTGTTAGCTACTTATATGTTTTGGAATTTCTTCCCATAAGTTGTTTTGAGGTTTGGAAAGGATTGGATTAGCCTTAGAAGCAAATTTTTGAACCCTGCAAATGACAAAATCGGCCACCGATTGCTTGGGTTCGGCCACCGATTTTGAGACTCATTGGCCATGGAACTTACGGCAGAAATCGGGGCCCGATTTTAGCAAATCGGCCGCCGATTTCCCCTCCACCCAAACTCTTTTCTCTTGATGATAGGTATGGATTTAAGGTAGGATGAGTTCATGGTACCACATGGGAAGATGTTTACTCGAATTCTAAGTTATATAGAGGAGTATAGGAGCTTGTAATGTGATTATCCCTTACTAAGCAATTTTATATACAAACTAAGTGAGCTTTAACTAAGACTGCATTATTATGCCAAGGCTAGTCAAAGTAAAGTAAGTACTCACAAGTACTCAAGATGATAATAAACGTCTAAATTAAGGACCCCTCATAGGTTATGTATTGGGGATTAGTTTCCCTTAAGAAATGCATTAAGTATGCAAAGCTTATAGCAATTATTAGACGTACTTTTAAGTACGAAAGTTAAGAATTAATGAGAATAAGAATGATCCAATGATCAAGTTAAGAGTCTATTTATAGGTTAAGCTTATAAGAATGATTTACTTAAAGAATGCATCAGATATGCATAGATTCAGTTGGTGTATCAGATATACACATATCAGTTAAATTAATTATCAGAATATGTATATTATATACAACAGGATTAATAATTAATAATCAGGACAAGCTTTGTGTCTTCTGTTCTCTCGACCAGTTAGAGAGAACAGGGGGTTTCAGCATTGCTGAAACGGGCAGGAACTTTCCGTGAGGATAACCACACAGAGTTATAGTGTGTCTTCTGTGTTCTCGCCAGTTAGAGCACAGGGGGTTCCGGATACAGCTGGAACGGGCAGGAATCTTCCGCGAGGATAACCACACACTTAGGCAAGAGGAGTCCGGTGTTAGCCTGATATGATAGGATTTTCACCGGTTATCAGGGGAATGTACTTCGGGGTTACTCCACCCGGGGGCATTCCGTAAAATGAACTCATATAATAATGTTTGTTCAACGCTAACAGCTAACTTAAAGACATTCATCAGTTAATATTTTATTATGTTATCAGACAAGTATCAGATATCAGGTAACAGTTATCAGGCGGTGATCCTAGGTTTCCCCTCGATCACCCAATTATCAGGATATAGTCTAGATCTCAGGACTTTTCAGTATCAGACTCAGCTAGTGATCCTAGGTTTTCCCTTGATCACTAGCTTAGCAGGATGTAGTCCAGTTTATGACTACCCGGTTTAGCAAGAATAGTTAGGTAGCCCTCTATGGGTAAGGATAAGACTTGGCAATCATAGGTATTCCCAAGATTGCCGAGGTAGGCACGGCGACCCTAGGTTCCCCGAGGTTGCCAACAGTAGGTAGGGTAGGAGCTCACTGAGACATTATGTCTCATCCCTATCCTTCTGGTGCAGGTTTACAGGTTAGCAAGAGATGTTCAAGACGATCTTCAGGAAGACGCTGGATGGAGTGCAGATGCTCGTCAAGGACAAGCTCAGGAGGTTGACAGATTATATATGTTTATAAGGATAATTGTATATGATATCTGGATATTTGTATATACGAGCTATTTGTACTCATTCAGTATTTTATATTGTATTTATTATTGAAAATTTTAATGTACCCAGTATCAGATTAATACGCATGCTAAATATTCTAGATAATTTAGTATGGGTGTTACACTTTCTTACAAATATTATTGGATCGGGAGTCAATCTCGTAACCCGACGATATTTGGAAGGGGTTGAGGACTTTGGGAACTTGGTAGAACCCGTGATACAAGTACATGTGAAACCATAGTCCTTACCAAATGGCGTGTTTACTCTTGACTCCAACATTTTGGACTTAAACCTCACCATGTTTTCTCCGCTCTTTAGCATAATCATGCATACATACATCCATGCATAAACTCTTTTCTTTTTCATCCAAAACATCGAAGGACTTAAATAAACTTTTTGTAAACATTGTAGATATGGACATTCCACGAAGAAGCACTAAAAAGTATCTTTTCAAGAAACCAGACTTGTCAAAATAATGGAAGCTAGGATCTTTAGTAAACGATCGAATGGATTTTCAAACTCATCATGGAAGGCTACTTAATATCCTTAGAGTAGATGTTGAGGAAGGATGTCTGGAAACCTTGGTCCAATTCTATGACCCACTCTACCATTGCTTCACCTTTCCTGACTATCAGCTTGTCCCTACACTTGAGGAATACTCATACCTGGTTGGGTTACCCGTGCCTGACAAAATACCGTTCCATGGCCTAGAACCTATCCCTAAACCCTCCGACATCGCAGCCGCTCTCCACCTTGAAACTTCCATCATCCAAGCAGACCTTACCTTTAAAGGAGGCCTCCAAGGTCTTCCCACCCACTTCCTCTATCAACAAGCCTCCAGATTTGCTGAAGCAGCTAGCACCCTTGCCTTCCATTCCACCCTAGCCCTCCTAATATATGGCCTTGTACTCTTTCCAAACATCGATAACTTCATTGATATCCATGCCATCAAAATCTTCCTCTCCAAAAACCCTGTACCCACTCTACTAGCTGATACCTACCACTCCATCCATGACCGTACCCAAGCCGGCCGTGGAACTATTCTTTGCTGTGCACCACTGCTTTACAAATGGTTTATTTCCCACCTACCTCAAACTCATACTTTCAAAGCTAACCTTGAAGATCTTCCTTGGTCCCACAGAATCATGGCCCTCCATCCCTCGGACATAGTTTGGTACCAGGCAGCCTGTGACGTAGGGAAAGTTATTGTTAGTTGTGGTGAATACCCCAACGTACCTCTTCTTGGTATGCGTGGCGGGATTAGCTACAACCCTTTCCTAGCCCGTCGACAGTTCGGTTACCCAATGAGAACAAAACCAAACAACCTTGCCCTGACCAGTGAGTTTTACCTTTATCATGAAAACCACTCAAACAGGAGAGAGAGATTCGCACAAGCTTGGAGCGCTATCCGCAGACTTAACAGAAGTCAGATGGGGAAGAAATTTGATTATGTGCATGAATCTTATACTCAGTGGGTTATTGATAGGACCA
This sequence comes from Medicago ruthenica, assembly GCA_018208015.1. Classification (NCBI taxonomy): domain Eukaryota; kingdom Viridiplantae; phylum Streptophyta; class Magnoliopsida; order Fabales; family Fabaceae; genus Medicago; species Medicago ruthenica. The sequence goes on along the minus strand of CM031377.1, from coordinate 3,788,200 downwards.
TGAGTTTTGGCTTACCCTACCATCTACCTAGATACCTATCCTCCACCATCCCACCATCATCCTTGCCTATCCCCTTTGACACCAAGGAAGAATTTCAGGAGCAGCTAACCAAGGAAAAACAAGAGAAGGAAACTTGGAAAAGGAGATACCAGGAACTTGAACGTGAGCATGAAACCTTAAAAGGGAAGTTAGCGCAGAAGAATCACGAACTTTTCATTCAGAACCAACGGATGATCGAGAAGGATGATTTGCTTCAGCGAAAGGATGCTTTGCTCAGTCGGGATTCTAAAAGGAAGAAGAGGTTTATGGATTCGTTCTTTGGTGCACATTCTGATTCCGAGGATTCATCTACTCCAGGAACTTGAGTTGAAGGCTTTAGAGTTTTATGTTTAGATTCTAGCTTCCAAAATCTTGTAATCTATCAAAAAGAACTACTTTGTAATATCTTAATGCTTAAACAGAATGTTCAAACCATGATGTTTACAATTACTTCAACCAAGTCCTTCGACAAAATATCTTTCTTTTTTGCATACGCATGATCATGCATCATATTGCATTCATAGTTTCTCAAGCCGAGTCTCACGTCTTGTTTTTTCCAAAGGTCAATCAGCCACCGTCCAAAGAAAGTGGCCCGACGAATTCTCCACAAACTGAATTGCATTTACAACACTATGGCTGATCGGAAAAGAATGGATCTGTTGGAGCAAGAAAACCAGAACCTCCGGAAAGAGGTGGCCAATCTCCGGGAAGGGATGGAGAAGTTGACCTCCATGATGAATGCTCTGTTGGCTTCCCAAGCCCAGATGTCAGTTCCTCAACCTGCTGTCACTACTCTTGAGCAGCCAATCTCATTTGCTTTACCAACTTCTACCATACTTGCTCCACCGCCCGGCGCGTCTAGAGCTTACCCATGGGGATGTCATTCCTATCAGACGAAGGTTTTCATCCCACCTCTTTTGGAACCCCAACTCCGGCTATCCAGAAATCAGCTCCAGCCCCAACAAAGGCCTCAGCAACAATATCAACAACAGCCTCGACAACAGAATCGGGTTCAGCGGGTATCCCATTTTGATCCAATCCCCATGGCGTATGCAGAGTTGCTTCCCGCTTTGCTGGGTAAAAATCTTGTTCAAACTAGGGCACCTCCTAAGGTACCTGAAAGGTTGCCACAGGGGTATAGACCTCATCTTTCTTGTGCTTTCCATCAAGGGGCACCCGGTCATGACGTTGAGCATTGTTATGCCTTGAAAGCCGAAGTCCGAAAGTTAATCCAGGCCAACATCCTATCCTTCAAAGGGTCGAGTCCCGATGTGCAAGCTAATCTACTACCTGGCCATGGGACCCCATCTGTTAATTTGGTGCAAGATTGCTCAGAAGCTCACCCTGGTGAAGAAGGTGGCAGTGAATTTTGTAACACATGGCAAAAGTTACTGCAATTGGATCGTTGTTGACATTCCCTCAGTTACTCGTGGGTCCAAGTGATGTGTTTTCGTTGTCTTGTCTTTTCAAAAATCCTTTCGTTTCGCCCGAGACGAAAGTGAAATCATGTAGGGCTCTACTTTTGTCTTCAAGTTACTACTATCAATGGAAAATTGTCGTTTCTTTCGCGACTTTTTATTTTTATTTTACTGCTTTTTCTTGAAAAATGGTAACACAAAAAACCCAAAAAAAAAATATTTTATTTTATTTTAAATCAATTTCAAAAGGTCTGCATTTTTCACTCATTTTCTAAAATCAATCATCAATCATATGTAGACCGAACATCAATAAGCCCGTTGAACACTGTAACCCTATGCTCTCTCCCGACTTTGAGTTCCCTGTTCACGAAGCTGAAGAGGAGGAGGATGAACAGATTCCTGAAAAGATCTCTCTGTTACTAGAATATAAAAGAACATCATTCAGCCTCATGAAGAAGCACTCGAAATGATTAACTTGGGTTCCGAAGAACTGCCATTACAGTATTCCTGGTCAAATCCCAGATGAATGGTGCCATCGAGGCTGCAAAAAAAAAACAAAAACAAAAAAAAACACAACAAACAAAAGTAAAAAAAAACAAAGAAAGAAAATACATCAAAAAGATGGTGCAGAAGATGGTAACCACTTACAAGGACCTGCATGGGATGTTATCGTATGCTTTACATGGATATCGTACCTCAGTGTGTACCTCAACAGGGGCAACCCCCTCTTCTTTAGTGTATGGCATAGAAGCAGTACTCCCTGTGGAGATTGAGATTCCATCAATGAGAGTTCTAATGGAGGCCCAAGTTATCAGAGGCTGAATGATGTCAAAACAAATATGATCAGTTCAAACTTGATTGAAGAGAAACGCATGAATGCTTTGTGTCACGGGCAGTTCCCGTGTGTTCCAAGAAGGAGGTCTTGTGCTCAAAAAGATTTTATCATTTCAACCGGACTCCAGGGGCAAATGGACGCCTAATTATGAAGGCCCATATGTCGTCAAGAGAGCGTTCTCCGGTGGTGCAATGACTCTTACGACTATGGATGGTGATGAGCTTCCCTGTCCTGTGAACGCCGATGCAGTCAAGAAATACTTTGTCTAAAAAAATAAAAGAACAGCTCGGTGAGTCGAAAACCCGAAAGGACGGCTTAGGCAAAAATGAGCGTCTCGGTGGACTGAAAACCCGAAAGGGCGGTCCAGGCAAAAATTAGAGACATGAAACAGAAAAATGATCATCCTGATAGGTCGAAAACCCGAAAGGGCGATCTATGCAAAAGTTAAGGATCCAAAGACAAAGTAACTGCATTGGTCTGATCTCTACTCACTTGGGGCACATCAGCGGTCAAAGAAACTCTGAATCCGAAGCATCTAAACTGTGGAATCCAAAGTTGTTAGGGAGAATAGCGGTTTTTTGTGTTCAATGTACCTTCCCCTTATATTTACCATTTTCCAAACTTTGTGAAATCCGTGGAGCCACGCCATTGGCGGGCCACCACTCTGTTAAATGAATTTGAGCCTGTGCCTTTTATTTGGAATTCCCATTTATTCGGTTTATAAAATTTCTTCTATTTTTGATGGTAGTACTTGAAGCAAAACTTTTTTCAAAATCAGAAATCTTTTTTATATATTTTTTTGAAAAGCATAAACAACAAACACATTCTCTATGAACTCATGAATAAGTGAAGTGTGCGTCAACATCTGTCCTGAGAACGGATAAACTTTGCAGGCTGAACATGGTCAATTGCTTGAAAAAAAAAAGGAAAAAAGAAAAGAAAAGCTCGGTAAGTCGGAAACCCGAAAGGGCGGCTTAAGCAAAAATGAGCGTCCTGGTGGATCGAAAACCCGAAAGGGCGGTCCAGGCAAAAATTAGGAGCATACAAAAAGAATATATTCCCGGTGGACTGAAAACCCGAAAGGGCGGTCCAAGCAAAAGTTAGGGATTCAAAAAAGGAAAGGCATGACCACAGAAACGTCAATTCTTCTGCCAGATCTATGGATCAACACGTCTGCCCCAGGAAGTATTTGCTCCCCACCAGTTGCTGCATACATCGGGCCTTACCCAGTCAATGTTTTGATATGTCCCCAATGGCATCATCCCCAATGAAGATTGCTGAGTGTTTGTACTGCGTCGTCGGGTCACTTTCCATCTTATCCGTCCAATCTTGTCTCATCAAGTCGGTCTTTCATACAATCATACAAGTCGGTCTTTCATACAATCATACTAGTCAGTCTTCCATACAATCTTACCAGTCAATCCTTCATACAGTCACAAGTTAATCAGTCATACAAGTCACATCATCATTCACGCATTCATACATTCATGCATATACACATTCTTGCATACACAATATGCACATAACATCATTCAAACATGATTGCATTGACCACCCTGAGTCTTGCTTTTCATATCCATCAATCTGAATAATTGGTAACTCTTTTTCCCCATGTGTCATCTCCAGTGTGTCTGGTCCAAAGATGTCACCCTCTTTTCGCCAAGTGGCAGTTCTTTAACGAACAGCTTGTGCATTTTCCTATCCAGTCTTTTGTCGTCAGTCGACTCGTTCGGCAATAACCCGAACAGCTGACATTTATCTTTTATCCTGTCGTCAGTTGACTCGTTCGGCAATAACCCGAACAGCTGACATTTATCCAATTTTTTGTCGTCAGTTGACTCGTTCGGCAATAACCCGAACAGCTGACATTTATCCAATCTTTTGTCGTCAGTTGACTCGTTCGGCAATAACCCGAACAGCTGACATTTATCCAATCTTTTGTCGTCAGTTGACTCGTTCGGCAATAACCCGAACAGCTGGCATTTATTTCATCCTGCTTTTATATTTCATCCTGCATTTATATTTCATCCTGCTTTTAAATTTCATCCAGCATTTAAATTTCATCCTGCTTTTATATTTCATCCAGCATTTATCTTTCATCCAGCTTTTAAATTTCATCCAGCATTTATCTTTCATCCAGCTTTTAAATTTCATCCAGCATTTAAATTTCATCCAGCTTTTAAATTTCATCCAGCATTTATCTTTCATCCGGCTTTTGTATTTCATCCAGCTTTCACCTCTCATACAGCATTTACATTCATCTTTGTTTCTTGTCGTCAGTGGCATGTTACTTTTATTTCCGTCTTTCCCTCAAGTGGCAAGCTCTACAAACGGGCGGCTTGTGGTCGGTGTCTTTTCCCATATCATATTTCCTTTCTCAGCTGTCAATACGATAGTTGATCCCTTCCCCAGTGAAACTGTGTTATTCCCCAGTGGAGTCGGATCCCTTTCTTTAACGAACTCGGGTATCCTTTCGTTTTTGTTTTATCCCCAGTCAGGTCATCTTTGCCGTCTTGCATCTGCATTTGCATCACGAGCATGTCACATTTTTTTGTTAGATCCAAAATTGGCGTACTCTGTATTTAAGTCCCTTCGACCCGTCGAATCCAAGACTTTATCTTCAAATCTCCGGACGAAGAGACTTAAATAGGGGCATCTGTCATACCCCAATTTTTGACCTAAAATTTATTTCTTACTCATCTTTTTAGTTCGGAATTTTTCGTCGTCTCAGACGAAATTTCGACAGGGAGATATTTTAAAATACCTTTTTTTTTTTTATTTCGTTCGGGTCCGTCTTTTTTGTTTTTATTATTATTCTTTTTATTTTATTTTATTTTTATCTTTCTTCTTTTAAATGTTTTTTTTATTTCATTTAACATCTTTATTTTCTTTTCTATTTATTTTATTAGTTTCCTTTTTTAATTTTTTGTCTTTAAATTGGTGGAGGAGACTTTTTGCTCAGGTTTAATTTGTCTTTAATTTGACATTTAAATTGGTGGAGAAGACTTTTTGCTCAGACTTAATTTTGTTTTTTAATTTGACATTTATTGATTGTTAAGGTCACTAATGGCAAATGGGTGTATAAGGCACTGAGCAATAATCAACAGAAGGGGGCCAATTTTACGAACAGAAAAACTCAAACCCTACACAAAAATCATCAGCACACAAACAGCTCCCTCCACCACTCAACCAAAACCGAACTCAAAAGGTGTTTGCCAATTTTTTTTTTATGTTTAGATCTAGCCCGTTTTAGAAGGATCTTGGAAAAAATAATTTGATTTTTGAAAGCTAGAGGGAAAAGGAATTTAGAAAAGTTAAAAAGTTTTGAAAAAACGAAAATTTTTTACCTCCGGCACGGTGGCGCCGCCGTCTAGGCCGGCAGCCACCGCGCCGGAGAACCACAGCTGGCCGTTTTTCTTTGAGAGAGAAGAGAGAGGATGAGGGAAGAAGAAAGAGTTACAGAGAGGGAGGAAAGTAGAAAATGGACAAAATCAGAAAAAATCTTTTAAATAGCAGACCCAACCTTCAGGCCCACACGGCCCAGCTTCCCTCTTCTGATTTTTCTCTCTTTCTACTCTTTACACCCTCCTTTCTGCTACTGCACCCCCCTTCCTTTTTTTTTCTTTGTTTCATTTCTATTTATTTTCTTGCATTTATTTTTTTAGTTTTTATTTATTGTCATGCATTTTATTACCTTCATTTTTAGCACATCATGCATTTTTATTTTTATTTTTTTTATTTGTTTCCCTTTTATTTCATGCATTTTCATTTTAGTTTTATTATTAGTGCATTTGCAATTTTATTTTTATTTATCATTTTGTCATTTTTATTTTTATTTTATTAGAATGTACTTAGGACCCATGTAAATATAAATGAGAATATGCACCGACACCCGCACTCTATTTATTTTGCTTTATGTCTTTTATTTTATTTTGCTTTACAAGGAAAAAATACAAAAAATATTAGGATAGTTTAATTTCAAAAGGGTTTCGTGGTGATCCAACGTCACCACAGAATTTCCTCGCATTTAGCTTTTAGTTTTTTTAGTCTTAGTTATTATTAAAAACAAAAACAACAAAAACATGCAAATAATCAAAATCACAAAAAAATCTTTTCTTAATAAACCTTGATTTTCAATCAAGTGTCCGTTTTTTTCTTTTATTTTCTTTAAAAAATCATTAATCCACTTTAATTACACTTTAATCATTTTCAAAATAAAAAAACACAAACCAATCCCATTTTGCCACTTGGCTTTTATTTTTAAAACCTTTTTAAACCAATAAAAAACACAAAACAAATCAAACGTCATTTTTACCCCGAACTACAAGGTTTTGATCCCTCACGGGTACGTAGGCAGAGGACCTTGTCCTTCCAAATCATAAAAAATACAAAAAAAAAACATTTTATTTTCCTTTCTCACTATTCTAATTCATTCTTTTCTTTTAAAAAAATAAATAAGCAAGTTATAGTCAAAATAAATAAATAAAATCAAGAGGTTCTCGTAGAGTACTACGAACGTTTAGGGTGCTAACACATTCCCTAAACGTAACTAACCCCCGAACCCTAATCTTTTAAAATGTGGTAATTTAGAACTTTTTCCCATTTTCTTTTGAAAAATTAAAAGTTCAGTCGTGAAATAAAATTAGTGAGTCAACGCTAATCAATAGCTTGATCTCCGAAAATCACCGCGACAGGGCATAAAAGCGTTGGTATCAAAGTCATAAATCAAGCATCGATAATGGTCTAATGATCATGATAAAAAGGATTCTAGTTTTAATCTCGTTTTAACGATATTATCACACATCACTCGACAATCTTATTCGTGTCCAAATAAAGTTGTGAGATCGATTGTATCGTTTAATGGACGATTTCCCAATCTATTAAACGATCCAAAAGCATTAAGCTTTGATGTATTAAGTGATTATCAAAACATAGTTCTATGTCTAAAACACTTGTTTTAATAGAAAGGACTTCTAAACTTAGATTTAAATGTATTTGTCAATAGCACTAAACCATAAATAAGATTGAATATCAAGAAAAACTTTCAATATATTATAAAAGACTAGAATCAAATATTTACATGATCAAATAGACTATATCTAGCTAGATTTATTACCTCTAATCCCAACAAAGGATGTTTAGTTGATCATTCTCATGTCAACTGTACAAAAGTAGGAGTAAAGATGAAGATCAATGATGGTTTTGATTTCTCAAAAACCCTTGAATGATCCAAACTTTGATTCCTTGTTTGTCCCTTGAAGTGCCCTTCTTTTAGCCCTATTCTCTGGTAATAATCTCTAGAATTTCGCTCAAAATGAAAGCAATACAATAGTAAGTTCTTAACCTAAAAGCTGTAAAAAGCTTTAAATACTAAGACTGATAAATACAATTTCGCTTAGCGATGCGTAACGTCGCTCAGCGAACATTCAAAACTGCCCAATGGATTTCTGCCACGTCATCTTCAGCATTAAACCGCCTTTGATGATTTCGCTGAGCGATCCATATTTCGCTGGGCGAAAACAGCTTCCCCTGTTTCAGAAATTCCCTGCCTCACTTCGCCAACCTTTCGCCAAGCAATCGCTGAGCGAAAGTGTCTTTCACTGTTCCAGCTGAACTCTCTGCCTACCTTCGCCAAGACCTCGCCAAGGTGTCGCTGAGTGAAAGTCTTCATGCTTTTCTTCATTAATTCTTAATATTTTCAGGTCCTGGCTTGCTTTTTCCTACACAAATGGGGAAGAATAAGATATACAAAGAATAATTGGCATTTATTCATAAATTCCATGCTTTTCCTAAGGTAACTTGCACAACAAGTAACTAAAAAGCTTTGTAAAAGACATGGATTTAATCATATTTTGCCACTTATCATTTATATGCAACCAAGTAAAGAAACCCTAACTCAAAACAATATCGATTGTTGAATGGTTCGAGATAGCGCACCTAATCCCTGAGGAGACGATAATTGAAAAATACTTACTTTTGTTACTCAACTAACAAAATGGCGTCGTTGCCGGGGATTAGTGTTTAGAGATTTTGAACATCGCAATAATTGGTATTGTTGTGAGCTTTTGTATATATCGTGTTAATATTTTTCATTTCTTTTGTACATTATAATCTGTGTGTGCATTAACCCTCTTTGTTATGCAAAGAAAATTTTCTCGTTAGTTACACTTGTTTCAGATTCTCAACATTGAAAGAAATCATGCATGATCATCATGATTATTTCAACCTCTATAATCCATTTGAGTATGAAACTTATCAACAATTTCAACAATATCCATTTGAAGATGAACACATGTTAAGAACGGAAAATATTTTGAATTTGTTCATGCAACAATCCATGATCAATATGCAAAATACCGACCAAAGATTGAGAGCGTTATCAATCCAATTGGAACTTTTGCAAGTGCAATTAAATTTTTCATCAAGAGTCATGGATGTTCAGACCAACAATCAATCCGTTTTGGAATTCGGAGAGATTGTTGAAGACGATGTTAATGAGAGTGAGGAAGAGACGATGTTTGAAGGATGTGGTATAAGAACATTAGTGGAAGAATTAGAGATACCACACAAATTTGAACTTCCTCAAGAAATGTCAAATTCTGAAGAGGCCAGCGTTGTTGATAGTGAAGAAGAGATGGATATTGAGAAGACGGAACAGTTTCTTAACAAGGAAGAAACTTGTAAAAAGGAGGGGATGCAAGTGAGCAAGGCGGAACTTGAGCTTGTACAAGATTGTATTTGTTCCTTGCTCAACTTACTCTGGATAGGGAGGTTATGGACTCCACATCAGCTATACTGCAAGTTCATGGAATTCCTCCCAAAACAAAGGAATACTAAGGTTGATGTGCTTTCAGTCTCATTTTGGCCACCCTAACGAATCAGGCGTCGAGCTAATGACGTTAACCAAGCGCTTGTTGGGAGGCAACCCAACTGTGTAGGTATGTTGTTTTTAATTTGTATTTTAGTAATGAACATCCATTCATGCATGTAGGGATAGTGGCAAATGCTGAAATTTTAATTTTTCTGTTATCTGTCATGGTCGCTACAACGATGAATTCCATCGCTATAGCGACGAGCTTCAGACTCTCCATCGCTATAGCGACAACTGGTCGCTTGTAGCGATGAGGTTCAGACTCACCATCGCTGTAGCGACGTCTGGTCGCTTGTAGCGATGGCAGAAAATCTGACAGTACAGTTACCAATGCCACTTTGAACCCCTTAACTTTCCCCCAACCACCCATTCACTTCCTTATCCGTTTTTCTTCCATTATTTCGCAACCCTAGTACACTTAGCATAACCATTTCCAGCTTATTTCATTTCTGCAAATTCGTATTCCATTTTCTGCATTTTTTTCGTTTTTTCTGCTAAATCCTTGCAAATCATCTCTGTTCCTTTGCTATCTTGTTAATCATCACATCCAGATATGATTTCGTATCCTTCTGTTTATATTTCTTAAGTTTTCATAGTGTATGAATGTGTTATGCATTTGTTAAGAAATTGACAGTTAGGGTTTTCAATTTTAGAAGTTAGGGTTTTACTCATTTGAAAAACCCATGTTAATCTATAGTTTAGGCTGTTAGAAATGAACGAAAATCACCAACAAACTAACCCATCATCTTCTTGTCCTATGAAAATCGTATTTTGAAAAAACCCATTTTGTAAAAATTCAAAATAAAATTGGGTGTTTGATGATTAGGAAGTTTTGATGATTTTGATTCATTTGTTTTAGCTTTACCTTTGATTACTAGTGCCACAAGCTGTTTAGATGTGAGAAAAATCAAGATTTTGAAAATGGGTTTCATGGCTACATGTCGCTTGTAGCCAGAAACCAGCAACAATTTCTGGGCTTCATCGCTACAAGCGACCAATCCTGTCGCTGTAGCGACGAAGACCAGAACCAGTTTTATTTTTTCTTCATTTCTAATTCTGACTTGCATTCCTATTTGTTTTGTCTGTTTAATTTTATTCTGTAGGTATGGCACCCAAATCATATTCCAAGAGGGGAAGAACTATGATGTGAGTAAGGCCTCGGGAAAACCATATAGAGCCTTTAGGGATGATATGAATACCCCTGCTCAAGTAATCCTAACACTTATCTTGTATGATATCCGGCCCAAATCCCATACCTCTTCCACCACTCTTAACGTCACACCCCTTCTTTACTATATCCTTAGCAACCAGCAGGTTGATGTTGCAAGGATCATTGCCAATGAATTAAGGGTTGTGGCTGAAAGTGGTATCTTGCCACCTGCAAAGCCAAAGTGCCCATTACCTTTTCCAGGCTTAATCATGGGACTTTGCATGAAGGCAAGAATCCACATGCCGAGTCAAGTTGACGAGGAAATAAAGAATCCTATTGATGATAGATACATCAATAGGTATTGTTCTTACAAGACCACCCCCTCTTCTGCTGGACCCTCTTCTTCTGCTGGACCATCCTCTGTACCACCCCCTGCACCCCAAGAACCAAGCCACCCTCAACCCCCGACCTTTCCACCTTTAGATTTTTCGAGTTGGGACCCATACCATATGACTGCATATTCTCACATTATGGCTCAGAATGAGTCAAATCATAGAGCCTTGACGACTATGCAGAGCCATATGCATGAGGCGGGCTACTCTACCTGGACTCCGGATTACTTTCAGGAGCACATTGAATGGCCTGGGGACAGGCCATTTTATTCTGGAGGGGCGAGTGCAGCTGCACCTGGTGGTGATGATGCAGCTGGTGGTGATGACGACGATGATGACTCCTCTGAGGGCACACAGAGCATCGATCATGAGGCTGCAGATCTGATGGAGTCAGACTGAGATTCTTTGCAAGCTGCAACAGTTTCTTATTTCTTTCATTTTATTTTTATTTGAACAATTTTAATTTGCTTTGTACTATTTAACTTTGTTTATGTTTATGTACTTTGGATAATTTTACTTTGGTTATTATGTTTATTATATTATGTTTAATTTCAAAATTTTGTTATTTATTTTTTTAATTTTACCCAACAAATGGAAAGAAAGATAATCAAAGATTCAAAAGCTATATGCTTGATTGAAAGCAAAGCATTGAGCTATGAATCAGGTGAGTGGTAATAATAGAAAGTAGTGATAAAGCACGTAGCTAAGGTACCCGTTTCTTGTTTTTCTAGGTATATTCTTGAATGTGAATCAGTCCTTTACACACAAATTTAATTTATTCAGTTTTACGCAAGCACATGTTTATGTTTGAACCATTTAGAACTAGCCAAAATGTGAGGAATCCTCAAAGTATGTGTATATATGCAGGAGACCGGCATTTTTTGTTTAACTCGATTGTTTTATGTTAAATCTAAATGTTGTTTTAAATTGTATGAAAGCATTGAAATGATCAAGGCATTTTTTGAATTTGAGTAGAAACACTTGACCAAATAGCCTACCATGTGAGAAGTGAGTATCTGTTAACCCCTTTGAGCCTATTGAATCAGAATTGTTAACTATGAACTGTCAACTTTCATAAGCTCAAATGCTTAATGAAATTGCCGGAGTTTGTAAAAAAATCCAGTTCATAGTTAACTCATTATTGAATTCTGATATTTTACTTTCATTTGAACCCTTATCCATCATGATTATTGACCTTTGCCAAAATGATAAAGGAACATTCGATTAGGGTATCATTGAACTAAGTTGGGGAGAAAAGGGAGGTTGTGTTTATGTCAAGTAATGGTGAATTGGTGTAATTGATCTTGACAACAAGAAAAAGAGAAAGAAAAAGAAAAAGAAAGGAAAAAAAAAGAAAGAAAAGCAAACCAAGAAAAAGAAAAGAGAAAAATAGAAAAGTTTGCAATAAATCAAAAAGTTGTCAAGATCAATCAAAGAAAAATTTGTAAATCACCAAGAGTTGTGTTTGAATAAGGAGGAAGTATGTAAATAGAATGAATGTTCCTCTTGCTTGGCCATTTGAATTCAATATCCCACATATGACAATTCTTTTGTAACCAAGCCAAATTACAACCCTTAAAGACCTTATGATCAATGCTTTTATGCTTTTAGAAATGATAATTAAATGGACACATAATTTGATCGGAATGTTAGCATATTTGCCGGATGAGTGTTCATAACCCTCACAATTGATTTTAATTTGTTCATCTACTTTATATGGAAGTGTGTTAGGTTTGGTTCAAATTTAAACATGTTGTTTGCTAAGAATTGTATGATTTGAGCTTTGTGTTTAGAACTATTTCACATTCATAGTATATATCTCGTTTAATGAGAAACTTAACTTTAGCTTGCGCAGTCACGTTTGAATCATTCATCTGATACTTGTTTTCTTCAAACTTTTGATTCTTTTGCTTATTGCTCAAAACTTTGGTTAAAGCTGTGAAAATTTCCTTTTGATTCTTTGGTTTGAGGACAAACCAAAAAGCTAAGTTGGGGAGAGTTTGATAAGTGCTTAAAAGTAGTTATCTTTTGATATATTTTAAGGCACTTATGTTACTTGTTTTGCAAGTTATCTTAGGATAAACTCATATTTTTGGTTAAATGTCAAATTTGTGATCCTATGTCTTACCCCATCTAATTATGCAGGAATTTCATGCTTGGACCTGAATTGAGCAAAGAAATATGAAGTTTTGATCAAAGCTCATCGCTACAAGCGCAAGCTTCCTCGCTACAAGCGAGCCTAGGCAGGGAAAAATAGAAGTTCATCGCTACAAGGGATGGATCGGTCGCTTCAAGCGACCTTAGGCAGGGAAATTTGAAGGTTTCATCGCTACAAGCGACAGATCTCGTCGATGTAGCGACCAAGGGCGGTTTAATGCTTTATGCTGACGTGGAGCATTCTCACTGGCCAAGACATCTGCCGTCGCTACAAGCGACCAGCTCATCGCTTGTAGCGAGCGTGTTAAAACTCAGTTTTATAAAAGCTTTTTAGCTCATTTTTTAATATATAACTTTGAGAGTTTTTACTTCCATTTGAGGATTGCTTTTTAATTCAGTTTAGTAATAGTTTAGGACTTAGTTTTTAGGGCTAGAAGCTATGATCTTCAAGGAGCAAAAGTGATTGGATTGTGGGATCAACCAAAGGCTTTGGGAAATCAAGACTTAGGCTATGATCTTCATCTTTTCTCTACTCTTTTGTATAGTTGTCATGAAAATGAACAACTAACTTCCCTTTGTTGGGATTGGAGGTATTCTTTCTAGCTTAGATGTAATCCATGATTACGTAAATATATGATTTTAGCAATTTATGTGTTTTTGTAGTTATTCTTGATTTTCATTCTCATGCTTGATTCAATTGTTATTGACAAATACTTTTGAATCTATGTTTAGAATAATCTTCTATCAAAATAAGAAAATCTAGAAATGGATTTGGGTTTTGATAATCGCACAAAGTTTCGGATCGTAATGCTTTCGGATTGTTTGATTGATTGGGAAATCATCGATTAGACGATACGATCGTTCTCACGATGTCATTTGGGAAATCAATGACGTTGTCGAGCGATACGTGATATTTTCGCTAAAACGCTAAAATTCATATGCATGATTTTTAGATTATATTCAATGCAAGATTGATGAACTCCTATTCCAACGCTTTTATTCCCTATTATTTGTCGTGTTATTTCCGCTTTTACATTACTTTAGTTTATATGCAACCAAGTAAAGAAACCCTAACAATATCGATTGTTGAATGGTTCGAGATAGCGCACCTAATCCCTGAGGAGACGATAATTGAAAAATACTTACTTTTGTTACTCAACTAACAGTATACAATTTTCAGAAACACTAGAATTTATTATATGGTTGTTGTTTAGAAATAATAAAAATATTTCACCTGTTATGATGTCTTCAGAAAGTTCAGTCTCCTCCATAAGTTGCAAGTCTTTAAAGTAAGTGAAAGACGGTTTCAACCAATTTTGGGAACAGATTAATGCTTCTGCCATTTCTTCCTTTAAAGAGCTCCTATATGTTTCTATAACTCTCCCCCCTGTGCTGAAAGCACTTTCTGAAGCAACAGTAGACACTGGAATGGCCAAAATATCTTTTGCCATGGTAGATAAAATGGGGTATTGACTTGAATTATTTTTCCACCACACAAGAATGTCAAAATTATCAGTACGTTTGACACAATTGCTGTTAATATACCCATCAAGCTCATTCTGTTGGTCAATTGAATTTTGCTCCTCCAAATGTTGGTCAAAAGCATTGGCCCTTGCCAAACGCGAAGGGCGGGCAGCAGCAGCTGCATTGGTTTCATCATGGGAAACATTTTCACCACCACTAGCAAGTGGTTGTCCATTGTTGACAGTTTGGTCATGGGCTTTCTTATACCAAGAGTACAGTTTATTTAGATTCTCCCTAATAGAACTAACCAACTCTTTGGCAAACACAGGTTTATCATAGTACATATCTTTATTAAAAACCCACTCAATATATCTCAACTTGTATCGCGGGTCAAAGATAGTACCAAAATACAAAAGATTGTTCATGTTAGCAATGTTCCCCCAATACTTGTTGTACTTAGCCATCATTTCCACACCAATAGATGCAAAAATTGAGTTCAAGTCCATAGTGGCACGCTTCAGCTCACAATAAATTGAGGACACTTGGTGAAAGGCTGTAAGTATACTCACATGTTGGGAGGTTGAAAACAGTTTGGTTGCCTCATAAAACAACTCCAAAAAAATAGAAAATGCTCTTGCATTCTCCCAATCATCACTCATTGGCGGACCAGCAGGTCCAAAGAATTCCCTATAACTAGAATCTTCGTCTTCAAGCTTTTCAAAAGCTACTTGAAACTTTTCAGCAGCCTCTAGCATCAAATATGTCGAGTTCCAACGAGTTGAAACATCAAGATACACCAGTTTTTTACTTGTTATTCCAGCAAATTTGATACACTCTTTAAACTTGGCAGCCCTATGGGGAGATGTTTTTACAAACCTAACAGCATCTCTGACGCTAGTAACGGACAAATGTTTATCTTTCAAACCATCCAAAACCACCAAATTCAAGATGTGAGAACAACACCTCATATGGAAACAAGACCCATCCCCCATCAGCCCATTCATTGTTTTAATCTTTTTTTTTCAAATATGCTACAACTACATCGTTAGATGATGCATTATCAACAGTTATAGTGGACACACATCTAATCCCCCAATCCCTTAGCACCTCTTCAATCTTCCTACCTACAATATCACCCTTGTGGTTTGGGATTACAGTGAAGCTGATTATTCTTTTTTGATACTTCCAATCATTATCCACAAAATGTGCCGTAAGGGTCAAGTAGTTAAGGTTTTGAACAGAAGTCCAACAATCGGTAGTAAGTGCTACCCTATTGCAGTCAGACTTAAAGAAAGCTTTTAGCTTTAGTTTTTCATCCAAGTATAACTGATAACAATCTCTGGTTACTGTCCTCCTAGAAGGAATATTAAACAAGGGTTGCATCGTATTACTGTAATGTTTAAATCCTTCTCCCTCAACTGTCCTAAATGGTTGCTCATCTAAAATTATATAGACTGCCAACGCCTTTCTACAAGCAAGTTGGTTAAATCTAGAGCTAACAGGAACCAAACCAGACCCTTCAACAGCTGGATATTTAAGAATAGTTTGGTTGGGGCCATTTTTCAAAAGACTTTGGAGAATATGACATTTTGTTATATGGGTGTTCAAGTTGGAGGTGCCATGAGTCCTAGGGTCACACTTGTATCTTTGGTGGCAGTGTTTACAAGCAGCGGTTGGTACATCACCTCACTATCAGGTAGTCTTATAAAGTGTTCCCAGCAAGGAGCAGTTTGTCTAGGACCATTTGCATCAGGCTTTCTCTTCTTTGATTGTTGAGTATTAGCTGGTTCAGGTTTAGCAGCTTGGGTTGATGCTGCTGCACCAGATACATTATTCACAAAAATTATGAAATAACCTTATCACTTAAATATTTATGAGGTGTGTGTTAAATATTTAAGGGTATGTATTAATGTTTAACAGTGTAATAATGTTTAAGGGTGTGTAATATAGTTTAAAGGGTGTTCATTAATCATTTAGCCCGACTTTAAGACCGTAATAATGTTTAAGGGTATATAATAAAGTTTTAAGCATGTATAGAAATCATTTAGCCCATACAACAAATTGTGCATCAAAGATATGGATAAACTAAACAAACATGAGCAAAAAAAAAACTCAGCAGCCATGACCATTAAAAATCATGAATAAATCAATGAATTGTGCATCAAAGATATGGATAAACTAAACAAACATGAGCAAAAAAAAAAAAACTCAGCAGCCATGACCATTAAAAATCATGAATAAATCAACAAACTGTGAATCAAAGACATGGATAAACTCATCAAACATTTAAAATTTAACATATAAGGCTGACTATCTAAAGGCTTGCATAAACTTAGAACAAAAAAGCATAAACTTACTGTCATCATTAACTTCTTGAGCTGCCACATTCCTTACTCCTTGACCTGCCACACTCCTTACTCCTTGACCTGCTGCATTCATTACTCCTTGCATGCTACTCGGTATTATGTCTTCTTGATTCATCTTTCCAAATCACAATATCAAAAAGTCAAGTTAGAAATCCAAATAAACACAAGCCTAAAACTATCAAAAAGATTCTTAATTATGATCAAACCACAATTCAACCACTATAAACTTTCCTCAAAATACAAAAAAAGCCATTAAAATAAATTACAAGTTACTTTCAACCGTATTTAAAGGAGATTCTTAATTATTTAGAGATGATTTCTATCAGAACACTAACAGCTTTGTATATCAGAACACTAACTGATTTTTAAAAGGCAAACGATTTCTACACAATTATTTGAGCATGAAACATGAATAGTAGAATTGTATATCAGAACACTATCAGCTTTGTATAGCATGAACTATTAACTGATGACATTATTTAGTAGAATTGGTTATGAAACATGATGCCCAGCAACCTTCTTAATAAACTGGAAAAAAAAACTTTGTTGAATAAATAAACTTCCATGTTTTCATAAATATTATACTTATAGAAAATAATAAGTTGGAAAACTGAAACTAAATCAACAAAAAATTCACTTACTTTGCCAAGCTGGAGTCAGCAGAGAGAGGTTCAATTATTTGTTTTTGAAGAACAAATCATACACAAAAATCAACAAACAACAATTAGACAAACACCAAGTGAAAATGAATTGAATAACAGTAAACATATCAAAAAGGAAGATTACCTCTTGGATCTGGACAATATTTAGAGCTGTAGAAGTTTTCTAAGCCAATAAGAAGAGAAAAAAACATAAAAATAATCATAAGTTAGTAATAAATTCATAATAAACTAAAAATGAAAACAACTACTTGTCTCTTTTATTAGAGGTCGATCAAATAGTTCAATCCGTTCTTGGCTGAAAATGAGAAACTATGGTACAAAATAAACATTCACAAATCACAATATCTTCGTATATTTTCTCTTCATATTTTATCACACAGAAGAGCATCTCATAAAAAAAAAGTACTATCATTTCAGTTCAGTGTATAAATATATACCAAAATAGGTCCTGTATACAACTCACTAAATGAAATCAAATGGCTTAAATCTTTGTAAGGTCACACAGTTAGATTGCACGAAATCCATTTCAATAGAAACGATTATTGCGTTTAGATCCAATGTTTTTTATTTCACTTTTAGTCATTTTAACATGCCTGCAGAATCTACACAAATGTTTTTTATTTTTTTCTTTATCCACTCACCTGACATATTCCATTTCTCCTCAAAATTTTACAGAGCTAGAAAACACACCACATACAATCAAAACCATCAAAAAATATTCTTCAACCCAGAATTTTTATTCCATAAATCTTCACATCTTTATTCTAAACCAAACAAGCTTTAAACTCATAAAAGCTCTTAATTCAATTTATGAAAAGCCATACTTATGAAAAACCAAACCCTGTTCCCTTTCAAAGAAAAAAAAACGAATTCGGGATGAAGCTAAAAAACACAGAGAACGAAACTAAAACCCAAATCATAACTTGAATCTAAATTCAATCGAAAGTTGAAGGGAAGTTGGAGAACATCGTACCTCAGGACAACAACACAACAAAACGCAAAAACGTGAAAGAATGAAAATTCAAAACCATAAGACTGAGCGAACAGATCCATTTCAATAGAAACCAAAACCTTACAGAGAAACGATTCAGATGAAGGTAAGGGAGGTGGAGATCGAACCTTTCACGTGTTCCGTAGCTTTCTCTCTGTCAATGTGAAGATTTTTTTTCTCCAAATCGAGCTCTAAAGATGATGATTCATGTTGGAAAGTGGTGATTCATGTTGGTAGTGGTGATTGAAGAGGAGGTTTTGAAGGTGAGGTGGTGGTTCGGGCTGCTAGGGTTTGGAATTGGATGAAGAAGAAACGGAACAGCGCTGCTAGCTAGGGTTATGAATGAAGCAGAACTGATAAAAATGACTATATATGCATACAAAATGACATCGTTCCGTTCCCTATATCAGCATTGTCGCGGTGATTTTTTGATATCAAGCTATTAATTAGCATTGACTCGCAATTTTAAGATTCACCACCGATCTTTTATTTTTCCGAGGAAAAGGGAGAAAGTTCGAAAATCCTATTTTTTAGAGATCAAAGGTCCGGGGGTTGGTTACGCAAAGGGAAGGTATTAGCACCCTAAACGTCTATAGTACTCTATAGGAACCTTTTGCTTATTTTTATCTTTATGCTAAAATTGATTATTTGTTTGTAAATAAATGCCTAAGTGTGAAAAGATTAAAGTGATGAGAATAAAAGAAAGAAAATATTTTTGTTATTTTGTTGATTTGGAAAGACAAAGTCTTTTGCCTACATACCCGAATGGGATCAAAATCATGTAGTTCGGGGTAAAAAGCCGAGTGATTGGTTTTGATGGATTTTAAAGTTTGAAAAAGAAGTTTAAGAAAGATAAGAGGCCGAAAAGGCATAGAAGATTAAAAAATGTGAGTTTGATTGATTTTAAATTGAAGAAAACAAGTTTTGATTGATTAAAAGTTGATTGAAATTTGATTAAGAAAGAAAGGATAAAAATTGATTTTTTTTGAAATTTTGATTATAAAATGTTTTTTGGATTTTGACTTTTTTTTGACTTTTTATGAAAATTTTGATTTAGTCCTAAGGTCCAGAGATTAAGTTATGCAGAGATAGGCCTGAAGCGCGCCGGATCCCTCAAAATGATGTTGGATCAAGTGAAGGTCCTTTTCCTCGGATACGGTCAAAATTACATTATCGTCCTCGACATAAAGCATAAAAAATAAATGTGAGTGTCGGTGCAGATTCTCATTTATATTTTTATTTACATTGGACCTAGATACATTCTAATGGCAATAAAATAAATGACAAAAATAATAAAATTGCATTAAAGTAAATATGCTAAAAAAGAAATAAAATATGCATGAGATGCAAAACAATAAATAAATATGGTGCATAAAATAAATAAAGAAAATAAAAATGCAAGACATAAAATAAATATGATGCTGGAAATAAAATAAAAATGCAAGACATAAAATAAACATGATGCTAAAAATAAAAATATGCAAGACATAAAATAAATATGATGCATAAAATAAAAGATAAAATAAAAATGTAAGGCAAAAAATAAATATGGTGCTGGAAAATAAAAATGCAAGGCATAAATAAATATGGTGCTGGAAAATAAATAAAGAAAATAAAATGCAAGACATAAAATTAAATATGAGGCATAAAATAAAAATGCAAGACATAAAATAAATATGATGCATAAAATAAAAAAAATAAAAAAAATAAAAATGCATGGGGTACTGGAAATTAAAGACAAGAAATAAAGTGCATGAAAAAATAAAAAAAATAAAAAATAAAAGTGCAAGAAAAAGAAATAAAAATAAAAAAGAATAGAGAAGAAGAAGGGGGGTGCAGAAAGGAAGAGGGGGGGTGAGAGTAGAAATCAGAAAGAAAAAAGCTGAAAAATGAGAAGTGGGCCGAGTGGGCTTAAGGCTGGTTGGGCTATAAATCTGTTTTTTTTTTCTTCAGATTTTTCTCATTTCACCACTTATCTTCTCTCTTGTAACATCCCGCTTTTAAGTATCAGTTATTAGTGTTATACACGATTAAGAAGCATGATCATTGATAGAATGAAGTAATGGCATTATTGTAATTCATGGAAGAAGGAGGATTGTTTTAAATGGAAAATAGATATTTTCCACTATCATTCTTCTACTTTCTTCTTCCTCATTCAAGTCAGCATATTTTCCCCCTCCTCCTCCAAGTCTCACGCCCCCAACCTCACTCACCATCATTCAATCTAACTCCAATCAAACCTAGAGAGAAAACACTTGCAAGGAAGCTTGAGTAGAAAGCTAGAATCAGTAAAAGAAAAGAGGAACAAGGAAGAACAAGAGAAGGGTTAAGCTAGGAGTGTTGTAGAGTTGTTGGAATCAAGTTTAATCTGCACCAAACTGAAGCTTAAGGTGAGCTCCACAGGGTTTAGAACCCATTTTATGTAAGCTAGCAAAGTTTTACAAGTTAAGAGTAGAATCTAGGAATTATGTCATAAATCTAATAGTTTGCTAATCCCATGTTCAAGCATGTTTTTATCTATTAATATGTCTTAGTAATTACTCCCATAAGCTGTTTGTATGTTTGGGAGTGTTTGGATTAGCCTAGGAAGCAAGAAATTGAACCCTGCAAATGTCAAAATCGGCCACCGATTTGGAGGATTCGGCCCCCGATTTCAAGACTCATTTTCTAAGTAACTTACGGCAAAAATCGGGCCCCGATTTAGGCCAATCGGCCGCCGATTTTGCTCTGCCCCAAACTCATGTTTTTCTTGATTTTAAGCAAGGTTTAAGATAGGATGGGTTAAGGGTACTATAATGGAAGATGATTACCCAACTTCTAGGTTATATGAGAGAAGTATATGAGCTAGTTTTGGGGTTTAACCCTTATGGAACAATGATAGGAACATGAGTTAGTTTATACAACAATAAGAATGATTTAAAGAATAAGCTTAGAACTTTTATAGGTTGAGCATTAAGAATGAATATTCAAAGATGCATTAGATATGCATAAGTCAAGTTATACATTATATGTATATGTATGTTTAAAGAATAAGAACAATTATTAAGATGACTTGATGTGTCTCTCGTATGCTCGCTAGTTAGTATACGAGGGGTTCCTGTGAAGTTACCGCCTTTAATGGCAGCCGGAACGGTGAAGTTACCGCTCGTGAGGGCAGCTACACATCCAAGTCTTAAAAGTTAATGTGTCTCCTGTCTGCTCGTCAGTTAGTATACAGGGGGTCCCCGTGAAGTTACCGCCTTAAATGGCAGCTGGGACGGTGAAGTTACCGCTCGCGAGAGCAGCCACACAAAGATAAGAGGAGTCCGGTGTTAGCCTGATATGATAGGAATTTTCACCGGTAAGAAGGGAGATGTACTTCGGGGTTACTCCACCCGGATGCACTCCGTAAAATGAACCAAGATAATGTAATGTTTGTTCAACCCTAACTTCTAACTTAAAGATGCTAAAGATGATTATGTATATTATATGTAATACGAGTTATGACGAATAGTTCCTAGTGAACGAGATGTGATCATAGGATGTCCCCAAGATTACTCCGTATAAGTTTAAGATTTAAGAATGGAATATGAAATGTATAAGTTAAGACTTGGCGATCATAGGTATCCCCAAGATCGCCGAGGTAGGCACGGCAACCCTAGGTTCCCTGAGGTTGCCAAACAGTAGGTAGGGTAGGAGCTCACTGAGACGTTATGTCTCATCCCTTTCCTTCTGGTGCAGGTTCTCCGCAGGTAGCACGACGCAAAGGTAAAGAGAAGGCTGTGGACTGAATGTGCTGCTTATGCTTTGTTATTATGGAAAATTGTATAAGAATGTTGTATTATGATGTATATTGTGGAAATGTTTGTATTGGATAACAAGTTGTATGATAAACTTATGAGTTGTATAATTATTTCCAACTTTTCTGTATTGTATTTAATGTATCCGGTACGAAATTTTAATACTCGTAAGAGATCCTAGGCAATCTCTCTATGGGTGTTACAATTTGGTATCAGAGCAGGTCGATTCAGACCGTGCCATGGGTCATTAAAGTACAATCCAAGTTTGTGGACCTCTTGGATCCAGGACATTATTCTAGATGTTATGTTCAGTTAAAACTGATCACTTTGACTTGTATATGACAGCTAGGATAAGATGTCTGGGAGAAGGAGAGGTAGACCTCGTACTAATCAAGCCAGTGACGAGAGTGGAGGACCCAGTCAGAATTCATGGGAACAGATGATGCAACAACAGCAGGCCTGGCAACAGCAATACCAAGAGCAACAAGCTCAGAATGCATTACAGTATCAGCAAATGATGCTGATGATGCAACAGCAATCTCAGCAACAGGCCCAAGCTCAACAACAATGGATGGAAATGATGCAACAAGGACAAGGTTTCCATCCACAGCCACCACCTCCTCCAGTAATTGGGAACCCCGTGTTCCGGGAGTATAACAGACATCACCCTCCGGAGTTTAACGGAGAAGGTGAACCTCAAGAAGCAAGAAAGTGGATTAAGCAGATGGAGAAGATCTTCAGAATGGCTGATTGTTCGGAAGAAGATAAAGTGGTCTATGCCACGAATCAACTCAGAGGCGCAGCAGAAGACTGGTGGGAATCTGCTCAGCGCAGGATGGAAGCCAATGGTGTAGAAGTGAATTGGGAGAATTTTAAAGGAGTGATGCTGGAAAAGTATTTACCTTTGTCTTACAAGGTAAAGAAGGAGCAAGAGTTCTTGGAATTGAAGCAAGGAAGTATGTCGGTTGCTGAGTTTACAAAGAAGTTTGAAGAGTTGTCCTACTATTCCACACACAACGAGTATGCTGAGAATGAAGTGTGGAAAATGAATCAGTATAAACGAGGCTTAAGAGGTGAGATTGATACTGCAGTGAGTCTCCAAAGAACTGCGAGTTACGATGAATTGGTACATGATAGCTTAGTGGTCGAAGCAGGACTTGCTAAAGCTTCAAAAGAAAGAGCGGCAGCTTATGAGAAGAAGAAGAGTAGAATGTCTGATAAGTACCATGACAAGCTTAAGCCAAAGGGATCTCCGCAAAGAGGAAAGCAATCTAGTCCGACCTCAGCGTTTTCTGCTTGCAGGAAATGTGGGAAGTCCCACAAAGGTGAATGTATGATGGGTATGGGTGTCTGCTACGGGTGTAAGCAACCTGGGCACTTCATACATGAATGTCCGAATAGACGTGGTAAAGGACCAGCTGAAGGAACGACTACTAGTAAGGGCAGGGTGTACTCCCTTGATGGTGCAAAGGCTCTAGCCAATGAAGATCTGATTGCCGATATGTGTTATCTTGGCTCATACCCAGTAAAAGTTCTTTTTGATTGTGGCGCTTCATGCTCTTTTATTTCATATAAATGTGTGGAGACGCTTCAATTACCTCTGTCTCCGTTGAATCCTCCTATGTTAGTATCCACCGCTACTGAAGGCGGAATTGAGGCGAGTTATGTCTGTGAAAACTGTCCTATCACTGTGTCAAGTAAAACTTACTATGTTGATCTAGTGTGTCTTCCGATGGAGCAACTTGACGTGATTTTAGGCATGGATTGGCTCTCTGCTAACCATGTGTATATTGGATGTTCAGAGAAAAGTATTTATATGCCGACCAGTGATACGGCAGAAGGTGTGGCTTTATCTGAATTGATTAACCGCACCCATCAGTTAATCCAATTTATTTGTGCTCAAGATAAGGGATTCTATGTGATGCTCACTGTGGCTTCGGACTCAGAGTTAAGCCCCGGTGATATTCCTATTGTAAATGAGTATTTAGATGTTTTCCCTTCAGAAGTAAATAGTTTGCCTCCAGAGCGTGAGGTGGAGTTCTCGATTGATTTAATTCCAGGAGCGGAGCCGGTATCTGTGGCACCGTATAGAATGTCGCCTACGGAACTTAAAGAACTGAAATCTCAGCTAGAAGATTTGATTCAGAAGCATTTTATCAGACCTAGTGTGTCACCTTGGGGTGCTCCAGTTTTGTTAGTCAAGAAAAAGGATGGAAGTATGAGGCTGTGTATTGACTACCGCCAACTCAATAAAGTGACTATCAAGAACAAGTATCCTCTTCCAAGGATTGATGATCTCCTGGATCAGCTCAAGGGAGCATCTGTGTTTTCTAAAATTGATCTTCGGTCAGGTTACCATCAAATCCGTATTAAGTCTTCAGATGTGTCTAAGACAGCGTTTCGAACGCGTTATGGGCACTATGAATTTTTAGTTATGCCTTTCGGTGTAACTAATGCTCCAGCAGTCTTTATGGATTACATGAACAGAATATTTCAGCCTTACCTTGATCAATTTGTGGTGATTTTCATAGATGACATCTTGATTTATTCCAAGGATTCCCAGGAGCATGCTCAGCACTTGAGAATTGTATTGGATGTCCTTAGAGACAAGCAGCTGTATGCTAAGTTTAGCAAGTGTGAGTTCTGGCTATCTGAGATTAAGTTTTTGGGTCACGTTATTTCTCAAGGAGGAGTAGCCGTTGATCCATCCAAAGTTGAAGCTGTACTAAGTTGGGAAAGACCCAAGAATGTAGCAGAGGTCAGGAGCTTTCTAGGCTTGGCAGGTTATTATCGAAGGTTTATTATGAAATTTTCTCAGATTGCCTTACCTTTGTCACGACTTACCAGAAAGGATGTACCATTTGTCTGGGACGAAGAATGTGAGGAAAGTTTCAGAGTTCTGAAAAGGAAGTTGACTAAAGCGCCAGTTTTGGCTATACCAGATCCTGAAAAGAGATACACCGTGTTTTGCGATGCATCCTCCAAGGGACTGGGAAGTGTACTTATGCAAGGTGAGAACGTGATTGCTTATGCATCTAGACAGCTCAAGACTCATGAGGAGAATTACCCCACTCATGACCTTGAGCTAGCAGCCATAATTTTTGCATTGAAGATATGGAGACATCATCTTTATGGAGCACAATTTGATTTGTTTAGCGATCATAAGAGTTTGAAGTATTTGTTTGATCAACGAGATTTGAATATGAGACAAAGACGATGGATGGAGTACTTGAAGGACTTTGATTTTGATCTGAAGTACCATCCAGGAAAAGCAAATGTGGTAGCTGATGCCTTGAGTAGAAAAGCCTTAGCTAAAGCTGAAGTAATGATGCATACATGTGGGTTGTATGAGAAATTTAGAGACCTTAATCTACATGTTACAAAGTTAGAAGGTGGCATCTTGCTGAACAAGATGGATATTATGTGTGACCTACGGTTTAGGATTGCACAAGCTCAATCTGTGGATATGGACCTTCAGAGGAAGGTTGGCCAAACAGGGTTTTCATGGGCACCAGATGGTGTGTTATTGTTTGAAGGAAGGATTTATGTACCGAATGACACGGAATTAAGAAGATTGATTTTAGAGGAAGCGCACAAGAGCAGTTTTAGTATTCATCCAGGTACCACCAAAATGTATCAAGATTTGAAAAGAGATTATTGGTGGCCTAGCATGAAAAGAGATGTTGCGGAGTTTGTGTCGCGATGTATTGTTTGTCAGCAGGTGAAGATTGAGCATCAAAGGCCTGCAGGAATGTTGGTACCTCTAGAAATTCCACAATGGAAATGGGAAGATATAACCATGGATTTTGTGAGTGGATTACCTCGAACGCAGCGAGGACATGACTCCATATGGGTAATAGTGGACCGGTTGACTAAGTCAGCTCATTTCTTGCCGGTTAAGACTACTTACCGAGCTTCTCAGTATGCCGAGTTGTTTATTTCGGAGATTGTGAAACTCCATGGTGTGCCAGCTAGTATTGTGTCTGATAGAGATCCCATTTTCACATCCCACTTTTGGAAAGCTTTTCAGAAAGCTTTGGGAACCAGATTAAAGATGAGCACGTCCCATCATCCTCAGACAGATGGACAATCCGAGAGGACTATTCAGACGTTAGAGGATATGTTACGTGCATGTATCCTAGAAGATGGAGGAAGTTGGAACGATCACCTACCATTGATTGAATTTTCTTATAATAACAGTTACCATTCTAGCATTGGGATGGCACCATATGAAGCCTTATATGGTAGGAAATGTAGAACCCCACTTTGCTGGGCTGAGGTTGGAGACAAAAGTATTTTGGGACCTGAAATAATACAGGAGACGACCTTAAAGATTAAATCCATTCAGGATAAAATGAGAACAGCTCAAAGTCGTCAGAAAAGTTATGCGGATAAGCGGCGAAGACCGTTAGAGTTTGAAGAAGGAGATCATGTATTCCTTAAAGTTACACCCAAGTTGGGGTTAAGAGGAGCGTTCAGAACGAAGAAGCTTTGTCCAAGGTATGTTGGACCATTTCAGATACTTCGACGTGTCGGTCCAGCAGCTTATCAGTTAGCGCTGCCACCGGCCATGTCAGGATTACACGATGTATTTCATGTCTCTCAGCTAAGGAAGTTCATTCCCGATCCTTTCCAACCAGTGGAACTGGACAGTATTGATTTAAGATCGGACTTGACTTTTCAACCTGAACCAGAGCAGATAATTGATCGTGATGTTAAGACTTTGCGGAACAAAGAAATTCCTATTGTTAAAGTTGTATGGAAAGGTTCTCCCGACGGCGAAGCGACGTGGGAGCTAGAGTCAGAAATGCAAGCAACCTATCCTCATTTGTTTTCAGGTAACTTCTAAATTTCGAGGACGAAATTTCTTTAAGGGGGGTAGATTGTAACATCCCGCTTTTAAGTATCAGTTATTAGTGTTATACACGATTAAGAAGCATGATCATTGATAGAATGAAGTAATGGCATTATTGTAATTCATGGAAGAAGGAGGATTGTTTTAAATGGAAAATAGATATTTTCCACTATCATTCTTCTACTTTCTTCTTCCTCATTCAAGTCAGCATATTTTCCCCCTCCTCCTCCAAGTCTCACGCCCCCAACCTCACTCACCATCATTCAATCTAACTCCAATCAAACCTAGAGAGAAAACACTTGCAAGGAAGCTTGAGTAGAAAGCTAGAATCAGTAAAAGAAAAGAGGAACAAGGAAGAACAAGAGAAGGGTTAAGCTAGGAGTGTTGTAGAGTTGTTGGAATCAAGTTTAATCTGCACCAAACTGAAGCTTAAGGTGAGCTCCACAGGGTTTAGAACCCATTTTATGTAAGCTAGCAAAGTTTTACAAGTTAAGAGTAGAATCTAGGAATTATGTCATAAATCTAATAGTTTGCTAATCCCATGTTCAAGCATGTTTTTATCTATTAATATGTCTTAGTAATTACTCCCATAAGCTGTTTGTATGTTTGGGAGTGTTTGGATTAGCCTAGGAAGCAAGAAATTGAACCCTGCAAATGTCAAAATCGGCCACCGATTTGGAGGATTCGGCCCCCGATTTCAAGACTCATTTTCTAAGTAACTTACGGCAAAAATCGGGCCCCGATTTAGGCCAATCGGCCGCCGATTTTGCTCTGCCCCAAACTCATGTTTTTCTTGATTTTAAGCAAGGTTTAAGATAGGATGGGTTAAGGGTACTATAATGGAAGATGATTACCCAACTTCTAGGTTATATGAGAGAAGTATATGAGCTAGTTTTGGGGTTTAACCCTTATGGAACAATGATAGGAACATGAGTTAGTTTATACAACAATAAGAATGATTTAAAGAATAAGCTTAGAACTTTTATAGGTTGAGCATTAAGAATGAATATTCAAAGATGCATTAGATATGCATAAGTCAAGTTATACATTATATGTATATGTATGTTTAAAGAATAAGAACAATTATTAAGATGACTTGATGTGTCTCTCGTATGCTCGCTAGTTAGTATACGAGGGGTTCCTGTGAAGTTACCGCCTTTAATGGCAGCCGGAACGGTGAAGTTACCGCTCGTGAGGGCAGCTACACATCCAAGTCTTAAAAGTTAATGTGTCTCCTGTCTGCTCGTCAGTTAGTATACAGGGGGTCCCCGTGAAGTTACCGCCTTAAATGGCAGCTGGGACGGTGAAGTTACCGCTCGCGAGAGCAGCCACACAAAGATAAGAGGAGTCCGGTGTTAGCCTGATATGATAGGAATTTTCACCGGTAAGAAGGGAGATGTACTTCGGGGTTACTCCACCCGGATGCACTCCGTAAAATGAACCAAGATAATGTAATGTTTGTTCAACCCTAACTTCTAACTTAAAGATGCTAAAGATGATTATGTATATTATATGTAATACGAGTTATGACGAATAGTTCCTAGTGAACGAGATGTGATCATAGGATGTCCCCAAGATTACTCCGTATAAGTTTAAGATTTAAGAATGGAATATGAAATGTATAAGTTAAGACTTGGCGATCATAGGTATCCCCAAGATCGCCGAGGTAGGCACGGCAACCCTAGGTTCCCTGAGGTTGCCAAACAGTAGGTAGGGTAGGAGCTCACTGAGACGTTATGTCTCATCCCTTTCCTTCTGGTGCAGGTTCTCCGCAGGTAGCACGACGCAAAGGTAAAGAGAAGGCTGTGGACTGAATGTGCTGCTTATGCTTTGTTATTATGGAAAATTGTATAAGAATGTTGTATTATGATGTATATTGTGGAAATGTTTGTATTGGATAACAAGTTGTATGATAAACTTATGAGTTGTATAATTATTTCCAACTTTTCTGTATTGTATTTAATGTATCCGGTACGAAATTTTAATACTCGTAAGAGATCCTAGGCAATCTCTCTATGGGTGTTACATCTCTCTTCTCACTCCACCTTCTCTCTTCACTCCTCCTTCTCTCTAGAACAGCCAGGCCGGAGAGGATTTCCGGCGCGGCGGCCGCCGGCGGCGCCACCGCGCCGGAGCGCTAAACTCTTCCTTTTTCAAATTTTTTTTACGTTTTATAACTTCCTTTTTCTTTGTGAAACCAAATCCGGACTTAGATTTTTGAAACACTCGCTAAAAACCCTAGATCTAAAAACGAAAACTACCTTTTCGCTGGATTTTGTTCGGTTCTGGACTTGAGTTGTGTTTGTGGTTTTGCGGTTCTGTTGTTGGGTTACGGTGGTGACCGAGTTGGTTTTGGGTTATGGGATTCGGATGAGTGGTCGGGTTTGTATGCGTGTGTATGTGTGGTTGGAATTTTGGTTGTGGCCGAGGTTGGTGGTAGAGATATGTGGTGGCCGAGTGTGTGTGTTGGTTGTTAGCGTGTGTGTGGGCTTGAGTACTGTTACGTGATGATGAGGGAGAGAAGAGAAGAAAGGAAAAATTTAGTTTTTTTGTTACCGGAAAGTGGCCGGTGTTGGTTGTTCACGGTGGATTTGAGGGTGGCTGATGGTGGTTCTGTGTATTGACTCTCTGACACGTTTTCTGACCCCCTGAATAGTACCATTAATGGTACTATTTATAGTAAAAAAAAAAAGAATGGACAAAAGGACTAAAACGCCCCTCTGGGCCTGGACAGAAATGGACTGAAATTGGACTAAAAAAAACTAAAATAAAATAAAATAAAAACGAAAATGAAAAGAAAAAACTAATAAAAGAGATTGAAAAAAAAGGAATAAACAAAAAAGAAATTAAAAAAAGGAAATAAATAAAATAAATAATAATAATAATAATAATAATAATAATAATAAAATGAAAACGGTCGCCTTCGGAACAAAAAATGAGGTATTTTAAAATACCTCCCTGCCGAAATTTCGTCTGAAACGACGAAAATTTCTGGCCTAAAAGACAAGAGAAACGAATTAAAAACGGGTCAAAAATGGGGTATGACAGATGCCCCTATTTAAGTTTCTTCGTTACGGAGATTTAAAAGTGAAATTTTAAATTGACGGGTCGAAGAGACTTAAATACAGAGTACACCATTTTTGACCAATTTCAACTGCAAAATGCTATGAATGCAATGCTATGCATGTAATGCTATGCGAATATTCGCGATGCAAGTATGAATGCAAGACGGCAAAGATGGCTCAACTGGGGATAACAAAACAAAAGGATACCCGAGTCTGTTAAAGAACGGGGTCCGACTCCACTGGGGATAACATGGTTTCACTGGGGATAAATGTAAGTTGTCTATTATCGCACTAATTCAGAACGATAGCCTAACAAAGACAAAGACCGACGCTACCTACTATCGTGTAAATGATAGCTTAAAAAAGGTGAAAGAAGGAGACACTGTCTACTATCAACCAAGATGATAGCTTAAAGAAGACAGATGACATGTATTACCTACTATCGTGTATTGATAGCTTAAAAAAGGTAATAGAAGGAGACACTGTCTACTATCAACAAAGATGATAGCTTAAAGAAGACAGATGACATGTGTGCGCACCTCTTTTTTTTCCTGAGAAAAAGACGCGCAAATCCTCCGAGGTCGTTCGTGAACGCTCGGAGGGTCTTGGTGAAGCCGCCACCAAAGTTTTTGTGTAAAGGGAACGTTGATAAACCCTTAAGTTTTTTTTGTTTAAAGGGAAACGATAATAAAACCCTTTGACGATGAGGAAAGGATGGTCATCGCAACCATTGTCGGGTTCGGGAGTCGATTACGCAAGGGGAAGGTATTAGCACCCCTCACGTCCGTTGTACTCAACGGGAACCTTCTATTTGGCTAAAGCTTAAATTGTTTTTAAATGTTTTGCGCGCATGCTTATTTATGTCAAAATATAATAAAAAGGGGGGAAAAGAAAGAGATAAAAACAAACGAAAGAAAAAAAGTTTTTTTATTATTGCGCTTGACAAGATGTCGATCTTGCTCCTACGTATCTCCCGGTAGTCGGAGAATTCAAAGCGTACGTAGTTCTTTGGTAGAAAAACGTACATGTGTTGGTTAATTTTAAATGGACGATGTTTTAACCGAATTCTTGCGATTAAAAAGTAGCTTGTATGCTCGCGCTTGGGAGACTTATTAAGCGTTTGTTCGTGAATCGCATTAGAATTGTTAAAAGGTACGTCCGTTAGGGTGAAAGGTTCGAATTGGTCGCTATGGGACCGAGAGAGGTGCAATGGACTCATACAAGTCAATCATTGACCGAGTGGACTCCAACGAGTCGGGCGATTGTTCAATTGATCCACTGAGATCAAGAACAGGTACAATGGACTCGAACGAGTCGAACATTGACCGAGTGGACTCTAACGAGTCGAGGGATTGAGTCTAATGGCCACGGGGGACCAAAAGGTTTGGATTGACCACAAGGGGCCAAGATTTGGTTTGGTTAGGGTTGTACATATTGAAAATGGAATGACGATTGTCCGAACGACGAGACATACGTCACGCATTCGTACAATCGGGGCGATGGAGAGACATACGTCACACCATCCCTTTTTCATTCATGTTTTTGGGTTGAATCCTTTAGAAATCCCAAGTTATGTCAAAACATTTGGTTTGAAAACCCAAAATGGGAAGATTTAGCAATTTTGCTAGAAAACGCCTAAGTTCGTCTTATTTTGCGAAAAGCGAACGCATTTGGCGTATGTTCATGTTTGAGCTTTGAACATCATGAACAATATTTATTGTTCAAGTTTTGATTTGAAATGATGAACATAGCTGGTTTGTTCATATTGTTTTGAAAGTTTGAGAACATAACTTGTTTTACAAGTTATCCACAAAATGTGGTACGAACTTGCGAATTTTGTCAAAATTGTGCAAAATCCTTGTTATAGTTTGAAAAACATGGGTTTAAAAACTCTTAGGTTCTGAGCTCTTGGGCTAGAACCTCAAAAATTGGTCATTTGGACACAAAAACTCAGATTCTGAGTTCTATCATGGTCGCACTGCGACCATGACTTCGCACTGCGAAGCATGCGAATTTTTGAGTTCAGAAGCTGTTTCTGAACTTTTGTTCAGAAACAACTTCTGAACACACTCAGGACCTTTTAGGTGGGTGAAAAACTTTGAGTTTTTGGGATGAAAAAGGCTGGACAAACCAGTTTTGATGTTTTGAAAACCTTGGGATTTCTTTGAAATTCAAAAGGGTTTTTTTTAGAACCAAATGGTTTTGAACCAAAATTGCTATGCAAACACAATTGAAAATGCAATACAAAGCCTTAGAAACTTACAGAACTCCTTAGCAAAGCTCCAGCTGCAATGGATTTGAATTGGTTGAAGGCTTTCACAAAGGTTTTTGAAATGGGTGATGAACTTGAACTTTGTGATGCTTTGTGTTGGGTTGGTTTTTTTTTGGTTGTTTGTGAGTGTTTGTAAGCTGAAATGAGTAGAGTTTCTGCTCTTGAAAATGCTGTTCTTCGTTAGTTTTTTTTGAACCTTGGGCATTGCCTTCTATTTATAGGCCAAAATCAAATCTATTTCATCATTAGCAAATCCCAAAATTCAGCTGATTTGTGGCTAGGATCAAGCTGAATCCCTTTGCATTAAATGCTAATGGATAGAGGCAACCTTGCCTTGTACCAAGGGGCAAGACTCAGCCTGATTTCAGCCACAAATTCCACCAATTCTAGAAGGTAATGATGAAGAACAAAGCTGAATTGCAATTGGCTAATGCTTGGGGATCAATCCTTGCAATCTCAATGGTTGATCAATAAAAACGTGCACTGTGATGTGCAGAGATTGAGGGATGAAAAAGGCTACTTATGGCTGGTGTGAGGGGTGAAAAGCTGCTGCAAAAACAGGGTAGGCACTCATGGCTTTTCAAGTGAGAAAATCCAGCTAGTTTGACTGGTTTTGGGGAAGCAAGCAGGAGGAAAGTCCTCAAGCAGGTGGCTGGCAACCTTGGGGTGGTTAACAGGTCACATGGGAGGGACTAGAGCTGCCCAAGGGCAAGCCCACTTGCTTGTCACATGCTAGGTTGGAAGAAAAAGCTTCCAACCTTGGCATTAATGGCAAGTCCTTCAATTCTGGTTTTGCTTGACCCAATTAGCCATGAATGCTACTTAAAATAATTATGGAAATGATATGCAACAAATTCTGGAATTAAATCAAAGAAACCAAAAATCTGCAGAAAAATCGCAGACTTCGCAGTGCGAAGTGAGCTTCGCAGTGCGAAGTCAGCATTTTTGAAATGTTGACTTTTTTGTTGACTTTTGTTGACTTTGACTTTTTCCCCTCTTTGATTTTTTTGTTTTTTTGTTTTAAAATGCTTAGGACAAAATTAGGGTACTACAACATGTATTACCTACTATCGTGTACTGATGGCTTAAAAAAGGTAATAGAATGAGACATTGTCTACTATCAACAAAGATGATAGCTTAAAGAAGACAGATGACATGTATTACCTACTATCGTGTACTGATAGCTTAAAAAAGGTAATAGAAGGAGACATTGTCTACTATCAACAAAGATGATAGCTTAAAGAAGACAGATGACATGTATTACCTACTATCGTGTATTGATAGCTTAAAAAAGGTAATAGAAGGAGACATTGTCTACTATCAACAAAGATGATAGCTTAAAAAAGACAGATGACATGTATTACCTACTATCGTGAATTGATAGCTTAAAAAAGGTAATAGAAGGAGACATTGTCTACTATCAACAAAGATGATAGCTTAAAGAAGACAGATGACATGTATTACCTACTATCGTGTATTGATAGCTTAAAAAAGGTAATAGAAGGAGACATTGTCTACTATCAACAAAGATGATAGCTTAAAAAAGACAGATGACATGTATTACCTACTATCGTGAATTGATAGCTTAAAAAAGGTAATAGAAGGAGACATTGTCTACTATCAACAAAGATGATAGCTTAAAGAAGACAGATGACATGTATTACCTACTATCGTGTATTGATAGCTTAAAAAAGGTAATAGAAGGAGACATGACCTTGCCTACTATCGGTGCGCGGATAGCTTAAAAAAGGCAGACAAAAAACTTTACCTACTACCATTGTGAGGGTAGCTTAAAGAAGGTAAAATGTAAATGTCAGCTGTTCGGGATGTTGCCGAACTGCCACTGACGACAAGAAACAAAGGTAAATGTCAGATGTTCAGGTTAATGCCGAACTGCCACTGACGACAAGAAAAAAAGGTAAACGTCAGCTATCCGGGTTATTGCCGAACTTGCCACTGACGACAAAAGACTGGATAAGACAATGCACAAGCTGTTTGTTAAGGAACTGCCACTTGGCGAAAAGAGAGTGACATCTCAGGACCAGACACACTAGGGATGACACTTGGGGAGAAAATGGGTTACAAATTATTCATGATTGATTGATATGGAAAGATATTCAAAACAAGACTCAGGGTGGTTAATGCAACCATGTATGAATGATGTTGTCTGTATTGTATATGCATGAATGTGTATATGCATGAATGTATGAATGCATGAATGAAGACACGACTTGTATGACTGTATGGAGGATTGACTTGTATGATTGTATGAAAGACTGACTTGTATGATTGTATGAAAGACTGACTTGTATGATTGTATGAGGGATTGACTTGATGAGACAAGATTGGACGGATAAGATGGAAAGTGACCCGACGTCGCATCACAAACACTCGGTAATCTTCAATGGGGATGATGCCACTGGGGACATATCAAAACATTGATGGGGTAAAGCCCGCCATATGCAACAACTAAAGGGGAGTAAACACTTCTTGGGGAGAACGTGCTAATCCAAAACCTGGTAGAAGAATTGGTGCTTCTGTGGTCATGCTTATTTTTTTGTTTTTTTTTTCTTTGAATCCCTAATTTTTGCCTAGACCGCCCTTTCGGGTTTTCGATCCACCGGGAATATATTCTTTTTGTATGCCCCTAATTTTGCCTGGACCGCCCTTTCGGGTTTTCGGTCCACCGGGAATATATTCTTTTGTATGCCCCTAATTTTTGCCTGGACCGCCCTTTCGGGTTTTCGATTCACCGGGACGCTCATTTTTGCCTAAGCCGCCCTTTCGGGTTTTCGACTTACCGAGCTCTTTTCTTTTTCTCTTTCTCTTTTTTTTTCTCTTTTTTGTTTGTTTTTTTGTATTTTTTCTAAGCAATTGACCATGTTCAACCAGCAAAGTTTATCCGTTCTCAGGATGGCTGTTAACACACCCTTCCCTTATCCATGAGTTCAAAGAAAATGTGTTTGTTGTTTGTGCTTTTCAAAAAGACATGAAAAAAATATTTATGATTTTGAAAAAAAATTTGTTTCAAATGCTACCATCAAAAATAGAAGAAGTTTTTATAAACTGAATAAATGGGAATTCCAAATGAAAGGCAATAGGCTCAAATTTATTTAAAAGAGTGGTGACCCGCCAATGGCATGGCTCCACGGATCTTACAAAGTTTGGAAAATGGTAAGTATAAATTGAAGGTACATTGAACACAATAACCGCTATTCTCCCTGACAACTTTGAATTCCACTGTTTGGATGCTTCAGATTCAGAGCCTCTTTGACATTTTATGTGCCCCAAGTGAATAAAGGCCAGCTCAATGCAGTTACCTTGTCTTTTGATCCTTAACTTTTGCATAGATCGCCCTTTCGGGTTTTCGACCTATCAGGATGATTATTTTCTGTTTTATGTCTCTAATTTTTGCCTGGACCGCCCTTTCGGGTTTTTGATCCACCGAGACGCTCATTTTTGCCTAAGCCGCCCTTTCGGGTTTTCGACTTACCGAGCTGTTCTTTTATTTTTAGACAAAGTATTCCTTGACTGCATCCGCATTCACAGGACGAGGGAGCTCATCACTGTCCATAGTCGTAAGAATCAAAGCGCCACCGGAGAAAGCTCTCTTGACGACATATGGGCCTTCGTAATTAGGCGTCCACTTGCCCCTGGAATCAGGTTGGAAAGATAAAACCCTCTTGAGCACAAGATCTCCTTCTTTGAATTCGCGGGGATGAACTTTCTTGTCAAAAGCTTGTTTCATCCTTTTTGATATAAGTGCTCATGGCACAAGGCCTTCATGCGTTTCTTTTGTTTTGACATCATTCATCCTCCGATAACTTGGGTTCCATCAGAACTTTCATACCGTATACCAAAGAGAAAGGGGTTGCCCCTGTTGAGGTACGCACTGAAGTACGATATCCATGTAAATCATACGGTAACATCTCATGCAAGTCCTTGTAGGTGGTTACCATCTTCTGCACCATCTTTTTGATGTATTTTTTCTTTGTTTTTTTTTGTTTTTGTTTTTTTTTTTGCTTTTGTTGTTTTTGTTTGATTTTTGCTCTTTTTTTTTTTGGTAGCTTCGATGGCACCATTCATCTGGAATTTTATCAGGAATACCGTAGCAGCAGTCCCTCGGAACTCAAGATTATCACTTCCAGTGCACCATCTTTTCATATTCTAGTAACAGAGAGATCTTTTCGAGAATCCCTTCATCCTCCTCCTCTTCAGCTTCGTAAACAAGGAACTCAAAGTCGGAAGGGAGCATAGGGTTACAGTGTTCAACGGGTTTATTGGTGTTTAAGCTTTTTATATGATTGATGATTGATTGATTTGAGAAAAGGAGTTAATGCATACATTTGAAAATGATTAAAAAGAAAACAAATAAAAGAAAGATAATTAACTTTTTTGGTTTTTTGTGTTACCATTTTCCAGAAAAAGCTAAGAATAATAAAAAACATAGTCAGGAACAAAAACGACTTCTCATTTGATGATGGAAATGCATGAAACAAAAAGCCCTAAAAAGTTCACTTTCGTCTCGGACGAAACGAAAGGAAATTTTTGAAAAAGACGAGACAACAAAACACATTACTTGGACCTATGAGTAACTTGAGGGAATGTCAACAGCGACCTAGTTGCGGTAAACTATGCCATGTGTTACAAAATTAACTGCCACCTTCTTCAACAGGGTGAGCTTCTGAACAATCTTGCACCAAATTAAAAGATGGAGTCCCATGGACAGGTAGTAGATTATCTTGCACACTGGAGTTCGACTCTTTGAAGGACAAGATGTTAGCCTGGATCAATTTCTGGACTTCGGCTTTCAAGGCATAACAATGCTCAACGTCATGACCGGGTGCCCCCTGATGGAAAGCACAAGAAAGATGAGGTCTATACCCCCTTGGCAATCTTTCAGGTACCTTAGGAGGTGCCTTAGTTTGAACAAGATTTTTATCAAGCAAAGCGGGGAGCAACTCTGCATATGCCATGGGGATTGGATCAAAATGCGATATCCGCTGAACCCGATTCTGTTGTCGAGGCTGTTGTTGATGCTGTTGCTGAGGCTGCTTATGGGCCACCATACTTACCTTTTGCTCTTTCTCTCCTGAGAAGCCATTCCCAAACTTCTTTGTACTGCTGGCACCAAAAGCACTTTCCATAACCAAGCGTCCTTCTCGGACTCCTTCCTCCAGACGCATTCCCATGTTAACCATCTCGGTGAAATCTGTCGGCGCACTGGCAACCATCCTCTCATAATAGAATTGACCAAGGGTCTTCAAGAAGATTTTGGTCATCTCTTTTTCTTCTAAAGGCGGGACAATCTGAGCTGCCACTTCCCTCCAGCGGTGAGCATACTCTTTGAATGTTTCTTTATCCTTCTGTGTCATCGCGCGGAGCTGGTCACGATCTGGGGCCATATCCAGATTATACTTATATTGGCGAATGAAAGCCTCACCAAGATCATTGAAAGTGCGGATGTTGGCACTGTCCAGGTTCATATACCATTTCAAAGCAGCACCAGTCAGACTATCCTGAAAGAAGTGGATAAGAAGCTTGTGATTATCAGCGTGCATAGACATCTTCCTCACGTACATCACCAGATGGCTACGTGGACACGAATTCCCCTTGTATTTTTCAAAGTCAGGGACCTTGAACTTAGGCGGTATTACGACGTCAGGAACCAAACAGAGTTCTCGAGCATCTTTGCCAAACAAATCTCTTCCACGGAGGGTTTCAATTTCCCGTTGCATTCCGTCAAACTTCCCTTGAAGCTCGTCTATCTTATCGAAGGCTCCAACACTTTCGGTATGAAAGATAGGCTCTGCCTCTTGCTGAGCAGTGTGGATAAGAGGGGTTGAATCAGGAAAGGTGAAGCAATGGTAGAGTGGTTGTTCAAGAGTAGTGACGAAAGGCTGAGGAACTGACGCCTGGGCTTGGGAAGCTAACAAAGCATTCATCATGGAGGTCAACTTCTCCATCCCCTCCCTGAGACTAGCTACCTCATCCCGGAGGTTTTGGTTTTCTTGCTCTAACAGATCCATTCTTTTTCTCTGATGTGCTCGAGTGTTGTGAATGCGATTCAGTTTGTGGAGAATTCGTCGGGCCACTTTCTTTGGACGGCGGCAGATTAACCTTTTATTGGCGAACAAAAAGTAAGACTCGATTTGGATAGTATGATGCATGATTATGCTTATGCAAAAAAAAGAGAAAGATTTGTTATTGAAGGGCTTGTCGAAGTAATTGTAAACATCGTAGTTTGAACGTTTCATTTAAAATATTACAAATTATCCCCTTTTTAGGAACAAAGCCAAGGGATATGCTCAGAAGTTCATCAGTAGAAATCTTAAAAAAGTCCCGATATTTCAAACTTGAGGATGCTAAGTGATCTCTCATAACGAGCTCGAGAAAATCTTCTGGACTAGTCACTAAAGATCTCAGCTTCCTTAAGTTTGTCAAATTTGGGCTTTTGAAGTTGTATTTCTGAGTGTTTCTCTTTGTGAAGTTCATTCCTACGATGTTTACAACAAAACTTGTCTAAGTCCTTAGATACTTGATGGAAAAAAAATTTATGAATGAATGCATGCATGCATGATTATGCTAAAGAGCGGAGAAAACATGGCGAGGTTAAGTCCATAATGTTGGAGTCAAGGGTAAACACTCCATTTGGTGAGGACTATTGTAACACCCATACTAACGTTAACTAGTATATTAGTATGTGCGTTAATCTGATATCGGATACATTAAAATTTACAATAATTAAAATATACAAACCTCTGAATGAGTACATTTTGCTCGTTTACATAAATGTCCAAATTTCATACATTACATGTTCATATACAAATATAAAATCTGTCAACCTCCTGAGCTTGCCTTGACGAGCATCTGCACTCCATCCAGTGTCTTCCTGAAGATCTTCATCTGAAAACCACTTGGCTGCCTGAAACCTGCACCAGAAGGATAGGGATGAGACATAATGTCTCCGTGAGCTCCTACCCTACCTACTGTTGGCAACCACGGGGGAAACCTAGGGTCGCCGTGCCTACCTCGGCAATCTTGGGGAAAACTACGATCGCCAAGTCTTATCTTTACTTATTTCGCGATCAAGGGGAAGAACTAGGATCGCTACATATCTTTATCTTTCTTATACTGTTCATGTTCCTAATCTTACGTGTTTCATACTCTATTCTTATCTTAGTCTTAAGCGTAGTGATCTTGGGGACATCCTATGATCACATCGCGTTCACTAGGAACTAATTTCCATGTCTCGTATTACATATAAAATATACGTATTCATTTCATTAAGTTAGAAGTTAGCGTTGAACAAACAATCATTATCTTGGTTCATTTTACGGAGTGCATCCGGGTGGAGTAACCCCGAAGTACATCTCCCATCATACCGGTGAAAATCCTATCATATCAGGCTAACACCGGACTCCTCTTATCTTTGTGTAGGCAACCCTCTCGGTGAAGCCCCATCCGGCATAATCCGGAGCCTGCTGGACACATCTTGCATGTAGACAACCCTCTCGGAGAAGTCCCATCCGGCGAATCCCGGAGCCTGCTGGACATGCTTAAATCTTTTAACATACGTGTGGACAATCCTCTCGGAAGAGTCCCATCCGGCGAATCCCGGAGTCTGATGAACACGTTTAATATCGTCTTGTAAATTACGTGTGGATAGCCCTTTCGGAGAAATCCCATCCGGCGAATTCCGGAGTCTGATGAACACGTGATCATATCATATTACATATTCGTATCGTATTCTTATACCTTAAGTGTTCTTTCATAAGTACTTAACCTATAAAGGTTCTAAGCTTAAACATTGTATCATTCTTGGTTTATCGTTCTCGTTCTCATTGCTCTTAGGCTTGCACATAATTAATTGAGTGCATGATATCATTGCTTAGAGAGATTAACCCCCATACTAACCTCTTAACCTTCCTATAATGGCTTAACAATCATAGTATATATCTCTTCTTTATATGCCTATCCTTATCCTAAATCAATCCAAACATTCCCAAAATAACACAAGCAATTCGGTGGCCGAATGGCTCAATTCGGTGGCCGATTTTCACCGAACCAAAAATGGGAAATTTGCTGTCAAATTCGGTGGCCGAATTTGAGCATTCGGTGGCCGAATTGCACTGTTCAAAACGTGAATTTTCACATTTCTTGGCTATTCCAGGCATAATCAAACATCAAAACAGCTTAGAGGTTTAATTGCTAAGGCTTATAGACAGATTACAACATGATTACCGATGAATTATCAAGCAAAAGGAGTTAGGATACAATTCCTTGCTTCCTAGGCCAACCAAACCATTCCAAACATACAAACAGCTTATGGGAATAATTACTAAGGTATAATGATAGGTAAAAACATACTTAGACATGAGATTAGCAAACTATTAGATTCATGGCATAATTCCTAAATTCTATTCTCAACTTGTAAAATTTACTAGCTTACACAAATCGGGTTCTAAACCCTGTGGAGCTCACCTCAACCATGCTAGCTTCTTTCCCAAGCTTTCCCCTTGCTTCTTCTCCAATCTTAGCTTAGGTTTTCCTTTCCTTCTTGTTCCATTCTTCCTTTCTCTTGTTCTAGTTTCACCAACCAAGCTTGCTTGCAAGTTTCTACCAAGAATTTCTTTAAGAGGTGTTGAATTGATGGAGAGGGAGATGAGGGAGAGGAGGGCGTGTGACATAAGGGGAAGGAGGGAAGAGAGGCTGAATGGGAAAGAGAGAGAAAGAGATGAGGATTGTATAGGAAAATATCTTGTTTCATGTTTAAATAATCTTCCTTTGCCTCTTAATTACTAAAATGCCATTGCTTGCTCTATAATCTTTAAACATCGACAACAGTCACTTATAAGCGGGTTATTACACTTACCACATAAATAACCCATTAACTGACAATTTACCAAATTGTCCTTTGCTTAAAACATTCCGATACATCGTCTCAATATTAATAATTGTTCGAGTCTTAGGTGGGATGTTACAATCTACCCCCCTTAAAGAAATTTCGTCCTCGAAATTTAGAATCCACTATCATACATGAATTAATCTCACATATTACTTCCTTCATAAGCTAAGACTCCGGTTCGTCTTACTCATCGGAACCCCTTAGATTCCAACTCTACAAATCGAATATATCCGACAATCTTTTCGTTGACTGGAATACTTGATGTGCATCACATAATTCTTGCGTAGCAGAATATGAAGTTATCCGAACTATCACATCCAACTTGTTGACTATATCCTTGTTCATACACTTCTTGTAACCCAACTTGAGTTATCCAATCCTAACACTTGTGCTGAATATTATAATCTCATCATAGTCCGCGTAATCTTATTTAGACGACATTGGGCTTTCTTATTATCCTCGGCGATTCTATTGATTTCTTATATTCGATCTTTGCCTTAAACAACGACATCCTACATATATGGTTTTTCCATTATTATACCATTCCTTAATGAGAATAAAATTACCGCACTACCTTCATTAGACAAATACAAGGGGGAGGCACCTTGGTGTATTACTTTCCATAATCTTAATCATTGCTTCCATCACGGAATTCCTTAAGGACTCGCGAAATCTTACTGATTACCCGCGTTCTGCTTCGATTGATCTACGACGTTACTCATCTTAATAACTTAAAAATCATTCTTCATACTAGGAGTTTGCCAATCTCCCATCGTTCTTGTCACAACTTAGTCTCGTTTTCTTGTCGTAGCATAATGTTTCTACATCGATAATTTCAACTCATAGAGGTCTAGTCCAAATGATGAGTAGCTTAAATCGTCTCACATATCATTACACAATATATTCCATAGCATATAACTTATATACATAAGCAAGCACGTGTACACTATATATTATCTCATCTTTGTCCGACTAACGGGACGTCATTCTTAACCTTAACATATTCGAAACACTACCACATCAATTGGAAATCTTTTCTTACTCTTATCTCATTCCGTAACATCCGGGATTTGCCTTTCAACTGGCTTGCCAGGTTTGCCCCGC
Source organism: Medicago ruthenica (assembly GCA_018208015.1). Classification (NCBI taxonomy): domain Eukaryota; kingdom Viridiplantae; phylum Streptophyta; class Magnoliopsida; order Fabales; family Fabaceae; genus Medicago; species Medicago ruthenica. Next base: position 3,745,872 of record CM031377.1, on the reverse strand, counting down.
CAATGTTACTCATGCTTATTCTTAAGTATACAACAACCTATAACGTAAATTTATGGTTACAATTCATCGGCTTCCCAAACTTATTTCTCGTCCTGGACGTCGAATTCAAGATTCTTATTTCCAACAGAAAACTCTACTTGATTGCTACCTATATAGCACACTCAGTCTTTAATCCTTTAGTCATAACCTGAAATTACGCAGCCCTTTTACCGCGGACTACGAATAACTTTTAATCTTCGTAAAAGTTCTCCGTCCTTTTATGGTGAACATCAAGTTCAAAACTTCCGAAATCTTCGGCTAATATAGGTTAACATGACATGGTTACAACATGGAATTAAACTTACTCACCAATGCATTGTCGTTTCTAATCAAAGCCTCATTTCAATTATTTCATTCCTCATAGATTTCAAGGTTTAAGGTATTCATCAACTTAACTTCCATAACTCTCCATTAGAACTCGTGATACGCTCAAATCGCTTATACTTACCACTATCCTGTATAATAGGAATTAAACACTTAACATCTTCTCATACTTTAAGCCTCAGCTTAGCGTTGATTATTATATCATTCTTGGATTATCACTCCGCTGCGCCACTCTGATTTTAACACTCGAGTTAGCATCGGAGGAAGACTTCACTATTGACACATAAAATTCCATCGACCAATCTTTTACTTTATCACTTTGTAATCACTGTAACGAATTTGTCTGACGTTACCATTTCTCTTGGTCAGCTTTTCATGTAGAATCATTAAACATTGCGGTAACCCGACTGGAAATATATCTGAGGCAGTTTAAATTCATGTAATCCATTTGTGGCAACTTCTAAAACCACTTATAGCTTCTGAAGGTTCATACCTTTCATATGAGTCTTGTTACTATTCGCTCTTTCCTTATCCTTAATGATTTCATATCCATAATCTTCCCGGGACAACTTTGGTCTCCTTAGTTCTATCATGTCCCTTAAATTACCCTTGAGTTTCTACAGAACAATCTGTCCTGAAAAGTTCCATATTCTTACCGGTTCTCTAGAACGCCTAGACATAAGTTACGTCTCTTCGAGTGTCCGCTCAAACGATCTTAAACTTTTGCACATTACCATAATCTATTGGATTCCTCCAGTCACTTGTTACTGGATTCACAATCCAAAGCTCGATTCTTAACACCTGAGTAATTTTGCATATAGTTGAACAGCCAGAAGTCTATACTTTATTACCGTCCTCAGAACTTATCTACACGGGGTGATCTTCTTTCAGCTTCTTGAATATTCGTGGAAGAAAACTCTTCGGTTAAAAACATATAACGCCGTTACTCTAATCACAATCTTAACATTTCATATAAAGGACGTTCTTCCATATAATAAATATCATATAATTTTCTCGGCTAAGATTCCGATTATCCTTCAAAACTGGTCTACTTTACTCTTGTGTTATCTTAAACTTGCATTTTCCAACCAATCGAGGAAATTCAATACGGTTCGTCCAATCAAGGGTGTTCAACTTAATTCGTCCATTAGTACACTAAATTCCAATCTAGCTTAGCTTGTTTCTAATCTTCTTACTATTGGGACACATCCAAATATCTGATTCCCGCTTGAGATGCACATATCTTATTATCATCACCTTTCATCCATCGTCTCTTCTTAATTCCCAAATCTAGCATTTATGGTTCGGGAGGTGCGGCTGATCCGATGAAGTTAAATTTACTTGTGATCCATGCTCAAAGACCACACTTGAGTGGTTAACTTCATCTGTCCAATAACTCACGTAATCCGTAATTATTTCTCTTAACTGTCCGGTAATTCATCATTTCATTTCTATAGGTTTGGTACTGCAATTCCTTAATTCTATACTTAGAATCGTTACTTAGTCCACACTTCACTTTAACTTCTCAAACTGCGGTTCCCGTCAAGGTTCTACGTCATTTCCTAGAGCATTCCATGATTCCTTAATCCTTATGTCTTCCGCAGACGAGGCATCGTCCAACTGGGTTGAGGCGCTTCACCTCAATGTTAAATATCCTTTATGTCTCTAAGACCTTGCCACTACCAGGCTTTGTCACTTTACAGTTTGATGGCCACCATTTGGCGTTGATTACTTCTTCGCTAAATCCGTCTTAGAATTCTGTCACCTTAATCTTTGCCCTTCATACACTTCATTCCTCCTTGGTCACATTCAGCTCTCAGACATTTATCCTAACTGTCATATACTAGATTGAGTTGATCAGGCTCAACTAGATGTGACCTTTAGAACAATATCCGGCACCCAATGGTCCCACTACTTTTATTGAAACTTTAATGACCCAAGGCACGGTCTGAATCGACCTGCTCTGATACCAATTGTAACACCCATACTAACGTTAACTAGTATATTAGTATGTGCGTTAATCTGATATCGGATACATTAAAATTTACAATAATTAAAATATACAAACCTCTGAATGAGTACATTTTGCTCGTTTACATAAATGTCCAAATTTCATACATTACATGTTCATATACAAATATAAAATCTGTCAACCTCCTGAGCTTGCCTTGACGAGCATCTGCACTCCATCCAGTGTCTTCCTGAAGATCTTCATCTGAAAACCACTTGGCTGCCTGAAACCTGCACCAGAAGGATAGGGATGAGACATAATGTCTCCGTGAGCTCCTACCCTACCTACTGTTGGCAACCACGGGGGAAACCTAGGGTCGCCGTGCCTACCTCGGCAATCTTGGGGAAAACTACGATCGCCAAGTCTTATCTTTACTTATTTCGCGATCAAGGGGAAGAACTAGGATCGCTACATATCTTTATCTTTCTTATACTGTTCATGTTCCTAATCTTACGTGTTTCATACTCTATTCTTATCTTAGTCTTAAGCGTAGTGATCTTGGGGACATCCTATGATACATCGCGTTCACTAGGAACTAATTTCCATGTCTCGTATTACATATAAAATATACGTATTCATTTCATTAAGTTAGAAGTTAGCGTTGAACAAACAATCATTATCTTGGTTCATTTTACGGAGTGCATCCGGGTGGAGTAACCCCGAAGTACATCTCCCATCATACCGGTGAAAATCCTATCATATCAGGCTAACACCGGACTCCTCTTATCTTTGTGTAGGCAACCCTCTCGGTGAAGCCCCATCCGGCATAATCCGGAGCCTGCTGGACACATCTTGCATGTAGACAACCCTCTCGGAGAAGTCCCATCCGGCGAATCCCGGAGCCTGCTGGACATGCTTAAATCTTTTAACATACGTGTGGACAATCCTCTCGGAAGAGTCCCATCCGGCGAATCCCGGAGTCTGATGAACACGTTTAATATCGTCTTGTAAATTACGTGTGGATAGCCCTTTCGGAGAAATCCCATCCGGCGAATCCCGGAGTCTGATGAACACGTGATCATATCATATTACATATTCGTATCGTATTCTTATACCTTAAGTGTTCTTTCATAAGTACTTAACCTATAAAGGTTCTAAGCTTAAACATTGTATCATTCTTGGTTTATCGTTCTCGTTCTCATTGCTCTTAGGCTTGCACATAATTAATTGAGTGCATGATATCATTGCTTAGAGAGATTAACCCCCATACTAACCTCTTAACCTTCCTATAATGGCTTAACAATCATAGTATATATCTCTTCTTTATATGCCTATCCTTATCCTAAATCAATCCAAACATTCCCAAAATAACACAAGCAATTCGGTGGCCGAATGGCTCAATTCGGTGGCCGATTTTCACCGAACCAAAAATGGGAAATTTGCTGTCAAATTCGGTGGCCGAATTTGAGCATTCGGTGGCCGAATTGCACTGTTCAAAACGTGAATTTTCACATTTCTTGGCTATTCCAGGCATAATCAAACATCAAAACAGCTTAGAGGTTTAATTGCTAAGGCTTATAGACAGATTACAACATGATTACCGATGAATTATCAAGCAAAAGGAGTTAGGATACAATTCCTTGCTTCCTAGGCCAACCAAACCATTCCAAACATACAAACAGCTTATGGGAATAATTACTAAGGTATAATGATAGGTAAAAACATACTTAGACATGAGATTAGCAAACTATTAGATTCATGGCATAATTCCTAAATTCTATTCTCAACTTGTAAAATTTACTAGCTTACACAAATCGGGTTCTAAACCCTGTGGAGCTCACCTCAACCATGCTAGCTTCTTTCCCAAGCTTTCCCCTTGCTTCTTCTCCAATCTTAGCTTAGGTTTTCCTTTCCTTCTTGTTCCATTCTTCCTTTCTCTTGTTCTAGTTTCACCAACCAAGCTTGCTTGCAAGTTTCTACCAAGAATTTCTTTAAGAGGTGTTGAATTGATGGAGAGGGAGATGAGGGAGAGGAGGGCGTGTGACATAAGGGGAAGGAGGGAAGAGAGGCTGAATGGGAAAGAGAGAGAAAGAGATGAGGATTGTATAGGAAAATATCTTGTTTCATGTTTAAATAATCTTCCTTTGCCTCTTAATTACTAAAATGCCATTGCTTGCTCTATAATCTTTAAACATCGACAACAGTCACTTATAAGCGGGTTATTACACTTACCACATAAATAACCCATTAACTGACAATTTACCAAATTGTCCTTTGCTTAAAACATTCCGATACATCGTCTCAATATTAATAATTGTTCGAGTCTTAGGTGGGATGTTACAACTATGGTTTCATATGCACCTGTATTACGGGTTCTACCAAGTTCCCAAAGTCATTGACCACTTCCGAATATTGTCAGATTACGGGACTACTCCCGGTCCAACAACGTTCGTAGGAAAGTCTCGTTTGAGTGTAGTATCGCGTATCGACCAACTGAAGACTACTCTTGATTAGCCACCGCACTACGTCCTAAAAGGCCAAGATGGGTTAGGTAACTAAAGGTCCTCAACTTCATAGGTCACTTGAAAATATCAATGCCGAACACGACTACTCGTGCCAACATAGTAATACTTCCAAGATTCCTCCATTGAGCGGGGTTATCACATGTGCCACATCCGAAACTCACTGTCGGAAAGCCACTATGATTATACCACCATCCTATCTTATGTTTCCCTCAAGTCCGGGTGTAGGACTTATCTCACCACTCACGTGAAAAGATAAACACTTAAGCATATATTTACAAATACAAATAATAATAAAGCATAAAGATAAAGAAGAGCAAGATAGGTTTAACCCACTTAGGATTTGGCATTCCCCAGTGAAGTCGCCATTTTTCTGTCGCGGTGATTTTTGGATATCAAGCTATTAATTAGCATTGACTCGCAATTTTAAGATTCACCACCGATCTTTTATTTTTCCGAGGAAAAGGGAGAAAGTTCGAAAACCCTATTTTTTAGAGATCAAAGGTCCGGGGGTTGGTTACGCAAAGGGAAGGTATTAGCACCCTAAACGTCTATAGTACTCTATAGGAACCTTTTGCTTATTTTTATCTTTATGCTAAAATTGATTATTTGTTTGTAAATAAATGCCTAAGTGTGAAAAGATTAAAGTGATGAGAATAAAAGAAAGAAAATGTTTTTGTTATTTTGTTGATTTGGAAAGACAAAGTCTTTTGCCTACATACCCGAATGTGATCAAAATCATGTAGTTCGGGGTAAAAAGCCGAGTGATTGGTTTTGATGGATTTTAAAGTTTGAAAAAGAAGTTTAAGAAAGATAAGAGGCCGAAAAGGCATAGAAGATTAAAAAATGTGAGTTTGATTGATTTTAAATTGAAGAAAACAAGTTTTGATTGATTAAAAGTTGATTGAAATTTGATTAAGAAAGAAAGGATAAAAATTGATTTTTTTTGAAATTTTGATTATAAAATGTTTTTTGGATTTTGACTTTTTTTTGACTTTTTATGAAAATTTTGATTTAGTCCTAAGGTCCAGAGATTAAGTTATGCAGAGATAGGCCTGAAGCGCGCCGGATCCCTCAAAATGACGTTGGATCAAGTGAGGGTCCTTTTCCTCGGATACGGTCAAAATTACATTATCGTCCTCGACATAAAGCATAAAAAATAAATGTGAGTGTCGGTGCAGATTCTCATTTATATTTTTATTTACATTGGACCTAGATACATTCTAATGACAATAAAATAAATGACAAAAATAATAAAATTGCATTAAAGTAAATATGCTAAAAAAGAAATAAAATATGCATGAGATGCAAAACAATAAATAAATATGGTGCATAAAATAAATAAAGAAAATAAAAATGCAAGACATAAAATAAATATGATGCTGGAAATAAAATAAAAATGCAAGACATAAAATAAACATGATGCTAAAAATAAAAATATGCAAGACATAAAATAAATATGATGCATAAAATAAAAGATAAAATAAAAATGTAAGGCAAAAAATAAATATGGTGCTGGAAAATAAAAATGCAAGGCATAAATAAATATGGTGCTGGAAAATAAATAAAGAAAATAAAATGCAAGACATAAAATTAAATATGAGGCATAAAATAAAAATGCAAGACATAAAATAGATATGATGCATAAAATAAAAAAATAAAAAAAATAAAAATGCATGGGGTACTGGAAATTAAAGACAATAAATAAAGTGCATGAAAAAATAAAAAAATAAAAAATAAAAGTGCAAGAAAAAGAAATAAAAATAAAAAAGAATAGAGAAGAAGAAGGGGGGTGCAGAAAGGAAGAGGGGGGGGGGGGGTGAGAGTAGAAATCAGAAAGAAAAAAGCTGAAAAATGAGAAGTGGGCCGAGTGGGCTTAAGGCTGGTTGGGCTATAAATCTGTTTTTTTTCAGATTTTTCTCATTTCACCACTTATCTTCTCTCTCTTCTCACTCCACCTTCTCTCTTCACTCCTCCTTCTCTCTAGAACAGCCAGGCCGGAGAGGATTTCCGGCGCGGCGGCCGCCGGCGGCGCCACCGCGCCGGAGCGCTAAACTCCTCCTTTTTCAAAATTTTTTTACGTTTTATAACTTCCTTTTTCTTTGTGAAACCAAATCCGGACTTAGATTTTTGAAACACTCGCTAAAAACCCTAGATCTAAAAACGAAAACTACCTTTTCGCTGGGTTTTGTTCGGTTCTGGACTTGAGTTGTGTTTGTGGTTTTGCGGTTCTGTTGTTGGGTTACGGTGGTGACCGAGTTGGTTTTGGGTTATGGGATTCGGATGAGTGGTGGGGTTTGTATGCGTGTGTATGTGTGGCTGGAATTTTGGTTGTGGCCGAGGTTGGTGGTAGAGATATGTGGTGGCCGAGTGTGTGTGTTGGTTGTTAGCGTGTGTGTGGGCTTGAGTACTGTTACGTGATGATGAGGGAGAGAAGAGAAGAAAGGAAAAATTTAGTTTTTTTGTTACCGGAAAGTGGCCGGTGTTGGTTGTTCACGGTGGATTTGAGGGTGGCTGATGGTGGTTCTGTGTATTGACTCTCTAACACGTTTTCTGACCCCCTGAATAGTACCATTAATGGTACTATTTATAGTAAAAAAAAAGAATGGACAAAAGGACTAAAACGCCCCTCTGGGCCTGGACAGAAATGGACTGAAATTGGACTAAAAAAAAACTAAAATAAAAACAGTAAAATAAAATAAAATAAAAACGAAAATGAAAAGAAAAAACTAATAAAAGAGATTGAAAAAAAAAGGAATAAACAAAAAAGAAATTAAAAAAAGGAAATAAATAATAATAATAATAATAATAATAATAATAATAATAATAATAAAATGAAAACGGTCGCCTTCAGAACAAAAAATGAGGTATTTTAAAATACCTCCCTGCCGAAACTTCGTCTGAAACGACGAAAATTTCTGGCCTAAAAACAAGAGAAACGAATTAAAAACGGGTCAAAAATGGGGTATGACAAGCATTTAAAAAATAATAATTACTCTACTCGGGCGGGTCGGTCACCGAACGGTTGGGTTATCCTGAACCGTACCCGCCCGTCCAGAACCGAATGAACCCGGGTTTATCAACCTGCGGGTTTTGGACCCGACTTTAACCGATCCGTTTCTCTTTTTTTTTTTGCGGGTAATGCGGGTTGGGCCGGGTCGCGGGCCCTTGTCCACCCCTAGTAATGTACCATAGGAGATCCTCTTTACTTGAGCACCCTAGCCTAAGCCGATGTTACGTTACTTTTCCAGAACTTTCAGCTTGTACAAAATACTCATTACTGTAAATGTAGAGGGATCCACGCCCAGAGTAGGGCCCACGTGACATATTTAATCGTTTGACAAACACTGAAATCTTGGATAAATAAAATGAACTCGTGATCATGCATGGTAGTGCCAATATAGTTTTTAGGCACTGAAACAAAGTTTAGGCGAGGTCTTGAGTAAACACAGCACAATTAACCTTATACGGTAAAATAAGGAAAAAATGCAAAATGATTAATTTAGCCTTAATTGAATCTTTGGTCCCCCAACTTATTTATTGTTTTTAATTTGGTCTTATAACTCTAAATTTTTTCTGTTTGGTTCCTCAAATATACCTCTGTTAGTCAATAAAGTCCATGTCTGTTAACTTTAACCCTAAATGTCTATGGTGAACCAACATTATAGATGATCCACCATAGAACTCATTAATTTTGTTAATTTTAACCCTTTGATTTTTTTTGAAAATACAATCAATAGATCATACAAGTCTATTGTACTTTACAGTGAACAACCACCAACTACTCCCTCCGTTTCTTTTTAATTGTCACTTTTTTAGAAAAAATTTGTTCCTTTTTAACTGTCACTTTCAAAGTTCAATGCAACTTTAAATAATGTTTTACCAATTTTATCCTTAGTTATTTATTACGGAGAGAGAAATATATGAGATGATATATTAAATGAATAAGGTTATTATAGTAAAAGTATAAATTATTGTATCAAAAGTAGTGACATTTATTAATTGTCTTGGTTTGTGTAAAATGTCAAAAAGTGACAATTAAAAAGGAACGGAGGTAGTAATTTTTTTCAATTTTCTTCATCTTCTTCTCTAATTCCCTTCTTCATCTTCATCAACCTTCATAACACCAAACCCAGAAAAAAATAAAACAGACTTAAATTGGAATTAAATAAATTTAAAATAAATTAATAAATCTGAAAATGTATTTATTTATTTTTATGTAAAATCAATCCGTTGGAAATTGGAAATATTAGAACACTAATCTCAAACACATTATTTCTGCAAAATTATTTTGGGTGGAGGGAAGGGAAGAGCAGGAGGCGGAGAGGGAAGAGAGACAGGGAGAGGGAGAGGGGGGTGGGGGGAGCTGGAAAATTATTTTGGGTTATTACATAATATTTAAAATTTTGGAGTCAATCAATAATGTAAAAGAAATAAGGTAAGGGTCAAATGTGTATTAAATATATTACCGGATAACTTGCTATTGTGGGTAAAAACAACTTTTTGTATGATACACAAATTCATTCACTTGTGTAGGTTTAATGCCACCTTGGCTAAGGGTTGACCATGCCCGTAATTTGTTTTGTCAAGTAATCTAATAATTAAAATTCATCTTTTTTAAGGTGAATAAACGCGGTGTTTGGGGTTTAAACTCCGGTCCTTATATATATTATACATTGTCCCCAGTAACTGAGTTAAGTTCACGGAAACTGGTCTTGATTTTTTTTACTCGTGATTGAATATTTCCTACTCAGTTAACCATATATATATATATACCACGCATATGCCGTCTATTTACATGATAAGCATGGAAATGATGGTAATATTATTTCAATTTGCCAAGCTAATCTGATGTAGAGATCAAAGGAATAATATAATTGATTGTATTCACACGTCCTTCAAAAAAAATTGATTGTATTCACACGAAAAATAAAAATAAATAATCAATCTTTGCAGCTTTTTTATAAGTTTTCTCTTTTAGATGTAATCATATTTGTGACACTGTAAATTAGACATTTTTCACTCTCTGGTTTCAAAACTTAGTTCAATATGTTGAAGGAGATTAGTTTGATTTGTTAGACCTAACATTTATAGGTTTTTACGACTTTTTTCACTAACTCATCATCATAAGAAATAATATTTTACACAAGTAAGCGCTTCAATGTATTTTCACGAATTAGATACTTTGGATCCAATGTAGGACCAACCCTCGAGTTAACGAGATATCCAATTTTTTTTTATATATACGAGTTAAATTGTCTTTCAAATAAACGACTCCAAAAGTCGAACTCGTTTTCATTTTCTAGAGAGATATTTATGACTTTTTTTATAACTTGTTTAGAAATATAATCATACCCAAAAAATTATTTATCTATTTTTCATGAATAGGCCGGTCATGGGTGTATTTTGCATGTAAAGCTAAGCATGACAAAGCTTCCTTTGACCACATAATATGAATATGGACCACACGCGTGAAAGAATTAATTCAAGACCTTACTGGAAGGACATTTCAACAAAACATTATTTTTTAGGGACATTTCAACCAAACATATATACTGTTAAGATTAAGATAGTTCACAATTCTTAGAAATAAAGTAAATCGAAATGTTTATAAAAAAAAAATCGAGCTATATTTATACTACTAATAAAATGATACATAATTTTTTTGTGTAACGTATTTTCAATATAAATAAATTATCCATAAACAATTTTACTATTAATTCCATTAATTATGATTAATTCAGCTGCTATAAATATACATTTATTTGATGTCCATATTTAAATAGCATTGGTTATTGATATTCTAAAAAGAAGAAAAGAACATCTTATTAAAAAAAGGAAAATATGAACAATTTGCAAATTGCACTTTATAAAGAGGTACTCCTATATGCTAAAAATTTACCACGAGATGTAATAATATAGATATACCATAAATAACCATAGAAAAGCGGATAAGAAAACACGTTCTATTGATATCTAATAATGTGTCCATTTTATTCGGTGTGCCACCTTCAATTTGTACAAAAGCATTAATTAATTAAACAAACAAGTACTCATCAGCAGGGTATTTCTTTGATCGTTATGCACAAAAATAATGCAAGCTTGTCTTCGTGTACTACAATGGGGTTCTATTAGGGAAAACTTAAAGCATTTTCAATGATTTTTTTATTTATTTAACAGGGACTCAAACCTAAGTACATAAGAATTAACAAGATTTGACACATATTGTCTATGTTCACAAAATGACCCTAAGTACAATACTTCACTCAACAGTAAGGACGAACAATGATAGCTCTCATGTTTGACATAGTTGGGGATGCATAAACTCTTCACATGATCATAAGCTTAAAAATGTTTCAAGTCTTCACAAGCTATCCTATTTATAAAATCATAAATTTTTTTTGTCAAGTAGTCTAATGACTGGAGCTCACACATTTTAAATGGGAAGAAGTGGGGTGTCAGGGCTCGAACCCCGGCCCGTGTATATATTATGCATTGTCCCTACCAACTGAGCTAAGCTCACGGGGACATCATTTTTTTCTTTTGAAAAAAATACCTCTTATATTCCATTCTTTATATTATTTTTAATTGAAAATTTAAATTAATTTCCCAACCGTCGCAGCTATCCTTTGAACATCCCAAAACACCTTCATCCAACCTCTTCTTTGAAAATTTATTTCTCTTCTTGGCTTTCAAGCTTGTCACTTGTTTTATGAAATGACTCGGTGTGCTGACTTGTTAGCTAATAAGGGATGTTCATTGTTTATTTTATGGGATTCTATGAAGCCTGAATACAGATACGGGTGCGGGTACGATACGATACGCGTACACGGATATGCAAATTTTTTTTAATTTAGGATATGATACGACTAAGATATGTTGACAAAAATTTTATACTAAAACTCATATATGTGTAAAATACTTTAAGAAAACAAACATTGATCACTCTTTATTATTATTTTATTATAAAAGTCACAATTTTTTAAAAGCAATACATGTGATCAAAATAAAAAAATGAAAAATTTTCTTATAAACCATATATTATATTTTCATATGCTGAGATATCGAGAGAAACATCAATAAAAAACTCAACACAAATTTTATCTAATGTTGATTAATTGAATCACCTCTCTCTCATTACCTTCATCAACAAGAAATATAAATTTAAGTGGATCATCGAGAAACAATTATAATGATGCATATCTAAAGTTGAAACATACACATTTCTACTGAATTTTTACAACATTGTCTCACTTTTTTTACTCTTCATCTTTTCTAGGATACGTATATGTGAAATATTTTATAAGTATCTTTGTGTATCTGTGGAGCATCCTATATGTATCCGATAAAATATTTTTTAAAAATTAAAATAATTAATTCTGATACTTCGTGGGTACGTATCTGCGAGTATCCGTGGAGTATCGGTATCCGATACGTATCTGATACTGGTACGTCTTCGTTTTGGAATATCCGAACTTCATAGATTGGATTCAAGTTGATTTTATCGTTCATGTTTCCAGCCTTATTTTAGAAGATGACGTAAGATAATCTACCATAGAACTACATATTTTGGTTCTTAACAAAAAAAAAAAAACTACATATTTTGGTGCTTAAGTGAGTCATCACTTCTTATTTTCTATTTTTTTTAAATATTATTACTTGATAAATACTCAATATTTCCGACTTAGTATCTAAAAAAAATAAAAACTAGACTAGTCCCACCAATGACTTTATATAATTATGTAAGGTTAATATATTTTTTGTCTCTCTAAATAATTAAAATTTCATTTTTAACCCCCTACAAAATAAAATCGCATTTTTTAGTCCTTGTAAATTTTCCATCAGGAATTTTAGTCCCTATAAAATTTTCTATCAACATTTTTAGTACATGTAAAATTTTTCGTCATTATTTTTTGTCTTTAAAAATGCTAAAGAAAAATGTTACATGGACTAAAAACTGTTATTTTATTTTGTAGGGACTAAAAATAAAATTTTACATATTTATGTAGGACCCAAAAAAAAAGAGAGAGACGTGTTACTTATGTAACCATCCTTATTTAATATCCAACTTTTTTCATGCTAAAAATAAATAGATGAAACGTCTACCATTATAAATATTTAAGAGACTCTAATTTGCCTAATTTGATTTCGTAATTTAATTTTCTTTCAAAAAGCGTTAGCAATGCATATTGTTTCTCGTTTCTCTTTTTTGACAATTCCTCTATTACTATTCTTTCAAATGCAACCATATCATCGAGGGTTGAATGTTTCTGCTACATGTCCATGTTGTAACGGAGAAGATGAATCTATTTTTCACTTGTCTCATCCTTTGTCCATGAGCTGTTGCAGTATGGTATGGATGTGGCCCGACGTGTCTTCATTGTGCACTAATAATATCTCGAGTAATATGAGAGATATCATACAAATGTTATTCAGTAAGATAGAGAGTGTCGCCCCTATCATCATGTGGAAGCATATGGTGCACTCGCAACAAGTTGGTGTTTGATGGTATCCAACCAATAGTCTCAACTACAGTTTCAGCTGTTTATGCGCAATTGCAAGTTTCAGAGCAGACATTCGACAATACTATTTCAACCGCATTAGTTAGGCCCACTCATGAAGTATGTTGGCAGCATGGTGATAATGATACAATGGTTCTTAATGTAGATGACAACGCTTTAACTAACCCGGGTAAAGCAGGATATGGTGGATTGGTTAGGAATTTTGAGGGAAAATTTCAATTTGCCTTCTATGGTAGTGTGGGGTTGTCCAATATTTTGCATGCAGAAATTCATGCCCTTATGATTGGGATTAAGCTTTGCTGGGAGGCTGGTTATAAGAAACTGGTTTGTTTTTCTGACTCTCTTCATGTAGTGCACTTAGTGTCAAAGGAAGTGTCTATGCTTCATCACTATGCGAACCTATTGGAACTCATTCAGATGTATTTAGATAAAGAGTGAAATATTTTCATTCATCATATTTTTCGAAAAGGAAACACTTGCGCGGATATACTTGCAAAACTAGGTGCTAATCATTCGGAGTGGCTTGTGATGGTACATCAACCATTATCATGTCTATCAACAGCCTTACTAGCTGATGCTATGGTACTTTTTCTTTGCTTATTTTTCTTTTGTTTTTTTTTCCTTCTCTCTTATAACCAAAAAAAAATTCAACCATATCAAGCAACATAAAGGTTTTCTTTCATATATAAAGAATAGTTTTATCTTATGGAATTTCATTAAACTCTATTAATACTATGATCAGTCTATTATTATGACAGCTAAGCGTGATTAGGCAAATTTATTGTGAAACAAAAATCACGCATGGCAAAAACATAAATATACTACAGTGTTTCAACAGTTAAGTAGTTTTTTTGCAGTACAGTCCATAGTAATAAATTCACAGCTCACCTCTCACCATGCAATCAAAATAATATATAGTGAAAAAAGAATGGAAAAAAATTAATTACTGATAATAAGTCACATTCATAATCATACATAAGAGATGAGAACAATCCCAAAGAAGGAAGAGAACTTTATTACTAACCTTACATTACAGAATTGAAATTTCTGAAATTGATGTTTCTTTGTTTGTTTATTAGTAACACATTCTTATGAGTTGTAAGGTATCTATTACCTACCACTGATAACTCCACCCCTTCTTCTTCTTTTTCCTCATTATCATCACTCACAAAAAAAAAAATCATGTTTTTTTTCTTTAGATAGTTCCATTCTATCTTAGATTCATTCACATTTTCCACACCCCACATAAAGAATTTTCACCTATTTAGATATTGTTGTTTTTTCTGACAACTTCCTAGATTTGGGGTGTCAAAAAGATCCAATCTTTATGTTTTGTACCTTTGTTTGTCTCTCTTCACTCATGACAAAGTTGTTTCTGAGATCTGGGTTTTGAAGATTTTCACTAAAGGTAATTTTTTTTTTGTTAATTTTAATGTAATGTTTGTATTTTATGAATATGTTCAATTATGTGAGTTAATTGTTTATTTCATGTTTTGTAGGTGAATTATTATCAAGGTTTGTTTTTGAGAAATGGGTTCTAATCTGAATGCTGAATTATCAAAGAAAACTTCTTTTTTTGGTATAAAGGTTTGGGAAATTATTGCAATTGTAGTTGGTTTGTCAATTATAGTTATTCTCACTGTGTTATCAATTTGCCTTACTTCAAGAAAGAAATCTAGAAAAGCTAGGAACGAGATTCCTGTTACTGAGATACCAAATGTGTCAAAAGAAATCAAGGAAGTTAGGGTTGAACAAGTATCAACAAATGGATTTGCGCCTCGTGACGGAATACTTTTAACCATTCATGATAAATCTAGTGACAAGGAATCAGACAAAGTTATGGTTCATTTAGGTTTAGGGAAGAAGGTGAAGAATGGTGATAGTAGTAGTCATTCAGATTCATTTCATCAATACATCGAGAGAGATGGGGGTGGAGGGTCACATTCGCAATCAGGTGAAGAAGGTAGTTTGGGAACGGTTACTGTGTACAAACATTCTTCGGCTTCATACCCTATAACAGCTCCTTCGCCTTTATCTGGCCTTCCGGAATTCTCTCACTTAGGTTGGGGTCATTGGTTTACTTTGAGGGATCTTGAACTTGCTACAAACCGGTTTGCGAAAGAAAATGTACTTGGTGAAGGTGGTTATGGAGTTGTTTATAAGGGACAGTTGATCAATGGAAGTCCAGTTGCAGTTAAAAAGATACTCAATAATATGTGAGTTCCATTAGAATGCTGAGCCTAGTTACCTTAATCATGTTTTCCTTAGCACCTTTTTGGATTGACTTATTTAAGTTAATTTACTTACATAAGCTCTTGTGAGACTGTTTGGAAGAGCTTATGGAAACAACTTATGACATGTTCATAGTTGTTTTCAGCTTATTTCTATAAGCTCTCCATGATAGTCTATGAAAAACAATTTTACATTTTGTTCCAGAAATAGCTTATACATAAACCCTTTTACAATAGGCTCTTGTGCGTCTCCTTATTATTAGGCTGAAAATTCAACTTTTAAGTTGTTCTTTTGTTGGTATAACAGTGGTCAAGCAGAGAAAGAATTTAGAGTGGAAGTTGAAGCTATTGGTCATGTCAGACACAAAAACTTGGTTCGACTTTTGGGGTTCTGCGTCGAGGGAACTCACAGGTATCCATATTCTCAATTACAAAAGTATGACTGTATGAGTAGAATATCGTCAACACGTATGATTTTAAAATAATCTGCTTAGCTTTATTAAATAACTTTTGCCGGAATAAATGGTAATCATAATATGAATTGCAAGTACATTAATCTGACACATATTTTTCCTCATATATGGTATGTTTTCAGGATTCTAGTCTATGAGTATGTCAATAATGGAAACTTAGAGCAATGGCTTCATGGAGCCATGCGTCACCATGGCTATCTTACGTGGGAAGCACGCATCAAGATTCTCCTTGGCACAGCCAAAGCGTAAGCCTCTGCATCTATGCTTTTCGTTTTCTTTGTAGTCCTTGTATAAAGCAATATACTTGTTTCAGGCTTGCGTATTTGCACGAAGCAATTGAGCCAAAGGTGGTACACCGAGATATCAAGTCAAGCAACATATTAATTGACAATGATTTCAATGCTAAGGTTTCTGATTTTGGTCTGGCCAAATTACTGGGTGCTGGGAAGAGTCATGTCACAACTCGAGTTATGGGAACCTTTGGGTCAGTATTTTCTTGCTCTACCCTTGAGAGTGGTGAATTTTTCCCTTGCTAAGTATTGTTATACTATTTTTAAGAAAAATCAATTCTTATATGCTTTTTCTCTCTAAATTTTTGACAGATATGTGGCTCCTGAATATGCAAACACTGGCCTTCTAAATGAGAAGAGTGATGTTTATAGCTTTGGTGTTTTGCTATTGGAAGGAATCACTGGAAGAGATCCAGTTGATTATGGTCGTCCGGCAAATGAAGTGAGTAAACTAATATTATGTCTCTGGCACAAAATCCAGCTTGAAGTATGTGCGTTTGATTGCGTTGATTTACTTAATTATCCTGAAGTGTTAGATGTAAGCTTTATTTATTCAATATTGCACATTTGCGGCCTATCTTCACAAATGTTTCAAATATACTACACCTCATCCTTTTTCCGGTCAATTTGAGAATAAAAGTTGCTTCTATCAATATACTATTGAGAACATATTTGTTCATATTATTAGATACAATGTATACCATTATGTTTTCGATTGTCTGGTGCATGACTGATCTTATGATATTGATACGTGATTTTTAACCATAACATCATTGGGACGACGTTATGGTTAAAAATTGAGCTGTTAAATCGGAGTTAGGATTCAAAGTTAATTTTCACTTCTGAAGCGTTCCTTTCAAAAACAGTAAACACATGATAGTCTCAGCAAAGCGTTAGGATTCAAAGTTAACCTTCGCTTCTGAAGCATCCCTTTCAAAAACAGGAAACATGAACAACATTCTCAGGAATGCTAGTAACTATCATGTCTGTGTGTTTTTCGCTGTCCCTACTATTCTACTAGAGTTTGTTCCTTCTTGCTGTATACCTTTCAATGTTCACCAGCTAAGCTTTGTGGGTCACAGCTGCCTTCCTTTTTAACAACATTTTGAATGTTACAGATAAGGTGGCATATACATTGCAATGATTTTTTTTATTTTATTTTTTTATTTTTGCTCGAACAGCTAAACATTTCTCACTGTTCAACTACTACTATTATTACTATGACTATGAGGCACTCTTCTATAGAACAAAATCCATTACTGCGCACTTTTAAACTTATCCTGTGCTCTAACATAGTAATAGACAGTTGGCATCCTCTAGATTTAGTTTTAATTTGAGTCGTTAATGATTAGATCTAGTTTGACTATGAAGTCTATGAACTCTGGCCTAGCACCAAAAATTATTATCAGAGGATTAGTTTGTATAGAGGATTAATTTTGCTCCATTAATATTTATTATTAACAATAAATGTGCGTTTTTTGTTACTTATTTCTACATGGAAACTTTTTATCAATGGTTTTTATTGACCTTTACCGTGAAACGTCAATGCTCTTAGGTGAATCTAGTTGATTGGCTGAAAATGATGGTTGGAAATAGGAGATCAGAAGAAGTGGTTGACCCAAACATTGAGGTGAAGCCATCAACCAGAGCTTTGAAAAGGGCTCTCTTAACTGCTTTAAGATGTGTGGATCCAGATTCTGAGAAAAGACCCAAGATGAGCCAGGTTGTGCGTATGCTGGAGTCGGAGGAATACCCTTTAGCAAGAGAGGTTTGTTTTCCCCCCACTCCGTCATGAAATCATTAAAAGCTTACTAAGGTGACTGTGCTAATACTAAGCCAAGCTAGCGTGGCTTGTCGCAAGTGATAGCTTCCGAAAAATTTATGTTGTGGAGGCAACCCTCATACAACTTCTGATGGGATACCAACCATATAGTATTACAATATCATATATGTTGGCCGCTAATATATGTATGAGAGAGAGATTGAAATTGTTGGAAGGACAAAAGCGCCATCTTTATCATGATGGATTTGGATTGTGTGTAGTGTGACTGTTCGCAGTTATCCACATCTGGACTGTTTGATTAAGATTGGATGGTCCAGATTTCAATGCAGATTTTGCTTATGTTTTAAATAAAACATACCGAGCTTGAAATCTGGATCATCCGGTCTTTGATCAGACGGTCCTGATAGACTGTCCTGATGTGGTTGATTGTGTGCAGTCATGGGATTGTGACTGCACACAATCCAGATCCAAAGCTGTCCTACTTGTGATTCCACTATAAGACTTTTTTTTTTGTACAAGCTATAAGGCATGAAATTGGTGGAATTGTATAAAATATTGAACCGGCAAGTCAGGTGATCGAACTGTTTATTCATCGTCATAAAATTGTTATGTGAACAGTTTATTAGAACACAAAAGTTGTTATATTCTCATTCAGAAGATTAATCTTATAATTTTGGTTCATTGTTTCAAAATGAATTTACTGGCCTTTTATTTTTTCATTGTGTGGATGTTCAGGATCGAAGGCACAGGAGAAGAAATCAAGGGGGTAGTGCAGAAATTGACTCCCAGAGGGAATTTTCCGACACAGACAGGAGTGAGATTCAGAGTTCTAGAGAAGAGAGCAGAGGGTAACGGCACACACGACTCAAAGGCGGATTCTTTTTGAGAATCAATGGTTTACTGGGATGTATAAAGTGGTAGTTTTTGTTTTTTCGAGTAGCATTTTAGATTCTTGTTTTTCCCTTTTTATATGCTTGGGTTTTTGTTTTGGTCTGTCCTATTGTTTGTGTATGAAAGGGGGATGGTATTGGTAAGATAAGAACCCAATAAACTGGGTGTGTACATAATCGGATTACTTCTTAAATTTCCATTATTTGTTCTGTACTTCGGCATTTTTATTTAACAACAAAAAATTCACGTTTTTTTATATGGAAACACAAATTCTGGCGTCAAGGTTATATCATATACATTTTTTGAAAAGTGCTTTCTTCCTGGACAGTCGACAACAATAAAGTGCTTTCTTTATGGTGGTTGAAGGCAAAAAAAAAAAATGAGCATATTGCTTTTGATGGAGCAGCGCTTTTGTTTGTTTGGGTATTAAGTTAATTGTGTTTTTTATTTTGCTCTGTTTGTAAAATTGTAGTGTTCTACTCAAGTACATTTTTTTGCTGGATAGAATGTTTTTTGTTTGTTAATATATGTTTTATTTTGGCTGGTTAAAAAAAAATTAACATTCATATTCAAGTTTATATAAAAAAAAAAATCACATATACTATTTATTTTCTTTAATACAATGTACGTACAACTTTTCAACTTTTTATTCTCATTTTTTTCAGAGGTTTTTATTCTCAAGTTTAAATGTGAAATCTTTTATTCTCGACAATAAAACACAACTTTTTTTTTATCAAAACAATAAAACACAATTACCTCCCTCAAAAAATAAAAATAAAATACAACTACCAATAACTACTATTTTTTAAGGCTTTGTTTGGGAGTTTGGAGGGGAGGAGAAGGGAAGACTTTGGAGGGTGAGAAATATAGAGAAAAATGAAGAAATCTTTCATATTTTTTGAAAGAGTAGTTTTTTAGAGAATGATAAATTAATGTTTATGATTACTATATTTTTAATTTTAAGAATATTATAACAACATAGATAAAATTTGAAGAATTCATATAAACCCTTTAAAACCCTCTTCCAATACAATTTTTTAGTTTCCCCAAATGAGGAGAGTTCTGTATTATAAAGATTAATTAACCCCCAAAACTATTCCCTCCCATTTTCTTCTATGTGCTCATTCCTTTTATAAATTATAAGCAATGTTTTTTTTATGAAATTTTGATTTAAAATTATATATATATAGATGTTTGTGAGTTTTTTTAAGGAAGATGTTTGCGACTTTTAAATAGTAACAAACTATGTTTATCTTCTATCAATAATATAATAAATATAATAAAAATTCTTATCTTTTTCAATAACACCAACAATATAGTATTCTTAAAAGTAAGTTTGTTTAAGAGTGGAACTGAAATAATGAAAAATCCAGTCTAAAAAAATCATGTATTTCCTTTATATATTGTTGTTATTGATTATAGATAGATATTTCCTTTATATATTGTTGTTATTGATTGTAGATAGATTAAAGATTCTTGGAAATAAGAAGAATTTACCAAAATATTTGTGTTAATAGGAGTCTTGGAAAAGCAAACCTCAAAAATAAATTTTAAAACTATGAAAGAAGGTGGGATTTCTAGGGTGAGGGATGAAAGAAACTTATTACAAATTTATTAACGAATACTTCTTTTTAGGGAAGAATACTTGATTTCAAAATAAAAACAACAAAATACCTAAAAATATTAGGCGTAAATGTCCCCGTACTAGGAAATCCCCATCCAATATCTGCAATGCACTCTGACTGCACAATGCAACACAAACACTTGAGTGAGTTTGTTGTGATCACATATATGATGATGTTGCCTTAGTTATTCTCTCAAAATTGTTTCTCAAATCTTTGATTTGATTCTGTTGTGTACGTAAATTATGGTCTCTCTTATTTGAAAACTCTAATTTTATGAACATGTTTCAAAGAAATGTCTTATCTAAGGATCATTCTTATTACAATGATACATTTCTCATATTACATCACATTACACCATGGCGTATCAGTGGCAGATATGCGCGTGGGTTGTATTCTCTTTTTGGTGAGAGTTTTGATAATATTGTCAAATTCGATT
Organism: Medicago ruthenica; assembly: GCA_018208015.1. Lineage (NCBI taxonomy): Eukaryota > Viridiplantae > Streptophyta > Magnoliopsida > Fabales > Fabaceae > Medicago > Medicago ruthenica. Next base: position 3,724,785 of record CM031377.1, on the reverse strand, counting down.
GGCCAAATCCATTTCAAGATCAATTTGATTTTAAAATTTATGGCAATGCTAGTGTTAATGGAATTCTTTGTATTGAATACACGGGGAGAGTTGGGGGCATTCGTTGTATTCACGAATTAGGGACAGTTGTATTGTGGAATCTAGCTACGGGTGAATTCAAAGTCACTCCTCCGAGCCCTTTTGGGTTTGAATCACCTTGTTGGAATTCCGATATTAATCTTCATGGATTTGGCTATGACCAAGTTAGAGATGACTATAAAGTGATTCGACTTGTAATGTTTTTCCCAAAAACCGACGAAGATGAGGTTGAGACATGGAAAGTTGGATATCACTCTTCCTTGTGGGAGATATATTCTCTGAAAATTAACTCTTGGAGGAAATTTGATATAGATATGCCTACACAGTATGGTTGTAATGTGGGTGTTCAAGTGTATATAGATGGAGTGTGCCACTTGTGGGGTGAAAGTGAAAACACATGATGAAGTTTAATTGGTGTCATTTGACTTGAGCAATGAGGTATTAGTGAAAACATTGATACCTTCAAATATGGGTGATATTGATTCTAGAATTGTGTTTAGACACTTAAATGTGTTAAATGGATCAATTGGATGTATTTCAAATTATGCAAAGACTAGTACTTTTCACATATCAATTGTGAAGCTAGAGTGAAGGAGTCATGGACCAAACTCTTTATGATGGGTCCTTTGTCCTTGTGTCAACCATCCTATTGGAATTGGCAAGAAGGGTGATATATTCTTTAGAAAAAAAGATGATAGACTAGTTTGGTTTAATTTAAGCACACAAAAAATTGAAGAGCTTGGTGTTAAAGGTGCTAAACGTTGCCGGATAATAGTTTATAAGAAAAGCCTTCTATCGATTGCCAGCATCAACAATTAGACTTTTTTTCTTTCTTCCTCCGCACTAGAGTTACATGACAATGATTATTATGATTTTAAATGAAAAACATTGATTTTCAGCTTTGTATGTTATAAATTATAATAATGCTACAGATACATGTGCTGTTTTATTTTATTTTTTTTACTTTGTGAGCATATTGGTATGACAGTTCACCAGTGTTGATATTTCCTATGATGTAATGAACAAGAAGCAACTCTCAAAATTATATGCAAGAAGCAACAACCAGAATACTATGTACGGTGAAGAGGAAACAAAAACAAAAGGCAAATAACAAAAAAAAGGTTAATTTATTTATGGTTCAATTGTTGTTAAGAAATTGATATGAATTTCATAAAAACCATTGGATAGAAATTCAATTTGATGAGTTTTACTTATATTTTCAGCAGAAAGCCAGCCTAGTTATGAATTAAGCAACCAACAAACCAAATGAACTGGTTTGCATAAAAAAATGATAATAATGCGGTGAGCGTGGATCGAACACGCGACCTTCAGATCTTCAGTCTGACGCTCTCCCAACTGAGCTATCCCCGCAATTGTATTGTTATTTCGGAATAAACGATACATATTATGTATAATTCCACCACGTGGTCCTAAAACCTCTGTCATGCATGTAGCGGAGGATTTTCAACCTAAGAATCAAAATAAACTAATTGCATATTGATCATTAAACTTTTTTTTTTGACGAATTTAGTTTAATTTTTAAATGTTGAGTGTTTAAGATTTTTGAGGTGAATAAATAAAGTTATTTTTTTTTAAGGGAGGTGAGTAATTAGAGTCGAAGTCTGGCTTGTGATATACAACTAGAAGCACGGGTCTGTTATAGCGTTAGTCATTTATATAAGGTGTTTTAGAATACAGAGAAATCAAGGACATAAAGTTGAATACAAAAGGTAATTGTATAAATAATCATAATAACGATGATATGTAAACTTATATTCATATGAACAAACTAAAGTACATTCTGAAATATTTCTTTATATACTACATTTGATGTTACATTTGTATCATTACACGAACCTTCAAATTGAAATCAATCCTTCCACCAACAATCTCTGAGATCTGGGTCATCTTCATTGATTTTCCTACAAAAGTGTCGAATTTGGCTTAGTAAAGAAATGCATAACACATAAACAGAGATATCTAATCTAATCAAATAAACGTGAAATAGCCAAGTATGTCTACTCAATAACAACCTTTGGATGCCATAATTTTAGTCTGGAGAAATACAATTTCGCAGCTTATGGTATGCTTAAGGGTTTGTATTTATAATGCTAATGAAAAGAACAAACAATTAATCGTTATGCAACGGTGGCAATTGATGGATAATTGCATTGCTAATTAATAATAATAATAATAATAATAACTAATGAGAAATGTTTTTATGATGGAGCACGTTCAGCTGCTTTTAGGGATACCGAATTATACATAGGATATCAAGTCAAATTCAGTTACCACACTTAAAAACACATTGAAAATTGGTAACGTAATTATCACCTATTAAATTATCACAATTATCACAATTATAACAATTATCACAATTATCACCTATTAAATTATCACAATTATCACCTATAAAATTATCACAATTATCACAATTATCACCTATTAAATTGGTAACATAATTGAAAAGAAGTTACAGCAAAGCCAATAATTAAGTATAACAATTATCACCTATTAAATTGGTAACGTAATTGAAAAGAAGTTACAGCAAAGCCAAAACGTGATGATATACAGAAAGTCAATGGACAAATCGAGCATTTAATTTCCAAATAATAATTCAAATGAAGGATTAATTGCTTTGAGGAAGGAGGGAAATATTTAGGGTAGAATTAGGGTTAGTAGGGTTGATCAGACTGCATAACATTTATATATAAGTGATATGTGATACGTTATCAAATAAATTATTAATTAGGTCTGTTTTTCTCTTAAAAATGATTAAATTTAATAATGTATGTTTTAGTTAAAAAAGGGTTAATTGTTTTAATTGACCATATAATATACGTGAAGTATTCTTTACTGTTGATTTGACTCTTTGTGTTTAGACAATCTATAAGAAAAGGAATAACAAAATCTTAGTTAACAAAGAAGTTCAGCTGCATCTGTTATTCGATAAAGTTACGCTGCTATCTTTTTTGTAGTTAAAGACAAAGAATTCTAATTTTGCTTTTGATTATCATGTGTGGTGGTTGAACTCTTTACTGTGCATGAGTTTCACCGTGTAGCTTTTCTTCTTTTCTGCTTCCTTTTGCTTCTTTTTTGGGTTCGGTTGCTTTTGCTATTGTAATCAACTTTTTGTGCTCTACTTTGACACACCTTGTACCGGGTAGTGCACTTTCATTGTTATAATATAACTCATTTTAGCTTGTTAAAAATATACGCGAAGTTTGAAAAATGATAATGTAAAACAAAAAACACACAAATTCTAACTTTGTTATTGGAGATTTTTCATATTTTTTATCTCATATTTCATCACGTAGGTATAAACTCCGGAAAAGTGACATAAAAGTTGAATTTTTTCGTTACCTATAATTATCAATTTCTTAAACAATTCATAATTAATTTGTACCTCAATTAAAAACTCCAAAATTTCATTATTTTAATTATTTTGAAGTCTTCATTTTCCAAATTATTTTGAAGTAGATTTAAATTTTTGCTCTTGCTAACAAGTGCCTTCGGAGCACGCTTTAAGGATTCAAATCAAGTAATTATTCCTTAAAAAAATCAAATATTTTAATTTTAAATGCATTGAATACATGCATTTTTATAAATATTTACTATTTTGTGGTCTTTAAACAATGTCTCGGAGACAGGTGGTTAGCATTTCCCAATTTTAAATTAATTTTGCCTAGAGAACTTTAGTATACCAATAAATTTTCCTAATTCAAAACATTAAAAATGGGAAATTAAAAAATATTTCCAAAATTTGATCAATGTATTAACGACAAATTTAACTCCCAAAAAACCAAGTAAACAAAAATAACTTCTTCCCGATATGCACATACCCTATGCAATGTGGGAGGTGGCCATTCCATAACAAGCAGGAAGCAAGTACACTAGCTTGAGAAATATTAGGGACACTCCCTTTTCAACACTCTAATACTCACTCTCTTATTGGATGAAATTAATGTGTGTCTCACCACTTTAAGTAGAACTCATTTTTAAATTGTGAGACCCACATTAATTTAAACCAATAAGTAAGTGTTATTTTGGGAGAGTGTTGAAAAGAGAGTGTTGCTAACACTACTCATACCTCTGTCCACTCTTTGAGTTTTTCCTTTATCTTTTTTTACAAGACCCCTTTTAAATTTTAATGTGCATTAATTATTTCTTTACCACTATATCTTTATTTATGTTACATATTTTTCTGCAATATATATAAATTTTCAATGAAAACATTAACTAATTCTCTCTAAGGGTAAACTTGTAAAACAATAACAATTGCCAACATAATTATTTCAACAATCAACTTTCTTAATTCCAAAACATTAATTTTCAGTCTAGAAGAATAAATTTGCACAATTTCCTAGACAAAATTTACACTTTAAGTTCCTTAACATGTACCAAAAGGACACAAGTTAGTATTTTCCTATATTTAAGGACTGAAGTAGTATAAAAAAAACATGGATTTGAATTGACTTTTTCACTTTTGAAATTTTCCCACCATTAAAGGTATTTTTCTTTACTATTTTATATTTTTATAATATTATTTAAATTATTAATTAAAAAAAGTTAAATCCCATAAAATAGTAACAACCTCCCTACAACATAAACAATATTAGGGGTTAGATTATTTATTATTTCAATTTTACCCTTAAACAAATTTTTCTATAATAATATTATATTATTGATGTCATTAAAAAAGATAAAATTTTATATTTTGTTTGTTATATTGTTGGTGTAATTTAAAAAAATAATGCATGTTACAATTTGAAATTACAAACATCTATATGTATAATTTTAATCAAAATCAAACTAATTTCACAAAAAATACTGTTCATAATCAAACTAATTTCATAAAAAATATGGTTCACTAATTACACGCATTAATGTAATAAAAAAACGGATAGACAGTCCCCGTCTGAACGCCAGTAAGAATAAAGAATTTGGAGAACACAAAAAAAGATTGCAGATAACACAAGCCGTAATCAGGAAGAAAAAAGTTTCAACACTAATATCAATCAAAATAAAAATACATAACAAGTCGTCACAAAGCAAAATTAAATATTTCGCAGACTGATTTGGACGTGTCATATCTTCTTTCTGTCTATTTTCTTTTTCTACAAAATGAATGAATAACCATAAGCTGACAACAAAAAGAAAACGAGACAAACTTGTCTCACAAGGAAAAATACAGGGAAAATTTTGTTTCTTTACTTCTTTCCTTCTATCAAGGGACTGAACGACATGAAAGCGCATTTTAATTCAATCACTATGGTAGAGTTCATCTAATTGACACATTCAAGGTTGAACCAACAGTCTCTTAGAAGCTTCCTTCTTAGGAGTCACAACCAATTAGCCATGTCAAGAATCCAAGCACCCTAAAGGCTAGATTCAACCTATTCCCGAAGCAGAAAGAAATGGTCCTCACTTATGAAACAGATAACAAGTCTGACAAAACTCTGCTTATCTAGCATGGGGAAGAATCTGTCAAAAGGGAATCGGTGTATAAATATATGATTATGTTCAGATCATTATCACTATATATATATATATATATATATATATATATATATATATATATATATATATAGAACATTCAAACAAAATATCATACACAAACCCTACCTTCCTAAGCTAGAACCCAAACCCTGCCTTAATCACTAAAACAGAAAGTTTAAAGAATTTGCCGCAGTTTTCTAGTCAAACACACGACAAGGTATTCAGAATATTACAATCCGTACCTATATATATTATGAGTGTTGCACTTGTCGGGATATCTGTAGCATCCAATCAACATACCCATTGTTACCACCCATCTGGTCCTCAACAAGGTTTGCAATGAGGAGGAATCCTTCTTTGGGCTGCTCACCTTGCCTCACAAGGTGGCACAGCTGGTAATATGCACGATCATCATTTCTTAATTTTTCAAGTACCCTCATCAGCCTCCTTGACATTTCATTATTATGCTCATGGAGAGTAGCCTGTTAAAAGAAACAACACAGCAACAGATGAATTTCAAATTTTGTTCAACTAGACAAACGAAGGAGGAAACCGACCCCACTTAGTGGGATAATGCTTGGTTGTTGTTATAGACAAATAAAGGAGGAACAACCAGGAGTTTTCAAATTACAAAATTGTCAATTCAAATGATTTTTTCTTGTCTATCACTTCCCAACGGTTGTTCATCCAGCAACGTGAGAACAACGAGGAGTTTAAGAGTTATGTGAGAGGAGAATTGCTGAACGACTTGCAAGGAATAATCCAAATTGTTTTAGTTTTTCCTTTTTAATTAAATTATTTTAATATGACATGGTAAAAATGTGAGCTCAGATTAGATGAGACTGTAAAAGTGTTTCACTTACCGCGTACGTAGTATACTTTGAATTCAACTATGAAAAACAAGAATAAAAAAATTGGCAAGCAATATCTTTGTGACAATTATTTATCATTCAACAGTTGTATATACACTACAATACAAAACAAGAATAAAATAGATGATGAGTTTTTCTAATTAAGAACCAAAAAGTAACCAAGATAAATTTGAACATGACAACAGCCTATAATAAACTCTTATTCTCGATCACCCTCTCTCCTCTGCCTAGAAAAATAAACCTATTATGAACCTAGGTTTGTACAGAATGAATAAACAATACCTTTGATAATTCTGCCGCGAAGTCTGCACCGAGTAAATTCTTTGCTATATCAGGTGAAATCACCCTACCAAACCATATAATAAACCGGAAGCCATCATCAAATATATAAAGGCCCCTAGAGTCTAAGCTCTCCCCAGTCAAAGGTAACCTCCTCTCGATACTTTTTAAGTCATCAGCTTGTACGGATGGCTAGAACACAAACAAAAATAAATCAGACAGTTTAACCCTTTTATTGGTAAACTATCGAGGGCGGGTAAAACATACCTTCAGAAGATATTCATCAAGTCGAATCAAGCTAGGATAGAGAAGTTTCAACAATTTTTTTATCGGTAGAGTCATCATTGTATGTCCTGCTGCACATCGATCATCCAATGAAACATCGCCAAACCCTCCACGTAGAGCCGTTGATCTACAAAGAGCTAATCCATACAACATTAGGAACTTTAAAGACTCAGGATATATCATCCTGTTGGCCAAGCGATGTTGCACAGCATAAAGATTTCGATACTCCTTGAGGGCTTTCACAATTCTTAGTTGCACAGCACTCCGTGCATCTTCCAGTTTTTGGGACGATGTTTTCTCAATTGCTGCAAATAAGAACCGTATAAGAAGATAGAAACAACCAGATCGGAATATAAGTCCAGAAGTTTGATTTATCTTACCTAGCCTACAAAATAGAGAGACAACTGCACCAGTATCAGCCAGGCGATAGATATCTGCCAAGTCTGTAACTACTGGCACTGCCATTGTGTGTACTCTGATACGCCTTTCTCCACAAGATGCAGTATAACTATTTTGTTGTTAGGGATACATCGGATTTAAAAAAAATTCACATACTAATCATCCTGACTTACTGAACTTAACTGAATATCAAGCATGGCAGACATTCATACAATTGTTTAAAGGTAGAAGAGAAATAGTAAAAACAAGCATGATAAAGATGAGCTCGATGTATTATGAAAAAAAAAGTATAAATAGCAGACTGGCCTACAAATAAAGATAAATACGGCTATTTTTTTTTTAAAATGTCCCCGTTGTTACAACCTAGTGGTTTGACTGTGAGGACATTTTATGTGGAACCCCGGGTTCGATCCCGAGTCTCCACACTTCCCCCTCCTCGTGTGTATTGTTTTTTTGAATATGTGTTGGCCAATGGGTCAATAGTAAATTTTTTTTTAAAAAAAAAGGCTATTTTTTTAAATAAAAGAAAAAATGTAATTTTCAGGTATGATTCAAAAGTACAAACTACCTTTGAAAATAAATCTGATTCCCTAAGAATTACACTCTGTTTTCCTTTTTGAAAAGTACTATCCTAAAAAAAAAAAATATATTATTAAACTTGATCATTACCAATAAAGCTCATGAGTATATTAGAATTCATCTTAAGAATTCTTGAAGAAAGGATACAGCAATGCGACTTGAAAGTAAATAGTCTGAGTTGTCAATAATGTCTCTTCAAGTGATAACTGCATGGCGAAGGCCTTATCACAATCTACAGCTGGAAGTGCTAACAAATCTGTGGACCTTAGCATGAAGTTTCCATGATATGTTGTGAAACGAACACCTAAAAACATAGGCAACGATCATCTATTATATGTGTAGAAATCTGGCAGAATAAATTATACTTATTTGGCATATTTGTTTTTGAATAAGAGGGATTTGGTAGTTATGTTACCATCTCTCATCATTGACCTGTTTTATTCCTGTCATTATTAGGTTTTATTTTTGTCATTAGGATTAATTTTTTTCCTTTTCTGGTTCATAAGGTGAGGGTGGCTGAGAGGCTACTTCCTCTATTTATACCATTGTAATATATTTTCTTAATCAATCAATGAGAATACCAAAAAAACTGATTCTCTGATATTCTACAATATGTGTATGAGTGTATGTTTGTTCTTATATATGCTAAATTGTATATACGCATTGCATGTAACAAAAAGGAGGAAAGGAAGGTAAGTATTTCCAACACAAAATGAATGCACAAACCTTTTGCACATCTGATACGCATTACAGCTTCCCATGCAGTCTCTCTGGTGAGGTCTCTCCTTAATTCATGACTCAATTTCTCCCCATGAATGGCTGATTGGAAACCTGGATAGTAATACACTTGACCAGCAGTGTACTTTGCCAGAGTTCCTACACAGACAGGAAAAAAAAACATAATTTACTTCAAGTATAAGATCATCAGCATGCAAGACTATATGCTTAGAAGACCGCAAATGCTGACAGAATTACATCGGGACAAGGGGATACATTGATTATTTACAGATATAACCACTACAATCAACACATAACTTGTGAATTCTTTTTGAGCATCTACAGACCAGTTCATAGTCAAATAGATCCATGAGTTAGAGTATCAGTTTATAATCAAATCATAGTTGAAGCCCATAAACTCATGTCATCAAAGTCATCATAAAACAATGCCACAACTGAAGAATCATCAAATATATCAATCAGAAATCTTCCAAATTCAAATCAAGAGTAACAGGTTTAACAATAGAATGGCATGACGAAATACATAGAAATTGAAGGAAAATAAAATACCTAAGGAGGCTATGTCAGTGTACTTATCACTGAATGCATACACATTTACTGAGATTTGGTACTTCGAAAACTCAGCAGCCATCTGCTTATAAAATGGATCTTCCGGCAGTCTCAGTCCATGTTCTTTATCTGTCCCATAAACACGTGAATCGTCTCCCCGTAATTTCAAGCGACCAACACCAAGAGATGGAAGTGTATTTTGAAAAATTAACAATTTCCCTCCAAGTTGACTCTGCAGAAGCATGGAAAGACCATAACAGAGTAATGCATAAGAAAATGAAATTGTTCAAATGCACAAGAAAAAAATGCACTCAAAAGTCAACAAATTCAAGGTAGATAGTGTTCTCTTAAGTTTAGATAGCCACATATCACCCCATTCTGCAAGGAGTGTAACTTGGTTTATCTAATTTATTAAGTGACTTTGTGAGCAAAGCTCTATCACCACATTTGGAACTTGGAATTCAGCAAGGTATTAAATCTTAGAATATTGAAAGTTTCGGTACACACTTGGTTGTTTTAACACAAGCAAGCTTGTTTATTGACAGAACTGGATTAGGGTTGAGGGACAACCTTCACTAGAAAAAGAATGTCTTATGACCAGTATCACTATCAACATGATAATAAGGACATAGATCACGAAAGTATGATGGAATGCATCTCCTCCCTCAGAATCACCCCTCACTCTTCCTCCGCTCCTATTATTTATACAATTTTGATCCCACTCAGACTAATTGTCAAGCTAATTAACTGTTTCAGCTAACTACAGTTGTCTATTCCCAACAGACACATTCACTAAGTGATTTAAATGCTACAGATTATCAAAAATTTATATACTCTGTATTAAATACAAAATACACAAAAGATATTACTTGTAACGAAACAACCTGAGGGCAGACTTTCCATAATTTGCAAAAGGACAATAACAACAACAACCAAGCCTAATCCAACAAGTGGGGTCGACCACATGGATCAAACAACGCCATAATATTCTATCATATACCATATTTTTATCCAACTCATTAATCTCTAGATCTTAATAATTTCTCAAATAGTTTTTTTAGGTCTTCTTCTGCCTCTAGTGATTTAACTACCCTCCATCTGATCTACTCTCCTTACTACAGAATCTACAGGTCTTCTCTATGCATGTTGAAACCACCTAAGTCTAGTTTACACCAAAATCTCTCTAGATACTCTACCATACGCCTTCTCCAAATCAATGCAAACTAAGTGCAAGTCTTTTTTATCCATCCAATATCGCTCTATCACACGTCGTAGCAAGTCCATCTATCCTTTAAATCTTTTTCATGAACCAAAACTCTACATTCTTCATCCTTTATACACTTCACTTGATCCAAGTCTCTTATCTTTCTTTCCCACCCCTTAGCAAGCCTATATATAATTTTTTCTCCCTCCTTGGTGCCTAAGGATTGGTATAACCCTTCAAAAGCTTGAGTTCTTACTTCGCTCGTTGCGTTCTTGGTCTCTTTCTTAGGTATCGTTTGGCCTGACTTTTTTACGGTCTAAAAGTTACTTTAAAACAAAGTTAAAATTAAGGACTTTAAATAAGTTAAAGTTGTTTGGTTACTTTATTTTTTTAGTTTTAAAGCTCCTTCTATTCAATTTTATGCATTCTAAAAAAAAGTACTTTTTTTAATAAGTACTTAATAGTTATTGTGTTTGGCCTACCTTCTCCTTAAAATTGTAGAGAAGTAGAAAAAAAGTCAGGCCAAACGGTACCTTAGCTTCGTTATCTCACCGCCTTCTTTGTCTCTTTCTTAGCTTCGTTATAATTTTCCCAAGTGTTGATATTTGTACACTTAAACCAAGCTGTAAAGCATTCCCTTTTGATTCGAACCTTACTCCGAACACTTTCGTTTCACCACCAAGATTCTTTACCCCCGGGTCCAAAACATTTTGATTCTCCCAAAGTTTCTTTTGCTACTTTTCTAATCACATGTACCATCTGGTCCCACATATCATTTGCACTTTCCTGTGGCTGCCTGAATCCTCCCTCTAGATCTTGCGTTGGAAAATCCTTTGTTCTTCACCCTTCAAATGCCACCACTTGATTCAAGGATCCCTGTTGTGACTTCTTCTCTTTGCTCCCCTCTTAACTCTTACATCCATAACCAATAATCTATGTTTAATAGCCAAGCTCTCTCCTGGTATGACTTTAGAGTCCAAACAAATCTTTCAGTTTGATTTCCTAATAAGAGAGCAATCTCTCTGAGAGCATGTCACCTCACTCTTGTATGTGATAAGATGTTCCTCCCTTTTCCTAAAGCAAGTATTAGCTATAATAAGATCAAAAGACAACAAAAAATCTAGGATGGATTTAGCCTTTGCATTTATCTTGATACACTCCCTGCATGCCCATTTCGATCCCCTTCTAGAAAACAACTTTTCTCCTAGTGGTATATCCTAAATAAAGTTTTCTAAATCCTCCCAAAACTTAACTTTAAGGTGTTTTAACCCTACCTGAGGTGCGTAAGCACTAATAACATTAAAAGTGTCTTGTTCCACTACAAATTTTAGGGTCATAATATGATCTCCTATCTTATTACATCCACAATATCCTTCCGCTCCTTCTCAACAATAATGCCTCCGCATTTCTCGATCTAACTTTGTCAGTGTATCAAAGCTTAAATATCGAGCTGTCTAATTCTAATTTGCAATAGGATAAAAGGAAAAAGAGCAGTGTGCGAATAGGGACAATTCTACATGTTGAGACTTCCAATTTCAAATATCAGGTCTGTTATTCCCTCCTAAATAAGATAAAAAATTTCCTATCACAATCCCAAAGAGATGTGAAACAACTAGTACAGGTAACAGGGTCATACAATTCCTACCACAATTCTTTATAGATTTTAAATCTGGAAGCAACAGATCTGCATTGCATTGTTTTCTAAAAAAATTAAAGCACATGCCAAAATATCTTTCGGCTATTGTTAAAGCTTTGCCTATCAATAAAACTAGGTTTGCAATTGCAACACTCAATATCCCCTTGTAGAGCTTATATCAATACCATAACCATGATCCAATTAAACTATTATACTATCAATAAAACTAATATACACAACTCTGGTTCAATTAATAGCAATTTATATCAAATGTATCAAGTTCACTACTTATTATGGGGGTTAAACTGGCAAAGGAAATTATGTTTTAAAAAATCACCATAGAAGTTAATTATATACACAATATCATAACAATGAATCACAATAGAAGTTAATTATATAAACAATACCATAACCATGAAAGCAGCCTTAAGAGCAGGACCGAAAGCTGATTCCAGATTAACATTATCTTGAAACATAGTTGGCAAACTATCTAGGAAGGTTTCCACCACACTTCTTGACTCGGATAAATTAACAAGAAGATCGTCTGGCAGTGGAATAAATATGTCATCCAGATCTGAGACTACCAACATCTGTGGCTGAGCCAAGGTTGACTGCAATAGCATGATACACAGAATGATTAGTACAAATCAAGGTCAAATAAGAGGGAAGCATAGACACATTGACAGCGGTAATGCACTATGCTAATAGTACTACAAAGTACAAACCTTCATGTTATAAAAATGTATAGTGCTGTCAAAAGTTGCAAACCCTATTTGTGTTCGTGGATAGCCAGGCAGCTCATCTAAACAGGACTTGATTGTTTGGGCCGCAACCTGAATTAAGAACAATAACATCAGAAATCAAGACAACGTGTGCCTAACACCTTCAAAATAGTTGGGATAAATAAGTTATTGTGTAACCCCAAATACAAAATGCATTCGATAACTTAAAGTTGGCAAGAAAAAATTGTTTACCAAAAAGTAACTGTTACTTTGAGAAAATTTCACTTATAAGTTTTGAATTTTAGGTATACTGGTACAAATTTGTATATGCAACTGCATAACTCTTCCTGGAAAATTACTTTTGGTAAATAATCCCCAATAAAACATGTATTCTAAAAGTTTTTCCACAAAAACTACACAAACACGCTGGAAAAGCATAATATGCAATGCAACCCTCAAAGACATAAGACATAAGATACGCCAATAATTACGAGTTCCAGCTATCATTAAATTACTCAAAGAATGGGGGAGTTTTGAATAATTAAAATCACCTAAGAGATATGTATAGAAGTGCCATGAAAAGAAAACCATATTGATGAGTAATTTGGTACACAGACCACTTTCTTCTCTAATTGAACTAGTCTGAGACAAGATACATAAGAACATAACAACTCACGTGACTCTTGTTTATGGTCACTAAAACCAGATTTTATCAAACATGTATCTATAAGGTTAATGAATATTTAACTCCCAACAAAAATAAGTCCATACATTGCACAACAGAAGAAAAAAAAAATCATTTATTTTTTCATGAAAAAAGCATGAAAACTGTAATGGCTGAGATTTGGTATGCAGTACAAGCTATACATTGAGCCAGAAGTGAGGTGCTTACCTCAATCATGCCACTTCTAACTGCAGACATGGAAACGTCAATGAGGAAGAAGTATACTGGGGGCATAGGAGGCCGCACCATATACTCAGCAGGGGCGACAAATTCTACAGTGCCCTTTGTAAGCTCGGGTCGTTGATTCAAATCAACTCTTTTTCCGGTGGCATCTAACTGTGCATAATATTCACTAGGAACTGCACATAAAACTCAATAGATTAACATCTTAAGTAGAGCACAAGTTACATGAATATACAGAGTCAGAGAACAAGTTTAGCTTCCATGACATAACACCTGAACTATAATCCACATAATATAGTTAAATAAACTAAGTATCTGCATTCTTTTATCAAGTGCCCTTTTGGGCTTATCCAATAGAATGCAATGACACAGAAATTGTTGAATTTTCAGAGCCTCTAAGAAAATCTTGTCTAAAGTGGTTGAGTCTTGATTGCTGCCATTTTCTTCCATAATGACTTCTCAGTTAAAAGGCAAAAAACAAAGCTATGGGAGTAAGAAGTACCATCATTAAGCAAGGTGCAGACATTGCACCGGAACTTTCTTCCAGCTTCTGTAAATGTCACATAAGGATTCACGTATGTGCGGCATCTTCTACAGCGTACAACACTAGCTGAAGCAAAACTAATTATAGGCACCTCGTCCTGAAAACAATGAACAGTGAACAAAGGTAAATAAGATGACCACTACGTTACGGCTCATCCAACAGGCAAAAAGAGGCACTAACCCCATCCGGAGATTCAGCAAGTGGACATACAACTGCTCCAAGAGGCAGATGCCACCTTGAAGCTAAGGACTGAGAGCTTGGAATTGCACTGGTAGTGAATCGCAGGTATCTGGGGTTACAATTCATGGGATAAATCTCAGCCAAATTATTTGGCTCCACATCACCATCCAACGGCCTTGGAAGTTCTTTAGCATCAAATAGTGGATCCAGTGTGCCAGGACGAGTTTGCATTGTGAGCGAACTGAAGTCTTCTGTCAAGCCCTGAATGGCGCCAGTAGGGGGAACATATCCTGGCTGCTGTGTTGGCTGGATACCAATTGGAGTACCCACTGGGAGTGATGAAGCATAGCCTCCTTGATGAGGTAAAAAGGGAGATGATGCTGCAGGTGGTGGAGGTCCGTAATTTCCTTGATTCGCATGAATAGAGGAATGCAAAGGTGGAGCTTGAATTTCCGCACCTGGCTGCATACGGGCATATCCAGGAACAGATGACTGAAATTGAGGAGGAGGAACATTTGAACCCATAGGTGGAGACCCCATTTGAACATAAGGCATCTGCGGTTGAGGTGGAATAGATGGGGGGAACGGAGGTGGTTGACTTGCATGTTGGTGAATTGATGGTTGTCCCAAGGGTGGAGGCCGTGTGAGAGGAGGCTGAACTGTCGACGTAAAGGGTGGCGCTGGAAAATGCTGGAAAGCTCCAGTAGTTGGCACTGGCGGGACATTGGACGATGGGGGAGGAGGAGGCACTGATGGATCATTAAACCTGCCCTGCGGTGTAGGTCTAAAACTTGGCGCCCCTGGTCTAACAGCAGGTCCAGACGATGAAAACGGTGTGGGGGCTTGGGGCGGTGCAGGAGGAGTAGGTCGGAAAGAAGGAGGCTCTGATCCAGCCACAGGACCCGTTGTTGAAAAAGGTGTCATGGTCTGCGCAGCAGCAGCAGCAAAAGGCGAGGAAGTAGGTCTTGAAGGGAAGTTTGGACGAGTTGGATTTTCAGTCCCCATAGATAGATTACAGAACAATCCAAATCAAACTACTTTTCAATTATCAAAACACTTGTTTCATCACCAAGCCTGTTAAAAGACAAACAATAATCAACAAAATGCACTAGAATTCAGACTTCAAAGCACAGTTTCAATCAACATAATTACCACAGTGACTCAAATAAATCCAAAACGTTTTTGATCACTTTTCCTCACTCAACTAAACTTTAGAATAGTTTATTCTGCACAACACGTATAGTAATAAGAATCAGAATAAAACAGAGAATTGAATTAACTTGTGACCAAATTCATATGCATACATAACTATTAGGGTTATGATAACAATTAGTATAAGGTTACACGATTACATGTATAAGATTAATTGGGCTTTAATTAAACAGATCGAGAAAAGGGAAGAAGAAGTTGAAATTGAGATTCACCGAGTTCGGATCGGAGAGGCAGATGGTAAATCGTTGATTTGGCGATAGGACCTATGATCGAGAAGAGAAAACAACACTCTCCCAGACTCAAAGTCACAGAGAGGATGGAAAATGCTAGAAACTGAATTTGTGATCAAACAAACGTGGAGTGGTGATTGCGGCGGCGTTAACGGCGGCGTACGGTGTCGATGATGATATGAATGCGTTTGCGGTTCGTCAGCGACCAAGTCGATAGATCTCTGTTTTGTTTGTTCTACACGACAGTAGTGAATAAATTTCTACGATTCGTTTCACTCACATAAATTTATTTATATTATTGGGTTATAAATCCTTTGAATGATGAGAGATTAGATAAACGTGAAATCAACCTATCTAATCTAAATATTGAAAAATTAAATCTAATTTCATTCGATTAAGTTTTGTTTAGGAGAAAAAACAACTTTTGTGACAATTTTCTCTCTCATACTCACATTTTGTTTTTACTTTCTCTCTATTGTTTTGGTTTTTGTGTCAATACTCATATTCCTTTGTATATTTAGGTTGTTCCACTAGTTGTCAACAAAAATGGTTGTTCAAATAACACTCCTCTTAGTTTAATTAGATTTGGAAAAGGTTAAAAAAAGTGTTTTAAGTGGATTCGTTAAGAAAATAAATATAAAAATATTGTAACAAAATATGCTTATGTATTTCAATGACATCAATAATATAACAAATATATATTACAAATTCTTTCCTTTTTTAATAGTATCAACAATATAACAATATAACTTTTTTATATATAACTTGAAAAAATATATATAACATTCTACCTTAAAAAAAACAATATAACTTTTTTATAGCAAATTTGTGTACGGGTATAATTTAAAGTTAAAAAATCATCTCAAAACTATATATTTTCTTTATACATAGTATAAAATATAATCTTCTTTCGAATATCATGATGAAAGTTTTTTTTTTGTTAAGAGGGAGATGATATTTTTATTCGCAGTATTTATAAAAGAAAGATTTTTGGCTAATATTGTAATATTTATGAAAATCTTTATAATAGGGATGTTAATTAATAAATAAGTTAGGAGGCGTTTGTTTCAAGTTTACAAAATATAATTATGGGATGTTTATATATATATATATATATATATATATATATATATATATATATATATATATAATCCGAATATAAGGATGGGAATTTTATTCCCGGTTTACTGAGAAAATGTGTTTGGTTAGTACTTAAAGTATTCTTGAGAATGACTGATAAAGTATTCCTCGGAACTTTATTCCTCCCAATTTCCTTAGGAACAAAACAACATTCTCAGGAAAGCTTCTATTTCCAGAAATAAAATTTTAAAAATTTGAAACAAACATAGGAATATATCTTTCCTACTATCATATTCCCAGGAATCTCTAAATATGACTTGAAACAAATGTCCCCTATACATGAGAAACAAATGTATTTTATTATGTATCTATAGAAAATATCTCAACAAATTTTATTATTTTGTATATATACATAATTATTTTTACGGTGAACATATTGATTTGTTATATCAATATAAAATAAGATTCCTATGCCACATGTCACTTCCAAATTTATTTTCAATATTATTATTATTTTTCTCTAAAATGAATGTCTTATTCGGCTTAAATATCTCAACAAACTTCATACGTTATGTTAATTTTATCAACTAAATATTTTGTTTGTGTTTTCAATTAGTTTATAATAATTTATGTGGTAAAAATATCTCAACAAACGATTCATTATATTTTAAAAAAAATATTTCAACATGATTTTTCAATAAATTTAATTATTGAATGATAATTCAAATTTAAATAATATTATATATTTATTTTGTTGTTTATGCATGTCCCATGTTAAATATTTTTATCTAGCAAAAATATCTAAACAAACTACACCAAATTAAAATCATGTACATATTTTAAGATATTGTATTTGGATCCAATTTGTTAACTAAGGTTTAATTAGATTTTTCTTGAAAGAAAATAAGGTTTAATTAGTTATCACTTTTTATCTTTTAGGGATATAGGGATAGAGAGAAGAAGAAGATTGTGGAATTAGTAGTTTGGTTCTCGTAGTGGGGATTATTAATAAATTTAATCTTTTAAAAAACAATCAAAATCCGTTGATTTAGCTATATGAATTTAGTCAATAAAACAATGGAGATTAAGATCTTGGTGTTGGTCTATGTGCTGTGATTGGGATCGCACAAAACCAATACCGACACGACACACGCATTTTATTTTATTAAATTATGTTATTTTCTCAATTACCAATTACTATCGGGGTCTATATGTCTGTATCCGTGTTGTGTCTGGTGTTTGTGCTTTGTAGTTAATTTGCACCTTCCTTCAATCATCTTCTATCTTTTGCAACAGTGCTGAACTAAACCAATTTCATCCGTACCTAATTTTTCATCACCATCATTCCATATCAATTCGGTAATAATTAGATTTTTTTTTTCCCCTGCGTGAACTCTTTTCCCAAATAATTTCCAGCATAAACTCCTATTTCAGGCCTTAAATTATATAGTATATATTAGGGTTAATTCCTAGTATCAATTTGTGGTTTTTTGAAACTTCAATTTCCGGTATCAATTTGTGACTATTGTTTTGTTTGATTGAAAAGTCGATTTAAGTAACATTGGAGTTGATTTTTGTTTCATAATTTGGGATAAATGGATAACGTTATTTATTTGTCATTCATAAAATAACTTTGAATTGAAATCCTTTCACTGTCTTATGGGACGTACCAGAATTCCAAATTTTAACATTCAAGAAGCTTAATAATGAGTTTGCTTGTCTGGTAGCAATGAGGTTGGTTGGATGATCTCCACCAACAAATTAGGTATTAAAACTAGAGAAGAGGAGAAGAGAAAGGTTACAGATTCCATTCCTTCAAAAAAAAAAATTGCACGCACTGCCTTGCTTGGGGTTTATTTTAATTGGACGGATGGTTAATTACGAGCCACTTGATTCTTTGGATCTACTGTTGAGACTTGATGTCAACGGATATATGTGTGTTCTTTTTATATATAATCCTGTATTTTAATTCTAATTATTTATTTGTTTCTCAATTTTATCCTTCATTAAACTCCTATTTAAATTTTTTTTTTTGAAGAAGCTAAAATGAGATATAATAACAACAAACAAGCTACCTTAAAGCACAAGGAGTGCCTTAGAGGTAACTAACGATACAAGAATAATCCACACCGAAATAAAAACCTAAGCCATGCCCAAACAAACAAAAGGGCAAGTCCACCAACTCTAATGGCCAAAAACAAATGCAACATAGCCGCCTTTAGCCACCAGAAAGAATGATATTTAACACTATCGAGCAATTTATCAATAGATTTTTCTTTTTGTTTGAAAAGGCGGTTATTTCTTTCATTCCATAAAACCCAAACGCACGCAAGCCACACCAGACGCATAAAAGAACCACGCGCCCTTAAGCCTCCACGCGCCCTTAAGCCTCCTCCCAATCCCACAACCTCCTCTGACACTGCCACGCCTCACTCCCAACCCCCCAACCCATCAGGCACATATCATGCACAGTGCTAGACTTATGAACAGATAGGTCATAAATCCTCCTGAACCGCTCCGACAAAGGACACCCACCAACCCACATGTCAGTCCAGAAGAAAGTGTTTCTACCATTCCCAACCTTTTTAACCACCCCCTCACGGAACCACCTCCCGCACTACCTTCTCCGCCATCTCTAATTTTGACCACCTCCTTCCACCATGAAGAATCATGCCGCCCCCTCCCTTCAAGAGGCCATCCACCTCGCCATAATGGGCCACCAACACTGATACCATAAACCACCTCTATCAACTAACATCCTCCAACACCATTTACCTAAAAGAGCCAAATTAAACTCTCGCATTCTTCTCACCCCCAAACCACCTTCCTCCTTCCTCAAGCAAATAGTTTTCCAACTGATCCAAGATAATTTTCTAAAAACCTCACCTCCTCCCCAAAAAAATTTATTAAAAAGAGATTCAATAGAAGAGATGATACCTGGAGGAGCTTTGAAGAAGGAAAGTGCATACGCAGGAATAGACGATAGGACAGACTTGAGAAGGGTCAAACGGCCTCCAAAAGACAAGAAACGGCTCTGCCAGCCAGACAATCTAGACTTGATACGGGAAACCACCGGATCCCAAAAAGATAACCTCCGCGCATCACCACCAATGGGCAGCCCCAGGTACAAGAAAGGCAACGAACCCACACGACAATGTAACACAGAAGCGGCCTCCGCCAACCAAGAAGCATGGATATTAACCCCAGTCAACATGCTTTTATGAAAATTCACCTTTAAACCGGACAAAGCCTCAAAAATCGACAAAACCGCCCGAATGGCTTGCACATTAGCCCAACTCTTTTCACCAACCAACAAAGTGTCGTCAGCAAACTGAAGATTAGAAATTGCAATAGGCTCCAGAGACCCAATAGAATCACCAGAGAAAAGATTAGAAGTTGTAGCTGCCTTCATCAAAATATTCAATCCTTCAGCCGCCAAAAGAAAAAGAAAAGGGGAAAGAGGATCGCCTTGCCTCAAGCCCCTCTCCAAAGAAAATTCGTCAGTGGGGCTACCATTCACCAACACCGAAGCAGTGGCCAAACCTATACACTCCTTAATCCACTTCCTCCAAAGAGTCGGAAAAGACATTTTGCCCATCACAGCATCCAAGTACCCCCAATCAACAGAATCATATGCTTTTTCAAAATCGATTTTAAACAATAACAACTCTTTCTTAGATTTACGAGCCTCATCAACCATTTCATTTGCAATTAAAATACCATCAAGGATCTGTCTATCCTTGACAAAAGCAGACTGCACTTGGGAGATAACACTACCAATAACCAACCTCAGTCGATTAGCAAGTAACTTAGCTAGGATTTTATACAAACTGCCCACCAAATAAATTGGCCAAAAATCATTTAACTTCTGAGGGCTACCACCTTAGGAATAAGGGCAATGAAAGTGCTGTTAATACCTTTTGAAAGTTTGCCATTCCGATGAAACTCGGTAACAAAGCGCATAATGTCCGCCTTCAAATCGACCCAAAAGTCCTTCAGAAAACCAAAGTGCACACCATCTGGACCCGGGCTTTTAAAACTATCACAATCCCAAACCGCGGCTTTCACCTCCTCAACCGAAAACGGTCTAACCAAACTCGCACCTTCCGCAAAGGACAAGGTTTGAAAGATCAAATTTTCCACCCCCGGCCTCTCCACTTGGGGCGCACGATACTGAGCAGAAAAGTGAGAAAAGACTGCTTCCCGAATAGGATGAACACCTTCGACGGTAACACCATCAACAAGGAGAAAGGAAATAGCATTCCCCCGGCACCGGCGAGCTAGAACAGAATGAAAATACTTGGAGTTCGCATCCCCTTCCTTGAGCCAGAGCAACCTAGATTGTTGCCACGAGATACTAGAGTGGGCACGGGACAAAAAATGAAGGTCTGAGGTTACCCCATGCAATTCATCAAATTCCTCTTCAGAGAACAAACCTTCTTCCCCTTTTTCATCTAGCACAGAGAGACGATCTTTTAAAATAGAGATTCTACTTGGCAAATTACGAACATGAGAATGATGCCACTCCTTCAACGATGATTCGATTAGTTTAAGTTTTTCTTTCAGCACAAAACTGCCCCATCCCTCCACAATCAAAGACTGCCACTGATCATGGACAAATTGACGATAACCCGGAATATCAGACCAACACTTCAACATGCGAGAAGGCCGAGGGCCCCAATTTTCTTCATCAATAGTAAGCAATAAAGGACAATGGTCTGACAACCCCCTCAAATGAGCAATCTGCAAACAACCAGGCCAAACAACACACCACTCATCCGACAGCAAAAACCGATCAATGCGACTCATATACATCCCATCACCCTTGTACCAAGTAAACTTACGGCCGCAAAGAGGTAAATCCACTAACATATTATCATCAATGAAACAATTAAAAGGAGCAAGATCCGCAGAATTAGTGACCGCTCGCAGAGACCGCCTCTCCTCCACACTACGAACTGCATTAAAGTCCCCACACACACAAACCTTAGAGCCCCGTAACGAATGAAGACGAACAGATAGACTATCCCACAACACCTGTTTGGCACCATTATCACAAGGTGCATACACATTGGCAAAATAGAACTCTTCCTGGGAAGACAAGAACCTACCATGAATTAACAGAACGTGATCAAAACTAACAATAGACCACACCTCCACCGACAAACTATCCCACAAGGTTAATAAACCTCCTGACGCCCCAACAGAAGGGCGAAAAGAGAATGCAAAAGTAGAAGCTCCCCACAAAGAGAGGCAAAGAGACTCTTCACAAACAGATAATTTAGTTTCTTGCACACACAATAAGAGGGCTTTTTTCCTGAACCAACGACCTGACCTCCTTCCTCATCTCAAAACCGCCCAGCCCCCTAACATTCCAAGAGATAATCTTCATCGGAACAACACTCCCCCCACCCCCAACACTGCACCCTCTAAGCACCCCTCCCCTCCACTGCCTCATTCCCCCCCTCCTTGATTAACACACCCCACCTTTTTTCGTCGCCCCACTCTAGAGAGCACACTGAACATGTTCTGACTGTTGCCATTAAAATTAACCCCTAAAGCTTTCCCAATACCCCACACATCCTCAACTGCCGCCTGCTCATCACCATGCATATCAACCCAGTTCTCCCAATCCTTATTAACTGAAGCAGATGAAGAACATCCCCCACTAGAACAAGGAGTTACAACTGACGCCCCCTACATACATTCCTCCCACTACGTCTCTTTCTCCCTTTTTTTCTTCAATAATTTTAGAACTGCATCACGGTCTTTGGACGGTAAACGGGCAACTTTCTTCAAACTATGAACAGGATGACGAAGAGAACCACCAGCTTTCTTCCTCGTAGGGCCGTTACTAGAGTCCTTACTGTGACCTCCTGTTGATTTTGTGCACTTACGAACTCTGGATTTTGAAGGGAAAATAATGCCGGCATCGCCGTGAGTATGGTCATAAAGCCAATCTAAACTCCAAGGGCCCATCACCAAGGACCGGTCCACCCCTGGAGGGCAGGAATTAGTTCTTTTTCTCCGAACACTGATATTATCCGCCACCAGTTTCAAAGGGGAGGCAGGTGCATTATGAGTAATTGGGCCCACCTCCTGCAAAAATGAACACACAGCCTCACCAGGGACCCTATCTGCCTCGCGCTCCTGAACAACAAGGGGTGAAATACCAAGACCAGCGTCATCGTCGTCAGCCGGTTGAGTGGCAACGTCACAAAACTGACGCGCAGAAGAATCTAAACCACAAACATCTGCCACCTGTTCTACCACAAGATCAATATCTTTACCACCGTCATGCGCTCTGCCTTCATCCTCATGATCAGAGTGAGAAATAACAGATTCAGTTTCCTCTTCAAATAAACAGGCATCCTCTCCTATGTTAAAACCCCATTCTTCGACAATTTTAATCTCCGTCAAAACACCATCCACCAGAATACTATCGACCACATTAATAATCTCCAAATCCGACGTTGCTACCAAAACTCGAGCATAATCAAACCTCTCCTTATCAAGGGCAATGTCATCTGTACGCAAGTACTGACCACACTCCAAAACACAAAGCTTGAAAAAAGATTCATTCCAAACATGAAGAGGGACACCGTAAATACGAAGCCAGACGCCTCTTTGGAAAGTCACACCTTCCTTATTCCAAGGCTCAACACTTGCAAAACAAAGATGAAAAAAGTCCTTAGCACCATCAACAATTGCCTTGGCCGAGATGTCTGAAGAACTGAAAATAAAGACTCTGTCTGCACCCATGGGGATGATATTTAGTTTCAGAAAATCCGCGTCAGCAATCCTGGTCTGAACCACTGGAATGGATTCCCCATTACGCACCATAGCCACCAACCCACATCGAGCCCAAGATAAGTCAGCCACCGAAGACCTGAACATCCGAACCAACCTTCCCGGTTTAGCTCCAACCACTGAGATAGGTGGCGTAACTTTAAACTTGCCACCATCAACCTTATCAACAACAGGAAAACCTCCATCCCCCACACCCCGGGAATTAGCCCCCACCACAACCTCACCCCTCGCAACCTCCCTCACCCCACCCGTAGCTTCCTCCGACCTCCCAACCCCACACACGGCCCCCTCCCTTCTCTCCACAACCCCCTTCCTACCTACACCTCCCACACCCAACACCCGAGAGCTCACCCCCTGTTCTCCCTCCCCACCTCTATTATTTTCTCACTCACCTTCTACCACTGCCCCCTAATCACCCTTCTCTAAAGACCTATCACCCACCCCCAACTTGGCCTTCACAGACGAACCACGCTCAAACCGCGCAATCATAGCCCAAACACGAAAATTACCAAACCAGACCGCATTCAAAGCCTTCAGCAGCTTGTCCACATTGCGAACATTAACAAATCTCACAAAACCATAAACCTCTTCACCTTTGGGATCAAAGACACATCCGTACCACCTGACAGATTACCGTTACCCAGCCCTTCCGAACGAACACCAGCACGCGACACCAGCTCTTCCTGTTTAAATTATATTAAAAGCAACATAGCTTTTATCAATTTTAATAGGTAATTGTCGGTGAAAGTTGGCTCAGACGGTAAGAAGCCGACTCGCATGAAAGGTCGTGCGTTCAATTGCCGTTGTTGATTTGAGGACATCTTTGGAAGGCGATCCGTAAGTAACTTTGTAAATGTTCTTTGAGCTTTAGGCCCTGATTCTGATGAGCACCCATAGCTTACCTAAACTTTTTGTAACCAATTTTTTTTTAATAGATAATGTGGGTTATAATATGAGTAATATTTTCTCTTTTATTATTTTTGAGATATAAGATTTTTTAACGAATATTATACATATAACCCAAACAATAATAATATATATGTAATTCATACAACGCTGGGAAAATACACTAGTTTTTTTTGTTAAATTAAAGTAAAGTTTCCTAAAACCAAAAGATGCCTTAAAGTTTATATAGCATTTATAAAGTTATTTACATATCACTCTTTTTTTTAATGGAATTACAAATCACTCATTGAACATGTCATCTATACAGTTTTATTTTTTGTTGACTAAATGTCATCTATACAATTGTAATATTATGTTAAGAATATATGATTTTTTTTTCAAAAGAATATATATTAAGAGGAGGAATATATTGACATTGTGAGTAAGTCGTTAAGGTCTGTTTGGTGCGCATGATACGATTAGAAAATGGATAAAGATAGATATGATAGTGACAAGATAAACACTTATTTTGTCATGCATTTGGTGCACACATGATTAAAAAAGATGATAACATTATTTTATCCTATCATGTGTTTGGTGCACACTTGTTATTGACATGATATCGTCTGCCTCCTTCATCATTCCATCATACCATATTCATTGTCTTTGAGCATCGTCGTCGAGCCTCTATCTCCGGTCGACGAAGCACCTCACCCTAAACTCTTGACCTCACCAATTGCGAAACCGCCGCCGCCTGCATAACAATCGTCTAGTGTTGTCGGCGTAAAAATAGTTCACTCTACAACAATCCAATCCCCAATTCATGTGCAGAAGCCAATTGAAATTGATTGGGAACAAAAAAAAATTCATATCCTTTAATTAAAATTATGTTTGATGTCGTTAAATTATCTTGAAAACAAAAAATTGAAATAAAAAAACCAACAGTCATTGCATGAAGAAAAAATTGATATTGAATCGAAATAAAAAAAAAAACCCAACAATATTGCATGTCATTAAATCATTATGAGGTATTGAAATCAGAAAATTGATATTGAAGACAAAAAAGAGTTATGCATGAAGAACGATGAAAGAAAATAGGGGGTATAGAAGAAGAAGAACGCAATATGAAAACTGTAGAACTTGCTATCGGGTTGAAAGCAATAGCAGATCTCGTTGGAGTTGAAATCGATTGGGAAGAAAATCAGTAAAAAAAAACAAGAAGAAAGGTAGAAACCGTGAGAGTCGAAGGAGGTATTGTGAGAATAGATGATATGTGTGTTTGATGGTTATGCTATCAAATTGTTAACCCACCAAAAACTAAGGATAAAAATAATAGAGGGGAGTGTGATATGATTAAAAATGTGTTTAAATTATCCATTTTTATTGGTGCACTAAACAACAAATTGAATCAAGATATGATAGTCTTATCATATCATATCTTCCTATCATGTGCACCGATCGAGCCCTTATAGTTAGTCCTAATCTTGACCTTTCATTTAATGTTAAATAAATACAATGATTGAATGAAAAATAATCCTATAGTGAGGATTGTGTACTTATTCTTCCTGAAAATCGACGATTGTTGGTACAAATAAATGTAACCTTAACCCAAGTGCGCTTAGATGAGATGATACATGTTTATTTTAACTTAATTAAGGTCTTGAATTCGAATTCAGCATTGAGCATGCAACAACGTTAAAACTCTTATGGAGAGTTTGATGCCCATTTAGATCTCACAAAACTCGAGAGATTAGTCTTCGTAGTTGCGTGTAGAAGATACTTGTTTTACGTATAAAAAAAACAAATGTAACATTCGATCTTGCGCATGGAAGATACTCAAACAAACAAATGTAACCTTTGATCCAAATGATCAGCGGCTAATTAGAAGAATTTAGTTGTTCCTCTTTTTTGTTAAGAAAAATGTTAACTAATGCTCTAAGTGCATTGTTTAAAGATCCAAAAAAAGCAACTTTTATATAAAAAAAAATGATGTAATTATGACTTTAAGATGTGTTTAACTTATATTTTCAAGACAAAATTTTCTTTTAATTTCTTAAACAATACCCTTCAGACACTTTTAGCTTACCTGTTTGTTAATTAGAAGAGTTTAGTTGTTCCTCTTTTTAGTTAATTACGACTACTTGCTGTCATAAGAACATGTTACGCCAACACATGTCATTCTTTTATTGTTCAATGTCTTTTTTGATTGATCACGTACCCATATCTTAACTATTATCGAAGGAAATATCACAGCACCTATAGATTTAGTCTTTAGGGGTAGAGGAATTGATAAGAAAAAAAATAATAATAAAAATATATAATACAGTCTTTTGCTATAAAAAAAAAATGTAATTTTCGAGGAGGATGCCCAAAACGCGTAACAGGATTTGCGTTTAACAAAAAAAAAGTGGTCCCGGCGGGGCTCGAACCCGCGACCTTCGGCTCATAAGACCAACGCTCTAACCAACTGAGCTACGGGACCAACTGATGATTGTTTAAACTTTATATGTTATTTAACCTTTTGAAATCACAATTCGTGATGCAATTGAAGCTTTCTAATCTGAGGCTGGCGCGTGTACTGACTCACTTTGTGTGATGCCTTCATTTTTTTTCTTAAAATTCTTAATTACCCGATGCTTAGTTAATAGCTAGTAGTTACTTTATTTTCTTTTTTGACAAATAGTTACTCTTCTTAGACTCCTAAATTCTTAAATTTGTAGTAATTGAATTTTGAACATGTAAATCTTTTTAAATTCCTAAATTTGTGGTAATTCTTAAATGTGACCTTTCTTGTAAAATACATTTGGTTTGGAGTACTATTTAGTTTTGGGTTAAAAAGGTCACATTTAGGTATTTCTTTGTTTATGACAATTTGACAGAGACATGCATGCATATGTGATGGTGTTGAGTATTTTCCCTAGGTTATGTAGACTAAGTCAATTATGAAGTTTTTTATGTAATGTAATGATTAAGTGTAGAACATCATTAGATATGTCTACTAACTATCTATCAAAATGCATACTGAGCAAAATTTCTATTTTGCCCTCCAGAAGGACAATTTCGTAATCCAATAAGTCTTGAAAATTTTTTAGAGCGCCACATGCTTCTGAGATCACCCACACATGTGATCAGCCAACATTTCCCTCCTTCACATCATATCAGCTTTCTTCATCATTTCTGTCACACAAAGTCATTTTCTTCAAAACCTTGCTACTTCCATAGCTCAGCTTCAACAACACCCTGTTTAAGCTTCATCTTCATCGGTAAGTTTCGATTTAGTCCAGCCATTTACCATCTTTTCACTAGATCTTAAACCATGCATGTCTTCAACTTATGCATTTTTTTGCTCGAAACCACATAATCTTTACATTCACGATTTATTTACCATTTATCCTTTCAGTTTCATGTTAAAGATTTAATTTTTCCTTTCAGTTTCATATTTAAGGTTTCATATTTGCCTTTTTCTCTTTGTTGTTCTGAATGGATTTCTATAAAGTTTGTTTCTTTGCATTGTTGTTTTATTTGAATCTGTTTTTAAAAAACAAGTTTTTCTGATACTGCCCGTGCATAAAATCTGAAATCATGAAACCTTTAATAAAGTAGGAAAATTTCTGGCAATATCAACTAATGCAGGATGTTGATTTTACTGAGTCAATGTTGTTCTGAATGGATTTCTATCAAATTTGTTTGTTTGCATTTGTTGTTTTATTTAAATCTGTTTTTAAAGGTTTAATCTTTGCATTTATTGTTTTTATCTTAAAGGTTTAATCTTTAATCTGTTTTTATCTTAAAGGTTTAATCTTTGCATTTTTTGTTTTGCCATTCTGATTGTTAGTCTAAAAAGGTCTTTTTTTCTTTAGTTGTTATATTTATCCTTCTTTCTAAAAAGATGTTATATTCATCTTAAAGGTTGAAATGGTGCATTTTTTCTTTTCTCATTCTGATTGTTAGTCTAAAAAGGTTGTTTTTTTTCCATTAGTTGTTATATTTAGCCCTGTTTCTAAAAAGATGTTATATTCATCTTAAAGGTTATGACTAAAAAGATGAAAATGTGATATTTTCATGTTTTTAATGAAACCAATAACTAAAGTCATGGTTAATGTTATTTATTTTCGTATATAGGGCTTTCAATGTCAAGGGATTATGGCTACATTAAGGATCTCAAAAAGGATATGGACATTTGGAAAATTGGGTTTAGAGTGCTTGATTCTTGGATTGTGACCGGTAGCAATGGGAATCAACATATGGAGCTCATTATAAATGATGCAAAGGTTAGAGATAAATGTTTGAAAGTCCTTTAAGGTCCATTTTTTTTTTACTTGGTTTCATACTCTTGGATTTAAATTTGTATTTTTGTGTGTTTCACCAATTTAGGGTGATTGAGTTCATGTCATAACTCGATATAGAGATCTGGAGCATTGGAAGACTTTAATTGAGGAACATAAGACCTATACCCTGTATAACTGTCATGTGTTTGATAATGACATTACATTTAAGGCTGTTGACCATCCATTTAAGGTTGTTTTTGGTTCTGGTACAAAGGTGCAAAGGGATGACAAATTAACTATGATTCCTCTTCATGAATTTCGCTTTAAAGAGTTTAGGGAAATTCAACAAGGAAAATTCAAAACAGATGTTTTATATGGTATATATGTTCATTACCAAATTATTCTCTTCTAATTTTTAGTTCTGTTTAAGCATAAAGTTCTTATAAATGTATTTTATTTTTAGAAATCATTGGACTTCTTCATGAGATTGTAAAGACAACGCCAATTGGAACTGGAAAGAAACCGTGTAGCAACATTGTGTTAAGCGATCAAAGGTATGACTTTATAATTATACAATATCATATCATAGGTTTCTGCAAAAAATTGATAACCGTATAAAATCTGTATTTTGCTATTCTGTGGGAACATGGTTGATGTTGTTGGAACAAAATGTGTTTAACAAGTCTCTCATATAATAAGGGGGAGATTGTTGAAACATTTATGTGTAAACATATCTCTCTTTATGGTTTTGATGATAACAAGGTATTAAAGAGAAAATTGGTTATATGCTAATGCTTTGTTCAAGTGTTTCAGAACCACATGCTTATCAAGTATTGATTAATAATGGTTATGAAGAACAAGCTAAAGAGCAAGAAGGAAAGCCAAGAAGCAAGGTTGCAAGGCTAAGAAGAAACTGGTCCTGAAGTGAAGCCTCTGAAGTGGTCCTGAAGAAATGCTCCTGAAGTGCAGCTTCTGAAGACTGGGTGCTTCTGATGAAGTCAACGTAAAGTCAGCATCTGAAGACCAGCTTCTGATCCGTACAACTGAAGCAGCTTCTGATCACTGTTCACTCAGAAGCTTCTGAAGCTGATATGGCATGGAAAAGCAACCAGTACTGTGCGCATTTAATGCCTGGAAGTGTCAGAACAACTCAATGGAACAGTTGTCTCCCTGAACCAAACATTCTCCAGTTTTCATGGTGGGCCAATTCAAAAATGGCACCTGCCCTGTTCTGACAGAAAAAGTGCAGCACACATTTGCAGCAACCTAGTCCAATTGCAACGGCTAAAATCCTGATTTCCAGCAAATCTTCAACAGCTCTATTTTTGTCTATAAAAGGAGGGAGATTTGAAGAAGAAAGTGTTGAAGACTCTTTGAAACACATTGCTGAAACTTTGCCCTGTAAAAACTGTCATAGTTCAAAACTCTTAGAAATTCTTCAGTCTTTGTAACTTAGGAATTTCTTAAGGTTAAGAGTCTTAACCTGTGTTGTATTTAGAGAACACCTCTGATATTTGATCAAGTGTTCATCCCAAACTTCTTTACGTGTAAACCAGTTTGGTCCCTCAA
The DNA here is from genome assembly GCA_018208015.1 of Medicago ruthenica. Classification (NCBI taxonomy): domain Eukaryota; kingdom Viridiplantae; phylum Streptophyta; class Magnoliopsida; order Fabales; family Fabaceae; genus Medicago; species Medicago ruthenica. Next base: position 3,694,260 of record CM031377.1, on the reverse strand, counting down.
AGTCTTAGTCTGAATACTAAGCAATTGTAACCTCACTCCTTTGTGGTCTGAGTCAGAAGCCTCTTGTCTTTGTGACTTGAGCATTGAGAAGTCTCTTGTCTTAGTGACTTGAGCATTGGAAGTCTCTTCCTTGGTGGTTGAGCATAGAAGTCTCTTTCTTTGTGATTGAGCAACTGGAAGTCTCTTTCTTAGTGATTGAGCAATTGTAATCAGAACTTGATTATAGTGAAACTCTCTTGTTGGACACAAGGGGACAGGACTACTTCTCACATTGAGAAGGAACCTGTATAATTTGCTGTGTCTTCTCTTTTCCCTTACTCCTTAACTTGTTTAATCCGCTGCATTCAACTTCTGATATCTGTTCAGAACTGATCATATCAGCTTCTGAACTGAACCTTAAGCTTTAAAAAGAAAAGGAACAAGTTTTTAGAGTCACACAATTCAACCCCCCCTTCTTGTGTGTTTGTTTTTCTCACCTTCAGTTGGTATCAGAGCTCCGGTTCTGATATTAACACTTAACAGTGTGTCAGTAGGATCCTGAGAAAAACATGGCCTCAACAAGTGAGTCACCTCCACCATCTCCCAGAAATCAAAGAAATGTCCAATATGACTATAGTACTGAAGAAAAGAAGTCTAGGTCACACAATAAACCTCCTATGTTTACTGGTGACCCAGAAAAATTCTCTTGGTGGAAGAGCAAAATGTATAGTCACATTATTGGGATTGATGATACTCTATGGGATATCATTGAAGATGGAATCACTATCCCAGTAGATGAAGAAGGTGTTGCTGTCAACAGGAGAACTCTGAGTGATGCTGAAAGAAAGATCTATAGGAAGCATCATCATGTCAGAGGTATCATTGTGGACTCCTTGCCTCACACTGAGTATCAGAAGCTGAGTGACAAGTCCACTGCAAAGGCAATATTCACATCCCTCTGCTCTAACTATGAAGGTAATCAGAAGGTTAGAGAAGCTAAGGCAAACATACTTGTTCAGCAATATGAATTGTTCAGAATGAAAGAGGATGAAAATATTGAGACTATGTTCTCAAGATTTCAGACTCTGGTTTCTGGACTTCAGATTCTGAAGAAGAGTTATACCACAGCTGATCATGTGAATAAAATCCTTAGAAGTCTGCCATCCAAATGGAGACCTAAAGTGACTGCCATTGAGGAAGCTAAAGATCTAAATACTTTAAGTATTGAAGATCTTATAAGCTCACTCAAGGTGCATGAACTGGGACTCAATGAGGATGAGCCTGTTAGAGAACCAAAAACATTGGCTCTGAAGTCTAAAAGAAAACCTGCTAAAGCTTTGAAAGCAATTGAATCTGAAGAAGAGTTTCCTGAGGGAAATTCTGATGAAGATTCAGATGCTGATGAGCTTGCAATGATTTCTAAAAGACTTCAGTATCTGATGAACAGAAAGAAAAAGTTCTCTAACAGAAGCAGTAACTTCAGAGGATCTGGCTCTAGTTCTAAGAGGGATACCCAGAAAGAAAGCTGCTACAATTGCAAAAAGCCTGGCCACTTCATTGCTGATTGTCCTGATCTTCAGAAGGAAAAATCAAAGGAAAAAGCAAAGAAGTCCAGCTCAAAGTCCAGCAACTTCAGAAATAAGCTCAAAAAGAGTCTCATGGCAACATGGGATGATCTGGATAATGAGTCAGAATCTGATGAGGAAGAAGCAAACTTGGCCCTGATGGCAATTGCATCTTCTGATGCAGAATCATGTTCAGATTCTGATGAAGAAGATGAGGTATATTCTGAACTCTCTAGATCTGATTTAATTGAAACAGTTAATGATCTTATGAGCCATCTTAAAAGCAAGTTAAAAGAAATTAAATCTTTGAAAAATAAAACTAACTTGCTGTCTAAAGAAAATCTTCAACTACAAAGTCAATTATTTGAATATGATGAAGTAGTTGAAGAACTTAAGAAGGAGGCTCATAAGAAATCTGAAGAGGTTCCTAATGATCAGGAAATAGCTCTTCAGGATTTCATGTTAACTGGATTCAATAGAACTAAAATTGCCTCCATGATGTATAATATGATCAGAAATAAAGGTGAAGGCATTGGCTATGATTTATTCAAACCTTCAAATGATTTAAACACACCTTCATGTTCTGATGATATTTTAAAAGGCAATGGTATATGCTTTGTGCCTGCTTCTGATAATTCTGAGAAGCTGAAAGTATCAGAATCTGAGGCTAAGTCTAAAGCTCTGAACAACTCAGACTCTGAAGCTTCTGAACCTAAGGGTAAGATAAAGGCAACTGTTAAAACCTTGCCTAAATCTAAGTCGAAAGGTTCTAAGCCTAAGAGTAAGAGGAAATCAGACTCTGAACTTAAACCTGTTCAGAATCTGAAGTGTTCAGAACCTGAAACTAGTAAGTCTCAGAATCTGAATAAATCTGATTCAAATTTTTCTAAGACTAGGTCTATTAAAACTTCAAAATCTGTTAAACTAGTCAATGAAAAACATTTTCAATCTCAGAATGTTAGGCAAAGCAAGCCAAAGCAAACCAATCAGTTTTCTGCTTCAAACTGTTTTAAGAAAGGCAAAACTGAAGCTTGTCTTGTGCCTGAAGTAAACAAAGTCAGAATTCTGAAGAGATCAGAATCAAAGTACTCAAAAGGTCAGACTCTGAACAAATCAGAACCAAAGACTTCCAAGTCTCAGGTTCTGAAGAAGTCTGAGTCCAAACCTTTGAGAACTCAGGTTCTTAAGCACTCAGGTTCTGAAACTCAGACTTATTCTAAATACAAGGATTCATATCCAAAGTATGAGAACAAGTCTGAATATCAAAACTTCAGACACAAGAAGCCAAAACCTTTCAAGACTAACCCCAAAGGACCCATGAAAATCTGGGTACCTAAGTCTGAAATTATTTCAATTGCAGATATGCTTATCATCCAAAGAAAAGGAAAGGTCCTGGTACCTGGACAGTGGATGCTCGCATCATATGACAGGGGACAAGTCTATGTTCCAAACCCTGACTCTGAAAGAGGGAGGAACTGTGGGATTTGGAGGAAGTCAGAAAGGAAAGATCATTGGTACTGGTAAGATAGGTAATTCTTCCCTGTACATTGATAATGTTTGGCTGGTAGATGGACTTAGACATAATTTACTTAGCATAAGTCAATTATGTGATAGTAATTATGAAGTCCTGTTTAATAAGAACACCTGCACTGTAATCAGTAGCAAAGACAAGTCTGTAGTGTTCAGAGGCAGCAGGAAAAACAATGTTTACAAGATTAATTTTTCTGAATTGGTTCAGCAGAAGGTAGTTTGCCTTCTGTCTGTGAGTGATGAGAAGTGGGTCTGGCACAAAAGGCTGGGACATGCTAACTGGAGACTCATCTCCAAGCTTAGCAAGTTACAGCTGGTCAGAGGCTTGCCCCAAATTGATTATCACTCAGATGCACTGTGCAGTGCATGCCAAATTGGAAAGTTTTCTAAAACTTCTTTTAAACCAAAGAACATTGTTTCCACCTCTAAACCTCTTGAACTACTTCACATTGATTTGTTTGGTCCTGTTGGAACAGCTTCAATCAATGGGAAGAAGTATGGACTTGTTATTGTTGATGATTATAGTAGGTGGACTTGGGTTAAATTTCTTAGAACCAAAAATGAAACATATGATGTGTTTTTCAAATTCTGCAAACAAGTACAAACAGAAACTGATTTGAAAATTTTGAAAATCAGAAGTGATCATGGTGGTGAATTTGAAAATGAACCTTTTGAAAACTTTTGTGAAGATCATGGAATTTTCCATGAGTTCTCATCTCCTAGAACTCCACAACAAAATGGAGTTGTAGAGAGAAAGAACAGGTCTTTACAAGAAATGGCCAGAACCATGATTCATGAGTCAAAAATTGCTAAGTACTTTTGGGCAGAAGCTGTAAACACAGCATGTTATATTCAGAACAGGATCTATATCAGACCAATTCTGAATAAAACTTCATATGAATTATTTAAAGGAAGAAAACCAAGTATTTCTTATTTTCATCAGTTTGGTTGTGCATGTTACATACTGAACAATAAGGTCTACCTAAAGAAATTTGATGCCAAGGCTCAAAAGGGTACCTTTCTAGGATACTCAGAGAGATCTAAGGCATACAGGGTGTATAATTCTGAAACACATGTTGTTGAAGAAGCTATACACATTAGGTTTGATGATAAGAAGCCTGGTAGTGAAATACCAGAGCTGGTTGAGAGTTTTGCAGATGTCAGAATCTCAGAAGAGCCTTCAGAAGCTGAACCCAGTTCAGGTTCTGATGAAGGTTCAGAAGCTGAAAACAATGAAGAATCTGAGAAACTCTCCAGCAATGACACTACTCCTGATGCTAATCAAGAACAGCATGGTTCTGAACAAATCCCTGATGGCCCTTCAGAAGCTAATCCACCCAGAACCTCATTCAAGTACAAGTCTTCACATCCTGAGGAGTTGATCATTGGAAACAAGAACAGTCCAAGGAAGACAAGATCTGCATTCACTCAGAATGAGTCCATGCTTGGCCTGCTATCCATGATTGAACCCACAACTGCTGATGAAGCACTTGCTGATGATGGTTGGATTGTAGCAATGCAAGAAGAGCTAAACCAGTTCCAAAGGAATGATGTATGGGATCTTGTTGCAAAACCTGATCAGAAGAACATCATTGGAACAAAATGGGTGTTCAGGAACAAGCTCAATGAACAAGGAGAAGTGATCAGAAACAAGGCTAGATTAGTAGCTCAAGGGTACAGCCAGCAAGAAGGAATTGACTACACTGAGACTTTTGCTCCAGTAGCTAGACTGGAAGCAATCAGGTTACTTCTTTCTTATGCTATTAATCATGATATCATCTTATATCAAATGGATGTTAAGAGTGCTTTCTTAAATGGTGTGATTTCTGAAGAAGTGTATGTCAAACAACCTCCTGGTTTTGAAGATGTTAAATATCCAAATCATGTTTTTAAACTAAAGAAGTCTTTGTATGGTCTGAAACAAGCTCCCAGAGCTTGGTATGAAAGGCTAAGCAACTTCTTAATTAAAAATGGTTTTGTAAGAGGTCAAGTTGACAATACACTCTTTAGAAAAACTGTTAAGAAAGAAATCTTAATTGTACAAATCTATGTTGATGATATCATATTTGGTTCTACTAATGCCTCCCTTTGCAAGGAATTTTCTAAGTTAATGCAGGATGAATTTGAAATGAGCATGATGGGTGAGCTGAAATTCTTCTTGGGAATTCAAATCAACCAATGCAAAGAGGGTGTTTACGTTCATCAGTCAAAATACACCAAGGAGCTTCTGAAGAAGTTCCAGTTGGATGATTGCAAGCTGATGACAACACCAATGCATCCCACCTGCACATTAAGCAAAGAGGACAATGGCACTAAGGTAGATCAGAAGCTGTACAGAGGTATGATAGGTTCTCTCCTATACTTAACTGCTTCTAGGCCAGATATTTTATTTAGTGTATGTCTGTGTGCTAGATTCCAATCAGATCCTAGAGAATCTCATATGACTGCTGTCAAGAGAATCTTCAGGTATCTGAAAGGAACAACTAATTTGGGACTTCTGTATAAGAAATCTCTAAGTTATAAGCTAGTTGGATTCTGTGATGCTGACTATACTGGGGACAGGATTGAAAGAAAGTCCACCAGTGGAAACTGTCAGTTTCTTGGTGAGAATCTGATATCCTGGGCCAGCAAGAGACAAGCAACAATTGCCTTGTCAACAGCAGAAGCAGAATACATCTCAGCTGCAAGTTGTAGCACACAACTGCTCTGGATGAAACATCAATTAGAGGATTATCAGATTCATGCAGATAATATTCCTATTTATTGTGATAATACTGCTGCTATATGTCTGTCTAAAAATCCAATTCTGCATTCTAGAGCCAAGCACATAGAAATAAAACATCATTTTATAAGAGATTATGTTCAGAAGGGTGTTTTGGATATTCAATTCATTGATACTGATCATCAATGGGCTGATATATTCACAAAACCCCTAACAGAAGAAAGATTCAATTTTATTAAAAAGAATCTGAACATGCATTTTGTCTCATGAAAAATGTGCTTGAATCTGAATGTATTTCTTGATTCTGAGTTTATCATAAGCTAAGACTTATCAAACACTCACCTTCTGAGAGTTTGACTAAAGTTAAGCCTGAAAAACTTCAGAGTCTGAAGGATCAGAACCTGGATTTTTCTGACTTCTGAATCTGATAAGTATAGCTATGGGCAATGATGATTAAAGCTTTGAAAGTTTATACTATAATCCTCCCAAAGTCATCAAATAAAAATGTGTTTTTATGCTCTGATACTCATTGTTAAAATTGCTTAACAAACAATTTTCAAGTTGGTATCAGTTTGTTTTCAAAATGTTTAGCACAGACACATTTTAAAAGCCCAAAGTGTTTCAGACATGTTCAGTTTCTAGAACTCTTTTCATCTTGGTATCAGTCTTTAGAAATGTTTTCATTTGGTATCAGACTCTGAATTAAAACCTTTTTGCTGGTATCAGACTCTGAGATAAATCCTCAATTGCATTCTGATATCTTTCTTTAAAGCAAACTCAGAATTGCTCTGATACTGAACACTTCTTGAAAAGCTGTTGCTCTGATGCTGAACCAGTTTGTACTGAACAAAGTAATGTCTGAACACAGAATAACCTGATCAGAAGCTCCAAACCTTTTCTGCTTCTGAACAGCATTCTATTTTTATTGCAAGTCATATACTCATTGTAAATCAAGTAGGCTCTGATGATTATCCTTGCTACTTGGTTATCCATATGATTGCACAAATATCTCACAATCTTGGTTAGTTCAACCCCTCCCAAATTCTGCATCCTTTTGAAATTTTGTCAAACTTGGTGTCAGAACTGCTTTCAAACTCTTTTAAAAAGGGGATACTGAACTGCTTTGATAACTGTTTTCAAACTCTTTTCAAATCCAATTCTGCTCTGATACAGATACTTTCCAACTCTCTTGACAAAGGGGGAGAAATTTTTCTGTCTTAAGAGGAGAAAGTGCTACTTTTTGTTGATGACAAAAGGGGGAGAAAAGTAAAACAAGTATTAAAGCACCTGAGCTCAAATAAGTTAAAATTGTCAGAAGCAAAGCCTATTAAAGCTCTGATACAATTGTTAGGATTAAGTTCTGATACAATTGTTAAGCCAGTTCTGATACTGATCAGTAAAGCTAAGTTAAGCTCTGATACATTTCTGACTAGCTCTGATACTTTTAACTTATGAGAACTGCTTTGAAGTAAAATTCTAGCTCTGATATATTCTGTGAGATATATAACTCTTAGTGAGTAAAAAGAATTTAAAATAACTTGGATAAGACTCAGGGAGCTTACAAAACTCATCCTGTGGATTATCAGACTTAGGGGGAGAGCTTACAAACCTCAGAACCTGAAGTCAACAAGTCATTTTAAATTCTGAGTGTAAATTTCACCATACTGTTTTAAGTTAAGAATAATTAACATGAATAAGAATCAAGGGAAGCTTACAAACCTAACCTTGAGGATTGTCAGACCTAGGGGGAGCTTACAAACCTCTCCTGAAGTCAGATTGTTAATTACACTTAACAACTATTCTGAAATTTTCACATTTGTGTTTTAACTGAACTTAATTAACTTGGATCAGACTCAGGGGGAGCTTACAAACCTCACCCTGTAGTTAACTTGTTAATTAAGTTAACAACAATTTTCTGTTTTAATACTTATGTTTGTCATCATCAAAAAGGGGGAGATTGTTGGAACAAAATGTGTTTAACAAGTCTCTCATATAATAAGGGGGAGATTGTTGAAACATTTATGTGTAAACATATCTCTCTTTATGGTTTTGATGATAACAAGGTATTAAAGAGAAAATTGGTTATATGCTAATGCTTTGTTCAAGTGTTTCAGAACCACATGCTTATCAAGTATTGATTAATAATGGTTATGAAGAACAAGCTAAAGAGCAAGAAGGAAAGCCAAGAAGCAAGGTTGCAAGGCTAAGAAGAAACTGGTCCTGAAGTGAAGCCTCTGAAGTGGTCCTGAAGAAATGCTCCTGAAGTGCAGCTTCTGAAGACTGGGTGCTTCTGATGAAGTCAACGTAAAGTCAGCATCTGAAGACCAGCTTCTGATCCGTACAACTGAAGCAGCTTCTGATCACTGTTCACTCAGAAGCTTCTGAAGCTGATATGGCATGGAAAAGCAACCAGTACTGTGCGCATTTAATGCCTGGAAGTGTCAGAACAACTCAATGGAACAGTTGTCTCCCTGAACCAAACATTCTCCAGTTTTCATGGTGGGCCAATTCAAAAATGGCACCTGCCCTGTTCTGACAGAAAAAGTGCAGCACACATTTGCAGCAACCTAGTCCAATTGCAACAGCTAAAATCCTGATTTCCAGCAAATCTTCAACAGCTCTATTTTTGTCTATAAAAGGAGGGAGATTTGAAGAAGAAAGTGTTGAAGACTCTTTGAAACACATTGCTGAAACTTTGCCCTGTAAAAACTGTCATAGTTCAAAACTCTTAGAAATTCTTCAGTCTTTGTAACTTAGGAATTTCTTAAGGTTAAGAGTCTTAACCTGTGTTGTATTTAGAGAACACCTCTGATATTTGATCAAGTGTTCATCCCAAACTTCTTTACGTGTAAACCAGTTTGGTCCCTCAAAGTCTTAGTCTGAATACTAAGCAATTGTAACCTCACTCCTTTGTGGTCTGAGTCAGAAGCCTCTTGTCTTTGTGACTTGAGCATTGAGAAGTCTCTTGTCTTAGTGACTTGAGCATTGGAAGTCTCTTCCTTGGTGGTTGAGCATAGAAGTCTCTTTATTTGTGATTGAGCAACTGGAAGTCTCTTTCTTAGTGATTGAGCAATTGTAATCAGAACTTGATTATAGTGAAACTCTCTTGTTGGACACAAGGGGACAGGACTACTTCTCACATTGAGAAGGAACCTGTATAATTTGCTGTGTCTTCTCTTTTCCCTTACTCCTTAACTTGTTTAATCCGCTGCATTCAACTTCTGATATCTGTTCAGAACTGATCATATCAGCTTCTGAACTGAACCTTAAGCTTTAAAAAGAAAAGGAACAAGTTTTTAGAGTCACACAATTCAACCCCCCCTTCTTGTGTGTTTGTTTTTCTCACCTTCAGATGTAACACTATGGGAAAAATATTCTATGTCTTTGATGAATTTTCTTGCTGCCCGAAAGGATGTAGGACCTGTTGTCCTAATATTGACTCATGCTCAATGCAAGCTTGGAGGTGAATATCATGTACACCTAATATTTTTGGAAATACCTTGGACATGTTCCATCCCTTTACCTTAATTCCTTTACTTTTAATATACAGACAATGGTAGGCCAAATATATGTAACAATTGGTCAGGTTCGAGATTATTCATTAACCTACATGACCCAGTTGTTGAGAAGTTTAAGACTCAGTAAGTTTACATTCCCTAAATCAATCTAACCAGTTAGTACAATCTAAGGTTTGTAATTCAATTATTACAGAAGTAATTAAAATTACTGTAATCTTTCTGTAACAGATGTCGGGAGCTTAACAGTTCTCAATCTCAGACTCAATGCTTCAGTCAGAACTTAAGTCAGGGTTCAGCTTCTTCTCAGCGTACTGTCAACAATGATTTCTCCAATCTGAGTCAAGTTAGGACAATTGCTGAATTTAGAAATTTTGTGAAGGTTGCCTTCTTTTATACATAGACATACTTTCAAATACTTCCTTAACAACCATTATTAGTATACATATTATTTATTCTTTATTTCGTTCATATAATTCATGTCAGGATACATACTGCATCACTATTGGAAAAACCACTAAATTCAATCCTAACCAGTTTGGATGGTACTATGAAAGTTGCATAAAATGTCCAAAGGCTTCAAAGTCGAATGGTGCTAGCTATAGATGTACATGTGGCCAGGATGTTGATGTTCCATTGACTAGGTTAGATTCTGCATATTTTTCTTAAGTGTTGATACTTTTGTTTTTACACATTATTCATATATCTTTAAATGCAACTATTCTATCAGATACAAAGTTGTTGTGCAAGTCGTTTATGAGAGTCATAAGTCTGATTTTGTCTTTTGGGATAGTGATTGTCTCGCTATTATTGGTATTACTGCCCAAGCGCTTAGGAAGACCATACAAGAGGTACCTTAAATTTGTGTATAGATTTACAAGAAATTGCATGTAATTGTGTCATTTAGTTATGGTATTATTTTTGGTATTATTCAAGCGCTTATAATGTACATTATTATATCTGTTCATTAAGGTTGGTGAAGATGATCCAAAAATATACCCAAAATATCTCGACAAACTACTTGGTATTGAGTTTGCATTACGTGTCAAGTATCAGCCATACTATCACCAATCTTCTGTCCTCAGCCTTTCCCGTGATCCAGTTGTTATCAACAAAATCAAGTCTCACATTAAACGTGATGAAATACAACCAGAGGAGCTTCAGCTTGATGAGGTTGCGCTTGCTTACCCCGTCTTATTTTTTCTGCATTGTTTGGTTGTTTTAATTTCCATATCTTATATTTTGGTTCTGATTATCACTTTTATAGAATGTCGTCTATAATAATCCAACCCAGTCATTCATGATTCAGAAGAGTAATGCTTCTGCTGAGTGCTCAGATTCACTTAATATTCCTACGGTATGCAAAACACTATCAATTCTATCTTTTAATTTCTGCATTATTATAATCATAATAGCTTGATTGTAACTGATAATCATATTTGATATTAAATATGGATATTAATCCTGTTTGTAACAACAATCATTATCTGCTTGTGGTGAAAATGATTTGGATCAAGTTGTGAGTTGTACTCCTGCAAAGCGTTCATCTGCTGAAAAATACCATGAAGATATTGCATCTGATGTGTACAATCCAACACAGTTATCTTCCACTAAGTTGGCGAAACACATCAAGAAGGAGTGATTAACTAAAAATTCGCCCAATTTTTTGAATACATGCCATGAACTATTGCGAAGTTCTCAAACTTGTGCCTTATAATGGATTTATGCTTCGTTAAGTGTCTTTTTATCAGACATTTGGCATGAATTTTTGGTTTATCAGTTCTATCTTAAGTATCAGACAACATATTGCTACATTGAACTTGCTATGGTTAAATATGCTATATGTAAATATTTTGGTTAGATTGCAGGTGTCATTATGTTTACAATTAACTTATTACACCCACTATTCCAAACAGGTTCCTACTTTATTATTTCTACACATATCAGGTTACAAATTTCGAATATCAATAACCTTAACTATGCCGTATACCAATTAAAATTAATCACGTATAAGTTACATAGCCAGTTCTTTAAGTACTTATTAAGCATTAATGCCAACATTTTGTCCTGTGTTTCATTTTATAAAATAATCACCACAGTGAAGCTATGTTATTACTCTTTTTAATATAGAGCATAATGTAAACAATCTACACACATGAAATTTTATTACCTAATTTTAACTAGATTTTAGACCTTTTTTACTATGATCTTTTCCCTACTTACTGGCTAATCAATTTAATTTCCATGTATACTCAAACATATTATTCTATAATCTCATAATAAAATTAGGTTCAAAAATCGTGTTTCTATTTACAAACAAATTATTTTATCCTGAGAATGAGTTTAGTAAAACATGAATTTTCATCTTAAAAGTATTAAACATATCATCAAATAATATAACTAGAGAGGTAATATCTAACAAACTTGGTTGGAACCTGTTATTGCTTTAGTTGGTGTGTTGGTAGTAGTGTATAGGAAATCATGACATGACTTCATAGACTTAAATTTCTATTGCAAGGCTCAAGACAAAATCAACCATTGGGTTATGTGATTGTAGCTAAAACCATCATCACCATCTACACCTACTTCAACACCTAATACACTCAATCTATATCTATTCCAATTATTATTATTATTTCTGATGCAATTCATAGAAAATTAGAATTCCACCCAATTTTTTTAATTCAAAAATATTGCCTAATCACTAAAACTTTCACTTTTCTTTAAAATTAAAATTTTTAAATTTTAATCTTTCCCACCATCTTATTTTCAACCTTATGAAGTTCCAAAACTTTTGTTTTATTTCTTTATAACATATATAACTCAACCTATTTTTCATAATCTAAGTTCATCACATTCAATTTGAAGAAAGCAAGCAAATGTACACTTCTTCCTCTCAAGGTCAGTTTAATTTATCTATTCTACTTACATTAATTATATATCCATCCTTTGATTTTTTTTCCTCTATTGTTGGTTTTCTTCTATTAAAATCTACTGATCAATTCAGTTGTTTTTTAAAGGTTATTTTTTTGAATTTGTTTTTTTTTTATCCTGCTTCCAATAGGATGTTCTTAGTATTCAGATTTGTATGCATTTTTTGTTGTTTTCTCTCAGTATAAGTAATCAGATTGATGTTTTTTGCATATTTCTTTCATAGGATCCATGGTTGATGAAAAAGAACTGAAAAAATTAGAACAAAAAATTGCAAGAGCGAGAAGGTTGCGTATTCTGCAAAATAAACGTCGCAATCGTCATCAAACTCCAACTATACGTGTTCCTGCAAAATTGGCTCCCATTGTTCATAAAGAAAATAATGTTTCAAATTCTATAAATATAAGCAAGCATGTGATAGATTAATAGCATGAGTCACACGCATAAGACTAGGCTAGAGGATACTTTATTTGGTTTTAATCGAAGAGAATCTCACATTTTACAATATCACTTGAAAGGACTAGCATTGAAATAGCAAGTTATTGTCATAGACACATAGCTAAGAGAGTATATTGAAAGTAAGATTTGACCAATGGAATTGATATACTTATGGATACATGTCAAATTTTATACTCCATCACAAGAAGACTAAAGCCAAGCCTATGTCTACTAAAGCTGTCGAATTTCATAGTAGAACCAACCTAATGAATCTGCAACTTTTCATATGTATGTAATAATATCAAAGCTAACTTATCTTTAGTTGTAGATTCAGATTCTACATCAAATCTTTTACGTCTACAATAAAATATGTTGAAAGATTATATTCTATGAAGTGAAAAGTAATAATTTCTGCCTATAAATGAGATGTATTGCTGTATTGCTGTTATAAATGATCAGTGTTCTATGCAAACTGTCCAGTTCCATCCTTATTTCTACAAAGAAACTTAAACAAAACTTCTGTCATGGCTGGAAATCGAATTGTGATCTGAAGGCAAATTCTTGATGCTTTTGAAACAGTTGATGTACCAGGACAAGTTTCCAATTCTTATCTAAATTTTTATTAACTTAGATCTGGCATAAAGAAGCAATGCAGTATTACATGTATTATCTATACCAACAACAGATTCTTATCTTAGTGTTCATTCTCCAAATTTTATCAAGTTAAATGATTTTAATCCTAGATGACAATTATCTTCTCTTTATATCAATGTATATTTATCATTTCATTATCAATTTCAAAAATTCCAGTTTCTCATACTAACTCTATCTCATTGTTTGATTCAGGGCTATGCTGAAATTCATCCCAAATTTCTTCAACAATTTGAGGAAGAGTTAAGATATAGCTGGAACTTGATTGATAGTTCAGGAAATTCTCACATTCTAACTTTTAATGGAGACTATGCACATCCTCTCTTAACTGAAGGATGGACTAGGCTCAGAGAGTTTTACCACTATCAAGGTCACAAACAAGTGATCCTAAACTATCTAGGAAGAGATCGTTTTTTCTTAGAGTTGGGGAAAACATATGCAGATTCTGATGAACTACCATCATTTCATAGCTTGAGTACCAAGAGAGATAAAACTGTCTTTTTTGAGATCACCTTGGATGATGTTGATTTTGATGAACCAGATCAATTAGTTCAGTAAATTTTTCAAACTATTGATTATTCTTATTAGTTTCTTTGTATCCTTTTAATTTCTCTTTTAACCATATATATATTGTTCATCCTTTTTAGGTACTTACTCGAGATTTCAAACAATTCCTTTGGGAAAATGATTTTCATCACTTGATCCTATGCGGAAAACTTAACAGTCCAAGAGCCATGTGTGAAGTTAGATTTCATAGACAAGAAGAAATTATTGCAGCACTTGAACAGGGTTGGAACTCTTTTTGCCTCCAAAATGGATTTCAGCCTGGTGACACAATAAGATTTAAGTTTTTTGATGAACTTATCAGTAACTTTGTTCATGTTTTCATAATCGATCCTTAAGTTGTCCTGTTATCAATCATTCTATTTTGCCTCTTTGTTCTTATCAGCATGAACTCTAGAAATTCTAATGCTCAATCTTCATGTATTTTGCACTTATCCTTTTAAGTACTTTGAACTGATGTCTTTTGCTTAGTATTCAATGTTGACTTTCTTAACTTTTATTAATGCAGTATCCTTTTAAGAAATTCATGTCTATTGAGTTTCCATTTAAGTATTAGGAATTAGCTACTTTGAGCATGATTAAACATAACTCTGTCACATTTACTATGGTTCATAATAATCAATATCAAACTGTTGTTTAATGAAAATACAAACATCTACTTACCATTAATATCAAAAGTTCCATAAAGATTATTGAATCATTACAAGCAATTTCTAATTCAGTACCAATACTGATCTGCTATGCACTATATATACTTTTGACAAATAATTATTTCACAAAGTTACAGTTATACCAAGTCATTGTTGTAGCAAACTTCAAAGTCATTAATTATTTACTCAAAACATTTTTTTAGACGATGATGTATAACACATAATCGGTTACCCATCTATAATTTTATATACATACTTAATCAGTTGGTATAAGCATGATATAGTACATTCCATCATACCTATATCAAATCAAATTTTTAACAAGCATTCCATCTATAAAAACTTTCAATTTAATCATTTATAGACATTTTAACCTATGGAATTATATAACAAGTTTTTTAGAAATCTCAGTATTCAACCCGTGCGAAGCACGGGTTTTTAACTAGTTGTTTATATAAGTAAGATTATCTTTTCTGTTTTGAGCAGTGTGCTGTCATAATTACAGCAGAAACTTATCTTGCACTCTATAAATTTGGTCACAAAGAAATAGTGTGCAAGGTGAAAAGAGAGCAATAGGGGCAGAAAGCACAAGTTGTGGTCACACAACAAAACAATGAGGAGCATCTATTTATTGCTACTTGCTATGCAGCGAATAATAGCATGGATTCATGGCTGATTGACAGTGGATGCACAAATCACATGGCTCACAATGCTGCGATGTTTGTTAAGTTGGATGAAATCTACACATCAAAGGTGATGATTGGAAATGGAGATTATGTAGATGTCAAAGTCAAAGGTATTGTAGATGTAAACACACCAGCAAGTACTAAGTTAATTTCTGATGTGTTACTTGTACCTGAAATAAATCAGAATCCTCTCAGTGTTGGCCAAATGCTCGAGAAGCAATATTCTTTGGGTTTTCAAGACATGGCATGCACTATATTAGATCCAAATGGGTGTGACTTCATGATTGTTAAAATGGAGAACAAAAGCTTCCCTGTTTGTTTAAAAAAGCCTGAAATTGTTGCATATGTGACTGCAAATGATGCTACAGCGTTATGGCATAAAAGATTTGGCCATGTTAACTATTTTTCTTTGAAATCCATGAGTTCAAAGCAATTAGTTCAAAATATGCCTTCTATTTTAGACTGTGATGTTGTTTGTGAAGCATGTCAATATGGAAAGCAAAGTAGAACACTACAAGAAAACAACAAAATAGCCTCGAATTTTAGCGTCGGCCCCCGACACCGACGCTACTAGCGTCTGACTAGAGTCGGCCTAACCCACTCTACAACAATTTCTAATTTCCCTTTATTTTTTTAAAAATTTAGAGTCGGCCCAGCCGAGGCTAAAGGTTAGGGGACCCACATATGACTTTTTAGAGCATATTTAGAGTCGGTCTGTCCGACTCTATTATTTTTATTGATAAAAATTTAATTTTATAAAATTACTATTACCTCTTTTTTCTCAAGTAGGACCCACATATAATTTTTAGATCAGATATAGAGTCGGCTTAGCCGACTCTACTGTTTTTGATAATAAAATTTATTCTAAGATAAGATAAAATAAAACCTTCAGAACTCTTTTCTTCACTTTCTCTCTCTCCAAAAAAGCCGATCTCACCCTCGCCGCCGTCACTCTCGCCGCTCTCATCCTCGCCGCCGTCACTCTCTCCCTCCGTCACAAAGGTATTTGTATCCTTTTTCCAAAGATCAATTTGTTCTATCATTTGGGAATTAGGGTTTAATGAAATTCTCCTGCCTTTGATTCGTTTTAATGAAATTGATAATTTTAGGGTTTGATGCTTTTGATTTCCATGAAAAGTTGGGATTAAGAACAGTGAAAGTAAGGTCTCATCTTGGAAGCAAAGGGAGGATCTTAATTCAAGTGTGATGCTCACAGTTGCTGATCTTGAGGCTTGTATTGCTGATTCTTGCAAAGTTGTCACAAATGCATACTGGCTTTTCAAGAATAAAGCCCATGAACAGGTAATGGAGAAAGCCTAACTTGTTTGTTCTGCATCATATTACATGTCCACAGTATGGTATTTGTGGACCTGCCTTGGGATAAGTTGTTTTTGAAATATAATTTTTGGAATGATGTCTTAAATTTTCGGACACTTGGATGCCATTGTATTTTGTTAGTAATGGACCCCAGTTAGGAATATGCATATAAAGGAGAAATAAGGATGGGCCTAGTGGTAAAATGATTAAATATGTTAAGTATAGCAATTAGGAGAGTATTTTGGAACAGAGTATTCCTAGATATCATTAAACATAGTGATTAGGAGGAGAGATTAATTCTATAATGGAATTAGTGGATGTAGCATGTAGGACCACTTGGGAAGTAGGGCAAAATAGAGGAGATTTAGGAAAAGAGAATAGATTATAAATTGTAGAAGAGAAGAGAGTGAAACTATCTAGGCAATTTTTGAGAGAATTGGGGCCTTGGGGCAGGGTGGTTCTGCAGACCCTTGATTATTTGTAGTAGAGTTAGACATGTAGTTATTGGGCCTCTTTTCTTAAAATGAATTGATGCCAAGAGACGGTTCAACTACATTCATAGGGACTCGACTCTTTTGAAGACATCTAAGTTTGAGGATACCACCTAGCACACTTGTTAAAGCTGATAGAAAAACAAAGTGATGAAACAAGAAATTTCTTCCTATACATTGTGTGGCGATTAATAACACCAATTTGGAGGGGAGTATATTTCTTTCCCATTTAGACTTAAATGTCTTCTTATCTAATGTCATCTTAACTACTACAATTGTAGTAAAAATGTAACTTTGCACTTTCCCTCCACTAAATCCCCCCTCCCTTATACCAAGCAGGCCCTAAGTTAATGAACATTCGAGGGCTTGCATCGGGGATTAATTATATATCTATTTAATCATTCCAAATGCCTAGTGCATATAAACAATAAATCCATTTACTTGCAGGGTTGGACAATGTCAGAATCACTTCTAAATCCTGGGCGAGCTAGGCTGTGTCAAATTGATAATAGATGATAGTAACATATCCTCAGTTGGCTGCTGTTGGATTTTGAGTGCCAAACTTCCTGGGCCTGCTCTGGGTGAAAAATGAATCAGGCAAATTCTACCAAAGAGGAGTTGTTATCCTCAAGTTGATCATGCTATCTTTGAAGCTCACAAAAGCCAAATGAACTTTCATCTAGATGCATGCATACATAATTTTAATCAGGATTAGTTATATGATTGAGTTATTAGCATGGCACATTACCACATACATACCAATGTGCTTTAAAACTTTGTTTTCTGTATTTGAAGAACAACCATTTTAAAGTGTTTTAACAATAGATAAAGATGTAAGTGTGCTATAGCATCATAAGTACTTAATGTAGAATGTATCAAATAAAAGCATGTATTATAATAAGAATCTTGAAACTATCTTGAAATCCATGAAATTAGAGGTATAATTGATGTTTTAAGGTGTAATCCTCGGTTGGTTGCATAAGTTCATGATTATCAATTTTAAATTGGATTAATGGGTTAAGTTGTTATTAGGTGACTAGAGAAGTAGAAAACAAAACGTTCACAGTCATTATTTAGCACTTTCAGTTCTTGTTCAATCAAATGCAAACTGTGAAGTAACTTAAGACAGTCAGCAAATTTTGATGTTGCAGCTAGTGCCTGCATGTTATATATTATCCTATAAGAAGTCTATATATAGGATCTGCAACTGACAAGAGCAGCCTGCTATAAAGTGAGAGCAAATACAAGTGTTCATGTGGAATTATGGTGAAAAATATTTCTCTAAAATGGATTTCACGAAACTCGTGTTTCAGAAACCATCATGAAAGTTATTTTACATTGAGGTAGTTTACTCTATAACTAAATTCAATTAAGCTATAATTTATTGTTATGAATAATTTTATTTGCAATTTGTTATGTAAATATGTATGTATTGTTATGCTTAATCATTGTTAACGAACTTTGTATAACACATCTTTGTATAACACACCTTTCACAACAGTGGTAAATGTCAACGAAAAAGAGTGTCCTTCTCTTAAGTATCCTTGCATTACAGATATGTAATTAGTTCTATTTTTCCTTAGCATGAATGCATAAAGGGGTTTCAATGTAGTGATTTGGTAGTTGTAACCCGACTTGATTGTCTTTCTTTAGAATTTTGAACTTACACTGAATTAGGTGTTTTTCCCAGGTGTTTTTCTGCATAATTTGGAGTTGGTTCAAGGTAATTTCCTGCATAATTCGGAGCTGTGGTTTATTACTCAGGATTCTGAAAGGGCTGAGAGCAGAGAAGAGGGCTTAGCCCTTGCTAAAGAATTGGGGTGTTTGCTTCTTGAATGTAGTGCTAAAACTCGAGAAAATGTGGAGAAGTGCTTTGAAGAACTTGCTCTAAAGGTACGACTTTATTAGTTTCCTTTAATGATGTTTCTGTCTTGTGCATATTGTTCCAATTAACTGACATTAGGCATTATACTTCACTAATTTAGCTGGTAGTTTTCTTTGTAAATCAGTTACCAATTCTGTTATATGTTCCTTGGATCATTTCTCTCTGTATATTCTATATATCCTTAGTATATAGTTTTTCAATTCATTCATCATTCATTCAATATAAATGAAGAATTCAGAAGAATTTGCTCTTCTCTCACACCCTGTGAGTTCTTACTTTGATAGCAGGGTGACAAATTACCCTAAGCTTAAATATTGGTTCTAAAAATATAATACCTCAACTGAGAAATCTGCATACAGAAGTATAAGAAGTGTTTTTGTATAATATATTGACCGGACGTTGATGCACATGCATCTAATAAGAAGCTTACATATTGGTTTTGTATAAACACTGGTTTTAAAAAGTGCTTATCTACTATTCTACGGCTTTTGTTAAGTTAGTATTTTTCTCCTTGCAGGACTTGACCCCTGGATCTTTAACTTCTCAACTCGTTTAATCGCTTAGCTCAAACAAGTTGAGCTACCCAACCCCCTGGAATAAACTATCAACTTGGTCCCTGAACTATAGAAATATAATAAGTAGTCCATAAAACAAGGTTTCGATATTTAGATTGAGAGAAACTTGTATGGTAAATTGATTGATGTGTATTTTTTTTTATATCAAATTATGACTTAATAGTAGAACACCGTTTTGTAGATAATGGAAGCTCCTAGTCTATTGGAAGAAGGATCAGCAGCAACAAAAAGGAATGTCTTAAAACAGAAACAAGAACCACAGTCATCCCAAAATGGAGGTTGTTGCTCTTAATTTGCTGCATTGAACAAAAATCCTGTATATGTGAGTTTCTTCCCTAGTTTGTTACTGCTGCTGGTGTCCTTTGGTTGCTCAATTACTTGAATGACGAAATTGGCAACAGCGACGCGTATTAGGTTGTGTAAATTTGTTTGCCTATGAATGATGTATTGTTTGTGTGTTGCTCCCAAGTCAATATGATAATCATACTTGCACAATTCTGTATTGGCAGGAGTAAAATTGGTCATCAGAGCCGACAAGGATAGGAAGATCGAATTCTGTTGCGTTCAGTTTAATGCTGATGAGACCTATTTGAGAGCATCCGCTTTCCAACGAGAGGATGTCCTCCTACGTCGCTTTTTATTTGTTGAAGGCTTGAATGTATTCTCTCAGGGTTCTATTGGTTAGAATTCCCTCACTTATTTAATTTACTTCAACAACGTTGTGTTCTTTTGTCTTACATATCTTTGATTTAGGCATGCTTGAATGCACATACAATTTTAACATTCAATCCAACAACTATATAGTAACATCAGAATGACCATTCAAAGATTTGATCTGTATTTGGGTGTTTAGATCTCTGCACATGGATACTTAATATTACTAACTCAATCTAGCAATCATGAATTTGTTACTCTATTGAATTGACCAAGTAAAAAATGTTCCACTATTTGTTGGAAGGGTGGTATAGTGTTAAACTGTATGAAAAATCTTATATTAGTATTATCTTAGAGTACTTTCTGAATAGTTTCCATATTTCTTAGTTATTATCATGAATTTTTTCCCTGGTTTATTACCATTATGAGTTTAGTTCTAGTTTAGATAAAAGTTAGTGTTTGGTGTTTTATAATCATAAATCATGCCAAAGCATCTTCATAATGCAAAGTATTGATTATTTCTATCTAGTGTTTTCAAACCCTCTGAATTTTAATAACTCAATCTAGCAATTCATCTTTTAACTTTTGAACCTTAAGAATGCCAAATCATGAATTTTTTAAGCCTCTTCAAAAAAACCTTTTGAACCTTAAGAATGTTTCAAATGGCTATTACATGACTTAACATTTTTAATTGATAAAGTATAGAGCTTGAATAGTGTAGAATTACATGATATTTTATTTGAATCAATGGCTATTACTCATTATCTTTAAACGCATACATTGTTACTTACCAAGAGATTACATGGTGAAGATTTATTTTAACTCGGAAGTCTTTAATTTTTCTAGTTTAAGAGATAACAAGTTAACGGGTGTCCCACTAATAATGCTTATATAGACTTTGAAGTATCATCATAGTTTTTATTATGATTTTCCAAAATACTAAGAATTGAACCTTTGTTTATTTATTCTAAAACTAGACTTGTAATCCTAAATTAATTAAGGAGCTAATTGTGGGACTTACTAAATTAATCACCGAGTTATAATCAATGATACATTGTGTTGACTTGTAAAAATTAATTGCAAATTTTACAGCAGATTTCTGATACAGTAAAATTTAGCAAAAAAAAAAAACAAAAATATCTAGCGTCGGCCAAACCGACTCTAATATTTAGTTGACTTGTTTGACTGTAGAGTGGGCTGGCCGACTCTAAAAGATTTAGTTGACTGGTTTGAAGTTGACTTTAGCGTTAGTGCAGCCGACTCTACATTTTAAAGTTAGCGTCGGCCTGGCAAACTCTAAATTATTTTGTTGACTTTTTTATTTTGAATTTATAGCGTCGGCTTTGCGAAGAGTCGGTTTTAGAGTCGGATTAACCGACGCTATGTTAGCCTCGGAGGGCAAATAGCCGACTCTACCCAGTAACTTCGAATTTTTTAGCCTGCCCCCGACCCCGACGCTAATCCGACGCTAAATCTGTGTTAGCGTCGGTTTTAGCTCTCTTAGAGTGGGTTTTTGGCCGACGCTAAAACGCAGTTTTCTTGTAGTGGAATGTCATTTCCTGTTGGACGGACTTGGAGGGCTCATGAAAAATTGCAGTTCATACACCCTGATATGTGTGGCCATATGAGCATACCATCTCTAAATGGCAACATATACTTCCTACTATTTATTTATGATTTTTCCAAGATGACATAGGTGTTCTTTTTAAAGCAAAAATCTGAAGTCTTTGCTGCGTTTCTGAAGTTTAAGTCCATGGTGGAGAATCAAATAGGAAAGCACATTAAGAAGCTAAGATCAGACAATGGCACAGAGTACACTTCCAAAGAATTCAACAAATTATGTGAAGATTGTGGCATTCAACATCAATTGACAGCTCCTTACACTCCTCAGCAAAATGGAGCGAGTGAAAGGAAAAACAGAACGGTGATGGAGATGACAAGGTGTTTATTATTTGAGAAAAGCCTTCCAACGAAATTTTGGGCTGAGGCAGTCAATACCTCAGTATATGTTCAGAATCGACTCCCTTCAAAAGCTTTAGAAGACAAGACACCATATGAAACTTGGTATGGAGTTAAGCCATCTGTTGAGCACATGAAAGAGTTTGGCTGTATTTGCTATTCTCTTGTGCCTGATGTGAAGAGAGATAAGCTTGATGCAAAGGCTGTATCTGGGATATTTCTTGGCTATAGTGCAATTCAAAAGCTTATAGAATTTACAATTTGAAGATTCAAAAAATTCTGGTGAGCAGAAATGTGAAGTTTGATGAATTTTCAAAATGGGATTGGGAGAAAAAAGATATTGAAGTCCTTAAAAATAGTTCAAACTTGGGAGAATTTATCCAAGGTGAAGATGAAGTCGAAGAAGACGATGAAAATCCAATAAGAGGGACAAAAACAATAGAAGATATACATGAAAATGCAGCATTGCAATGTTGGAGCCTGCAAACTATGAAGATGCTGTAAAATCAAATGATTGGAAGGTTGCCATGGAGGAGGAGATTAAAATGATAAAGAAGCTAAAACTTGGCAGCTAGTTAATAGACCAAACAACACCAATGTTCTTGGTGTCAAGTGGGTTTATAGAACCAAACTTAACCATGATGGTTCTGTGAACAAATTGAAAGCAAGGCTGGTTGCGAAAGGATATGAACAACAATTTAGTATTGATTATTCAGAAACATTTGCACCAGTTGCAAGACATGATACTATAAGGCTTTTAATAGCATTTGCAGCAAAAATGGGATGGAAAATTTTCCATTTGGATGTGAAGTCGGCTTTCCTCAATGGGGTGCTAGAAGAAGATATTTTTGTTGAGCAACCTGAGGGTTTTCGTGTGGCAGGCCATGAAGATAAAGTTTACAAGTTGAAGAAAGCCTTGTGTGGCTTAAAACAGGCGCCAAGGGCTTGGTACAACAAAATTGATTCTTACTTATTGAATCGAGGCTTCATGAGAAGTGAAAGTGAAGCTACTTTATACATAAAGTGCTTGCAACAAGAAGTTCATATTGTTGTTTCACTTTATGTTGATGATTTGTTTGTTACAGGTGATAATTTAAATGTTGTAAAGCAGTTCAAGTTGGACTTGGAGGCAGAATTTGAAATGTCCGATCTTGGAGAGATGAAATACTTTCTTGGAATGGAGATATGTCAATCTAAGAATGGAATTTTTGTCTCACAAAGGAAGTATGCTTTAGAAATGTTGAAAAAGTTTCACATGGAGAGGTGCAAACCAGTAGCCACACCACTTGTTGCAAATGAAAAGCTCTCTCAAATTCAGAGTGATCCAAAGGTGGATGGTTCTGTTTACAGAAGTTTGATTGGAAGCTTATTGTACTTAACCACTACCAGACCAGATTTGATGTTTTCTACAAGTTTGCTTTCAAGGTTTATGCAATCTCCAAATCAAATTCATTATGCAGCAGCCAAAAGAGTGTTGAGGTACATCAAAGGTACATCCGATTATGGCATATGGTATGTAAAGAAGATGGATGGGAAGCTTCAAGGCTATGAAGATAGTGATTGGGCTGGAAGTGTTGATGATTCCAAGAGCACTTCTGGTTATGTTTTTTCATTTGGCAATGGTATTTTCTCTTGGAAGTCAAAGAATCAGGAGATTGTAGCTCAATCTACAGCTGAGGCTAAATATATTTCAGCAGCAGTAACTGCAAACCAAGCTATTTGGCTCATTAAAATCATGAAGGATCTGGGTGAAGAGTAAACTGAAGCTACTACAATTTGGATTGATAACAAGTCAGCCATATCAATGACTAAAAATCCAGTTCAGCATGGTAGAACCAAGAACATTAATGTAAAATTTCATGCCATAAGAGAGGCGAAAAGGATGAAAGAAGTGAAACTTATGCACTGCAGTTCAGAAAATCAGCTTGCTAATATTTTGACTAAGCCTCTTCCAAAGTCAAGATTTGAGATGATGAGAAGCAAGCTTGGAGTCTGTAAGGAAAACCTCAAGGAGGAGTGATGGTGTTGAGTATTTTCCCTAGGTTATGTAGACTAAGTCAATTATGAAGTTTTTTATGCAATGTAATTGTTGGAACATTGGTGTGAAGTTGGAAGGAAATTGAAAGATTAAACACCAAGTAATAAGACTTTGAGCTAGTGTGATGTGAATTGAAAAAATAGAGAGTGGGGGTCCCACATAAAATAAAACACACACATTAGTAGTGTTTAAATTGCGGTATTTAATTTTAAATACTTTATAATGATAAAAATAATAGTAATTATTATTTTTATTCGTGAATATCACTTCCCATAAATTTAGTTTATGTTGTTTGTGATAAGAATAAGAATTCAACTGAGTTCTTATCTTTTCTTCATTCATATCCAATGAGTTTGTTTCCTCCACCTTTGTGGATTTGTTTCTTTTTGATCTTATCCACAAGCATTGTTGAACTGATTAGTGGTTAAGTTTCTTTTTGATCTTATCCATTAGAGTAACTGCTGCCGCAATTTTAGCTAAAACAGTTACAAAATCTCTATATAAATAGAGGACTCCACTCAGTTCAAAAATCACACCAAAGAGTTCTATTGAGTTGTCGAGAACTCTTTCTCTCTTCTCCCTCCAGCTTGTGTTAACGAGCTATTCTTCTCCTTATCTCATTTTTCTGTCCCTTCGGATTTAAGAGTGTTCTTAAGACCTTAGCCCCTATTCGGTATAATGTCCCTTCGGAATTAAGAAAGGTCTTAAAACATAGTCCCTTCGATAATATATGTCCCTTCGGAATAAAGAGTACTTTTAAGATCATAGTCCCTTTTGAAATAATAATGTCCCGTCGGAATTAAGAATGATCTTAACGGTATATATAAATATTCTTTCGATATTTTTCTATTTTTGGAGAAGTTAAAAAGTTAGAATGGTGGTATCACCATATTTGAGTGGTCGTAGTACCATATTGACATTTTGGAGAACTTAAAGGTTAGAATGGTGATAACACCATATTTGAGTGGTCATAGCACCATAATAGAGTGGTCACAGTACCGTATTAGAAAGTGGTTTCAGTATTAAAGAGTGGTCTTAGTACCATATTGGGGGTGTAAATCTCGAACGGTTTTCTACAGTGCAGTAGTTAACCGCACAGTTGTAGCTGGGCTTGTTTTATCCTGGAGGCGGCGTGGTTGATAGTCTGCCTTGCACAATTTTGGGCAGTGCCACGAAACGTCTTAAAGAGAGCGACCTGGTCGTGACTCAACCTAGTAACAACTTCGGTAGATATTCTATTTCAAAATAGAATTTGGAAATCTAAATACAACAATTTGGAAATCCAAAAACAACAATTTTAAGACGTTTCAATTTGCCATGTCTACCGATGAAATTACTAACTCGAGTTTTATTGTCCCTAAATACAAGAAGGATAAAAAGGCTATAGAAATGCATCTATATACTGAACACAATGAAGTGCTTGTTGTTATAACAACAACACTCAGAAATTCACATATGCGATTTTGAAATTTTTGTTTAAAAACTATTTTCAAAAATCAGAACCGCACTGTGAATAAATAACTCTAACTGCCAACAGAATAGGAACCCCAAAAGGGACCTAAGTAAAAATCAGCAGCCACCATCAAGAAATGACACTGATTCACAATTTATTTTTAATACAATTGTGAGAAAACAGGTCATATGTCCCGCAAGTATATTAACAAGTAAATTACTACTCCGCTGCCTAACCTAACTAAAAAGAAATTCACTGATATGACTAGTTAAATCAATCTAGTTGGTGAATTAAGTGAATGGTGGATAAACATTAGCGTCTCGCGCCGTGTTTGCTATGATTATGCTATGTACAAAAACATATGCTACTGCTGTAAATAAGAAAGTGTTGTTATAATATTATAACACCATTAAATTCGTTGGCATTGGAGATGTGAAGTTGCAAATCACGTCCGAAAAGAAAATTATTCTCTGGGACGTGATGCATGCTCCAAAATAAGAAAGAATCTGATTTCAGATTTCTATTGAATAAGACTGAGTTGACTCAGACTTAAAGAGAGACTTGTGCACCATGCATTATTGTTGGGAAAAGGCTACGCCTTTGATGATATGCTCAAAATTAAATTCTCCTTCTATTTTATAAGTTGTGTGATTTTAATATTTGACATGTCAAAATTTATCATATGAACAAGCGTTTAATTTTAAACTTGAGTAACTTGGACTTAAATCCAAAGTTATATGACTAGAAAATTTTATTTTTTGCAGTCAAAATGAATGAACCAAAAGTTCATATAAATCAGTGTTTAGAGAATTTGAACCTCTAAACTTAATAAATTATAATATGTGCGAACTTGATGACACATAAACTAGAAATGATAAAAAGATATTTTATCATATTTATTGATGACTGTAAATTTTGAAAAATAAAATTGATACGCTTGATACGTTCAATTTTTATAACAAAAATTGAAATTTATGTTGAATAGAGTACCCAAGTCTAAGAACAAAATTTCTAATTAAGAAGTTTTGAAGAAAAGACAACCCAACTTGTCTTATTTTTTGAACTTGAGATTGTCTGGACTACATTTGGATTCTGGACCCCAAGAGAGTTGAACTCACTAGTAGAGCCTATGAACGTGTATTCATTGGGTATGCTATAAATAACGAAGCATGTAAGTTTTAAAACCTAAATGCTAAAGTGAGCATAGAATTAAACGATACTGATTTCTATGTAAGTAAATACCCCTTTAAATAAAGAATAGTGGGGGCACTAGTGGGGCGCTAATGGAAGCACGCCATTAGTGGGGGCAAAGTAATTTCCCCTTTTAAATTGAGAGCTAGTGGGGGCACTGCATCTGATCACATTCCAGTAATCAGAAACAGTTATGAAAACATCGTATGAGATGTTATAGAACCTTGAAGAGGTAAGAAAGCTATAATTGCTAAAGAATATAAACATAATTATATGGTTTGTATATTGGAAGAGGATCCATCTGGCCTTCAAGAAGCTTTGTCTTCATTGGATGCTAACTTTTGAAAAGAAAAAAACAGTAAACGATGAACTGGATTCTCTAGAGTCTAACGAAACACGACTCTTAGTTGACTTGCCTCCTAATTGCAAACCAGTTGGTTGCATTTGAATTTTGGAAATGGAAAACTAAAACCTGATGGTTCGGTTGCTAAATACAAGGCTCACCTCGTTGAAAAAGGTTTTAGGCAAAGAAAAAAATATAGATTTCTTCGACACTCATTCACCAGTCACTTGAATCATATTCATGAGAGATACTAGTCCCTTTAGCCGATGTACATAACTCATAGTACTCCAAATGAATGTGAAAGCTGCCTCTTTAAATGGTGAATTAGAAGAAGAAATTTATATAGAACAACCCGAAGGTTTTTGTGATTCATGGACAAGAAAACAAGGTCAGCAAGTTAGAAAAATCTTTGCATGGTCTAAAATTAAACTCCTAAGAAATGGCATGAAAAATTTGACAACCAAAAGATATCGAATGAGTATAAAGTGAATGAAAGTGACAAATGTATTCACTACAAATATGTAAATAACATTTGCACGATCATATGCCTCTATGTAGACGACTTGCTCATATTTGGTTCAAAGATTCATGCTATAAATTATGAGAAATCATTGTTTATCAACAACATTGATAAGAAAGACCTAGGCGAAGTTGAAGTAATTCTTGGTTTCAAGATTACTATATCAAAAAAGAAATTTTTTGATCAATCTCACAAGATCTTAAGAAATTTAATTATTTGACTATAAACTTGCAAGCACACCTTATGATCCAAGTGTAAAACTCTTCAAGAACACTTGAGGTGGTGTTAGACAAATAGAATATGCGAGCATCATTGGCAGTCCTTAGATATGTCACTGAATGTATTAGACCCGACATTGTCTATGTCGTGGAACTCTTGTGCAAGTTTACTAGTAAACGAAGTGAGAAGCATTGACATGCTATTGAAAGAGTCATAAGGTGCCTTAAGAAGACTATGACTCTAGGATTACATTATGAGGAGTATCCTGTTGTACTTGAATGGTACAAGATACAAAATAGAACATCCTTCAGATGAGTCTTAAGCGACCAGTGGCTACACATTGAGCATCACTAGAGGATTTGTTTGTTGAAACATATGATATTGACTCAATCCAAACTGGAATGATCTGAGATGAGAACACTAGAGAAAACTAGTGAAGAAGCAAGTTGAGAAAATGCTTGCTAGTTGAGATCCCCTAGTGGGTAAAACCGTTGCCAGGAGTGTTAATTCATTGTGATAGTACTGCAGCTATTACAAAATTGAGAATCGTTACTACAATAGTAAGAGACAATAATTAAGGCATGAACACATAACAAATTAGAGAGCTAGCTACTCTCAATAGGAACGGTTAAAGTAGATCATGTACGTACTGATGAAGACTTAGTTGATCCTTTGACGAAAGGAATAACTAGAAAGAAAGTCCTAAACACATCCAATAGGATGGGACTAATGCCTAAAGATCACAAGTGATGGTAACCCGACCTAAATGACTGGAGATCCCAAGAAATAGGTTCAATGGGTAATAACAAGTCATGAGTGAAAGAACATGCTATGAGAAAATTAAGAAAGCATGAATCCTGTAGCGACAGAAGGATGTGATAATAGAAACTCTTAATGAGATCTATACTCTATGTTGAGTGGAGTACATAGCTACAGGAGTACTCTTGATAGACTCACCTATACGAATGTGGAACTGAGGCCGGTTCCTATGGGATTTTGAGGCAGAATACCTAGAGCGTTCGTTAAAACTGGGATAAACGTGCATGGCCATAAACGCACGGGCTTTTAGAATACACCTTAGGAAAAGGTTTGTGTGCGGACTCTATGTCTGAGATAGAGTTCAATGCTGTAAGCAACTCTTGTTGAATCGGAATAGTATTCGCTATGCAAAGGTTCAAGTTGTAGGCGACACCTTTGTTTATTAGCAACCTTATAGAAACGTTTTGACGTTATTATTGAAACCATTTTTTAAATTCAAGTGGGGGATTGTTGGAACATTGGTGTGAAGTTGGAAGGAAATTGAAAGATTAAACACCAAGTAATAAGACTTTGAGCTAGTGTGATGTGAATTGAAAAAATAGAGAGTGGGGGTCCCACATAAAATAAAACACACACATTAGTAGTGTTTAAATTGCGGTATTTAATTTTAAATACTTTATAATGATAAAAATAATAGTAATTATTATTTTTATTCGTGAATATCACTTCCCATAAATTTAGTTTATGTTGTTTGTGATAAGAATAAGAATTCAACTGAGTTCTTATCTTTCCTTCATTCATATCCAATGAGTTTGTTTCCTCCACCTTTGTGGATTTGTTTCTTTTTGATCTTATCCACAAGCATTGTTGAACTGATTAGTGGTTAAGTTTCTTTTTGATCTTATCCATTAGAGTAACTGCTGCCGCAATTTTAGCTAAAACAGTTACAAAATCTCTATATAAATAGAGGACTCCACTCAGTTCAAAAATCACACCAAAGAGTTCTATTGAGTTGTCGAGAACTCTTTCTCTCTTCTCCCTCCAGCTTGTGTTAACGAGCTATTCTTCTCCTTATCTCATTTTTCTGTCCCTTCGGATTTAAGAGTGTTCTTAAGACCTTAGCCCCTATTCGGTATAATGTCCCTTCGGAATTAAGAAAGGTCTTAAAACATAGTCCCTTCGATAATATATGTCCCTTCGGAATAAAGAGTACTTTTAAGATCATAGTCCCTTTTGAAATAATAATGTCCCGTCGGAATTAAGAATGATCTTAACGATATATATAAATATTCTTTCGATGTTTTTCTATTTTTGGAGAAGTTAAAAAGTTAGAATGGTGGTATCACCATATTTGAGTGGTCGTAGTACCATATTGACATTTTGGAGAACTTAAAGGTTAGAATGGTGATAACACCATATTTGAGTGGTCATAGCACCATAATAGAGTGGTCACAGTACCGTATTAGAAAGTGGTTTCAGTATTAAAGAGTGGTCTTAGTACCATATTGGGGGTGTAAATCTCGAACGGTTTTCTACAGTGCAGTAGTTAACCGCACAGTTGTAGCTGGGCTTGTTTTATCCTGGAGGCGGCGTGGTTGATAGTCTGCCTTGCACAATTTTGGGCAGTGCCACGAAACGTCTTAAAGAGAGCGACCTGGTCGTGACTCAACCTAGTAACAACTTCGGTAGATATTCTATTTCAAAATAGAATTTGGAAATCTAAATACAACAATTTGGAAATCCAAAAACAACAGTAATGATTAAGTGCATAACGTCATTAGATAGGTTGCTTATATAAGTAGAATTATCTTTTCGGTTTTGAGAAGTGTGTTGTCATAATTACAACAGAAACTTATCTTGCACTCTATGTATTTCCTATAAGTATGTTTCTCTTAATGAATGAAAGCTTAAGTTGTTGCTATTCAACCCAACAATATGTCAAGGGAAAGAATAACCAACTAGAGGCTTAATTTGACACAGGCAACAACTATAAATGATGAAATAATCTTCAAATATAAACAATTTCTTCATTTGTACCAGAATCATCTCACAAAATGCAATAATGATGAAATCATGGATATTAATATCAGACTGTGTGCTTTACTTAGACCACGCGGAAGATCCCATTCAAAATAATTATATTAAAAAATAGTGTAGCAATAGTAGTTCTCAGTAATGCTATCTTCTATGTGTAGGGTAGATACTTGTTAGGCGCCTAAATAAGTGAATAACATGACAATATAAATTCTATAAATAATACCAAGTGAAAACAGATTCATAATTCCATTTTGGAATTAGAAGTTCTGGATATTTGATACTCACAATGCTTATCTTTTGGATTGGTGTATTGTAGAGCATGATTTCTAGAAATACGTTTGAAAGGGAGAGAGCTTGTGGTTTATTAAGTCAATGAAGTTCGGGACGCAAAAATTGTTGCGTGCAAATCTCATCTTAGTGCAGTCTTCCTTCATAGAAGAAGTTAACAAACATTCTTATATCCTTAATGATAAAAGTGCTAAAGCTGAGTGGTATGTATGACATAGGTTTGTTTTGTTACGGAAATCATGTTAGCTATTCTAAAATCAATTATGGCTTCAGTAATTCTATGTTTAGGAAAATACAATGTTTACTTTAATCTCATTATTTTCATAGTTTCTTCTCACTAAACTACTAGAAATTCAGTGTTTCCTACTAGTGTTTTTACAGTTGTGTTGTTAGCTTGGTTATATTTAATAGAATGTGGTTGAAAGAAAGACCGAGCTCGTGTCCTTTGCATTCAATGTAACAATGTATTTATACAAAGGATAGGTGCTGCTGGAATTATAAAATAACCATCTAACCATAAGTTTAATTGCTTCTAACTGATAAAACAGAAACTATCTAACTGTGATATGAAATAACTAACAATTAACTAACATCATAACAAAAGGATAGATACTAAAAACTAGTCTATATTTTTTTTTGGTTGCTCGTCTAATCAATGTATTATGTATCTATATTATTTTGATATTATTTTTTATTAAACAAACACACTATCCGATGATTAACTATAAAATAAAAACATTTTTTTATAGGTAAATTTTTTCATTATTATTAGATGAAATATTAGTTTTATTTTGAGATGAAACAAGTTATAGATTTTTTTTAGTAATAGAAATTAGAATTGCTTGTACCAAAAAAAAAAAGAAATTAGAATTGTCACCTGATAGAATTTATAAACCTAGTCCAATGTGGCATAAAGTTTTTTTTTACCCCATGTGGCATAAGTATTGAAAATGTTATTTGCTAACATGTGCTCTGATTTACTAGCAGGCACGAGAGCAAGAAGGATTCGGAGCCATAAAGGTTAACGAGAATGCATGTATTGCATTCATTCTTTTTGTCATATTTGCACTGAGCGAGACTTGAAGTGTAAGTCTTGTTTAATTCTGCTAAGAAACAAAGAAAATGTCTCTGCAACTTGATTCTTCAGCAGTCTTCGTCGTCTCAGAGTATTGGAGTTGAGGCAAAAGATGGCAGAGAGGACGATCTCATCCAGAGAAGAAAAAATAAGCGCCTTCATATATCTATTCCTTCTCTAGAAAAACTCTCCAAGAACTCCTTCTCCTATCATTGTTGATGGCGATGCTGCTCCTCTTCCCGTCATTAACACAGTACAGTATATATGTTTTCTTTGAAAAGAAAGATTGAAATTTATTCAAAGAATATCAAGAAACATAAATTTAAGAAGTAAAAACACAACATGCATGTTATAGATAAACAAAGATGTTATTCTGATGACTTTAGAAAGATCTGTTGTATGGAACAAAACTTCATTTTCGTGAACTTAGAGACGCTTTTGGAGGGGGTTGGATTGGATATGTCTGTATATACATGCATACATACATACATACTCGCAAGAACAAAGAACACATTGCAAATAATTATGAGTTTGAGACTAACCAAATTACACCGTTTGCACACTAATACAATTAGAACTAGAATGTACCCAAAAAATAATTTAAAACTTGATTTGCTTTACAAAATCTGGAGTTAGTCTGTATTTTCATAGGCTTTTATCACTTATTGTATTCCCAGTTCCTCCATCGTTATGTTTATTTCCATTTTCTGGAAAGAATTATTTATTTTATCATACTTTGAAGTTTTTTTACCATATTCTGAAGTTTGCATTGTATGCAATGAAATTGTGATAATCTAATGTTTCAAGCTTTCTCCGAGACCTCCATACAATTGGGAAAAATATTTTTGCTGTTGGTGGTGGCTTGGATTTGAACAGGCAGGACCAGGATATGATAGGTTAAGATACTGTTACTTAGGTATATTATTGAAAAATAATGATTAATACTTTTATGCTTTAGAATGACAGTGATAATTTTTCCATGTCAAAAGCATAACCATGATTAAAGACATATACCAATTGCAAAATAAGAGGCTTTAGCGGAATTATGTGGAAAAAAAAAGTCCAATTAAGAGCTAGAGCTACATACAATGCATCCAGGGACAAATCTTTGTGTGTGATTTTGAAATGCAACATAAAAATATTCTTGATCTTTTATTCTTAATTTTGTTTAACAGATAAAAGACATTCCTGAAATGACACGAGCATTACAGTCTAACAATGTTGATTTACAATATGAAGCAACTTTTTGGTTTTGCGAGCAATCATCAATAGGTATGAATACAAGGTGTGTGTGCGAGCTTGGCTAAATTATGATGTAGCTCATGTAAGTTGTTAATTATTACTCAGATTTTAACATTCATCGACACATCTTTGTTCAGGAAACCTCTCTCTGGTTAATGAGGTGATTCAGGAAGGTGTTGTCCCTTGGTTTGTTAAGTTTTTGGAAATGGATGATATACCAGACCTGCAAGTATGAGTTTTTGCATCAAGTTCCCTCTTATGTGATTCCTGAATGAAATATTTTTATCCCACTCACATAATATGTCCTATCTTATATCTGCAGTGTATGGCAGCACGTGCTCTGATCAACATTGTCGCGGGAACATCGTAGCATACAAGAGTAGTAATTGAACATGGTGCGGTTGCTCCGCTTGTGCAGCTTCTGAGCTCTAGTAATTATGATGAGATCAAAGAAGAGGTCTAATATTCCTCAATTTCTTGGCATAATTGCACCGAGTAAAGCACCATGTATGTGTGTGTTGCTATCTTTTACACAATTTCAATGTCTCGTGTATTGAACAAGCATTATGGGCATTAAGTAACATTGATGCTGATTCCCGAGCGCTCTTGCCATTATTGTCCTTGTTGCGGAATCCATCCACAAAAGAAACATCCCTCTTGGAGTGGTCTACATTGACTTTATCAAACTTGTGCTGTCAAAAGCCTTTTCCTCCCACACTTTTTGAGCAGGTTTGGAAAATTTGGACATACTATTAATAAAATATAACTAATTTACACATTGTTATCTTCTCTTCTAAACTTCATGCTCTCCTGATATCTTTTTCAGATAACGCCTGAATTGCCTGTCCTTCGGGAACTCTTGATGATGCATGAGGAAGTTGTACTAAATATATGTTGGACTATCTCTTTTCTTACTCATGGAAGCTCAAGAAAAATGGTCCAAGCTGTCGTTGAAGCAAATTTTTTCCCACGACTTGTAGGGTTACTAGTGTAAGTACTTGACTGATTACAATACCTCTTGCGACTTGCATGTTTTCATATTTCAAGTAACACTACCTGGGCGACTTCATTTATGTTTTTTTTTTCTCCTGTGTACCGACTAAATTTCCTTTTTACAGGTGTACAACGTCAACATCTAAATTGCCTGCTTTGCTGACTCTAGGAGATATTGCTGCTAGAACTGATGCTCAGGTAAATGGAAATTGCTGCTAGAAGTGATGCTCAGGTAAATAAAAGTTCTGCTGACTCTAGGAGATATTGCTTCTAGAAGTGATGCTCAGGTAAAAAATGAAAAATGAATGTGTCCGTGTATATACTGATTCTAGGAACCTCTAATTACATTGTCATTAAGGTTGCATAACATGTCACATTGGTGTCAAATGAGAGTTATGTAGACCACTGAGAGGGCATTTAGCTTGTCAAATCACTCTTTTTTGGCATTTAAATAAATTTGATTTGTTTTTCCACCTATTGCTGCTAAATTAGCCATGTCTTTTTAGATTGTAATTGACGCATGAGCTCTCCCTTGTCTTAAATTCCTTTTTACACGAAGTAGTGATAAAAACATCCTCAAAACAACTTGTTGGACAATTTCAAATATAACAGCTGGGACTAGAGCTTACATACAGGTAAACAATAATTTGACCCTGCTTTATTTAGCACTAATTCTTTAGTGAGGCATTTCTTATTAGAAGTTCATAACAAGTTATTTGCTTGCAAGTTGCAATATTGTTTGTTTGTGTAAAAATGCTTCTTTAAACTCATTTGAAGAGTAAAGTAACCTTGCTTTTCTGTAGAGTTTAAGATTTAACTAGGTTGAATCTGAATCACATTCATTTCTGAAATGCACGACTATACAATGTCGAGAGAATTGAGAAAATGACTTCTTTTTTTAAAATATTTCATTGGAGAAGATATCACGGTCATGGACTTTTCTGAAAGTTTATACATAATATATATTGTCACAACTATTATCACCATTTCATCACTGTTGTAGGCTATCATTGGTGCCAAACTTATCGGTCCTCTTGTTAATATTACGAATGCTGAATTTGACATTTGGAAGGAGGCTGCACACATTGCAAATGCCACTTATTGTGGAACTGTTACATTTTTTTTAAGACACCATTACATTTTATTTTCCTATATGATGATTATTTTCACCATTATCATTCTTCTAGGTGTAAAAAGAACAAAAATCAATAATAATCAACATAAATAAATACCTTAAAAGAATGACATGTGGTGGAATATATTGTTGTGTCCATGGAATTGTGGGAAATATTGGTACATGCAGTTTAGAACACTTGGGGTTTGTTAGTAAGATAGTTGGTGTGTATAAAAATATTGTTATTTACTCCTTTTGCATTTTGTGTTGTGATGAAAACATATGACTTAAATGTATGATGGACATTGCTCTAGGTGCTTAGTGAGGAAAGGGTGCATCAAGACATTATGTGATTTGTTGACATGTACAAATTAACCCCGAGGTTGTGGCAAAATGTCTGAAAGGATTGGAAAACATTTTAGATGCTGGAGAATTTTGCAAGAAAAGAGGACTAAAGAGTTTTGCTAAAATGGTTTCTGATTGTGGTGGGTTGGAAAAGATTGTAAGTTCGCAGAGCTATGACAACAATGAGATTTGTAATAGTGCTGTGGAGATTTTAGGGAGAAATTGGCCTTAGGAACTTAATCATAATGTTCATATTAGTGGGGGAGGTAGTGAGCAAAGTTTTTCTTTCTGGCCCAACCTCCCTACAGGTGGTTTCAATCTTTTTGAAAAAAAAAAGTACCTAATTACATTTGTTAATAAACTAGGTCTCCATGTTAATCCCTCTTTGAAGTGAACTTAGTTTTATCTTTATGTACTCCGACCTCATACCTTTGCTCACTTTAAAGTCTTATGTGGAATTGCCATTTACATATAACTAAAAACAATATTGGCTCTCACATCATCCACATTACCCATTTTTCCTGGTCAAGTAGTTTAGAACCGAAAATTACATATTAAGTGCTTTAAGTTTTATGTTTTTTCTGTTAACACACTTAAAATGCTTCTTTTTTTTTTGTTGACAAATAAAATGCCTCTATTTAAAATTCGTTTTAGGTCTACAAATACATTAGATCGGCCCTAATTGATATATTGGCTAGGGTGAATAGTGCTTTACCCCTTGTAATATAAGTCATTTTCAGTTTTCCTCCCTGTAAAATTTTTTGTTAAATTTCGTCCTTGTAAAATAAAGATTCTCCAAAATACCCCTGACCCATCTGACTGTGCAAAAATGATGATGTGGCACGCTGAGTCAACTTTTTTTTATTATGTGGCGCGCCTGACTTTATAATTAATTTTGTTTTTCATTTTTTTCTGGGTACACGTGGCATTTCTGCCTATTTTTTTTAAAAAATAATTTGAAAAAATAATATAACTTCATTTATATTAATTTATAAATAAAAACAATTTAAAAAATCTGAAAATTAAATTTCAAAAATAAAAAAAATCGAAAAAATAATAATTTTTTTTTCAAAATTAAGAAGATTTTTTTATAAAAAAATATAAACATTTCTAGCACAATATTATCTAATCTTTTTTTAATTTTCAAAAAATTCTGGAAAAATATTATCTAAATTTTCAATTTTTTTTATTTTCAAAAAATATTATCTAATTTTTTGTTTTTTTAATTACGAAAAATATTTTCCAATTTTTTTTTTTGTAAAAAAATAAAAAACGAACTTTTTAATTTCGAAAGAAAAATCTGTTTTTTTTTTAAATTCAAATTTGTTTTTTCTAATTTTCAAAATATATTTTCTAATATTTTCGAAAATTTCATAATATATTAAGTTCCAGATTTGTTTTTTAAAAAATCTTCTTAATTTCGAAAAAAAAAATATGAATTTTATTTCTAAGTTTTTCGATTTTTTTTTCAATTTTCAAAAATTGATTTTCAGATTTTTTATTTTTTAATTTCTAAATTAATATAAACGAATTTAAATTATTTTAAAAAATTAGCCACAAATGCCACATATACCCATAAAAAATGAAAAACAAAATTAATTATACAGTCAGCGCTTAATATAAATGAATTTAAATTATTTTTAAAAAATTAGCCACAAATGCCACATGTACCCATAAAAAAAATGAAAAAAAATTAATTATACAGTCAGCGCGCCACATAATCAGAAAAGGTGACTCGGCATGCCACATCATCATTTTTGCACAGTCAGATGGGTCAGTGGGTATTTTGAAGAATCTTTATTTTACAAGGACGGAATCTGAACAAAAAATATTACAGGGGAAAACATGAAATGACCTATATTACGGGGGCTAAGCACTATTAACCCTAGTGGTTATGAGATTAATTATGGATCTTTTATCATAAAAATTGATTCTGATTAATACACGTAAAAAAAAACAAGGTGGTCTTTTGTGTTTCCAAAGCAGAGTACAATTTATTCTATTATTTTTAATATGAATTTTAGAGTTCTTTTAAAAAAAATGAAAATTTTAAAATCATATATCAAAATCACGATGGATCACGGATTATTATCTATTGACAATTATTTAATAAGACTTAGAGTCTTATAGTGTAAACTCAAAATCATAATAAATCTATGATTTTAACAAACAAAAAAATTACACTTTATAGCTTCTACTAAATCAACGGCCACCATAATTTTTATAAAGGCTTAATTGCAGTTTTGGCCCCCTAAGTATCACAATCTTGTGATTTTGGCCCCTATAAAAAACAATAACAAATCAACCCCTTAAGTTTACCCCTTTTGCACTTTTGGCCCTATGGTCCAATTTTGACCCAGACAACGCACACGTGGCACCTCATTTAAGTGAGTAGGACACCACATGTGTAATTGTTTAATTAAAAATAATTAAAAAGCCACATTTGTAATTCTTGAATTAAAAAAGGCAAAATTACTCCAAATGTCCTTTATCTTATTTATTTGTAACACTTAGGTCTTTATCTATATTTTTTCCAGTTCAGGTCCTTTATTTTTTTAAACTTTAACAAGTTAGTCCTTTTATTCATTTTTTATTAGAAAAATGTTGAGGTGGTCTGCCATGTCAGATTATTGTTAATGATTTTATTTTTTTAATAAAATTTTTAATGAAAAAAAATTGAAACACAAAAAATAAACCATCTTCATCATCTTCATTTTTCATCATCATCTTTTTCATCAAAACAATAAAATTCAAATCCTAAATCTTCAAATTGTAATCCCAAAGTTGTGCATGAGATAGTGTGGAGTGTACAATTGAGGTTGTTGTGCACTTGGGGAAAGAGATGGCAAAGAGGAAGTGGGGCAAGATCTGAATTTAATTTTACGACTTTTTCATTGTATTAAGGAATTTAATTAGGTTCTTTATATTATGTTCTAATGCATATGACTTGGTGATAAAAAAAATGAAGATGAATATGGGTTTTGGGTTTAATGAAGAGTTTGTATCCAGTTTGGTTTTGGTTATGCCCTCTACGAGTATGTTATGGGTTTTGGCTTTAAGATGTTTTCTTCAATTTCTAGGTTGAAGTGAATATCAAGAAGGAAGAAGATGAATATCAAGAGGGTTAGTTTTTATTGGGTCTTGATTTGATAGTTATTACAATTTGGAGATTTTGGGTTTTAATTTGAATTTTAATGGTTTGATGACGAAGATGATGATGAAAGTGGTTTATTTTTTGCTGGGTTTCAATCTTTTTATTAAAAAATTTATTAAAAAATAAATTATTAATAATAATATGACATGGCAAGCCACCTCAATATTTTTCTAATAAAAAATAAAAAAAGGATTAACATGCTAACATTTTAAAAAATAAAGGACTTGATTGGGAAAAAAAATAGATAAAGGACCTAAGTGTTACAAATAAATAAGATAAAGGACATTTGGAGTAATTTTGCCTTTAAAAAAAAGAAATGAAAAAGGATGGCACGTCCCAGCAATTTCTTCATCTTCCCGGCTCCACCAATCTTGGCAGATCCACTCCTCCCCCTAGAATCACACTTCTCTTACCCTCAGAAACCTTCCCAATCTTGGCATCACCTTTCTCATAACCACTATCCTGAACTTTCTTGACACTAACAACATCAACTTCATCCCACTTCCTTCTAGAACTCTTCCCCTGTTCAGAATTCCCATCCAACTCACCATCATCATACAAACTACTCAATTTTTCTAATGTATTATTCGTAGCGGCCTTTGATCGTGAATCATAATCACCACGCTTCTGTCTTCCACTTCCATCAGAACCTTCACGTTCACCTTCATCCTCGCCTTCACAGTCATTATAAGGACCTGATCCCCGAGACTACTAATCAACGATAAATAAACAACTAGCATGCAATCAGAACCTTACATTCTTCATAAAACTCATATTAAACATATAATATGAAAATCTCATCAATAAAAATAAACATATCGCAGCAGAATATCTCAACATACATATAATCATCTCGGGTTATCTCAAAATAAATACATAAGTATCTGGATCATAAAGATCACTCAAAAATAAATCCAACAAAGTACGAAAAGTAAAATCTCAGACGACATCCTAATCAAAGCATCCTAACTCTAGACGTCTCCAAGCAAAGCATAAAACATGAGTTAGGCGTCAAGCCTCAACCCATCAAGACTCACCGGAAGCAAGCGCTCAATCCGGCAAATCTACATCCCCAAGGGATGAGGCGACAACAAAGCCACTGGAGGGTAAGATATACATTCATTAATAAGAAATAATAAACAAGTGTAGTTCAGACAACATTCACATCATCACATTATTCAACGTAACAAATTGGATTATCCGAAATTCAAGAACATGTAACTCATAATCATATTCTCATACAAGTCTAACTACTCCGTCAAATCAAATCATCATTTACAATCATTCAATTCATACCCTCATCGATAAACAATTAACAAGTTAGTTATAACCGTTCATCACATCACATCTTCAATGCACAATTACCACTTAGATGCACAAATTCTCATCACATATTAATACATAAGACTTAACTTATGCAATGCTCCTAGACGACTCTATATGATTTACGGTACCGCCACCGATGAATTCCTCAAGATCTAAAACCCCGCAATGAATTCACCATACAATCTCCGATGAAATCCTTGAGGCTTAAACCCCACCATGAAATCACCATACCATCTCCGGACTGACTTATGAATGCATGGACCCACATAGAGACTCGACAATGCTCACCAAATATACTCATCATTTGTTATACGATTCTCTCCGTCATATAACATATCATCACCAAAACCCCACTTAACGCATTATCAAATCACTAAGGCCACACATCAAGTCAAGTATTCAAACATCGTCACTTAATACACAACATGTATCATCATCATTTACTCAAAAATCATCAATAGCATCATCAATAACATCTTCTATAACATCATTCACATATTCACTTCACAAATTTTACTCATCACATTCTCATCATTAATCACTGATAGCATATCATTATGAATAGAAACTCCATCAATACATGATCATTTATTAGCTCTAAAAGCTTCCTTAGGCTCATCATTAATTATAGGGATGTTTCATAGTTCATTGGAAAAGTATACGAAAGCTTTCACGAAAAATGTGTCATGACCTATGTGTAGTAAATCACTCATAACTCAAGTTCTAGAAATCTAAATGAAGTCAAACCAATGTCATATGAAAGCTAACATCCATATCTACAACTTCCATGTTTACACCGAAACCCAGTTCAAAACAGAAACTAGTGAAAAAAGGGACAGAACAGCAAAAACTGTTGCTGTCAGAGTTTGCTGCAGCGAGCCAGTGGTCGCTACGGCGACGCAACCCAGAAAAACAAGGTTTTTCCCTTACGGGAATCACTCAAAACTCACCCAAAAATCTCATTTTTGATCCCCATCAACCCAAAATCAGTTTACAGATATTAACCATGATCAATACACTCAAATTAAACAATGATTACACAACACAACAACACATCAATTGATATGAATTTCACAAGGTTTTCTATTAATTTTTAAACTTCGTCTCAAAATCTCATTTTTAACAAAACTTAACAAACAAACATATCCAGCTTAAATAACTTCATTCCAACATGTTACACATCGCTACATACACCTACTACAAATATTCCAA
The DNA here is from genome assembly GCA_018208015.1 of Medicago ruthenica. Taxonomy (NCBI): domain Eukaryota; kingdom Viridiplantae; phylum Streptophyta; class Magnoliopsida; order Fabales; family Fabaceae; genus Medicago; species Medicago ruthenica. Next base: position 3,652,839 of record CM031377.1, on the reverse strand, counting down.
CAACAACTTTCTCATTTTAACAACGGCTTATTCATTTTCACTTAATTAAGTCATTTTCACCAAAACATCAACAACAACAACTTATTTCACAACAAACCACATAATAAACATAGCATTTTGATTACTATCATATTCCTAACACCAATACACACTAACAACAACAAATTAAGCAAATTCAGTCAAATAAGCACTTTTAGCAAAATCACTTAATTCACAACTTATTCTACATAACTTCATGATTTCACAAACAAATTACATACCCATACTCATAATCAATTACATAATCAACAAACAACACTTGATCATCATATTAGTCATCACAAATATCAAAATTCATCAAAGTATCAATTAATCATAATGAAAAATGAAGTTTAAGATGAAGAAATCATGGAATTATCAAGTTTTAGCATGCTTAATTTAATCAATAAAAATGAGCACGAAAATCACAACAATTCAGCAACAATTAATCATAAGCTACAATTCCCAAACATACCCCAAGCATATTAAAACTAATTAATGAAGATAATCTTCCCTCTTACCTTATTTTATTCACTTCTCTTGCTAACCCACTTGAAATTGCTCTTCTCCCAAGCTTTTCCTCTTCACCAAGTTTCTCTAGCTTTCTTTCTTTCTAGCCTCTCTCTCAAAATGTTTTGTGAAATGTTGACCTAATTCACCACCACCACTATCTAATGTATTTATAACAAGTTTCTAGGTTATTCTCACAAATGAGCTTAGTTAAACTCTTAGTGGACTTAGTCATAATTAACTCACAATTATTTTCTCTACACAATTACTTCACTTAAACCTCCCACATTACTTATACACCACTATTTTCAAATTCTGAATTTCTAACATATTACAATTATGCCACTCGCCCCCAAATTACTAAAATACCCTTGAACTCCCAAAATTCAATAAATTATCAAAATAAACAATTAAGCACACATAAGCAATTAAATAAATAAAATACGAAAAATGGGCTGTTACAGTCATCGCCGCCGCCGTTCACATACTTCTGTGACCTTTGTTGTTTCCTCTTATCAGTAAACTCCCAATCTTCCTCGTCACTTTTTTTTTCGACCGAATCCATTTTGAAAATTAAACCTGATTTTCAATGCCGCAAACTACTAATTACAATTATATGCAACACAACTAGGAATTGAAATGAAAATAATTTTTTTTAGAGAAATTGAGATAAGGCTTACTGGTGCGATGCGGTGACGGAAAAAAGAGTTTCGACTTTGGAGTGTGGTGTGTCGAAGGCGGAGCGGAGAGGGAACGAGAAAAGAAGAAAACAATTTCGATTGCTTGTTTGCAATCCAAATTTCGATTGCTTGTTTTGTGGTTCTCTCCCTCTTTTGCTTTGATTTATTTTTGAAATAGATTTGGGTATAGATTGAGAAAATGATTGAAAATGGTGGTGATTGAAGTTAGGTTTGGATTTGGAAAAGAAAGGTTAGAGAGGTGGTGATGGTGGTTGTTGGAAGGAGAAAGAGGAGGAGGTAGAGAGAGAAAGTGGGAGAGATCTTGAAGCTTAGAGAGGAGAAGATGAAGAAATTGCTGGGAAGAAGCTCACGTGCCATCCCTTTTCATTTTTTTTCTTAATTCAAGAATTACAAATGTGGCTTTTTTAATTATTTTTAATTAAAAAATTACACATGTGGCGTCCTACTCACATTAGTGAGGTGCCACGTGTGCGTTGACTTGGTCAAAATTGGACCAGGGGGCCAAAAGTGCAAAATAGGTAAACTTAAAGGGCCGATTTGTTATTGTTTTTTTATAGGAGGCCAAAATTGAAAGATTGTGATACTTAGGGGGCCAAAACTGCAATTAAACCTTTTATAAACTCGCGGTAACACCATGAGTTTGACAAACGCAAGACCCTCCATCCAAGCAAACATACACAAATTCGTGTATCATCCAAAATATTCAGGTCAAAGATTGAATTCAGATTTAATGTCATATTAATCTTCTTTTTTTCCTTCTATTTTTTGGCTCTCAAAAGTCAAAACCCTCGTTTTCACTAGGGGTGTTCATGGTTCATGAACTGCACTGAACTGAACCATATAAATGGTTTGGTTCAGTTTATAAAATCCATTTCAATTAAAAACTGGTTAATTCTTAAAAACAGTTTCAATCCAGTTTAGAACCGGTTCAGAACCGGTTTATAGTTTTAAACCGGTTTACTTATTTTTAACCGGTTTTGAACCGGTTTTCGTACTGAACCGGTTTTGACCCAGTACCTCTGCCGAATCGATGACCGAACCGAATTTTAAAACTATGCATAGAAGTACACCTTTATGATCTAAAGCCCAAATAATTAGTTTTTACCACTTGTAATTTTCTTTCTCGACAATGTAATTCTTTATTTTTCATTGTATTTTTAATTATCATCTACTACTATTTTTATATAGCTTACCATCACAAACTTATTATTATTATTTCGATTTATTTTTTATAAATATAATAGTAAGTGTAAAGCTTTATTAATTTATCCGATCATATCAATTTATCTGATCTGAGTCTATCATAACGAAGGTTTATCCTACCTTCACTCATCGCTCCAATGAACAAACCTTCTTCGATGGCCGTTCGAGCAGTTAACACCTACTCCTTCCTCCGCCCTTCCTCCGTCCCCCGCTTCTTCTCACCACACCGCCCTCTCTGCTTCCATCTTCATCCCTCCTCCTGCTATGTCTTCAATACTCAAACGCGCTCCATTAAAAGCCTCTTCGAAACCGTTATGGAAGAACTTCGAGCCAAACGTAAACTCCGCAACAAAATCGTTTCCGTTAAAGCTTCTTCAAAGTACGCTTCTCTTTCCATTTCCATCACAAAAACTACTGAGGCAATGTTTGGATAAATAATTTATTTGCAGCTTGTATGTAGGATACACGTTTATCATGATAAGTGCTTGTGTATGAAACACATACGTACTCCTCATATAACTGTTTATGCATAAGCTATATCTATAACAAGATAAGGTAAAGTAATTTTGTTTTCATATAAGCTGTATTCATAAGCTATTATGGACAAACTTGTGAAAAATCAATTCATATATATAAACCGGTTTTGAACTGGTTTTAAACTGAATTTAAATTGGTTTGTAAAAAGTGGTTCAGTTCAAAACTGTATGAAGTGATTCAGTTAAAATATGGTTCAGTGCAGTTCAGTTAGTAGTTTGGTTCAGTTAACTGAATATTTTGCCACACCCGTAGTTTTCACCAAAACCAAATTCAGATTTAAACATTGAAGAGGCCAGAATTTAAAATGAATTCCAGAGGACAACTTGCCTTGTGGATTCCCTAAGTAGCAATGCAACAAGTAGGCCTATAGGAATAATTAAAACAAAAGAAAATGGAAAGCATACTTAAATTAAAATAGTAAGAAGTTGGAGACATGTCAACAAATATTAGCAATCTAGTACGCAGGTGACGGCATTTAGAATTAGTTATGTTACGTGTTTGTTTTTTTTTGACAAAGTTACGTGTTTGTTTGATCTCACGTTAATATATGCTCCAATAACCTCAATTTTTTATGGAGAAAGAGAAGAAAAAAAATAAGAGAAGCCATTTGTTCGCAAACTTGCCGAATAAAACTGCTCATAAATTTTGGGAATATATTTAAATTCACAGGAAAAAAACCACAAAAAACAATTTAAAGGAGGATGGTGTCCTATGGTATATTCGTATACGTTATTAGTAGTTGGTTTGAGGCAATACATGCAACTTTCTTTTTTATTTTTCCGTTAGAAATATTGTATAATAATTAAATACAAACAAACGACAAGAATGAAGTTTGAGTCAATGTTCTCATGCAAACTACATCTTTATATACACTACTCTAAATTTCACTATATACGTTAATTAGTTACATCTATTTTTTTTTTTTTTGACAAATAGTTACATCTAATTGTCAGGAGAGGATATTAGGGCATATTAAGTTAGTTACATCTAATTTTAAAACAACATATAAATACAATATATCTCACACTTATAAAAAAAAGAAGTAACTTTATGTATGCGATTTGGGTTTAATTTTAAAATATGAATCTAAAATCTGACAGTTTGCATTATAACAGATTCGAAAACATTTAACAATATTTGAAATTAGTGCAATCTTCAGTTTTTTTGGATTGATTTACTTTTTTAAATCAGATAGGTTTGGATATCAACTCCCCTTTGCTTAGCATCATGGTTTTAACCATATACTACGCCCTTCTAAATCAAATTATAAACAAAAATATAGCTCATATTTTTTGAACAACTTCTCTCATATTCAATGATAATATATTTCAAATGTTCTCATGAGCATAATCATATCTCAGTTGATAGAAGCATTGCAAAATACAAGAATTTCTGGCCACTAAATTACTTAACAAAATAAAAAATGAAAATGATATCTTTAAACTACCATTTAGTTGGACTTTTAAATTTCTAAATAGTCACAAAGTTTAATTTAGTCAATACACCTGAATTTTTATTAAAATTGCATATAAACATGATCAACTATCTTTCTTAATATGTGTAATTTAATAATTCCTAAAAAAAAGTGTAATTTAATCATTTTTCCTTATAATTCATTCTTGTGGGAGTATGTGATAATAGTAGGATATATATGACATAAATTAATATAATTTTTTTTAGTACCATGTAGTTTTCTTGTATACATGGTACTCTGTAAGAAAAATTAATTTAAAATTACTTTAAACTAATTAAATAGAAAAAAATGACATAACATTTAATAATTGAATGATGAATGTGTGTCTAACTAAACTCTAGGGCACCAGAATTTTTACTAACTTAATGTTCAAGCTAACTAAAACAATAGTTTTTTTATCCAATGAAACGATATATATATATATATATATATATATATATATATATATATATATATATATATATATATATATATATATATATAATCAAAGTATTAGTATATCTAACCACATTTAATGATAGTCACCAATGAACCATCCACCTCAAGGTCTGAGATTTGCTCAGTCACTGACTGTATGTAATCACACATTTAATGATTGTGTCACTGTCCGATCAAAATCAGATGATTCAGATTTCAAAGTTTAATATTTTTAACTTTGAAGAAAATTAAAATTTGGGGATGTTTCAATTTTTTTCGAACGGTCATGCAGTGAATAACTGCGTAAATGCGTGCGATCAACAAATCCAATTTATCCACCCTAATGCATTTTCCTCATTGGTAATCGGTAATACATCATCATAATTAAGGAAGAATTTAAATAGTACTATGCACCATATATCTTCATGATTTTTACTTCACCGGGTCCAACTAAGTAGAGTATTTTTTGTCAAAATAAAGAGTCCAACCAATAACGATACAGTCCATGCACACGAAACTCAACGGCCAAATACACTGAATTTGAGGCTCATCCTAGAATATGGGGTCCAATAAAAAAATAACTTTTGATTGAATTCAACCAATTACAAACTCTAGTTTTTCGATGGGACCCACTTGCATGGCATGAAGCTCATAATTGTTTCTCATGCTACCTTAATTTGTTCATCTCCGTCTCTATATAAACCTCAGGACACTTGTACATTTTCATACTAAACAAACAAACAAAACAAAGTTTAGAATCTCTCAAACTTGTGCTTTAATTTGCATTTAGAATCTCTCAAACTTGTGCTTTAATTTGCATATTTGTTCTTTCTTTAACTAGTTTTTTTATTTTGTAGCTATGGGCTTCAAAAACTTGGGTTTTTTTATTTTTGTAGTGACAATATTGAACGCGCTTGTTGGTCAATATGTGAATTGCAAGGGTACTAATGGTAATCATTATCATCGTAGTCGTCATCATCATCAACATCATCATAACTCACACACTCACTTAGGCAACAGTGAAACTCTTTACCAAAGTAGTTTCGTTCAACGAAATGGAACCAAATTTGTTCTGAACGGAAAACCATTGTACTTGAATGGATTCAATTCGTATTTTTTAATGATCGTAGCATCAGACCCATCAACAATGTCTAAAGTTACTACAACTTTTCAAGAAGCTTCTCAAAATGGTTTAAACTTAGCAAGAACATGGGCCTTCAATGATGGAGGTTATAAAGCTCTTCAAATTTCACCCGGTTCTTATAACGAAGATATATTCAAGGTATTAATTAGTTGCATCTTATAATAATGGTCATCTAAATAAATTTATGTTTTGCTTGTGTTGTCTATGTGCATATTAGATTCACATACACATATATATTCTTATTCTTATCATGATGGTAACTTAAATTAGATGTTCATACATATTATATATTAATTGAAAGATATATATATATATATATATATATATATATATATATATATATATATATGTATGTATGTATAGTATGTATGTATGTATGTATGTATGTATGTATGTACTATTAAACAAAATAAGACTAGCGATGAAAACTAAAACCACTCTTTAATTTTCTCTCCACTAAATTTAGTGACAGATTTAGAGAGGAATTTTACGTTTTTCTTGTCTAATTCCCCTTGCTAATATAATTTTTTATAAGTGATATATCAACTTAATTGACTTACTTCATACGCAAGATTTGCATGGGATAAACTTAATTCATATATGAGTATTAATTATTTTTTTGGTTATTTAAATGATATTTTTAATTTGGTAGTTTTGGTGAATAAAAATATTTGCATATGTTGTAGGGATTGGATTTTGTGATTTCAGAAGCAGGGAAGAATGGAGTGCAATTGATATTAAGTTTAGTGAATAATTGGAATGATTATGGTGGAAAAAGTCAATATGTGAAATGGGCCAAAGAACAGGGTCAGAACGTCAACAATGATGATGATTTCTACGTACATCCTATTGTTAAACAATATTACAAAAACCATGTTGCGGTAAGAATATAAACTGCTAATGAGGAAAGACAAATACGGATCTTTTCCTACTCATGTTCAATAAATAATCCAAATGACTGAGCATATTATATATATAATTTTTTTGCATTCTGAAGTTGTTTTTTAAAAAGCAAACTCAATAAACTCTAACAAGTGGAACCACATCCAAAACAACTAGTCTCTAAAATTTAAAAACATCAATAGTCTTGAAACAAAATTAAGGCTAAACCATACAGAAAAAGAGATACGTGCATATGCATCATATATATTTACCATTTACAAAGTTTGATATATTCTCGTTTCATCATACATACACGAAAAAATAAATAGACACAAACTTTAACATAAAGTAATATATTGAATTTTGAAAAATTTAATTTGATTGAAATGTGTACAGGCTGTTTTGACAAGAAATAATACTATAACCGGGATTGACATATAAGGATGACCCGACCATTTTTGCATGGGAGCTTATGAATGAACCTCGTTCTCAAAGTGACTCTTCCGGCAAATCATTTCAGGTTATTTCCCTACATAGTTTTTGTGTCATTATCTACCTCCTGTCAATAGTAGTTGATAACATACATTTACTAGAAGTTGCTAACTATATTAGTTACAGGATTGGGTGAGTGAAATGGCTGCTTATGTGAAGTCGATTGATAGCAACCATTTACTAGAAGTTGGTCTTGAAGGATTTTATGGTGAATCAATGCCGGAAAAGAATCCAGGATATGGAGTTGGAACTGATTTCATTTCCAATAACCAAGTTCCTGAAATTGATTTCGCCACCATTCATCTCTACCCTGAACAATGGTAAATAAATCCTAAATATATAGTAATTTTTCTTCATTTATTCAACATATATTAATTAAAAATAACATGAATAAATCCTACTTAGTAATCTATAATGTGAATTATGGATGTAGGGTATCAAGCTCAGAGGAAGCTGTTCAAGAGGCATTTGTTGACAAGTGGGTTCAAGACCATATTCAAGACTCAAAAGACGTTTTAAATAAGCCAATTCTTATTACTGAGTTTGGAAAGTCTTCAAAATCTTCTGGGTATAGTGTGGATAAGAGGGACAGTTACTTTGAAAAGCTATACGATTTCGTATATGATAGTGCTAGCAATGGAGGCCCATGTGCTGGTGGGCTTTTCTGGCAGTTCATAGCCCAAGGATTGGATAGCTTTCGTGATGGATATGAAGTCATACTTGAGGAGAGCCCTTCAACTGTTAATGTTATTAGTCAACAATATAAGAGAATGTCAAATCTTAAATAGCTACTCTTAATAATGTATGAAAAAAAAGCATTCTTTCCCGGTTATCAAATGATCCTGTATTTCTAGCCATTGCATGGCATAATGTAATGTAATGTTAATGATAAGAATAAAGAATTTGAATAAAAGAAAAGGAAATGTTCCATGATTTATTGAGAGATCTGATTTATAGTAGTTATTGATTTATATCATCGTTTATGAGTCAACAACTCTGAGTCCATAAACTCAGAAACATGTCCACAAGAAATGTTGCTTCAACTATAATTTAGACGGCTCTAGTTAGTAGGGGTGCTCAAAACCGAACCAATCAAATAGAAAAATCGCAAACTGAACCAATCCAAACCGCATTTGGTTCGGATGTATTCGGATCGTTTTCTTACTCAACTGCATGGTTTGATTCGGTTTGCGGTTTTTGTTTTATCAACCGAACCGAACCAAACCGCAACATACGAAAAACACTAATTAAACATATGTCACCTAGACCAATATTCATAGAAACCCAATGGAAACTTTTATAAAATGATATATGTTTTCTCTTGTTAAGTTTCTTCTTAACTTTTTATTTCAAAAATATGTTTATGTGTTACTTGAACTTTTAGAGACTGATAAAATCTTAGTATTTGCATTTCTTACATAGTAAGATTATTTTTTGCACACGTTTTTAATTTGGTTTATGTTGTTGGGAATATTACTGAAAATTTGTTGTGTTTTAACTATTTAACTTGATTTTAATGTTGAAAACAAAAAATTGTATTTGCTCGATAAAAACCGCACAAACCGACAGTGGCGTATCCAGGACCCTGAGTCAGGGGGTGCAAACTTTTTCGTCATACAAAACTTTTTCGTCAAACATTTTTATTACTAACATACAATTGCACATTTTAGTTCTCCGAAATATTTTCGTCTTCACAAATTTGTTCAACTTTTGCAAAATTTTAACGTCTTTTTGCAATCATGTTTAGAACATTATTAAAAATAATATCAATATGACTAAGTGGTTTAAAGTCTAAACAATTATTTCATTAATTCTGATATTAACCACTATGAATTTGAAAGTGTAACATCATCCATAATAGATAGAGATAGTATAATCCGGAAAGAGAGGGAAAAAATGACGAGAAGAGAATGAGAGTGGCAACAAGAACAGAATATTATGAATAATTAGTATATATATTAAACTTGCATAAGGATGACAACACCATCTATATGGCCCAGCGGTAGAATGGCATTTGCCACAGCCTTGGATCATGTGTTTGAGGCCTCTTGGCTGCTTTTTTTGAATTTTCGGTGAGATAAAATAAAAATTGAAGTTCAAATTAATCAATATAATAATTATGTAGTACAAGTCTGAAAGCTGAAATTTCTGTCACGTCATGCCAGAAAGTCAGTATTTCTTCTGCAAGAAAAGCTAGTATGCGTCAACTAAAGTTAGAGATCTTTGGGGTCTAGGTGCAAATCTTTGAACTTAAGGTGAAAAATAATAAATCCAGGGTGGTCAGAATGCAAAAAAGTAAGGATATTGGTGCAATTTTTAAAAGTTCAAGGTGTGCATGTGCACACCCTCATGCTACACTGGATCCGCCCCTGCAAACCGATCCAACCCAAACCGCATTGGTTTGGTTTGGTTCGGATTTTATTTTAGAAGTCAACTGAACCAAACCAAACCGCATGTTTTTTTATCTTGCGGTTCGGATGACTTTTATCCTCAAAACGGAACCAAACTGCACCGCAAACACCCCTACTAGCTAGCTAGTTTACAAGTCCTTTTCCAATAATATAACCTACTCCCAACCGGTGATCTCATGCCAAAGATTAGTAGCTACAAGAATAGTTTAATTTGCAGTGATATGATATACACCAGAGGGGAGAGAATGCAGTTCTGCTTAATATACAAAAACAGCCAATTTACATATTCAAAAAAGAGGCCAATTTAAGATCAATTTTACAAACTTGTAGTATTGATCTCCGTGTGCCATTTAGTTTTTCAAGCTATAACCTTAAAAGTTAAAGCCAAAATTATTGTTAATTTTTTAAGATGAGTCGTTGAAGGTCAACTACGCTTTATTTTGATCCATTATAAGATTTCATTACATTTTGTTTGGGAATTTGGAGGGGAGGGGATGTGAGAACTATGGAGATAAAAAAGTATATGAAAGAAATAGTGAAATCTTTTACATTTTTTGAAAGAGTAGTTTTTACATAATGATAAAAAAAAGTTGAAGGGTTTACATAATGATAAATTAATGTTTGTTTTTTAATTTTCAGAATACTATAACAACATAGAATTTGAAGAATTCATATAAATCATCTTAAACCCTTCAAAAACCTCCTACAATACAATATTTAGACATCTTTGTACCAAAAAAACATTTTTAGACATTTCACTCCATTAGGAGTCAGGACACATAAAATGACCAAAACATGATCGATAGAAGGTACATAATGCGCCTACCCGAACAATAACCACCACTCCATTGCTTCCAAACACTTAGGCTTTGTTTGCGAGTTTGGAGAGGAAGGGAGGGGATGAGTTTGGAAAAATATGAAGGAGCAAATGGAAGATGACATTGAAAGGGAAAAGTTTTGTGAGTACATTTTTCTTCATAATACAAAATCCTCCTCACTTGGGGGAACTCAAATTGTATTGGAGAAGGGTTTGGAGGCTTTACATGAATTATTTAAATTTAATCTATGTAATTATAATATTCTTAAGATTAAAAACATATTAATCATAAACACTAATTTAACATTCTCTAAAAATTGACTATTTCAAGAAATGTGAATTTTTTTACTATTTTCTTCTATATTTTCAACCCTCCAAAGTCTTCTCTTCTTATCCCCTACAAACTCCCAAACAAAATCTTACGGTAGCTTAGATAACCTGATGCTGAAAAATTTGGCTCAAAATTCTACTCCCACACTTGACATTGAAACACCAACACACCAATGACTTTGATAAAAGTATATATATCAACCACACCTTAGATTTAGTAAAGCCAATCCCTCGTATAAGCCACTCTCCGATTCAAGCAATCTCTCCTGCCTAATATTCTGCTTCGAACACATCTTACCAACGGGAGGGGATTGTCTCTGGTTTTTTTTCTCTCATGTGTGATCTAACTCATCATTAAATAAGTGAGATAATGTATTTGTAATATTAAAAAGAGAGAGAAAGTGTGAAACAATACTAAAAAATGGAATATTAGGGGAACAATTGATATTGATTGGCTATCTCTGAGACACTACTATCACTCAACAAACATTGAGGCAACTTCAACCTTGAGGACAAGGTAGATTTTTAATAGGAATGGTAATGTAACGAGTCAAATAGTAGAAAGGACAAATAAGAAATGTGAATGTGGACTCTTATAAATAGTAGAAAAGAAGATGATTATCACATCACATTTTTTCACTAATTCTTCCTTCTTTATTGTACTCATTCAAGCTTATACATTAGCTATGAAGCTTATTGTTTTAATTCAATTTTAATTATTAACAAAATTTATTATAAAAAACTAGCAAAAAAACGAGCACTCACGTGTCCGTCTTTCCGCTCTTTTTATTGCACTAAAGTTTGAAAATTATGAACGGTGTTTTTTATGAAATTTTGATTTTGATTAAAAGTATAAATATAAACGATTGTTGCTTTCAAATTATAACAAACCAAACTAACCTTGTTTATCTATTTCAATGACACCAACAATATAATGAAAAAATATAATCTAAATTCTTATCTTTTTAATGACACCAACAACAATCATTATTATAGAAAAAGTTGTTTTAGAGTATAATTAGGATAATGAAAAGGCCAGCCTAAAATCATATATTTTCTTTATATATAGTATAGATATACTCGATCTAGTTTGTTACACTTTTTATTAAAGCATAAAGGAAAAAATAGGACATATATTCATAACGTGTTTGTTACATATTCTTTTAAAATTTTTGAATTCACTCCCATCAATTATCTTTTTTAAAGAATAAATTATAAGAAAAAAATTGATATATCATGGACAATAAAGATTGAATTTGTTACTTTTTTTTAATATTTAAATTTACTCTTATCTATTTGTTATATCTGATATTTGTATTTAAAGTTGAGGATAATTTAAGAAAGAGAAAAAATCAGTCCAAAAGGGTCGAAAGAGGTTATTTTCTTTATATATATATATATATATATATATATATATATATATATATAGTATAAATTAATTGGAATATCAGTTATTTTTTATTTATATGAAAGCTCTTTCAGCATATTGTGCGTATAATCTATAAACTATCAATGATAAGTTCGTTTATTTTGCTTGTCAAACAATCTTGATTAAATTTTTTTTTCTCTTTTTTTTTTTTTGAAACGGGCTTATAGGAATACATAAATAAATTAAAATAAACTAGTAAGAAAATCAGAGGCGTCCATGCCATCAACGTTGAGACAAGTCAACCAATATTAGTACTCAAATTACGCAGGTGTGATGGCATTTAATTTGTAGAGTAGAATTAGTTATGTTACGTACGTGATTGTTTTTTTTTGGACAAATACTCTAAATAAATAACCTAAACTTGTTATGGAAGAGGAGCCATTCGTTCGCATACGTTAAGAAATGACCATCAAAATTTAAACTAGCTAGGATGATGTCTTACGGTATACTATATGCGTATGCGTTAGTTGGTTTGAGGCAACACATGCAATGCAACTTTTTTCTTTCTTTCGGTTAGATACTTCCCATGCAAACTATACACCAACTCTTTATTCAAAAACAAAAAAGCTAAATCGGACTTTAGCCCTGTTTTATTATTAAAAAAAACTAATTGGTACACGTGTTGAATGATTCTGTTAAACAATAGGATATATTGTTCACTTATAAGAAAATTATTCGGTGATGGTGCTTGAAAGGGGGATAGAGAACTCGCAGGATGTGGTGGACTTCTCTGCAACTCTGAAGGAAAGTGGATTAAAGGATACATTAGGAAAATTGGAGTTTGTGACACCCTTAATGTTGAGATGTTGGTATTATTCATTGGTTAGGATATGACTTGGAAGGTGTATATGGTTACAAATTACAACAAGTTTATAATCGGGAAGGTTTCCACTTTGGTGTGTTGAACTCAAACCCTTTTAGATTTGGATTGGTGTGCCCAATTTCATCATACGTGGAGGGAACACAAAAGTTGTGCTGACTGGTTAGCTAAATTTAACCACTTGTTGGATTTTTTAAATTGTACTAGTGTAGAGGCACCTCTGAGGAATATTACTTTAGATGATATTTTTGGAGCTTGCATGTTTAAAAATGTCCATTTAGTTCTTTAATTTTGTTTTTTCTTCTTTGGACTTTGACTCTCTTTTGTACCAAAAAAAAATTATTTACTTGAGCGAGACAATGCTCATAATAAATCACGAAAACTACTCACTCTCTTTTGTACCAAAAAAAATTACTTAATTGAGCGAGACAATGCTCATAATAAATCACGAAAACTACTCACTGTCTTTTGTATCAAAAAAATTACTTAATTGAGTGAGACAATGCTCATAATAAATCACGAAAACTATTCCTTTCATGTCTATTAGATACACAAAGTAAGTTTTCCTCTTTCAACTGATCTTCTCCATACAAAAATCTAACGATTATTATTGATAGTCCACGATGAACCAGTCAACCTAGATACTTTTTCTTCATAGGTAATACAAGGATTATTAAGGAAGAAATTAAATAAATAGTATGCTCCATAATATTTGTTCATGAACGTTACTTCACCAGGTCCAACTTAATAATGATACAGTCCATGCACACGAAACTCAACGGCCAAAAAAACTGAATTTGAGGCTTATCCTAGAATATGGGGTCCAATAAAAAATAATTTTTTATTGAATTCCACCAATTACAAACTCTTCAGATTTTTGGTGGACCCACTGCATGGCAGGAAGCTCATAATTTGTTTCTTATACTACCTTAATTTGTTCATCTCCGTCTCTATATAAACCTCTCTACACTCTTGTCAAGTGGCGTATTCAGGACCCTGAGTTAGGGGTGCAAACTTTTTCGTCAATCATTTTTATTACTAACATACAATTGCACGTTTTAGTTCTCCGAAATATTTTCGTCTTTACAAATTGGTTCAGCTTTTGCAAAATTTTAACGTCTTTTTGCAATCATGTTTAGAACATTATTAAAAATAATATCAATATGACTAAGTGGTTTAAAGTCTAAACAATTATTTCATTAATTCTGATATTAACCACTATGAATTTGAAAGTGTAACATCATCCATAATAGATAGAGATAGTATAATCCGGAAAGAGAGGGAAAAAATGACGAGAAGAGAATGAGAGTGGCAACAAGAAAAGAATATTATGAATAATTAGTATATATATTAAACTTGCATAAGGATGACAACACCATCTATATGGCCCAGCGGTAGAATGGCATTTGCCACAGCCTTGGATCATGTGTTTGAGGCCTCTTGGCTGCTTTTTTTGAATTTTCGGTGAGATAAAATAAAAATTGAAGTTCAAATTAATCAATATAATAATTATGTAGTACAGTCTGAAAGCTGAAATTTCTGTCACGTCATGCCAGAAAGTCAGTATTTCTTCTGCAAGAAAAGCTAGTATGCGTCAACTAAAGTTAGAGATCTTTGGGGTCTAGGTGCAAATCTTTGAACTTAAGGTGAAAAATAATAAATCCAGGGTGGTCAGAATGCAAAAAAGTAAGGATATTGGTGCAATTTTTAAAAGTTCAGGGTGTGCAGGTGCACACCCTCGTGCTACACTAGATCCGCCCCTGCTCTTGTCAGTTCTCCCATAGAAACTAAACAAACAAACAAAACAAATATTAGTATCTCTCAATCTTGTGTTTTAATTTGCATATTTGTTCTTTCATTAACTAGTTTTTGGTGTTGTTGTTATGGGGTTCCAAAAGTTGGGTTTTATAGTGTTTTTGGTGACAATATTGAATGTAATAGTTGGTCAATATGTGAATTGCAAGGGTATTAATGGTAACCATCATCATAACTCACACACTCACTCAACCAATAGTAAAACTAGACTTTATAAAAGTGGTTTTGTTCAACGAAATGAAACTCATTTTGTTTTGAACGGAAAATCATTGTCCTTGAACGGATTCAATTCCTATTTTTTAATGAACATAACATCAGACCCATCAACAATGTCCAAAGTTACTACAACTTTTCAGAAAGCATCCCAAAATGGTTTGAACTTAGCAAGAACATGGGCCTTCAATGATGGAGGTTATAAAGCCCTTCAAATTTCACCCCATTCTTATGATGAGGATGTATTCAGGGTATTAATGAATTGTATCTTATAATAATGATGACATAAATAAATAAATTTATGTTCTCTCTTCAAAAAAAAAAAAAAATTTATGTTCTGCTTGTGCTGTGTGTGGACATATATTATTTTATGCTCATATATATACATATATTTTATTACCATGATAGTAACTTAAATTTGATATTCCTACATATTTTAAATTAGTGGAAAACTTTATTTTAAAAAAAATTATATATACTTTTAAAAATATTATTTTTTTAGGGGTTTAAAACAATTAACCACAAAAATTGGTGACGAAAAATGAAACCTCTATTCAATTTTCTCCTCACTAAATTTAATACAGATTTAGAGAGATGTTTCTAGTTTTTCTTGAATAAATTTTTCTCACTAGTTTAGTTTTTTATAGTAGTCATATATCAACTTAATTAACCAATTGACTAACTTCATATCATATGTGAGATCTACATGAATTAAACTTGATACATATGGTACTATTTAATATTTTCTTGTAATTTAAATAATGATAATTTTAATTTGGTACTTTTGGTGAATATTTACATGTGTTGTAGGGATTGGATTTTGTGATATCAGAAGCAGGGAAAAATAGAGTGCAATTGATATTAAGTTTAGTGAATAATTGGAATGATTATGGTGGAAAAAGTCAATATGTCAAATGGGCCAAAGAACGTGGCCAGAATGTGAACAATGATGATGATTTCTTCATACATCCCATTGTTAAACAATATTACAAAAACCATGTCAGGGTAAGAATATGAATTGCTAATGAGCAAAGACAAATACGGATTTTTTTCCTAATGACTGGGCATATTTTATAAGATGATATGTAAGCTCCATTTTTTTGCAATGTCGAGGTATTTTTGAAAAACCTGTCAAAAAAGAAAGGTGATTTTTAAACACAAGACTCAATAAACTGTAACAAGTGGAACTACATCCAAAACAAATACTCTAAAATTTAAAAACTATATAGTTGAGGCACATGTTTTTCAAGAAATAAATGTTGAGGCACATAGTAGATTAAAATCATTGACTGAAACATATTTAGAGTCAAATGTCCATATTTTAATTTTAATTAATATATTATTAATTGTACTGCAATTTTCTAAGTTCTATATTTAACTAATTAAAGGAACAGTTGGAAGAAAAAAAACATTAGTTAGACCTTAAAATTTTAAAACATCAAAGTTTTGAAACATAATAAAGGCTAAAACATAAAGAGAAAGATATACATGCATACTTGTCAATTTGTTTTTCACTATTTTCTAGTGCCATTGATTAGTTTAACTATTCATAGTTTGGCTATTCACAAAGTTAGATAATTCTCATTTTATCATACATACACTAAAAAAATGACACAAAATTTTAACATAAAAGCATATATTTTTAATTTTGATGAATTTTATTGAAACGTGTGTAGGCTATTTTGACGAGAAATAACAGTATTACTGGATTGACATATAAGGATGACCCGACCATATTTGCATGGGAGCTTATGAATGAACCTCGTTTTCAAAGTGACTCTTCCTGGCAAATCATTTCAGGTTTCTTTTATCTCTACTTAGGTTTTTGTATAATTATCTACCTCATGTCAATAGTAGTTGTCAACATAAAAAATAAGTAGTTGTAGAGTATAAGAAAAATTTGCTAACTATATTAATTACAGAGTTGGGTGCGTGAAATGGCTGCTTATGTGAAGTCTATTGATAGCAACCATTTACTAGAAGTTGGTCTTGAAGGATTTCATGGTGAATCAATGCCAGAAAAAAATCCAGGATATGGAGTTGGAACTGATTTCATTTCCAATAACCAAGTTCCTGAAATTGATTTCGCCACCATTCATCTCTACCCTGAACAATGGTAAATAAATCCTAAATATATAGTAATTTTTCTTCATTTATTCAACATATATTAATTAAAAATAACATGAATAAATCCTACTTAGTAATCTATAATGTGAATTATGGATGCAGAGTATCAAGCTCAGAGGAAGCTGTTCAAGATGCATTTGTTGACAAGTGGGTTCAAGACCATATTCAAGATTCAAAAGACGTTTTAAATAAGCCAATTCTTATTACTGAGTTTGGAAAGTCATCAAAATATTCTGGATATAACGTGGAAAAGAGGAACAGTTACTTTGAAAAGCTATTCAATTTCGTATATGATAGCGCTAGCAATGGAGGACCATGTGCTGGTGGGCTTTTCTGGCAATTCATGGCTCAAGGATTGGATAACTTCCGTGATGGATATGAAGTCATATTTGAAGAGAACCCTTCAACTGCTGTTGTTATTAGTCAACAATCTAAGAGATTGTTAAATCTCAAATAGCTTAGCATGATAATGTTAGAAAGATAAAAAAAAAATATATATATTCTTTCCCAGGTTCTCAAATGATCCGGTATTTCTAGCCAATGCATGGCAATATGTAATTTAATGTTATGATTTGAATAAATAAAAAAAATAAAAAAAGAAATGTAATGAAATGTTCCATGGTTTATTGAGAGATTTGATTTATAATTATTGTTTTATATCACTGCGTATGAGTCAACAACTCTATCATAACAATGTCAAGTTTGAGTAAGCATAAACCACGTTCAATATCATAATGTCAAAATATGCTCAAAGTCTACATTTCATGTACTTTAAACAAATCTAATTTCTACAATGGACATAACATGATGGAGAGAACTAGTTATGATGTTATTTCAAAACTATATTCTAGCATTGTAAGTACTTGTAATAGTGAATAGTTTAATTAACTTTTTATACATCCAAAAAATGTGTAGTATGGAACTCTCCATTAGGAAGTCTTGTCCTCTACCTTTTTCTCGCTATCAGGAGTCTTTCGTTTTTCACAAATTCCTCATTTGTATACCCAGCATGCATGCTGAATCAGAGTGCCAATCTCAGTCCCTTATTTCAGAATGTCATACACTCAAGCTGTCCACAAGAAAAGTTGCTGCAACTAAAATTCAGAAGCTTCAACTAAAATTCAGAAGCTTTTATCTAGCTAGTTTACAAGCTACTTCATTCTCCAATAATATATCCTCCCCACAACACCGATGATCTCGCGCCAAAGATTAAATTACTAGTTACAAGAATAGTTTTGGTGATACGATGGACACTAGAGGGCGAGAATGCGAGTAGAGATCCTCTCCATACAATAACAGCCAATTTAAGATCAATTTTACAAACTTGTTGTATTTTTTCTTGTGCCATTTATTTTTTCAATATCTAGCTACCTTCAAAAACAAAAAATTACTAATAATTTTTTTTGAGATACAAGTCATTATTGAAGGTCAGCTACACTCTCTAATTTGATTCATCATAAGATTTCATCAGTGTACAGTAACACATTCATACAAGGTATCCTGGTCAAAATAATACAAATCAAGACATTGTCTGCAGTGTAAGATTTGAATTAGGATCGTTTTTCTCCTTAATGAAATTTGTGTAATTTCATTTCTGTCAGAAATCGGTACAGTGCATGATATAGTTTCATGTTTCAACCAAGAATAAACATTGATCTCTTGAGACCTTGAAACCTTATTTAAGAATAAACGGATTTATGCTTAAATACTAAATCACTAAATCCAGCATTAGAAAGAGAGAAGGATTTTTTTTTGAAGTCATTCCTACAAAACCTTACTAAGTGAATGGCTGATTACTTTTCCATCTACTAAGAATTCGCCCATGAAAATGGAGCATCTCGCTAGTACAATCAATCCCATTTCATACCACCCAACTGTCGAAAACTCATTGAGACATAAATATAGCAATTACCGGCAACAGCCAGTACATCCTTTTTAAGCACTAACTGCAACCTTTTCCTGTTCCTTCTTGGCAGATTTTGAAGGCTTTTCAACCAATTCATTATGAGGTTTCTCAACTCCTTCGATATTAGTTATCCTTAACTTTGTCAACTCCTGAAAATGATAACCATCCATCAAGAATTAATATCAATAACTTGTTATAAAACAACACATGATTAAACAGTTTATTCCGAACATACCTGACGATGCCCTTTGGTTCTTCGGTAATTCTTCCTTCTCTTTTTCTTGAAAATAATCACCTTCGCATCTAGTGCCTGATATAAAGGGAAAATGAGTACACATGCAAGTGCATAGATAGAAAGAATGAAAATTCCACTTCAAATCAATCCTTACACCCTCCAAGTTGAAATAAACTTGTATTCTCTTTTTACAGGATAAAGAAGAGGAGGATAATAGATCATCCTTAGGAAATAGTTCATCTAGTTCCGTATATAAGAAGAAACAAAAAACATCAAGACCAAGGAGATTCATTGAATGTTTGGATTTTAAAAGTTCATTTCAAATATATCCCTGACATAAAATGTTTTCACACCACTCATGGAGAATAAATACATTTTTTTTTACAACGAGAATAAATACATTTCTAATAAACATAGAAAAGATATCAAGGTAATTTTAGCAATTCATAATATTGAAACTTGTGACTTCTTAAAACTAAGACCCCAAAACTCCATATTTTTCTTAGATAAAAGAGGGCAAAGAGACATTTAAAAAACATCTATGAATCTTCTTGAGCAGCTTAGCCTCTCAACATATCTGCAAGGGAAACGAGATTACATTTTAAAATCTCAAGATTATAGGAAGCAATTAAGAGACTACATTTTAATGCCGCGTTGTTTTATGTTTTAACTGAGGTTCTTGAAATTCGTAAGTTTTCTTCTACTCCAAATTGAGGTTTGAGCAAGTTGGTATAGATCAGTCCAGTCTGGCCACTCAACGTAGAATTTTTTTTAACTGACCTCTCAAGCCAGTCCATTTGGAATTCTGAACACAATTGCACGTCAGTCCAAGAACCAGCATGACTTTCCTGGTTCTATCTTGGTTGTTTCTGAAATTGAAGCTGCCCATGATGGACGCATAGTTCCTGCTTCCTCCTAACGAGTTTCCATCTGCCTCTGTTCTCTCTTATATTGTTGTTACAGTTGATGGTTATCATCTCCTTAGGTCTTATCATGTCTATAGTGCCTGTGTGCTCCAGGAGTAAGTCAGTTATGGTAGGTCGATGTGTTCTTTTGGATTTGGAGGGTGGTTGGTCCTACATGATTCTGGCACTGAGACAATGGAGTTCCTGTTTGGGAACTGCATTTTCCTATTTGTAGATGCAGACAGACCTCAATCATCTACATCTCTTTGATTGGCTTACGATTAAATTAAGGAAAATGCTAACAAGTGTGCTAGGCATTCTTTAAAGAACCAAGAGGTAATTTAAATTTTTGCATAAAAAGTGATATGATTATTTGACTAGTGTTTGACTTGTATTTCAAAGAAAAAATTCCCGTTCATTGATTCCTCAAACAATGCTCTTAGGGAACTTGTTAGCATGACCCTTAAATTAAATAGGAAAAATAATGGACTTAATAGTTATTGTCTGTATTACTTACAGCTGGTAAATTGATTGTCCGTCTTTTTGTTTTAATTCCTCGACATTTTATTAAGGAAAAACGCACTGGAAAATAGGGACAGACAGCCACTAATTCTACCAATTCAATATTACAACTGACTAGTGTCGTATTAAAAATATGAAGTTCCTTTTCATAAAGCATTGTTTTTTCTTTTGTCTAGGTTTTTCAGCTCAGATGCTAAACTTGCAATAGGACTTAAACCCAGTGACCATGTGATCTAACACAAGGTAGAGTCCCATTCCAGGTTATACAGTTATCGGTTTTAGAATGTTTTTCACTTCCTTTTTTAGCTCCTCTCTTGTACCTACATATTCATGTTTCCCATATTCTGTACACAATTTTTTCCTTCTTGTACTGTTCTACCATGACCAGTCATGGATAATATGTTTTCTTGTATCTCCAAAATGTTCCTTCTTAAATTCCCTAGGTTGCACCACATCATAATTAAGATCATGGAAGATGTGTTGCGATTTAGGGGTTTACATGGTTGTTTATCTCAGTTTTGGTTGTTCTTCCATCTTAGAAGTGTTGGATGCATATTTTACCTACCACTCTTCTTTCTTGAACTTTATTATTTTAGCAATAATATTTCTCTCTTTGCTAGGAAATGAAAAGAGACTGAACTGAAGATTAACACATGCCATTTAATTTAAATTCAGCAAAGAAACTTTTTACATGCAAATATATACTGCAAAATACAATTAACAGTCTTTGGTTTTCTATACTTAGTTCGAAGGTCACCATATTAAGCAGACTTGTGTATACATGCAATAATTAAATGCAATACACATGCAAGAAAATGCAATATATACTTCTTTTAATTTTCTCAACAATAGGAACTATGTCATTTAGTAGCAAATTCTGGTAACATTCCAATATGATTGCAATGATAGGACAGAAAGACAAGCAAAATGCAAACTAGAGTAGATGAAACATAAAACTGAAAGAGGGATCACCACTCTATTCTAAAGTAATCCCATTTCTACTCTCAAAATTAGAAAGCTGATTCTGCATATCAAATTTATTTTTAACTGGTAATTCTGCACTTACATGCTCCTCAACAACAGCATGAACAGCTCCATCCGGCACTATGGGTCTGCCAACAATTGTCTGACTAGGGGATCCAAGCAACAGAACTTTATTCAGAATCAACTGCAGTGAGCCAAAAAACGCAATGGAATGTTTAATTGCTGGTTTGAAAGATACCATAACAAAAAGAAAATAGAAAATGAATTTACTAATTACTACACAAAAACAAGTCGCTGATTAAGTATTTAATAGATTAATAGCATTCTAAACCAATAGAAATATGTTGCAATGTTGCAATTACATAGTGTATCTAAAATTAGGTGACAATTTGAAATATAGCTACACAAAATGGTAAGCAACAACTGTACAAAAACAACGACAAGGTAGAGTTGGTACACGGATCAAGTAACCCCACAATATCCCATTGTAAATCATGTCTAATTTAAAACCATTTAAATCTAAAGCCGTTCTTAATAGTTTGGCTTATAGATTTTTGTCTACTACCTCTAACTATTTAATTACCCTCCATTTGACCTACTTACTTAGCGGGGCTTTAATAGGCCGCCTCCAGATTGCTTAAAACAAGATTCTACCATCTTTTGTACCATACGTGCCACCTGATTTTCTCTCTAACGTATCCAATCCTTATTTGTCTTATGTATTCACTAAACCATCCCAATATTCTCATATATACAACATTGAGCACTTTAGCATTAGCAATGAGTATCAATATCATACAGGTGTACAACATCCAAGGTCACAAAAATTGCAATAAAAGATTTACTTTGGGGTGGTGGATACTTTTCCATCACAGATAACAGCCAAAATACTTAGCAAATAAAAGGATCACTCACCTTATCATTCACTTCGCAAAATTTCAATCTTTCAGTGAAAATGCTGTCCCCATTGCTCACTTTAAATTGATGTGATCCAATCTAAACCAAATGAAGGGAGGAAAGTTACCAAAAATAAAACAAAATATGAAACACTGATACATGTAATCAATTAAAGTTTGCAAATTGAACCTGAACAACTGCAAAAGCAGGCTCATATGGCTTAAAAACGTTGTCGTTCTTTTGTAGGGGCCCCACCACTTTGTATCCAATAGCTTCTGCTTCTGCTTCCTTCTCCTCTGCCGTGTACACCTTTTTCCTACTTGATACTGCAACAGTATCATCATCATCATCTTCATAATCTCCCTCCTCTTCATCATAATCATCGTCGTCGTCGTCGTCATCTTCATCTTCTATTTCATGTGCACCGCCTTCTTTGATGCGAACGTCTTGTTTGGAAGAAGAGAAATAGCGTCCGTGGTGCCATTGTCCAAAAGCAGATGTGGTTTTGGAATTGGTGAAAATGGGAAGAAGGGGTGATGAAATGTTATGAATGGGAAAAGCAGCCGCGGAGAGTGAGCGGAGAGATGATGGGTCTTTGAAGAGAGATAATGTTGGTTGTGATTGCCGGGTCAACGCTTGCAGGCACCACCGAATAGGGGTGTGCATGGTGAATAAACCAAACCTAATGTAACCAAACAATATTTTAGGTTTAGTTTTTAAAAGCATTTGGCAAAAGTTTGTTATTTTGTACACCAGTTTCAAAGCAATTTAGAACCAGAAAAGTTGCATCATAATACAAGAAAAAGATCAGCAAACCCGAACAAAATGCAAATTGATACGAAAATGAAATAGACTACTCTATCCTCCAACCAAATTACAGATATAATAAATGTATGCAAGGAATCATGGTTTTGGAAATAAATACGGATATATATTTAAACAACATCTTGGTAAGCAGGTAATTTGACTAGCCTTAAACAGATAGCAGCAGCAGGGCCAAATTAAAATGAGATTATTCTTACTGGCAATTAACTCTGTCCTATTGGTATGTACCTCCAGAATCCCAAACATTGAATAAAAAATTAAAGTTCAGAAAGTGCATTGGGCACAATTATTAGCTACAGTGATAGTTACGAACAAGATATAAAGAAATCTACCTGTCTTTCAGCCGGAAGATCATTTTCAAATAAAAAAAAATTATATCTCCTTACCTGCCAATCCAAAACATATATTACGAAACAATAGAAGCTATTCAAGGATGTTGTTCCTATGTTATCAATCACGATCACGTAATTGATTTTATAATACACGCCATTGTTCCTATGTTTCGCATCCTCGAGCGGGCTACGAGAGATGAGAAGGAAAATTCGAAAGAAAATTAAAAGCAAAATAAGGAAGAATTTCTCACTGTTTCTGACGGCGGCGGACGAGTAACTCCGGCGACTCCAAAGCTGCTTTGATCTGACGGAGCTACACTCAGTTTTCTTGTCTTTTAGGGTTTTAGTTGTTTGTGACTGAAATGAAATGGGTTTAGTTGCTTTTTGACAAGGAAGATATTATTTTTTTTTAAGCTAAAATATATCAATTGTCTCACGGAAGTGGCTTAAAAGACATAATTTTTTGTAAGGATATATTTAATTTTTTTTATAAGGATCAAAATCTAAATTGACCATATTTACGGAAATTATTAAATTGAACGTCATGATTAGGGGTGGGAATATGCTAGGTCCGAGCTAGGCTTTGCAAGACCTAAGTCATGATCTGTCAAATTTTTTAAGGCCTAAGTCTGGTCTGCGGCCTGTCATAAGCTTACTTTTGAGGCATGTGCTTGGCCTTCTGAAAGCCTGATAAGACCTGCTAGCCTGTTTAAAAGCTTATATCATATAAACATCTTTAAGTAAGCAATGTGATCTAAGTTTATATAGACTAGCAAACTAATAGATCAATTAGATTAAACTATCTTTTAATAATCAACATGAGTTTTTAGGGAATTTAACTATATATCGTATCATATTTCAATTCTAGTTTATAATAATACATCATCATCACACACACATACCAATTCATGTACAGTTCCAAACCTGCGAAAAAGAAGCATCTATATTGCATTTAATCGTGTCTTGTTGTGGCCGCTGCCAACGCACATCAGATGCATGATAGATACATTTAAAAAAGACTCGTCAGATGCTACGACATAGATGTGATTTTTGCAGAGAAGGACATAAGAGTGACATTTTATTACTATGTCCCACCACTAAACAATGAAAATTTATTGGTCGTGAAAGCATTAGAAGAGTTTTATACGAGAAATATCAATTGGGAACAAATCCTACCTCCTCAAATTCTCCATGGAGATTCATATGACAAGAATTTTCACATCAAAGACGTTTTGACTGAATTCTTGAAGATTAATCAAGTTTTAATTGAAATATTGGAGAGTCAATGCGAGAGGTTATCTGAGAAAATGAGTGAGTGTGAGAAGATGAATAAGAAAAAAAGAAGTTAAGGATTGCATGTGATTTTATTGTTGAGATGGAAAAGAAAAAAAGGAGGGGGTTAATAAATATTGATGATAGTCTAGTCTCGAAGGAAACTCAAAAGTCTCAATTTTAAAGAGATTTAGATGTCCAACAAGAAATTCCTCAACAAAACAACAATATTTCAAAAAAAATTAGCAACCAGGCAGAGAAAAAGAAGTTGTAGATGCCATTTATGTCATGTTTACTAATGTCCATTTGAAAATGATGTGGAATCAACATCATGTACTTCTCAAGTTCACGGAGTTATTAACGAACAAAAGAAAGAATAAGGATGATGTGTTTTTGTGTCATATATGCCACCTTAACATCGACTTACGTGTCAAGTTAATGACTTTAAAGAAGCGATGTTTGGGGGCAATCCATGATTTTAGTGGTTATTTTTATTTTCAGTCAATTTTTGTTTTGTTTTTTAGTCATACATGATTTTTGATAACTTGTTGATTTGCTGATTTTTAATGTTTCTTTTGCAATCAATTAAGTTACGCATATCTGATGGAAGTTGATCTCAAAGCCTAGAAAGTTGTTCTTAACACCAAATTAGAAAGTTAGCTTAGTTGCGGAAGTTCAGAAGATTATGATCGAGAGGCTTGCAAAGAAAGAAAATTCTTCCTATCACCATCCAAATCCAATTTTATTGTTCCTATCACCATCCAAATCCAATTTTTGTATACATGTTTGTCCTCTTAGAAGTTAGATAAATGTTATAATTTTTTTTGTCTTAACTTAAAATTAAGTTTAAAATTAGTCTTTTGAATTAACAACATCTTAAATTGAAAGGTGGATAATAGATAATTATTTAATCAAAAATGAGGAAAAAAATGCACACCGAAGCATTTAAGATCATGTACACAAAAAAAGAAGAAAAAAGAAAAGGCTAAAGTACACTTTTGACCCCCTAAGTTTCAGGATGTTGCGATTTTGGCCCCCTATTAAAAAAAATGAATAATTTGGCCCCCAAGAATTAGCCCCTTTGCAATAGTGATCCTTTTTGGTTATTTTGACCATTCAACGCTGATTTGGCACGCCACGTGTGTATTTAGCTATTTTTAAAAAAAACAAAAATCCACGCGTGTAAATGGAATAATTAAAAAAAGGAAAAAGAAAATTGAAAATGGCTTGTCACACGTGAGAGTTTCAGAATCTAGGTTTTATTTTTCCCCTAATTTTTTACATCCTCAGTATACCATTCCTCATCCATTCTACTTCAATTTCCTTTCTTCTTAATGTTGCGATTTTGTTGTTGTTCTGAAATAAGATTCCTCTCCTCTTTTGTTCTTCGTTTTCCACCATCAGCTTTCTTCAATTTTCGTGGGTTTGCAGAACTAAAAAATGGCTGGACCATATTCATCTTCAACCGTGAGTGGGTCATCAACAGGGGTCAAATCGAGGTTGGTTTGTTACTGTGGGACTGACTCACATCTGGTCACCGCCTGGACTGAAGAAAACCCAGGAAGGAGGTTCTATGGATGTGGGAAGTATTTTCAGAGAAGAAAGCGCAGTTTTTTTAGATGGTTCGATCCAGAAGTTCCTGAAAGGCAGAAGAAAATAATTAGAGGCCTGTTGAAGAAGAATGATGCATTGAAGAACAAGGAGAACATTCTTGTGTTGACAATTGTAATTTTAGGGATGTTATTGTTTCTAAATTTTTTGGTGATTTTCATTAAGCTTGGTTAACTTATGTAATGTGATGATAATGTTTGAGTGTTAACTTATGTACTGTAATGAACCATGTAAGTTTTTAGGGATGTTGCTATGATGTAATTTATGCATTGGCAAAGAAGAAATGAAATCAGTTTGATGCAACCTTTGAATGTTAACTTATGTATTGTAATGTTAAACTTATGTACTGTAATGAACCATGTAAGTTTTTAGGGATGTTGCTATGATGTAATTTATGCATTGGCAAAGAAGAAATGAAATCAGTTTGATGCAACCTTTGAATGTTAACTTATGTATTGTAATGTTAAACTTATGTTCTTTTAAGTTTGTCTCCCTTAAATTCGTCTCCCTTATGTACTGCCTAAAATGTTAACTTAGTGTCATATTTCAATGACAATTTTATTATGCAATCTTTGAAAAAACATAGCATAATATAACCTCAAAAGAGTATTGTAACATTCACATAGCAAAATAATTGCTCGTCAGAGTACTTAACATTACATTGCACTTCACAGTACTTAATTTGGAGTACTTAACCAAACTTAAAATTAGATAACCTAACATTAAGTGTACATAACTAAAGTATCATAAAGAGTACTTAACATTACATTCCATAACTTAACCCAAAAAAAAAAGTAAGAAGTCTCTCATTGCCCTTCCTAATTAAGTCTTGTTCACTGACTGCTGAGTTCCAACATGTGCCATATCATCACTCTTCCTCTTAACTCCTGCAGTCCTTGTCTTTCTAGGCACAAACAAAGCCTCTTCACCCACAACATGCTTGCCACCTCTCATTGTTCCACCAGTGCTGACAGTATTGGATGCAGCTAAAGGGCCAGCAGTGCTACTTGCAACAGCAGTTCCAGCAGGATTTATGTTGATAGTAGTTGCAGGATTTGTGTTGACAGCAGTTGCAAGATTTGTGTTGACAGCAGTTGCAGTAGCAACATTAACTTGTACATTTGAAGCCTCAGGGTGTTGGACATCAGTATTGGTCTACATAATAAATTGATGGAAATAAAGTTACTATAACTTATCAATCCATGTGTTATAAATAGAGTTATATGCTCAATAAAATTACCTTGTTCCCTCCAGGTGGAATTGCCCTATCAGCAGCTGTCTTTCCCCTACAAGTCCTCTGGTTATGTACAAGAGCCGTGCATCTTTTGCACCTCACAGTCTCCTGATTTCTCTTGCCCTTACTGCTGGTTGACTTAGGCTCATCATTATCCTTCCTCCTAAGCTTCTTAGGCCTCTCAGGTGCCCTTCTGACAAAGGGTGGCAGTATTGGTGGAGTGTCCACTTCTGGCCATAGCTTTGGTCCATTTGAAGGAAGAATAAGATTATCATATGTATCCAAAAATGTTTGTTTCCTGACAATTAAAAACAACCAGATTACAAACAACCAGATGAAATGAAATGAATATTTATGATGAAATTCTGTCAACACACTAACCATGTACCAGTGTGCCACATAATCATCTAGGTTTTGATTATTGTAGTACATTGCAGCAATGGAATGAGGGCAAGGTATACCACTTAAATCTCATTTTCTACATGCACATGTTCTCTCTTTGAGATTAACCACATAAGTATCATTTCCATCAGAAACAGCAAAGTTAGAATACTCCCTATCACCACACCAATTTGGTGACCAACCATCAGCATCCTTCGTAGCCTTTTCCACTATTTTTTTGATCATTGGACATATTTCCCCTTGATACCTTAGCATGCAATCTCTTAATCTAACTATCCTGTTTGTCATGTAAAACTTCAACCCCTCCACAAGTGATATAATTGGTAGATCCCTATACTCAATGATTGAAGAGTTAAATGCCTCACACATGTTAAATAGACTTGCAAGTCACAACATGTGTGAGTACTGTACCCTGTCCATAGACCACATACTTGGTGCATACTGTCTCATTTCCTCCCAAGCTGACTCACTAAGACTTTTCAGTTTGTCCATAGCCTTGTTAAATTCAGTCATAGTATTGGCCCTAGCTGCTACCCACAATGCTTCTTTTACGTTTTCTCCAGCATGTCTTTTCCTCCAATTTCCATACAAATGTCTCACACATAGTCTGTGCTCAACATGCTCACCAATAACTGCTATTGTATTCACCAGTCCCTTAAAAATGCAATAAGATAATGAGTTAAAATGTTGAAATGGAACTTAAAAGGCTGATTGATAGAAGCTTCAGAGTCTGACGTCAGAACCTGAACCTCAAAGTCTGACCTCAGAGTCTGAACCTCAGAGTCTGACCCCAGAGTTTGAACCTCAGAGTTTGAACCTCATAGTCTGAACCTCGGAGTCTGAACCTCAGAGTCTGACTAGAGTTCTTATTCTAACACTGATTATATAAAATAAGAGAAATAAAATTACCTTTTGCTGGTCTGATATGAAATACCATCTTTTGAATTGAATCCCATTCAAATCTGAAAGCAGCAAATCCATGAACCAGTCCCAGGACTCTTTAGTTTCAGCCTCCACAACAGCAAATGCTATGGGCAACATTTGATTGTTACCATCTTTGCCAATAGCTGATAGTAACTGCCCACCATACCTCCCTTTCAGAAAACATCCATCTAATCCTATTAATGGTCTACATGTACTCACAAAGGCCCTCTTGCAGGCATTGAAACACACATACATTCTCTCAAACACTAACCCCCCAAGTGCAGGTTTGCATTTAATCTTCATAGTACTGCCAGGATTACTTCTGATCAACTCCTCTGCATAGTATCTTAGATGAGCATATTGTTCATCACTAGCCCTATGTATCAATTCTAAAGCCCTAATTTTTCCCTATACACCTGAAACCTACTCAATATCACAGACCACCTATTCTTGCACTCTTCTTGCAGACCCTTAAGGGTCATAGTAGGTGTATGCTTCAAAATTGGAACCAGTTTCTTAGCCAGCACCTTAGTGGTTAACAATCTGACTTTAGCAGTCTTATAGCAAGTATGTGCTGAATTAAAACTAAAAAGAACAAAATGAGTTTGAGGAGGAACCTTACTGAATCTCATATGATATGGACATCCTTTCATACACTTCACCACAATTCTTTTCTTCTCATTTTTCTTTAAGTAAACATTCTTCCTGTTCTGCAAAGCATACTCTTTGACAGCATTCTTTATCAACACAACAGTTGTAAAGATCTGCCCCTTCTCAAATATTACTAGTTCCTCATTACCAGGCAACTTAAACCTTTGCAATTTTTTCTTGAGAGCACTGTCTTCTTCAGATGACTCTGGACTTTCTAACACATCTGACTCTCCATTCTCATCTTCAAAATCTAACATTCTCATCTTCAAAATCTAACAAACCTATCACATCAGGGTTTCTAGAGGCTTCAACACCAAGCAAATTCTAACCAGGGTTGACTGATTGACTAACATGGGTTGGGTTCAATGTTTGGTTGGGCAACACAGTAGTCCACTCTCACTCTTCATCAAAATCACTGTCATCAATTGAAACACCATCAACACTTCCAACTTCATCTTCTGAATCATATTCAGAATCCTCTCCATCCTCATTACCAATGTACTCAGGATCAGATTCTTCAACTTCATTAACTTCATCAATTTCAACTAAATCCTTCCCTTTGTCTACTACAACAACCTCTTCCACATCACTGTCATACCTACTATCTATTCCTTCCACAATTGGGGTTTCAACATAGAACTCAACACCTACCACATTCTTATGCTCATTTATGAATCTAATCACATCCCTATCAGTTTTTAACAACCTAAGACCATCACTCAAATCATAACCTGGACTAAGATACCACATCTTATAATCCCCTACCACACCAAGTCTCTCTGACCAAATTATCTAAATCTATGAGGTTTATCTCATCTATGTCCCATTCACCCCCAAATTCATGTATGACACCCTTCTTATAAGCTATCACAGGGTCAGAAATAAAGTACCCTTTGTGATGAAAGCGTATCTTCAATGAGTGGTTCTCAACAACCCTAAAAAGGATTAAATAAATAAGATTTAATATTTAATTCATACTGTATTACCACTATTTATTTATACTGTTTTTTAATATTGTATTCATGCTGTATTTATACTGTATTCAGTATGTACACTCATATTGTATGAGCATACTTAGTTCATACGATTTTATACCTACAAAAGAATATAAATTTAACATTTTCCATTTTTCCTAATTAAAGACAATATTCAATACTTCCACCAACCCTTTTTATTCACAAATAAGCTCACATGTGCTTTCCAGTTAACAAACAAATGAAAACAAACAAAAAGGTCACTTACTTTGATACGTTGCTGTCAGGCCTCTTTCCACTGACCAAGTTTCCTTGAATTGATGTTGATTCCGAACAGTTCTTTGTCGTCGCGTCTTTCTTCTTCTCCAAACAGTTATTTGCCGTCGCCTTTCCATCTTCGATCCATTTCATTTTCACAGCAAACAAAGAAACCCTAGATTCTGGAATTCGATCTTGCAAGAGATTCGACTATGGAAGCGAATATAGAAGGAGATTATGGAAGGCGATTTCGATTTAGTTGAAGGTTGATGTGAAAATCTGGAATGAGGGTTGGGATTGAGATTTTTACTGAGGATGTGAAAAATTGGGGGAAAAATAAAACCTAGATTCTGAAACTCTCACGTGTGCCAAGCCATTTTCAATTTTCTTTTTCCTTTTTTTAATTATTCCATTTACACGCGTGGATTTTTGTTTTTTTAAAAAATAGATAAATACACATGTGGCGTGCCAAATCAGCGTTGAATGGTCAAAATAGCAAAAAAGGATCACTATTGCAAAGGAGCTAATTCTTGGGGGGCCAAATTATTCATTTTTTTTAATAGAGGGCCAAAATCACAACATCCTGAAACTTAAGGGGTCAAAAGTATACTTTAGCCAAAAGAAAAAAGAGAGCCTAGATTTGTTGAAGGAATCGCCTTTAATTTGAAGAGAGTCTATACCCAAAACCGTCAACCATGTTTGACACGCTGAAGATATCTGAACTTAAAAGCTGAGTTTAGATTTTGAGTTCACAGTTCATCACATCACAATGTCATTCTCTGAATCTTCATTCTCACTTCCAAGATCAACACATCCATGCTCAAATTTCAACACAATTACTGTATTTTTTTTTTGTTTCCCCTTCGAAATTTGTAGCCTCTAATACGAACCAGACGCTGAATCTTCTTCTTTTGTTAATTGTTGCAGGTTGCATCAAGCAGCTTTTATTCAGTAGCAAGTGTTGGAAGTTCTTCTTTCTGTCGAAGATTTCGTGGTTTCAAACTGTGGATACTTGATAGACTCAACCTTCAACATCCGAAGCAGCTTAACTGTCGAAATCACTTCAAGAATTTAAAAGGATCAATTTCTGATTCATCTCGTCTACCTGATGATGATGCTGATGTGTTAACTTACCAATCCCCATTTCTATTTATGCAATGTAATGTAATTTACTTGTCTTGAAATTTCTAAAATGTTTCTTATCTTGAAATCTAGTACTGATTGTAATTTATATGATTGACAAGATATTACGTTGTTTGGATAGCGCATTTATATATAACTTATTTCTATAACTAAAATTAATCTGTTTTCGTATAAGCTATAAGCTGATTTCATAAACTATCATGGAGAGCTTATGAAAATAAGCGGAAAACAACTTATGAACATGTGATAAATTGTTTCCACAAGCACTACCAATGAGTCTCACAAACACTTGTATCAGTAGATAAGCTTAAATAACTCAATTCAAACATATCATAATATCTATGGACTAAGTGTAAAACTTTTTTTTTACAAATGCATACATTTAAACCACATCTTCATTCACTTGTTATATTTGTTCTTAAAATATCTTCACGAATATAATATGAAAATCTATATGATGAGATATTATAGGATGCATGTGGAAAAAAAATTATTAGATGGGAGGAAAAAAAAAAGAGTGGTGTTTATGAAATTTAATTTTATACTCATTTTTTATTATAATGTTCCCACAGATAGTAATGTCACTTCTTCCTTGGAGTCTCCATCTTTGCTGCAAACAAGTCCCTTGGCCTTTCCCATGGATGTTAGTAGAGAACCTTCACTTTGCATTGCTGTCATAGGAGCTACTGGTGAGCTTGCAAGGGGGAAGATTTTTCCCGCTTTATTTGCACTCTACTATAGTGGCTTTCTCCCTGAGGTACAATTCAACAGATTTTCTTGATTTCTCTTGCATGCATTTCAAAGATTCACTTCATATGTTGGGTACATAATAGTTCATATAGACTCACATTGGACCGAAGTGAATCATCCACCTGCTATTTAAACTCATGATATGTAATCCAATTTATATATTTTTTGTTAGTGGAACATAATAGTTATGCAGACTGATGTTCCTAGTCAATGTTTACCCTTTCAAATTCTTAATATATATTGACTTTGCATTGCATGTCTGCAGAATGTGGCCATTTTTGGGTATTCAAGGAAGAATATAACTGACGAAGACCTACGATCCATTATTGCTTCGACATTAACATGTCGAGTTGATCATCAGTATGGTTTTCTTTTCAATTCCCAAATTACTACCTTCTATATATAGTTTCCTTTCATAGACAAAATCTTTAGTAGGTTGCACTGAATCCTTCATATGCCAACTTGGGAAACTGCTTTCTAGGTAGTGATTTATTAAAATTTACAACCAATTTAAAGCAGATAAAATCTATCAGTAAATTTACTTTTACATTTAAACATTTCTATGTGTCTAAATACACAATTCCAATTTTGCAAATAAATTGCCCCATTTCATTTGAAACAGAAAATTATAAAGCTTTCTGGTTTGAGAGTGAATTAATGAAGTCCATCTTCGTTTTTTCCACTGTATACTGTCAATATTGTAGGATACTTCTACCTTTTACTTTACATTAATGTGAAATATAAAATCTTCCAATTTCAGACAGGATTGTGGGGACAAAATAGAAGCTTTCCTTGATAGAACACACTACATCAATGGAGGTTACAACAACAAACATGGGATGTCCTTACTGAAGGCCAGAATGGAGCAGATCGAGGTAGCTTCGAACAAATTTCTCTAATTTTACTAGTATGTATGAAAGTAGTTATTTTCTTCTCAAGTGAGTTCCTGTAGTGTGTAAACTCTTTACGAGCTGTCCGCCCTTTGATATTTGATTCTACTACAGCTTATTATCTACTTCAGGGAAGATCCAAAACCAATAGGATTTTCTACCTTTCTGTGCCCCAAGAAGCACTTTTGGATGTTGCTTCATGTCTTGCAAGCAGTGCTCAGACCCAAAAGGGATGGAATCACATAATAATTGAGAAGCCATTTGGCTTTGATGCTCTCTCTTCCCAAAGGCTGACACAATATCTTCTCTCGAAGTTTGAGGAAAAGCAACTATATAGGTATTTATACCTTCTTCTCCCATTTTCACCCATATGCTCATGCACACAAATGGATGCGTTGAGAGAAAAATTTGATCCAATAATAAATATTTGGTTCGGATGAACCACTTGGGCACACTCAGAAATACTGTTCATAAACTGATGATTCTCATCAATCCTGTTGTCAGGATTGATCATCTTCTAGGAAGGAATCTCATTGAAAATCTCACAGTTCTAAGGTTTGCCAATCTAGTTTTTGAGCCGCTATGGAGTCGAACTTACATAGATAATGTGCAGGTCAGCCCCCTTGTTTTATTTGATTGACATCCCTGAATTTCTAAACTTCAATGAAAAACCAAATGTCTATTCTGAAATTTAATGTTTGTTATCATATTCTTAATGCAATTACTGTAGGTCATTTTATCAGAGGACTTGGCTGTGCATCCAGGAAGGTGATCATATTGGTTGTATTGTCATTTGAGTAAATACACTACAATGTGTCATTCTGTATTGAATATGCATAAACAAAATTATTGTCAACGTGTATTTGCTTGTGATATGATTTCAGCTTAATGCTTTGTTACCCATGCAGGTATTTCAGTGGCTATGGGATTATCCGTGATATTGTTCACAGCCATGTGCTCGAAACAATTGCATTGCTTGCCATGGAACCACCAATTAGCCTTGATGGAGAAGATATTCGAAATGAAAAGGTATGCGTGCAAATTATAAACTCTATAACATACTTAGTGATGTGCCTTAAACAACTTACTGAGTTTGATAAGTAATAAATTTATGTAAAATATTGTTGCCATGGTGATTAATGTTACATATTGAAATCATTCGGATAGAGAAATTTAGCTAAAACATGATTAGCGAAGAAAAGGAAAATAATGCTATGCCTTAAACAACTTAATGAGTTGGATAAGTAATAAATTTATGTAAAATATTGTTGCCATGATGATTAATGTCATGTATTGAAATCATTTGGATTGTAAAATATGGTTTATGATAGAACATTATGGCGTAATTTGATCAATGTAGTCGGTGCCACTTAGTGGGATAAGGCTTGATTTTTGTTGTTGTATTGAAATCATTCGGTTAGAGAAATTTAGTTAAAACATGATTAAAGCAAAAAAAAAAAAAGGAAAATTGGTGAATTCATGTAAAGGAAATGAACATATACTGTCTTCCAAGAGTAAAGACTTCCCCCTTCCCAATTAATCGATATTGTACTTTCTCTGTAGTCTGTTCCCCTGTTGATCCGTTTTGTCTTTTTAGATTCATCATACTATCCTTTTATACTGTCAGGCAAAAATAACTATCAGTATAAGCTGTGACATTCCAGCACCGAGGTGTCAATGGCACTGTGGGGGCACTTTGAAACATGCAGGCATTGCAAGCACATGTCAGTGCGTGTAAGTACTCATGTGCTGACTGATCAACACTTGGGTGCCGACTATCACACAAGTAATTTGCCTTTTTCCCAGTGCACGATTGGTGCAGGCAAGTGCTAGAACCGTTGTGTGCTTTTGAGTGAATATGAGTTCTACTAATTCATTTTCTTCGCGTATTAACTACTAAATAAAGAAACAATTGAAGAAAAACTACCTATTTGACATGTCAAAAATGTTAAATGTTAAATTCTACAGAAATTACTCTAAAACATATTTAACCATGCTTAAATCACAAATACACCAATGCTATATATAATAACTGTTGTTAAGGACAACTTCTTAAGATGTTAGAGTGGTTTGTTACAAATGATAGCTTGAAAGATGCATGGTTTCCATTTTATCACCAAGTAGTACAAGTAATTAGCTTCTTTCCAGGTCAAGGTTTTAAGATCAATTTGCTAAATTGGAGCCTAAGGACTGTCATTCTTGGCCAATATAAATCAAGTAGCAGAGACAAAGTTGATAAGTGCTTAGATGGTCCCACACCTACTTATTTCGCTGCTGCACTATACATTGACAATGCACGATGGGATGGTGTACCATTTTTGGTTAAAACAGGCTTGGGACTCATCAAACACCAGTAAAAATTATTACTGTTTTGTCAATTTTATGTACTAGATTAGATATTTAGATTCCATGGCATGCCTATCCCTGTTCCAGTAATTTCTTCTTATTGCTGCGAGTTTAGGTCTTCTAGATGGGGTGTGTGTTGAGCTTGTAATAATTGCAACATTTATGTTGTTTCCCACTCTGACAAAGTGGTCAAATAAAGGGGAAAAGGACTGATTCCTTCTGTCCCTGCCCCTAGGTCTCACATGAAAGAAATATTGGTCTAAGAGTTTGCTTATGGATATGCTTGCATGCAATAATTCGTTGAATGATGCAATTTATACGCTTATGTAGAACTAGTCGGAAAATTTGTTGTTCAAAACTCATGTCATTTTCTGACAAAGGTTCAAAATTTTGTATTAATGCAGAATGGAGATACGAATTCAATTTCGACATGTTCCAGGAAATGTTTACGGTGAATGCATCGAGCACAATATTGGCCGTGCCACAAATGAGCTCATTCTTCGTGATGATCCTGATGAAGCTATTTTGGTGAGAGTTAACAACAAGGTTCCAGGACTAGGCTTAAAACTGGACTCTTCAGAATTGAATCTGCTTTACAAGGACAAGTAAAGCACTACCGTGTTTGATTATAGTATTTGTTTGCATCATACCTTGACCAAATGCTTCTAACCCGCGTGCTCGAATAAAATATCATTTATCTGCCTGATTTTGTTCATTAATGTTTTTTAAGGTACAACGTTGAGGTGCCGGATTCATACGAGCATCTTCTGCTTGATGTCATTTATGAGGATAACCATCTGTTTATGAGAAGCGATGAGCTGGTAGCTGCATGGAACATTCTAACTCCGATTCTGAATGAGATAGACAAGGACAATGTATCAGTGGAGCTTTATGAGTTGGGGGGTCGCGGTCCGGTTGGAGCATACTACCTCTGGGCAAAACACGCTGTCCGTTGGGTAGAGGACTAGCATTTCTCTCATATTTTATCCCTTAAACTCGTTAGTGTGTTCATATTTACCTTCCCCGCTACCTTGGACTTTACCACCAAGGCTATAAGTATTTTTTAATATACTTAAACCATATGATCTTGAAAAGTGAAAACTATAGTTTTTGAGTGACTTTTGGGAGGAGAAAGGAAGAAAAGTAACTAAATAACAATGGAAAGCAAAGAGATGAAGGCTAAACAAATTTTCCTCTCTTCTTTTAGAGGAGTTTCAAATATGGGATGTCTGAAAGATCATGTTTCAATAGCTGTTAAGAGCTAAGCTTTATTTTTCTCTGTAACAATTAGATGGCTTTATGAAATTTTCGTCGGTGTTTCCTTCTGTATGAGGCATAGTTAAGTGTTGAAATTTGGGGCCTAACTCAACCTTACAAAACCGGCTTGTAAGGTGAGGACTGTCTCCTCTTTATAAACTCTGATCAAGCTTCCTATCTAACCGATGTGGGACTAAATCCACCCCCTCAAAGACAAGCCAACATAAGGCAACTAGGGGCAGATCGCAATTAAGGTGGGATTACCAACACACCCTCTCAAGCTCGGGGCGGGATTTCCAACATTAAGTTTATATTTACTCCTTTATACACTCATCTACTTAGAGGTTTTTTTCTACCCTCTTGTTTGCGTGGTGAGTAGGTCATGTTACTGATCATGTAGGATGATCAAATATGTCACTCAAATGACGTTTAATTTAGCAGACAAATGAACAAAAACAAAACTACATATTAAGCAAGAATGTAAGCGCTCGTTTGGTTCCGCGTTTGTTAGCCTCAAACGCGAGTTTGCTTTTTGAAACGCGGTTTCGCCATACTTTTTGATGTTTGGATAACTTCAGAAGCGATTCAATTAAACGTGAATATGGTCTCAGACCCGCGTTTGTGTGAAGCCACAATTCGGAGCTTTTGCGGCGACTTAACATGGTTTGGGAATTAATTTTGTGGTGACAGGTTCATTTTCCCTAATTACCCTTTTTCTTTCTCCCACCGAGTTGTAAATCGTTTCCTCCAATCCAACAACACGGCCAGTGATGATTTTTTTCATTGATTAATTTTGGTTTCATGGCGCTGCTTCAAGCTTCAGGTTGCACGGCTGCAACCTTCAACGCTCTCTCTATTTCTCTAGGTTAGAGAAGAGGTTGAAATTGGGCTTCAAAAGCCCATTACTTTCTTATTTTTATAAAAGCCCATTAATATTTTGATTAATCCTTTAAAAAAACGTTTGACATAATTTGGTAATTAATGAGTAAAAAAATTAATATAATATATCTAACTAAAATTAAACTATCTATATTTATACAAAAAAGTTTTTAATGGAATATGCTTTTTATTTTAAATTTTTTATTTCCTTATGAATAATCAAATTAATAATGCAACAAATTTTGAACAACTATATAAAATAGAAATGAAATTTAATCTTCAAAAAATATTAATACCCATTTTGGTAATTATGCATTCAAAATCAATTTTGATCCATGCTATCCAAACAACATGAATTTATAAGAATCACTTTTGCCTTAACGTATCCAAACATAAATCAATTCACATTCAACTCACTTTTAACCAAAATCAATTCTAACAAAATCAATTTTCTCAAAATCAATTTTCTCCACTACTCAACCAAACACACGCTAAGTGGCGTAGTTCTAACTCAAAATAGTAGTTTTTTCACCCCTTATTCTACAATTTCGTGGATAATCTCATCCCTGATTTCATTCAACTATATATATGGACCACAGCAATCAGCATCATGAGTTGTCTTTGCATCCATCCATACCTACGTCACGTGCTAGCACAAATCTGATAAATCTACTACCCTGATGTCTGATGAAAGTATCCTGGCCATTCTTCCTCACCATGATTACCATTAATGACGGTGATTAGTATAATTCCAGACACTATCATTCAAATTCAAAGCCACTTTTAATTAACTATTTAGTCAAGTATTTAAGACCAACCCTATTTGTCATTGCCTTTGTTTGATCGCGTAGACTTGAAATTGGTCATTTGGTCTACTAATTCAACAATAAATTAATCAATGAAAAACTATTATTTGCTTCTTTTTTTTTTTTTTACTTTCTTAAATCCAAGTTGCTAACATAAATAATTAAATAAATATCTTGTTTGGCATATATATGTTTTCAGATAAGATTTCAATCTGATAATGATATTGTATACCCGGGTTGAGACACTAATGATTCATTAAGGATTAAATTTTCTATGATTAATTGTTTTATGGGGTCCATTCATGGTATGGTGACCTATACCTATACCTATACCTAAAGTATCCTCTTGAGTGGAACCATTTACCCGCACAAATAGGCAGTCGTATAACACATAATAAAGGTAGAAATATTACGTAATGGAGATGACGAAAGATATGCTTCTTTATGCTAACAATCTTCTCACCTCAAACAAATTATCTTTTGCACCAACTTACCATTCTACCCTCTCTCTTTCATAAATTATTTTTACTCCTCAGGGGCATATTTTGTCAATCCAATAATCTTGACCAAACGCGGTATTGACCTCACCTCTATTACACACAAGTCAACATGGTTTTGGTTCATTGAATTCAGTAAACAATTTCATTGTTCATTTGCTGAGCTGGCAATTTCAATTCAAGTCGGTTCATTGATCAGTTTATTCAATCTCATTGTTTATATGGTTTCAAAATTTTCAATCTATTCTCAATCAATTTACTTCGCTTTGGTTCTTTCTTTTGTAGTTGGCCTAAAGAAAAAGAGATGAAAAACTAATATTTATGTTCTCTTCTCTTTTTTTATATATGATTGGCTAGGAATCACATTAAGTGATTTATATTCTATTCTCTTATTTTATATTGTTATGAATGAATAACATACAATATAAATATAAACAACTACCTAACTAGCTCCATAAGTCTTCTCATAATATTATTCTTGTTTTCCTCTACACGGCAAATATAAATATACAAAATATATAGTTAGTCATATAGGCTAGCTAGTGTGTTGATACAGTAATTGAGGAACATGGAAAGAGAAAACAGGAAGAGAAAAATGTTGGAAGATGAAGAAGAAAATGATGATGAGAAAATGGAGCAGTTCTTTGCCTTGATAAAGAGTACAAGAGATATCTTCTCCAAAACAGATAAGAAGGTGGATGAAGAAAAAAAGGAAAAGTGTATTTGGAATCCAACTTTTCAACTTGAAGATTTCATTGCTTGTGAAGAATTGGGAAAGAGTAATGTTTCTGTTTCAGTTACTGCTGCAGCTGGTCCTTCTTCACAGCAAGAAAAAGAGGTGATGATAATAGAGAAAGAATATGTGCAAGAAGTAGCTGCAAGTGCAACCACTACAGCAGTGACACCAAAAAACCAAAATGAAGACAAAGAGAAAGAAAAAGCAAGTGATAATAGCTTAGACTTAAATCTTTCTTTGTAATAATACCATACCATATGAGGGTTTGGTTACTACGTAGCATCGACACGTTAGAATTAAATCAAAGGTGTATCCGGTGTCCGTTTGACGCATGTGATTACATTCAATTACTTTTATTTCTCAAATTATTACTCACGTGTGTCGGTGTTTCATATATTGACTATGTTGATGATAATTTGTTGACGTTAAATGTATTGTCTTTGTAACCCCTCCTGCTGTTAGTTTCCATTTTCATGATTGGCCATTTTGTTGGTGTACATTGTAAAAGAGTTATCAAGCTTCTTATTATGTCGTGGTCAAAGCTTGTTAATTTGGATTTTATCAATTTTCTCTTATAATAATTAATTTTTATCATGTGATAAAAATTATTAATGTAACTGTAATAAGAATTAATGACTGTTATTTATTTTTTTGAGAGATAATGACCGTTAGTTGTATAGAGTTCATAAGCTCATTTTCGATTCTTTTTCTTTCATATTGTGACATTGTCATGTTAGCTGAGAAGAAACGCATAGATTCGGCAAGCATTATATTAATGAGTTACTGAAACTCTACAAAACATATAAAATTGAATGTTTTTAATACCTATAATAATTTATAAAATATTCCCCTTTCATTTTAGATCCTACTATAACACATTGTCATCCACTCAGAGGAGGAATGTTTGTGTTGTGGATTGATGCAGTGCCTGACCTATACTATTTTCATGGATAAAAGTGTCAAAGTGAAAGAAGTTATAGGAGACAATCGTGGAGGTTTTCTTATTGGATCATTTATATGGTATCCGCAAATGTTTCTAATCTTCCGGTTCCTGTGTTATTTATGTGCACATAACCCATTAAACACTAATTGTGAAGTGTGGTTTCATCTAATATGTATAAGCAAAAACTTGGTCCAATAATGGGAACAAATTAGCAAAATTATGTTTTAACAAATTAACCCATTAACCACTCTTGTATAACCATATGACACGGAGATTTAGTCAGTTAAAATTGAGAGGAAAAAGTTATGAGAAAAGTTAACAAATGGTTCTGAGATACTCTTTAAAATCTTTAATTGATATTTTTTTTATGAAAATATGTATAATTAATGCAATAGAAATCGAAATATTTGACCTTTTTATAAAATAATTTATAATTCTTATAGAATGTCCCTCGGGGTAAGATGACCCCAAAGTTATTGTATTCTCAGAAGAGGAAGAAAATAATTGAATGAAATGCCAGCTTGCCATATGTTTTTTTTCTGTGGGATTCGTGTAGCAATATTCAAAGAATTTATAGTCATTACATAATTAACATTTTTTTTTTTCTTTTTGACACAAACAAATTCAACGCATTTCATTCAGTGATAATATTCCAAATAAAGTATTGTGCTACAAGTAAAGTATATAATACAAGGAAAATGTTAAATCTGTTTTGCTACTTGGTGTTTTTTTTTTTTTGTACAAATTTTGCTACTTGGTTTTATTAACCTCAATCAGTAAACTATTTCATTCATACATTGTTCATAATAAATTAATAATAGAGGCATATCGAAAAATGCATCATTTTTTTCTCATTTGTTCTTTTACATAATACTACAACATTACAACATCAAACGCTCTCTTCCTTAAAAAAAAAACATCAAACACTCTCCTTTGGCAAATAACAAAGACACTATCTGGAACCTGGCAACAATGCAACATGGGTCAGGCTTCAATTTCATGCTTGAGCATGACCAACTGACAAAGCCTGTTCTTGGAGAAGTACATAGATGGTAAAACAACAGCTAATGAAATAACAGTAGTTCACTATTTTTCACCCTCGTAATGTGCAAAGTTTAATCATTGTATGATATCAGTGACAGAAGAAACCAAAAGGTATGCGTGGCGTGGAATAAGCTGTCGAAAGTATCTTTGAAGCTATCCATGTATTTGCAGCCTCGGTATAATGGATTCCATCCCAACTCACATACCGTGATCCTTCATCACAAACTTGATAACCAGGTTGGCCGCATGTCACTCTTACATCGAAATTATAAGGTGGCCCTCCATAGCCGCAACATACCATCAGCGGATTCGTGAAACCTATTTGATAATGTATTAACAAACTTCATCACAATCATTATAGTAATAATAATAACACTCAACAATGTTTTTCAGAGGAAAGTGTAATAACTTGATTCCACTGAAGCA
Source organism: Medicago ruthenica (assembly GCA_018208015.1). Classification (NCBI taxonomy): domain Eukaryota; kingdom Viridiplantae; phylum Streptophyta; class Magnoliopsida; order Fabales; family Fabaceae; genus Medicago; species Medicago ruthenica. The sequence goes on along the minus strand of CM031377.1, from coordinate 3,609,850 downwards.
GAGATTTCATAAAAAGTGTATTGAAAAGCATTTTTTTTACGTGTTCACTTCCAATGGAACCTAGAACTAAAACAATATGATGTCGTAATAACTTGATTAAGAATAGCATCATAACCCCAAGTCTAATAATAATCAATACTTAATGAGAATAAAGTGCTTGCTTGGATTACCATATTTGGTGGCATTTGTGATGAGGTCATTCTTAATGGCATAAATATCAACATAGACTAAGGTAGCATCCTTCAATTCAGTTCTTAATTTCTGACTCGAATGATACAGTGCTTCGTTAAACAATCTTGCAGCAGAATTGTAACTAGAAAGACATCCAAATGAATCCAGGTCCTTCTTCTGAGACAGTGCAATTAATTTAGGAAGACAGCCAAAGGGCCCGGTATTGTGAACCCAAAATTTCCTGCCACCTTCATTATACAAACTCTGCATACAGATAAATGAACTAAGCATCAAACCAATGGAGAAACAATAATAAGATCAAGATTTTTTGAACAAAAATGCACATGTCAATGATCTGAATTCAATGAAGAAGTTTGAGTGAATCAGTAGCAAACGTATGGAATAGATATGAACATATATAATAGAACACATTGTTCTTCTAAGCTAAAGAAAGTGCAATGTCCTTTATCCAATTACAAATGAAGTACCCTGAGTAATAAATGAAACTACACTATTGCAGCATCCAAAACGAAAAGAACACACCATAAACTTCTCATGTTGTATATGGAACCACTGCCACAATAATGAGTTAGAGTGTGTTTATAATTATTATAAACTAAAGTATCAAACCGGATTTTATGTACTGGTGAAACCTTTTTTTTTTATAAGTAGGAATCAAACTACCCCAAGGTTTACAACACTCGCACATACTGCACACCAACCACTTCACATATTTTTATCCTAATTTTGATTTTGGGAGAAAAATTCAGTAGTAGCTACACTTCTCATCTCTCGTATCTATAATCTATCGAAATCAGATAAAGAATTTAAAATCAAGAAATTTAGAGATGGAAACCTTGCTACAAAGTAAAGGAAGTACTCAATAAAAGGAAAATAGGGGAAATTATATTTTCTGTCATAAAGGATGAGCAATTAAAGTGAAAAAAAGTGGATCAGTTTTCCTCTCAAAAAAACAGTGGATCAGTTTTATGATCACACACAAACCTTTTAGCTATACCTAAATCACCATTATGAACAAATAAAATTAGTCGGATTCATAGGTCATGAGCAAATTTAGCCAACAGTTTGAAAGGAGCACTAAACTGACCTTAACAGCATTCTCAATTTCAGTGATCACTGTTGGGATCCTCTTGATGACTTCCACATATGATAGATTTTTGGTAAATGAATCAGCAAGGTCATTTTGCCCAATATCAATCAAGTATAGTGCATCCCGGAAGCCTTGGTCGTTGATCCTATTTTTTGCACCTATTTGCATTGCAATTACTTCATTCTTGGATTTAAATTCATAAAATAGTTTTAAATAATTTTGCACTTTTACTAGCATAAGAAATTCACTTGAAACCGATAACAATAGTGTGATTCCTCAATTTCATTTATATGTATCAAATTCATCATATCTAGATAGTTTAGTTTTCTTCTCTTTGGTTTCATCGATTTTAATGCAACCAGTATGAAATATTTTTTTACCTGTCATACTCTCCTATACTTTGCATATGCACCAAACGCATAACAAAACTCATATATTCTGTTCTATCAAGTTCCAGCATATCTACCAACGCTATGGGAGTTACATGTCCAGGATATTACTAATTTCCAATTTTATAATCATTAATCAGGAAGAACTCAATGAGGAAATAAGAGGAAAATCGGTGGTGTATGCATACTGTTAAGAGGAAAATATATGTAAGCAATCAAATATTTCAAACAAGGGGGTCAGAAGAACAAGGTCAGACAGTTTATTATACACAATAGTTTCTTTAAGTGAACGAAATAAAAAGCAAAGGAAATCTATGTACCTGAGGTAGCAAGTTGAAGGCAACGAGCTTTGAAATGTTGGAACTGCATGACCTGTATATTTAAAGAGAAAGGAACATATTTTGGGAGGGTAGAGGATCCAACCACTGCAAAGTTTGCTCCATTTGTGAATGTGGATCCAGACATGGAGTCCAAGTATGGAGTCAAAAATCTTGTATTCAAACTTTGGCCTGCCAATGGTTTGAAGAAAAATATTTATCAGATTCAAGGTTATTACTAATATTGGAATTACTGACTGTATGAAACTTGCACCCCAATTCCCCATCACTCGCTTTTTAGTACCGGTTGTAATTTTCCAGTGCCTCCATTAGTAAGTGAAAAAATATTTTCAACTGGTTAAAAATTCGTCATATTTCCACAGGTCATAGCTCAACTGACAAAGATGCAGAAATTGCTAGGAACTGTGGACACCGGTTCCTCCACTTGTGTGTGAGTTTTTAGTGACTATTGTCATTTCATCTATCTACAAAAAAAATCCGTCGTATAAATTTAAACCAATAATTTAATGTGTTCCCTATTATCCTGGTAACTCTTATGGTATGTCTCTGGATTGGTGGTATGGGTGAAATGAAGTGGAATAATAATCTAGTTACATTTTTCTTATAAAGATAATCTAGTTACATTTAAAAAATGGATGTTTCTTTCTTTAAAAAAAATGGATGTTATCAAATGTAATTCGACTCCATTCAACCCTATAGAACCAATCAAACTACCTTTTTCTATTACTATTTAAAAAAAAAAAACTCTTACACATATTTATTCATTCTAAATAGTGAAAATTTTGCCGTTTGTCAACTTCGTCTTCCATTTATTATGCCATTTTGTTATTGTCATATTATTTTTAGCAAATGAGTCACTAAAGAGTCTCGTTGAAAGATACAATTTATATGTAAGACAATTATTTATCAGTAATTAATTAAATTTAATTTTTATAACTTCTAAATATAAATTATATATGACAAAATGTATGTCACTAAAGAATTACAAAAATTAGTGTTTTTTGATATTTAAAATAAAAGTTATAATACATAAATTATAATTTTTTACACAGTTTTCACGTTGTTTGCCCCTAAACACTACTAAAAAACAAAAGTTGTTGGAAAATAAAATTATATTTCTTCATAAACCCATATAAACTACTAGTATACTTGTAATCTAATTTAAATTTCTTACCAGAAATCATCTAAAAAAGAGTTCTTGATTTTTAAAAGTTCAATCACTTCGATGGTCATCAAGGAGAATCATCACTAAATTTTAGACTCAGTCCAACTATTTTTTTTTTTTGCCTTTTCAAACGGCCAAGGTTAATAATCAGTTGATAGGTTAGTCGACCACTCACTAGTAATGATTTGTAACTTCCCGTTTTTACTGGATAATAGTTATTTTAGTTTCTGAATGTGTAACGAGTAGTCAAAATAATCTATCAAAATTTTAAAATAATCCTTGATCGTAGACTATATTAGTCAAAATAGTCTCTTAATATCCTTATTTATTGTTATATGAATCCTTATAAGTACTTACTTCCTGTTATATCGGTCCCTATATAAAAATAGTTTAATGTCAGCATTGAATAATTATTTCAACATCAAAGACTATTTTGACTTACGAAGTGCATAATCAGAAACTATTTTGATATACTGAGTGATTATTATGACTATTCATTACACATTTAAGGACCAAAATGACTATTAAGTCGGTTTTTATTAGTATTACTTTTTTTTTTTTGTAAGTGAGGCAGTTTGTTTGTATTGAAACAGAAACCGCGGGATGGCCCCATGATGGGTTCAAAAACAATAATCGATAATTCCATGACACGGGCCCCACCTACTGCAGTTTAAAATAAAAAATAAAACAAAAATCATAGATCACAGCAGCTCAGTTGAAGACGAAGGCGGAGGGAGGATGTGGGTCTATATTGTTAATGTATGCATCCTGATACCAAAGTAATCTTAGCAAGTAATCAAGTTGAAATATCCGAAACTTAATAAATAGTAATACATTGAGTTAGAAAGATTTTGATGTGAATAAATAGAAGCAAGTGAAGTGAGTAATGAACTTACAGAGAAAGTCGATAACGAGGCGTCCATCAGACAAACGACCAGTGGATCTGTGAAAGAAAGTGCGGCCATTTGGAAGATTGACAGGGAAACCGAGTCCTGAAACGAGTCCACCCGTATCCGAGTTCGAATCACCAAACACGAATAGAACTGCTGGTTTACTGCATCCACTACTCACACTCAAAGCTAAAGAACAACAACAAGAGAAGATACATATACATAGAACAAGTGAGAATGCCACACCGCCAAAACTCATACTAAAGTGTCGGTACAGCACACACACTTTCCAATCTACCTTCTACTTCGCTATACTGCCTGCTTTAATGCGCGTATGATTCGATACTATGTTATGTTGTACTACGGATCCGGATTGTCTTCATTTGAAGCGCCTGATTCATCGCACGGACCAGATTGCTTCAAAGGCAGACAATTCAAATACGTTGTACTACTACAGTAATAATTTTTTAGACTAATTACACAAAAAAGTCATTTAAGTTATTTAATTGAATAATAAATTGATCATTTAAGTTTCTTTCGTACCACTCAGGTCTTTATGTTAATTAATTGTAACACGTTGGTCCTTTAAGTTTTTCCGTACCAATTAAGTCCTTTAAGTTATTTAACAGTAACAATTTGGTGTATTTTAGATCTTAAAAATGTAAATTATTCGGGGCTAAAAGTTACAATTATATAACATAAAGGACCTAAGCGTTACAAAAAATACTTAAAGGATCAACTTGTTACAATTAAATAACTTAAAGGACGTAAGTGGTACGAAAAAAAACTTAAATGATCAATTTGTTACAATTAAATAACTTAAAGGACTTCTGATGTAATTTAGCCTAATTTTTAAGTCAAATGCATCGAGTCGTTTTCCAGCTTTGTGATTTTTTCAAACCAATCCTTTAAGTTTTTTAAGTTTCATATTGGTCCTTTATTTTTGTAAATGTTTGTGCCGTTACCCTTTCAAGGAGACTCCGTTACAAAAGCGCTAACGTGGTCGTTAACAATGTGATGTTGACGTGTATCCAAGTCCGTTAATTATATTTTTAATTAACTTTTATTTAAACTAACGTTCAAATTACGAACAATAGTTTTTTAAAAATTTTGATTTTGATTCAAATTATCGGTATAAATTTTTACTGTAACGAATTATATTTATCTTGTTAAAAAAACAAACTATGATGGCACCAACAACATAGCAAATACTCCATCCGTCCCAAAAAAACCGAGTCATTTGCAGAAGAAAAAAATTGTCTCAAAAAAATTAACTCATTTCACTTTTCTATCCTATATTAACTACCAGCATGTTTGGATTGGCGTGTAATTGGGGAATATCGTGTTCAAAAGCTACAAAAGGTAGCTTCTTGTCTGCCGCACGACTAGAGCAAGAAAAAAGCAGTAACAAACACGTGCTACTTTTTTCTAATTATAAATCTAATTAATACTACTTTCATCATTCCTAATTCAATATATTCTACTTTGCATTTATGATAATTGAGAATGCACAAAACTTGACAAAGGACTTCAAATAATTTTTTCTCTCTTTTACTTATACATTTTTTCTTAATATGTGTGAAATGAACCAAAAAAACTTGGTTAATATAAGACGGAGAGGGGTTAGATCCAGGGGTTACCTTTTTCCACCATTGAATCACCAAACACCTAATTCCACCATTGATATAATGCTTATATAATGGATGGCCTAGATCCGGGGTTACCTTTTTAAGCAATGAAATAGAACAGTAGGGGTACCTACCAACTTCAACGTTGATTTTCCTTAAAAAAAAAACTTCAACGTTGATTTATATTTTATTTTATTTTAAGGTTAAATATGTTTTTAATCTCTATAATTTTTTTAAAATTTCAAGTTTTAGTCTCTATAAAATTTTTCATCCATTTTTTGCTTCTAAAAAATGTTCTATCACAACTTATGATCCATGTTTTTAAATCAAATCATGTGTATACTTCACATTTTTTAATGAATTTTTATTGAGATGTTTATAATGTTATAACAATCTCTTCTGGAAAAAAAATTGAATTTTTTAACAATATATGAATTGAATATAAATTTTTAAGCGCTAAAAACTTAAAAATTCATATTTAATTCATCACTTGTTAAAAAAAATTAAATTTTTGCAAGAGAGATTTCTATAACGTATTAAACATGACGACAAAAAATAATACAAAATTTCGAAGGATACACATGATTTTGCTTAAATGTAGGGACCAAAAGTTGCGACGGAAAAATTTTTTAGGGACCAAAAATTGACAAAAAATTTTATAGGGACTAAAACTTGAAATTAGAAAAATTTTATAGGGACCAAAAACATATTTCACCCTTTATTTTATTATGACTTTGATTTTTCTTCCATAATTATAAGCATTTGTCCATAAATATAAGCCCTTATACAAATTACTATATGTATTTATTATTTTTCCTAAACATAGTACACATACAAACAAAAGACGATTTAGTAATATTCACACACAAAGTAGAAACATTAATTGTACTAACTGATAAGTGCCAGAAACTAGTTATAAAACATATTTATTTTAGGCACGTTTCTGACTTGTTTTACAAGTTATCTAGATAAAAGCTCCAAAAGAAAGGATAAATATCATTTCATGCTTTTTAGACCTAATCCCAACTATTTTTGTAGGTATATGCTATTTCCTTGGACTTAAAGGTCAAGAATGAAAGAAAATCAAATCAAAGACTTCGCAGAGCGAAGTCTAGGCGAAGTCAAATCAGCAGAGTCTGAGCTTCAGAGTCTGAACTATTTCGTAGAGCGAAATATTGCGTCGCAGAGCGAAGTAGGGCGGTTTGGACTGTTCAAGGCTGAGGTGGCAGAAACCTATTGGTGAAGAAAGGACTTCGCAAAGCGAAGTATTGCGTCGCATAGCGAAGTCTAAAATATCAGAATACCTATAAATAGGTTCAGAGGCAGAAAGAGAAAAATAATCAGAGTTGTAATAATTAGGTTATATTTTTAGACAGAAAATAGGGATAAAAGTGTTGTTCTTCATGGAGCAAGAGTGAGGGAGTGTGGATTAACTAAGATTCTTTGGGAAATCAAGACGTAGCTTTGGATCTTCATCTTTCTTTCCACTTTTGTATTGTTGTCATGACAATGATCAACTAACTTTCCTTTGTTGGGATTGGAGGTACTTATAGCTTAGATGTAATCTTTTGATCTTTCAATATATGATTCTAGCACCCTATGTGATATTGAGTTTATTCTTGCTATTCATTCTTATGCTTGATTTAAATGTTATTGACAAATACTTTTGAATCTAGGTTTAAAATAATCTTATATCAAAATAAGAAATTCTAGACATGGAATTGGGTTTTGATAATCACATAAAGTATCGGAACGTAATGCTATCAGATCGTTTAATAGATTGGGAAATCGTCGATTAAACGATACGATCGATCTCACGACGTCATTTAGACATGAATGATGTTGTCGAGTGATACGTGATAATTTCGCTAAAAAGCTAGAATCCATATACATGATCGTTAGAATATATTTGATGCTCGATTGAGGAATTCCGATCTCAACGCTTTTACGTCCTATTACTTGTCGTTTATTACGCTTTAAAGTCCAATAGTTTATTTGAAACAATTTATAAACCCTAACTTAAAATGATAACAATTGTTGAACGGCTTGCAATATCGCACTAGTCTCTGTGGATACGATATAAAAGTACTTACTTTTGTCTGACCAACAAAATGGCGCCGTTGTCGGGGACTGTGATAAGTGCTTAAATGTTGTTATATTTTGGTACAAATTTAGGCACTTATGTTTACTTGTTGTACAAGTTACCTTAGGATTAGGGCATAAATGTGTTAAAAATGCAATGAATGTGATCCTAAGCCTTACCCCATGTGTTTATGCAGGAAATACATGCTTGAACCTGATTGATGCAAAGACATGAAGCTTTTCTTGATGCCATCGCTACAAGCGCAGGACTCATCGCTAGTAGCGAGGATAGGCAGAGATTTTCAGTGATCCATCGCTTGAAGCGCAGCATCCATCGCTAGAAGCGAGCTTAGGCAGGGATTTTCCAGGGTTCATCGCTTGTAGCGATGAACTGGACGCTTGAAGCGAGCCTAGGCAGGGAATTTCAAAGGCTGGTCGCTTGTAGCGACAGACCTTGTCGCTATAGCGACCAAAGGGGCGGTTTAATGCTGATGGTGACGTGGAGCTCTATGATTGGCCAACTGAAGTCCTCGCTACAAGCGACAGGCTGGTCGCTTGTAGCGAGCGAACATTTTCTCAGCATATTTAAGGATTTTTAAGCTCATTTTTTGATATATAGTTTTTTATCAGTTATAATATTTTCCAGAGCTTAGAAAACTTATTATCTTTGAGAGAGAATAGGCATAGAGGGAGAAAAACTTCAAATAGCAATTAGATTTGGATTGAAGAAGATCTTAAGAAGCTTTGAGACATCAAGCTCTCACATATCTTCATCTTCCTTTCTTATTTTGCAAGTGTTGTCATGATAATGATCAACCAATCTCCTTTGTTGGGATTGATAGGTAATCAATCACTCATGTTGTAAACTTTTGATTATTTAATATATGATTCTAGCTATTTTTATATACCATTGAATTTCTTCTTGCTTTTCAATCTTATGTTTGATTTAAATGTTGTTGAAAAAGACTTTTGAATCTAGGTTTAGAATGATTTTCTATCAAGATAAGAAATTCTAGAAATGGGATTTGGTTTTGATAATTACATTATAGTATTGGATCTTAATGCTTTTGGATCGTTTAATAGATTGAGAAATCATCGATTAAACGATACAATCGATCTCAAGACGTCATTTGGGAAATCAATGATGTTGTGAGCAATACGTAATAATGTCATATATAAGAAAACGCTAGAACTCGTATTTGTAATCAATCGGATATAAACGATGTTTGATTGATGAAAGTTAATCCTAACACCTTCTATGTCCTATGACTCTACCATTTATTTATTATGTTTTAAAATGATGAGTAGTGTAGTAAAACAAATGGTTAAACCCTAACTTAAGACGATAATCGAAGTTGAACGGTTTATGATATCACATTAATCCCTGTGGAACGATATAAAAATTAATACTTACTTTTGTTCATTCAACAAAATGGTGTTTAGATATTTTAAGCATCGCAACAATTTGTATTGTTTTGAGCATCTGTATATATCTTGTGAATATTCTTCGTTTCTTTTGTACATTGTAAAATTTTGTTTGCATTAACCCTCTTTGTTATACAAAGAAAAATTTCTTGTTAGTTACACTCGTTTCAGATTCTCCACATAAACGAAATCATGGCCGATCATGATTATATCAACTTCTATACTCCATTCTAGTATGAATCTTATCAACAATATCAACAATATCCTTCTGAAGATGAACAAATGTCAACAATGGAAAATATTTTGAATGTGTTCATACAACAATCCATGATCAACACGCAAAATACCAACCAAAGATTGAAGAGTTTATCAAGCCATTTGGAGATTTTGCAACATCTCACAAAATTCTATGAGATTGCGGGAACCCTTGGTGAGACGGAAAGTAATGAGGAGGCTATGTGGATGAGAATGTTTCCACATTCATTGATAGGCAAAGCTAAGGAGTGGTACTTGGACCAACCTCCGACGGTGATGACGAACTGGAATACGCTTGAGGAGAAATTCCTTGAGAGGTTCTTCCCTCAGAATCGGTTTATGGAGGCGAAGACAACCATTGCGGTGTTTTCACAAGGTACAAGTGAAACACTATGTGAAGCCTGGGAGCGTTTTAAGTCAATGCTTAGAAGATGTCCGAACCATGGATTTGATGAGTTAACACAAATTCATCTCTTCCGGAACGGAATGCAACAACAATCCAAGCTTTTGCTTGACGCGGCTGCTGGTGGTTCTTTAATGGCCAAGAGCGCGGAGGATGCTGTTGCTATTATAGACAGAATGGCGTTGAACGATCACCAAGCTCATCACAACCGGAGCCAAAGCCAAAGGAAGACGGGAATTTTAGAGTTGGGAACTAATGATGCGATCCTTGCACAAAACAAGTTGCTCACGCAACAAGTGGAAGAGTTGACAAAGAAAATGGCCAACCTTCCCCAACAAATGAAGGACATCCAGAACGAGCAAAGAAGACAACACCAAGTCGCATCTTGCGAGCTTTGTTCGGGAGACCACCCAACCGGATTCTGTCCACCCCCCACAGAAGAGGTAAGCTATGTTGGTAATCAACCAAGGCCTCAACAGTTTCAAAACCAATTCCAAAGCCATCCAAACAACTTCCCAAGAGGGAATAACCCAAATTATGGCCAAGGTTGGAGAGGAGAAGCTGGCCAGTACAACCGACAACCTTACCAAAATTATAACCAATATCAACCTCCACAACAAAACCGCAACCAATCCACCGATGAAACCCTCAATCTATTCATGCAGCAGTCAATGGCCAACCAGAAAAACACTGATGCGTCCATCAAAAATCTGGAGACGCAAGTGGGTCAATTGGCACAACAACTTTCTCAAGCTACTCAACAAGGCGGAACCTTTACCGCCAACACACAAACCAACCCGAAGGATCATGCATCATCATCGAAATGACAATTAAGTCATTTTGGTGAGGAAGTCCTTGCAACAAGAGACAACGAAAATTGCAAGGCAATAGCTACAAGGAGCGGGAAGGTAATTGGCCAAGGTATAGGGGATAATCTTGAAGTAGAGAGAAGGGTGGTTGAGAATGAGGTGAAGGAGAAGGATGAAGATGAAGGGCATGAGGAAGAAACGGAGGATGTACATATAGAGGATGTAGAAGTAGAAAAAAATAATAAGGATGTAGTTGAAAATGAAAACATTGTATGGAAGAAGGATGTGGTGAAGGAGAAGGGCAAGAAGCAAGATATAGTGAAGAATGCACCAACACCGCACCTACCTTACCCAACTACACCAGCCAAAAAAGAGAAGGAGAGGCAGTTTGCTAGGTTCCTTGAAGTTTTCAAGAGATTACAAATCAACATACCATTCTCGGAAGCCTTAGAGCAAATGCCTACCTATGCCAAATTCATGAAGGAAATCCTTTCCAAGAAGAGAAGGTTCAATGAAGAAGAAACAATTTTGCTAGATGCAAATTGTAGTGAGATCATCCAGAACACATTGGCAAGAAAGAAGAGAGATCCGGGCAAAGTTACATTGCTCGTGTCCATTGGCAATGTTGATGTCGGCAAGGCACTTATTGATTTGGGTTCAAGCATCAACCTAATACCACTATCCGTTGTCAAAAGGATAGGTCATATAGTTGTGAAGAGAACCAACTTAACCTTGCAATTGGCCGACAAATCCTACACTCGTCCATTGGGAATTGCTGAAGACGTGTTGATGAAAGTCGACAAGTTCTTGTTCCCCGTCGACTTTGTAGTGATGGACATTCCGGAGGATGATGATGTGCCACTACTTCTTGGGAGAACTTTCATGCAAACGGCACGGATGATGATTGATCTTGACGGAGGCTTAATGAAAGTCCGTGTGGACGATGAAGAAGTCAATTTCAACATCCATGAAGCCATGAGGTTCCCTAGTGATAAAGCTGCGTGTTTCAAGATGGATGCAACGGACGAATTGATAGTTGATACGAGAAACCAGTTGCATGATTTGACGCATCTTGAGAGAGTTTTGACAAACGCACTAAGTATCCTAGGAGAAGAAGATGAACATGAGCTTGAAGAGTGTTTGAAGGAGCTCGATTCGTTGAAGGAAATTCCTCCTCACAAAGCCAAAATCGAGGAATTGACGAATGAAGCTATAGTAGAAGAAGTGAAACCGGAGATGAAGATATTGCCCTCACATTTGAAGTATGTGTTTCTTGATCAAGAGGGTACCAAACCGGTGATCATTAGTAGCTCCTTATCAAACCAAGAAGAAACAAGATTGGTCGAAGTTTTGAAGTCCAACAAAGAAGCAATAGGTTGGACACTATCCGACTTAAAAGGGATAAGTCCTTCCTATTGTATGCACAAGATCATGATGGAAGAGGATTATAAGCCGGTAGCACAACCTCAAAGACGGCTAAACCCAAACATGAAAGAAGTAGTCCGGAAAGAAGTAGTGAAGCTACTTGAAGCCGGCATGATATATCCGATCTCGGATAGTACTTGGGTTAGTCCGGTTCAAGTTGTCCCTAAGAAGGGAGGTATGACGGTTATCACGAATGAGAAGAATGAGCTCATACCGACAAGAACCGTGACCGGTTGGAGGATGTGTATTGACTACCGGAGGTTGAACAAAGCAATGAGAAAGGATCATTTTCCTCTACCATTTATGGATCAAATGCTAGAGAGGCTGTCAGGCCAAGCTTTCTACTGTTTCCTTGATGGGTATTCAGGTTACAATCAGATATCGGTGAATCCAGACAATCACGAGAAGACTGCTTTCACATGTCCTTTTGGGGTATTCGCATATCGACGCATGCCATTCGGTTTATGTAACGCTCTAGCAACATTTCAAAGATGCATGCAAGCTATATTTGCCGACTTGATAGAGAAAAGCATTGAAGTGTTCATGGACGACTTCTCAGTTTTCGGGTCATCATTTGAATTATGCTTGGAAAATCTGGATACGGTACTGAAACGGTGCAAGGAAACCAACTTGGTGCTCAATTGGGAGAAGTGTCACTTCATGGTAACCGAGGGTATTGTCCTTGGTCACAAGATCTCCTCAAAGGGTATCGAAGTTGATAAAGCTAAGGTCGACGTGATAGGAAAACTTCCACCACCAGTCAATGTCAAGGGAATCCGAAGTTTCCTAGGCCATGCCGGGTTCTATCGGAGATTCATCAAAGACTTCTCAAAAATCGCAAAGCCATTGAGCAACTTGCTCAACAAAGATAAGTCTTTTGATTTTGATATTGACTGTTTAAACGCTTTTAATAGTTTGAAGGATAGCTTAACATCCGCACCCATAATCACCGCACCAAATTGGAACTACGATTTTGAACTTATGTGCGATGCAAGTGATTATGCGGTAGGCGCGGTGTTAGGTCAACGCAAAAACAAAATTTTTCATGCTATACACTACGCAAGTAAAGTTTTAAATGACGCACAAGTCAATTATGCTACCACTGAAAAAGAATTACTTGCCATAGTGTTTGCATTAGAAAAATTTCGTTCATATCTCATAGGTTCGAAAATTGTTATCTGGACTGACCATGCAGCTATCAAGTACTTGATTACCAAACCCGACTCAAAGCCGAGACTCATCCGTTGGATGTTGCTACTCCAAGAGTTTGAGTTGGAGATTAAGGACAAGAAGGGGACTGAGAACCTAGTAGCTGATCATCTGTCCAGATTGGTGAACAAAGAGATAACGAAGAATGAAAGGGACATCCTTGAAGAGTTCCCGGATGAACAATTGCTTATGGTGCAAGAAAGACTGTGGTTCGCGGACATGGCCAACTACAAAGCAACGGGTTTCATTCCGGAGGATTATACATGGCAAATGAAGAAGAGGTTGTTGAGAGACGCCACTCAATTCATTTGGGATGACCCATACTTATTCAAGATTGGAGTAGACCACTTAATTAGAAGATGTGTTGCTAGAGAAGAAGCCAAGGACATCATGTGGCATTGTCACAACTCGCCATATGGTGGTCACTACAGTGGAGAAAGAACTGGAGCTAAAGTTCTTCAAGCTGGCTTTTATTGGCCCTCGTTGTTCAAAGACTGTTATGAACATGTGAAAGAATGCGAGAGTTGCCAGAAGACCGGAGGGATTTCAAAGAGGAATGAAATGCCTCTACAAAGTATCCTTGAAGTCGAAGTCTTCGATTGTTGGGGTATTGACTTTGTAGGGCCATTTCCATCTTCTTTGAACAACGAGTATATTCTGGTGGCTGTCGACTATGTGTCAAAGTGGGTTGAAGCAATAGCATCTCAGAAAGCCGATAGCAAAACGGTGGTCAAGTTTCTGAAAAGAAACATCTTCTCCCGATTCGGAACTCCAAGAGTGCTAATAAGTGATGGAGGTTCTCACTTCTGCAATCAGCAGTTAGCAAAAGCACTTGAGCACTATGGAGTAAAGCACAAGGTAGCTTCACCATACCATCCACAGACGAACGGTCAAGCCGAGGTATCCAACCGTGAAATCAAACGGATACTTGAGAAGACCGTGTCATCTTCAAGGAAGGATTGGGCGATGAAACTGGACGAAGCATTGTGGGCCTATAGGACCGCATACAAAGCTCCTACGGGTTTCACACCATTCCAATTGGTGTATGGGAAAGCGTGCCACTTGCCGGTCGAGTTGGAGCACAAAGCGTTTTGGGCGCTCAAGTTTTTGAACTTTGATCAAGAGCAAGCTGGGGAGAAGAGGAAACTTCAAATGCATGAGTTAGAGGAGATGCGTGACCAAGCCTATCAGTCAAGCAAGCTCTATAAGGAAAAGGTTAAACGGTATCATGACAAGAAGATCATGAAGAGGGAATTCAAGCCTGGTCAGATGGTGTTGCTGTTCAATGCAAGACTACGATTATTTCCGGGTAAATTGAAGTCCAAGTGGTCCGGTCCGTTCATGATAAAGGAAGTGAAACCTTATGGAGCTGTGGAACTAGAAGATCCTATCACCAAGTCGACATGGACAGTGAATGGACAAAGGCTTAAGCCATATTTTGGAGGTGAAGTTGTTCGGCACACGACAACAATTTCTCTCATTGATTCTTATGCGTAAGCGAAACAGGCGTCGATCTAATGACGTTAAACAAGAGCTTGTTGGGAGGCACCCCAATTTTGTAAGTATGTTGTGTTTTTAGTGTTAGTTTACTTCTGTACAAGTATTTATGCATGTTGGGATAGTGGCAAGAACTCATAATTTTATTTTTCTGTTTTCTGTCATGGTCGCTACAGCGACCAACTCATCGCTGTAGCGATGGAATTTACACTACGTCGCTGTAGCGACGCACTTGTCGCTTGTAGCGACAATTTTTGCACTTGCGCTTGTAGCGCCAAGCCACGCTTGTAGCGATGGGCTTTTTGCCTGTCGCTGTAGCGACGGATCGCGCGCTTGTAGCGAGCGTATCAGAAAACAGTTTTATATTACCCAGGCTAGTCCTGTCGCTTCAGCCACCCCCAACCACTTTCATTTATTACATTATCCTTTTTAAACTTATATTTTCGCATTTATTTACATCTGTAATCATTCCTTTCAATTTCTGCATATCTGTTCACTTTCTATTTCTGCAATCTTGCTAATCCATCTCTGTACCTGTTTAATCTCAACCAACAATCACTCAGGTAAGTATATCGTCCCTGTCTGTTCCTATTT
The DNA here is from genome assembly GCA_018208015.1 of Medicago ruthenica. Lineage (NCBI taxonomy): Eukaryota > Viridiplantae > Streptophyta > Magnoliopsida > Fabales > Fabaceae > Medicago > Medicago ruthenica. Next base: position 3,594,459 of record CM031377.1, on the reverse strand, counting down.
TTCAGCTTTTTACTGTGTTTTGGTGCTTGCATGCTGATTTCGTAATTTAGGGTTTAGGGTTTTTGAGAAATCTGAACTTAAATCATGCCCTGTTGTTACCCATTGCTTATACTTAGTTTAAGTTGTTATAAATGACCTAGAATCACTAGGAAAACTTCCCTTTAATCCTCTTGTACATAGAAATCGTATTTTGGAAAAACCCTTTGTAAAATTTCAAAATAAATTAGGGTTTTTGAGGATTTAGGAAGTTTAGGTGATTGTTAGTCATTTATATTAGCTTTAATGTTGATTTCGCATGCTACAAGTTAGTTAAAATCAAGAAAAACATGAAAATCTGAAAAGGGTCTTCCTCGCTACAGTACGCTTGTAGCGAAGGAAAGAAGCAATTTCTGGCTTTTCTCGCTACAAGCGACCAATCTGTCGCTGTAGCGATGAAACCAGAAAATTGTTTTATTTTGATTTTGATTGAAACCTGACTTGCATCCTACTTAACTTTCATCTGTTTTGATCCTTTTGTAGGTATGGCACCTAAAACCTCGTCAAAACGTCAAAGGAATGTTGAAAGTTCCTCGTCAAGACCAAGAGTCAACATTCCACAACACGATGCAGCTCGTTTCCTAAGCTGGAGGAACCAAGAACGATACGAAGAGCTGAGGACAAGACGCATCTGGTCCGAGAAGAGGTTTGAAATATCTGAAGAAGGGGAATATGGAGGCTTGGCAGCCATGATTAAAGAGAGGAAGTGGGGTATTCTTTGTACGCCACCTAGGAGGATCAACTATGAAATCGTGCGCGAGTTTTACGCGAACGCGATCCCCTCCGATCCGTCAGATGAGTTTACTTGGACGACCTACGTGCGTGGGCGCACCGTCACATTCGATCGCATGTCCATCAACGCATATCTGGGCAAGCCTTTGGAGCTAGTTGATGATGAAGAAGATAATCCGCTTGCACCCACTGCGCTTTGTGATTTCGGTGAGCGTCAGAGGAGTGGTGACTGGGACCACGACAGCATCGCACAGGACATCTTCCAAGTTGGGAAGAGTTATGACGTGAGTAGGGCTTCGGGTAAGCCTTTCCGAGCATTCCGTGATGACATGACCACTGAGGCTCAGGTAATCCTTACCCTTATTCTTTATAACATCCGCCCCAAATCTCACACATCCTCCACCACCCTAGATGTGACCCCTCTTATCCATTATATCCTCACTCAGCGTCAGGTTGACGTTGCTAGACTGATAGCAAATGAGATGAGGGTAGTTGCTGAGAGTGGTTTATTACCCCCGGGCAAACCTAAATGCCCTCTGACTTTTCCCGGGTTGATCATGGGTCTATGTAGGAGAGCTAGAGTGCACATGCCATCACAGGTTGATGAGGAAATTAAAAATCCTATTGATGATAGATACATCAATAGGTACTGCTCTACACCTGCACCTGTTGCACCACCCCCACCCTCAGCTGGACCATCATCCTCAGCAGGACCTTCTCATACACCACCACCACCACCTCAGACTACTAGCCACCCTAGCCACCCGACCATTCCACCTTTGGACTTCTCGAGTTGGGATTCTGCTACTGTGGGCTCTCTTCTGTTGGCGCAGAATGCGTCAAATCACCGGGCACTTACTACGATCCAGAGCCATCTGCACGACAGTGGCCAAAGCCCGTGGACACCTGCTTTCTTCTCAGAGCACATCGCTTGACCTGGGGACAGACCATTCTTTCCAGGAGGGGCAGCTGCAGCTGACGCTGGTGATCAGCAGGATGCTGGTGACGATGGTGATGATGACGCAGATGTGGATGATGATTTGACTCTTCAGCTGCTACAAATTCTATTGATCGTAGGGCAGCTGACTTGATAGACTCTGAGGACGACATGGCCACAGATTCAGATTGATGATGCAGGCTGCAGATCTTGATTTGTTTTCTCTTTCGTTTTATTTATTCAGCTTTGTACTTTAACATTTTGATTTATGCTTTGTACTTTGAGTATTTCTTTTGTACCTTGGATAATATTGCATTATGTTTATGTTATTTATATTTGGTATTACATGTTAGTAGTTATATTTTATTTATGCTTTAGTGTTTATTTATGGTAAATTTTTTTGGAATGATCCCAACAAATTTTGAAAGAAAGATGAATGATTCAAAAGCAATGCTTGAACTGTGAATCATCTGAGTGATTATGATAGAATGAGTGTTAAAGCGCGCAGCTAAGGTACTCGTTTTCTTGTTTTTCTAGGTATATTCTTTAATGTGAATAAGTTCTTTACACACACAAGTTAATTTATTCAGTTTTTAAGCAAGCATGTGTTTAGTTTTGAACCAATATAGAACTAGCCAAAATGTGAGGAATCCTCAACCATTGTATATATGCAGGAGACCAATATCATGTTTAACTCAGTTAGATTATGTTAAATCTGTTGTTGTTTTAATTTGTATAAAAGCATTGAAATGATCAAGGCATTTTTTTGAAATTGAGAGAAATACTTGACCAAATGAACCTACCCTGTGAGATGTGTGAGTATCTGTTAACCCATCTGAACCTAATGGAATCAGAATTGTTAACTGTGGACTGTCAATTTAATAAGCTCATCTGCTTATTTAAATTGCCGGAGTTTTTAAAAAAATTCAGTTCATAGTTAACTCTTTATTAAATTCTGATAATTGTTTTCTTTTGAACCCTTATCCGTCGTTTTTATTGACCTTTGCCATAATAACAAAGGAACATTCGATTAGGGTATCATTGGAATAAGTTGGGGAGAAAGGAAGGTTATATTTAAGTCAATGTATGGGTGAATGTATTATTTGATCTTGACAACAAGAAAAAGAAAAGAAAAAAAAGAAAGAAAAGCAAACCAAGAAAAAGAAAAGAGAAAAATGAAAAGGTTTGCAAGATTTCAAAGAAAAAAAAGAAAAGTTGTCAAGAATCAATCAAGAATAGAAAAGAAAGAAATTCACCAAGTGTTGTATTGGAGAAAGAAGGAAGTTGTAATTAGATTGAATGTTTCCTTTTGCTTGGCCATTTGAATTCAAATATCCCACATATGACAATTCTTTTGTAACCTAGCCCAATTACAACCCTTAAAGTCCTTTTGATCAATGCCTTTTATGCTTTTGGAAATGATAATTAGATAGACACATAATTTGATTGTATGTTATCATGTTTATTGGATGAGTGTTCATAACCCTTACAAATGATTTCAATTGTTCATATACTTTATAAAGAAGTGTGTTAAGTTTGGTTCAAATTTAAACATGTTGCTTGTTTAGGATTGTTTGATTTAATTCCTTGTGTTTAGAACTAGTTCACATTTGTAGAATGTATCTTGTTTAATGAGAAACTGGACTTAAGCTTGCGCAATCACATTTGAATCACTCACTTGATATTTAATTCTTCGCACTTTTGAATCCTTTGCTAAATTGCTCAATACTGTGGTTTTCAAAGCTATGGAAATTTCCTTTTGTTCTTTGGTTTGAGGACAAACCAAAATGTAAGTTGGGGAGAGTTTGATAAGTGCTTAAATGTTGTTATATTTTGGTACAAATTTAGGCACTTATGTTTACTTGTTGTACAAGTTACCTTAGGATTAGGGCATAAATGTGTTAAAAATGCAATGAATGTGATCCTAAGCCTTACCCCATGTGTTTATGCAGGAAATACATGCTTGAACCTGATTGATGCAAAGACATGAAGCTTTTCTTGATGCCATCGCTACAAGCGCAGGACTCATCGCTAGTAGCGAGGATAGGCAGAGATTTTCAGTGATCCATCGCTTGAAGCGCAGCATCCATCGCTAGAAGCGAGCTTAGGCAGGGATTTTCCAGGGTTCATCGCTTGTAGCGATGAACTGGACGCTTGAAGCGAGCCTAGGCAGGGAATTTCAAAGGCTGGTCGCTTGTAGCGACAGACCTTGTCGCTATAGCGACCAAAGGGGCGGTTTAATGCTGATGGTGACGTGGAGCTCTATGATTGGCCAACTGAAGTCCTCGCTACAAGCGACAGGCTGGTCGCTTGTAGCGAGCGAACATTTTCTCAGCATATTTAAGGATTTTTAAGCTCATTTTTTGATATATAGTTTTTTATCAGTTATAATATTTTCCAGAGCTTAGAAAACTTATTATCTTTGAGAGAGAATAGGCATAGAGGGAGAAAAACTTCAAATAGCAATTAGATTTGGATTGAAGAAGATCTTAAGAAGCTTTGAGACATCAAGCTCTCACATATCTTCATCTTCCTTTCTTATTTTGCAAGTGTTGTCATGATAATGATCAACCAATCTCCTTTGTTGGGATTGATAGGTAATCAATCACTCATGTTGTAAACTTTTGATTATTTAATATATGATTCTAGCTATTTTTATATACCATTGAATTTCTTCTTGCTTTTCAATCTTATGTTTGATTTAAATGTTGTTGAAAAAGACTTTTGAATCTAGGTTTAGAATGATTTTCTATCAAGATAAGAAATTCTAGAAATGGGATTTGGTTTTGATAATTACATTATAGTATTGGATCTTAATGCTTTTGGATCGTTTAATAGATTGAGAAATCATCGATTAAACGATACAATCGATCTCAAGACGTCATTTGGGAAATCAATGATGTTGTGAGCAATACGTAATAATGTCATATATAAGAAAACGCTAGAACTCGTATTTGTAATCAATCGGATATAAACGATGTTTGATTGATGAAAGTTAATCCTAACACCTTCTATGTCCTATGACTCTACCATTTATTTATTATGTTTTAAAATGATGAGTAGTGTAGTAAAACAAATGGTTAAACCCTAACTTAAGACGATAATCGAAGTTGAACGGTTTATGATATCACATTAATCCCTGTGGAACGATATAAAAATTAATACTTACTTTTGTTCATTCAACAGACTGGTGTTTAGATATTTTAAGCATCGCAACAATTTGTATTGTTTTGAGCATCTGTATATATCTTGTGAATATTCTTCGTTTCTTTTGTACATTGTAAAATTTTGTTTGCATTAACCCTCTTTGTTATACAAAGAAAAATTTCTTGTTAGTTACACTCGTTTCAGATTCTCCACATAAACGAAATCATGGCCGATCATGATTATATCAACTTCTATACTCCATTCTAGTATGAATCTTATCAACAATATCAACAATATCCTTCTGAAGATGAACAAATGTCAACAATGGAAAATATTTTGAATGTGTTCATACAACAATCCATGATCAACACGCAAAATACCAACCAAAGATTGAAGAGTTTATCAAGCCATTTGGAGATTTTGCAAGTTCAATTAGATTTTCCACCAAGAATCATGGATGTTCAAACCAACAATCAATCCACTCATGAATTCGGAGAGATTGTTGAAGAAGATGTTGATGAAACTGAGGAAGATATAATGTTTGAAGGATGTGGTATAATGAAAATAGTGGAAGAAATAGAGATGCCACACGAAGTAGAATTTCCTCAAGAAAGGTCATATACTGAAGAGGCCGAAACTGTTGATAATGAACAAGTGATGACTTCGGAGAAAAAGGAACGGTTACTTAACAAGGAAGAATTATATGAAAAGAAGGGGATGAAAGTGAGCAAGACAGAAATTGAATGTGTAATAGACGACATATGTTCCTTGTTTAGCAAACAAAGGTTAGGGTGGATATGGACTCCACATCAGCTCTACTTCAAGTTCATGGAATTCCTCCCAAAGCAAAGGAATACAAAGGAGGATGTGTTGTCCGTCTCATTTTGGTCTTCAATTATTGTTCGCGCGGAATTTTTTATATATGAAGTATATGACTTTTTTTGTATGTTTTTTTATTTATGTGGTGTTTTTTTTCTTAGTTTAGATTCGTAACACCCGTAAGATTAGATGCATAAATCACGGGGCGAAGGTGACAGTTCTCCAGCGTCCACCTATGAATCAAGTCTGGTTTTGGGATCCTATAAGGGCGAGTGAGTTGCATGATTTGATGTACATAGGGTATTCTACTGTCAATCATGCTCTGCTCCAGGCGCTTACCGAGAGGTGGCACTCCGAGACCAGCAGTTTTCATATGACTGTGGGGGAGATGACCATCACTTTAAATGATGTGGCGTGTCTGCTGCATGTTCCTGTTGAAGGGTGGATGCTGAGCCATAGAAAGAAGGTGTCTCAGGTTGATGGGGTGGACTTGATGGTGAGGTACTTAGGTGTCACCCAGGAGTATGCGGTGAAAAATTGCAAGACTGAGTATGGTGGCTACATTAGCTATAAGGTGCTGAAGGAGCTTTATGAGGATCACCTAAGTGAGACCACCAGATTAGCGTGTGATGAGACGCAGGAGCAGTTCCATGAGCTAGGCAGGCGTAGACTTGCCTATGTGAGGTGTTTCCTCCTATATATGCTTGGATGTACGTTGTTCGGTGATAAGAGCAACAAACACATCGACCTGGCATACCTGCAGACGATGGAGACATTTGCTGGGATGAGGGAGTACTCGTGGGGAGGAATGGCATTGGCATACCTTTACCACGGACTATCCGAGGCCTCTTCGCTTGTAGGAAAAAGGATCGGGGGAAACACAACACTTTTGATAGTAATAATTTTAAATTACTATGCTTGTGTATATGAATATAATGTGTTTTAAATGTGTTTACTATGCCTTTTAATTTACTATGTTTGCTAATAACTTATAAATGTGTTTGGTTTGTGCAGGAATGGTTTTTGACACATTTACCAGGAGTCTACCCACATGATGATAATTCTGATTACCGGCAAAACTTTCCTTGCGCTTCCATATGGATTCCACACAGGGGTCATGGACATTCGACGCCCTACCGTCTGGCGCTGGATCGTTTAGAGATGGATGATATTACCTGGATGTCATACGAGGATCATAGGGAGATCCAGGAGTTTGTGGAGATATGCTGGTATTCAGGCTGGATCATGCGTGGTCGTGACATCATCTACCGTCACTTGCCTGAGCGGGTCAAAAGGAAATACAGGTACGTGCAAGACATCCCTAGAGCTCCGACATCTGTGCTTCCTCTCCATTTTCAGGCCGGTGCACAGGCTTTCCTAGACTTTTGTGTGCACACCATTCCTCAAGCTGCGTGGAGTAGGGAGGTTGATCAGCCATGACAGTACGAGGAGGGATACATTTTGTGGTACGAACATGTGTCTCACCCAAAGATTCTGCCACCTATTGATGGATCTCCTCTGAGGCCATCAAATGAGGAGCAAATCATTGCACACCATCAGCAGCGGCACCAGGAGAGAGGCTCGCCTGATGAGTACTCAGGTCAGGAGGCGATGAACAATGAGCAGCTGATGATTTGAGAGAGTTTTTGGAGAAATTTGCAAATGAGGAGTGCAGGTTCTGCATAAGTGTTGTTCTGCATAAATACAGATTGCAGCGGTAGTTAACTGCCGATGGGGCCGGCGGCAGTTAACTGCCGATGTACCATTCCAGCGGTACTTGATTGCCGACGGGGTAAAAACGTCATTTTGTGGTGTGTTTTAGCTTTGTTTGACGTGGGAAAAGCAATTGTCCATGACCATTTGCTTCTTTCTCATTTGTTCTTTTCCATAATACAACATTACAACATCAAACACTCTCTTCCTTAAAAAAACATCAAACATTCTCCTTTGGCAAATAACAAATACACTATTTGGAACATGGCAACAATGCAACATGGGTCAGGCTTCAATTTCATGCTTGAGCATGACCAGACGACAAAGCCTGTTCTTGGACAATTACACAGATGGTAAGACAACAACTAATGAAATAATAGTAGTTTACTGTTTTTTACCCTTGTAATGTGCGTAGTTTAATCATTGTATGATATCAATGATAGAAGAAACCAAAAGACATGCATGGTGTGGAATAAGTCGTCGAAAGTATCTTTGAAGCCATCCATGTATTTGCAGCCTCGTGTAATGGATTTCATCCCAACTCACATACCGTGATCCTTCATCACAAACTTGATAACCAGGTTGACCGCATGTCACTCTTACATCGAAATTATAAGATGGCCCTCCATATCCACAACATAGCATCATCGGATTTGTGAAACCTATTTGATAAGTATTAAAAACTTCATCACAATCATGATAGTAATAATAATAACACTCAACCATGTTTTTCAAAGGAAAATGTAATAACTTGATTCCACTGAAGCAGATGTTTCATAAAAAGATTGTTGAAAAGCATTTTTTAACGTTTTTGCTTCCACTCGAACCTAGAACTAAAACAAGTATGGTGTTGTAATAACTTGATTTTAAGATTAGCATCATAACCGCGAGTCCAATAATAATTGATAGTTATTGAGAATAAAGCGCTTGCTTGGTTTACCATATTTGGTGGCATTTGTGATGAGGTCATTCTTAATGGTATAAATATCAACATAGACCAAGGTAGCGTCCTTCAATCCAGTTCTTAATTTCTGACTCGAATGATAAAGCGCTTGGTTAAACAATCTTGCAGCTGAATTGTAACTAGAAAGACATCTAAATGAATCCATATCCTTCTTATGAGACAGTGCAATTAACTCTGGAAGACAACCAAAGGGCCCGGTATTGTGAACTTAAAACTTCCTGCCGCCTTCATTATACAAACTCTGCATATACAAGTAGATGAACAAGCATCAAATTCCCTGAAGGGAAAATAAACCAATGGAGAAACAATGTAAAGGAATTATATTTTCTGTCATAAAGGATGGGAAATAGAAGTGTATCAGTTTCATGTTCATACACAGACCTTTTAGCTTACCTAAAATCACCATTAAGAAACAAATGAAATTAGTCGGATTCATAGGTGATGAGAAGTTTAGTCAACAGGTTGAAAGAACATTAAACTGACCTTAACGTCAGTCATTTTGCCCAACATCAATCAAGTACAGTGCATCCCGGAAGCCTTGCTCGTTGATCATATTTTTTACACCTATAAGTTTGCACTGCAATTAGTTCATTCTCGGAATTCATAGACTAGTTTCAAATGATCATGTGCTTTTACTAGCATAACATTCACTTAATTAAATCTTATTGCAATAATGCCATTCCTCAATTTCATTTATAAGCATCAAATTCATAATATCTAAATAATTTTCATCACACGTATACTGAACATCTAAAATCAGTATTGAGCATGCATACTCCTACTAAGAAGAAAATAAATGTTGCAATCAAATATTTCAAACAAGGGCAATAAGGAAATCTACCTACCTGAGGTAGCAAGTTGAAGGCTACGAGCTTCGAAATGTTGGAACTGCATGACTTGTATATTTAAAGAGAAGTGAACATATTTTGGGAGGGTAGAAGACCCCGCCACTGCAAAGTTTGCTCCATTTGTAAATGTGGATCCAGACATGGAGTCCAAGTATGGGGTCAAACATCTTGTATTCAAACTTTGACTTGTAAATGGTTGGAAGAAAATATTTTGAAAACATAGAGACAAATCGATATTTTGAATAAAAAATTCGATATTTTGAAAATATTCACGAGACAAATTGAACAACATCTTATATGTTAACATTTATATTAATATATCAGATAAAAAAATATAGTCAAAGTATGTTATATGAATAATACACATTGTTAAATTGTGACCTATTTTGGAACAGAGAGAGTAACATTAAGAATGAAAATTAAAGTGTACTAATCGACATCTAATTAGTAATGATTCGTACCTTCCAATTTTTTAATAAAAAATTGTTATACATAATTTTAAGTTTGAAGGTGCTGAGATATTGAAAAGAATAAGTGGCACAATAGAGAAACGGTTGTTTTATGTGAAAAACGAAATTTTGTCCAAAAACATAAAAGTAAAAAAGATATGCATTTTCACCGTAATATGTTTTTGGGATTGAGTCTAATAAAAATAATTTTTTTCACACGTACATCCAATCAAATCAGGTGAATAAAATTTTTTTTTTTGAAATATTATATAAAATTTATCGTTGTTTGATATTCTTCCCAATGTTTGGTTGTTATACGTAGCACCAACAAGGAATGAATGATTTATAGAAGTGGGTTTCACATAAAAATTATGATTCTCGTGCAATTTAAAAAGACGAATGACAACATAAACTTTTTTTTTAGATAGAATTTCAATAACACCCTTGCTTCATTGAGTGGTGTATTTGTTGCAGAAAATATGCATAATTTCTCGCATAAATAAATGAATTTAAATTCACTGAAGTTGGGTTTTTTTTCAATGCTCATATAGTTTGATCAATGCTTTCCACATGGTGCATATGGTGATATTCCAAAATGAAATATAAACCACATACATCAAATTTTTAAATATGTTTAATTCTCTAAAATAAATTAAATACGTTTAAATACATTTTGTAAAAAATTTTAATGTTTTTTTAATATATCATTTCAAAGGTTCTATCATCTCATCCCTAAAATTCAAATATTTTTTCTCATCAACAAATTGGTGCAGACAACAACATATGATTGTATTTCATCACGCACATTAGTCTCTCCCTACTCATATTCTTTATCTCGTTGGCCTTATCAAATGTTTAAATCCGTCTCCAAAAGTTTATAATATGCGATTTTAACATCAAGTGTGCAATTGAAGCATAGGTTTTTAAGAAAAATCCTGAAAACAATACACAATTCTTTATATCTGATGATATAGAAACATAGATTTTCTTTTAAAGAATAATCAATTTGAAAAGTGAAAACGAGGCATTTAACACCTAACCAAAACACATAAAAAAATACACAATTTTTTTATGCTTTGGAAAAATCTATATGCATCATATATGGATCCAAACTTGCAATGCATATGTTTAACAGACACAATGATGGTGAGCCAAGGATGGTAAATAGACACTGATCATAACTATTAAAAGGTATTACAAAAGTTTTTGAACATGAATTTAAAAATATATTAAATATTTATAAAATTCTGAAAAAATATTTAAAAAATATTTAAATATTTTTATAAAGTGTGAAGTAAGTTTTTAGTTACTCTAACAAATTTCTTCAAAAATGGTTATTCAAATGTTTTCTGCCAGTTTTTTTGCCTCTGTTTTTCGATCACCTCAATGTGCCATTCATATCTTTGAATGATTTTTTACAAGATGTTTATATAATTATAAGAATACCCTTCACTAAAATTTAGATTTTTTAACAAAAGATGAATTAAATACGATTACTTAAGCGCCAATAGCTTAATAATTCATATTTAATTAATTCGTTGTTAAAAAATTCTAAAATTTTGCAAGAGAGCTTTTTATAATATTTTAAACATGACTTAAAAAATTTTATTCAAAAGTTCAAAGGAATGAACAATATTTTTTTTAAAAGCAGAGACAAAAAAAATGTTGACTAAAAACATTTGAATAACCAATTTTGAAGAATTTTCTTAAAGAGACTAGCAATAAATTTGATATATTTATATGGATCAAACTACTTATTCAACCCTTTTATAAATTCATATTGTTTTTAAAAAAAAAAAACTCGGTATCTGGTCCATTGACCGACTAATATGAGGGGTCAAATTCCACTGTCCACTTGCGGGGCATCATTTAAAGCCATATCATAGCTCTATGGATTTAGCCCATCGAAATTGATACCAGGGAAATCAGACTTAAGATTTTGAGAGAAACACACTCCAAGATCTAAAACCAACATCAATAGACCAACTCAAATGAGTTTCATTCTGTCTAATTAACTTTCGTAATCACAACTAAAAGGAAAAACTCATAACCATACATCATTTTTTCCACCAACATACAAAGTAAAACTGAAATAAAAATTAAAATGTTTTGTATTTTTTTACAAATCAATCAAAGACACTATTATAGTTTTGGCCGTGCCTAAAACTTACTATCAAAGTTGAGATATTTAATTAATTTCAAATAGCTTCCGGCTTTAGCAATTTACTCAAAGATTTTTATTTTATCTTGTATTGCTTTATAGTTTATGATAGTGTTTAAAACTAAACGTGTTACTGATTTTTTTTACGGAGCTATGTTAATGATGTGAATCAAAAGTAATCAGAAAAGAAAATATGCATTAGAATTTTGGTTATATTAAAATGGAGTAAAATGTATATTAAGAGAGAGATAAGTATATTTTATTTTAATATATAATTAAAGAGGAGGAAAATGTAATTCAACTTTTTCATATGGAAGGAGAGTGTGAGAGGAGAGTGGAGTGTATATTTTAGCACAAATTGTGTAGGGTAATGTAAATTTATACCATCTCACAAGGAAGAGGAGTGTACTATTACTTTTTTTATTTTACTTCCGTCCTCACATGTATATATATGACATATCTAGTGCGCGTATTGGTTTCTTTCCATATACCTAGCTACTTGGCTGTATAAGTGTAATATTACTTGTTGTTACTTGTTACCAAATGAAACCGGCTTAATTCCATCATAAGCAGAAGGGTTCGTAGCATTACGTCTAGATTAAGGCCCAGGATTAATGCCGTGATAAATGAAAATATGCCAGAGAATATCTTGAATAAGCAGCATTGTTATGCATGTGTGCATGATTTGTAATAAAGAATATTGCTCGCATGCAAACAAAGTACAAATATATGTATATTTTTTGTGTGTGAAACGGGTTTATTCTACACACAATTAATACTACATTTTCTTCTCTTAATTTCATTTCACCACGTATATACGTGACAAATGTGATGTGACGAAAAGATATATATAAACGAAGACTAATTATTATAGGTATACACACTACAAAAAAACGCGCTCAATTGCGGCGGTTTTAGTCATATTTTGCGGCGGTTTGTAACCTCCGCAGTTTGTTTTGCGGGATTTTTGAAAACCCCCGCTTATACTAATCCCACAAATTATATGCGGGGGTTTTTTGCGACCCCTGGTATTCATACCAAAAACCTCCGCAATATGAGTGTTTTATTTGTGGGAGTTTTTAACCTCCTTAGATACATTGTTTTTTTTTTTAAATTTCCTTTTTGTTTGTTTTCTGGGAGTTTTTAACCTCCTCTAATAAAATGATATAATTTTTTTTTTCTTTATCTAAGCTACACTTGTTTTTAATTGCAATTTAATGGTATTGTAAGATTTAAATTTTATCAATACATGACTCAATTCAAAAATAAATATGGTCAATAACTTAAATATTGTAGTCCAAAATACCCATATATAATCTAATATCAATTGTGACAATACAAAACATAATAATAACATAAAATATGTCTTCCTCTAAAAGGGATATCATCATAACAAAACATAGAGTCAATATCTCTTGTTCTACCATTATATATAATCTAAAAAACATCAGATGTTGCTTCCACCACATGATCCTCTTCCGTTCAAAGGCGAATTAGGCTCACTTGCAAGATCTGTAGACTGAAATTAAAAAAGAAAACATTTCATTAGTTAAAATATTTGACAAAGCTAATTCCACAAAATTACGGAAAAAAATTAAAACAAATACCACACTAGACTGATCATATTCTGAACTAAATTAAGAAAAGCACTAAGCTAGCATAACAATTGTTATTGGCCTACAATTGCATCAGAACTTCAACACATGATTCATGTCATCTCATCAGTTGGATCAAAAATACTAAAAATATATAACAGAATAGACGAAATAAACATGCCAATAAATAACATAATATATTATTTAGTCAAAGAAATGAACAAAGAAGGATCATAACAGAACTTACATTTGATGGACCAAAGAAGCTAGCTACTTCATCAGGAATCCTTCCTTCTTTCATTATAATGTAAGCTTTAAATGCTGATTCCAAGCTTGTAAACTTCGCTTTCCAATCGGTATTAGATGATGTAGAAGCAACAGCTGAAATATTACTCAAATTTGAAAGTCGAACTCCTTTATTTCTAAATGTATTAGAAGCAACTGCTCCCATACCCATGCACCGCACTCTTCCAGAGTGCTCAGGCCCAAGCACTCTTCCGATAACATCATCCGGAGAAATTTCAGATTCATCAACACTGCTTTGAGTCAAACTCGTTTGAATTTGTTCCTATTAGTATACAATATCACCAAGTCAAAAACTAATATATATGCTTCAAATCCAGACATACAACCATGCATAAAATTCAAATTTAACTTACCATTGTAGCCTTTGCTTTATCATTCACAAATGACTCATTTGGTTTATGGGTTTCAAGGTACAATTCTCCACGACTTGGTTTTCGTCCCATTTCCACCAACTAAAATAGAAAGATTTCAGAATAGATAGTAAAATGTATTAAATAGCAAAACATATGAAGTTAATTACTAAAACTACCATCTCATTTTTTTTTCTCGAAAGAGCTTTAGAACCACCGGTGTGAGGAATCACTTACTTGCGTCGATTTTCTTGATTTTTTCGACAACGTTCCTATTAAAAAAGTACACTTTAGCCTAATATAAACACAAAAAGCTTTAGCAAAGTTACAACACACACACAACAAAAACACCAAAGGATTGTCAAATAGAGATGTACAAGGAAAACTAATGCATAGTGTACAAGGACAATATTATCTAAGGAGTAGCAAAACATGATCCTAACTACAATGTATTGAAAAAGATAAATATACCTTTAAATCTTCAATTAGAGCTTTGAGTAGTTTATTCTCACTCATCAATTTTGCTATCTCATCAGCATTAGCCTGCAAAGAGAATTAAGAGTAAAAGATTGCAATAAGATATACAACACTCTCATGGCTGCAAAAATTGTACATATGAGATAAAGGTCGAGAGCGCATAATTACAAAAGATATGTATCATTTTGAAGATATAGAAACATTAATTAAAAAAAAAATCAGATCATAGGATTTTTCACCATTAATGATTGCTAGTCAGAAGATCTAAGTTGGTTATAGATGAAAAAAAAAGGGGTACAATTGAGCAAGAAAACAAATCAAAGTAAAGTGAATTACTTCTTATCATAACAAAGCTTGCTAAGAGACCATATGATTACTCATCATAATTTTCATGCTCAAAATGTAACAAGATATGAACCCTAAAATGACTTGTCTGGCCACTTGTGACATCAAAATAAATATGCATCACAAAAAGCTTTTCTGCTGATACCGAAACGGAAAAAAATTGTGACGTATACTTCTTAATCAGTCAATTACAAAGCAAGAAAGCATATTTATGACAAATTGAATTAGAAAACTTAACAAAGAAGAAGAGTACAACAGCTGAGCAAAACTTCTTTACTATATTAATAGCTATATAGAGGTCATAGTTTTCATGCTAAAAAATAACAAGATTTGATCCCTACATTGTTTTCCAATCAGACCAGTTGCAAAAAAATGAATGTGCACTCAAAAGCTTTTATTTCTTTAAAGATTATGTATAGTATATGAAATACCTGAGCTTGTCTTGCAGCACCTTGTAGTGCTAACACTGTCATTTTCTTCTCCCTCTTCACTCTCTCCAATTCAAGTATGGAATCTGAGTCATACACATTTTTTTTAGAACTCAAATGCTGCTCTTTTATGTCAGTTTCAATATTATTGGCAGGCTTCTCAGACATAAAACCTAATAACTCAAACCCAACAATTCAAAATTCAAATACACAACTTAACAGACTTTGCAGCTTCCTCAGTCATAAATTTCACACACCCACTTCAAGAAAAGAAAGATAATCTATAACAATCTCAAATAGAAATTACCTTCATTATTGGATTCCTCTTTCTCTTCAAAGCCAAGAGCAGTAACATAATTATTTTCAATATTCATCACATTCTCCTCCAGCTTATTCACTGATCTAAAATAGAAACTACCTTCATTATCGGATTCCCCTTTCTCTTGAAAGCCAAGAGCAGTATCAGAATTTTTCTCAATATTCTTCTCACTCTCCTGAAGCTTATTCACTGATCTCATATAGAAATTACCTACATTACTGGATTCCCCTTTCTCTTCAAAGCCAAAAGCAGTATCAAAACTTTTCTCAATATTCTTCTCACTCTCCTGAAGTTTATTCACTGATCTCAAATAGAAACTACCTTAATGGTCGAATTCCCCTTTCTCTTCAAAGCTAAGAGCAGTATCAAAATTCTTCTCAATATTTTTCTCACTCTCCTGAAGCTTATTCACTGCTCCCGCGAAATTAAGGAAGTTCCCTGATGCATTTTTTGCAATAAACCACGCCATCTCGAAACCTATACACCAAAAACTAAAAAAGTGTAATCCACACTACCTATTCTAAACATCCTCGAATTTCAGATCCCAAAAAAATCATCGAACCGCACAGGCAAATTTAGTGTTTTCAATAAAAAATGGCTTAGACTATAATAATATTGGTTCAAACAAAGCTTTCCAACATATGCAACACAAAATAATCCAACACAATAAAGAATGGTATATTGACATTCATTCCACTGTCATCATCAGATTCAATTACTTACATCTAGACTCCAAAAGTTATATTTAAACCATCAAAACATTCATGATTATTGGTGAACCCTAAGACAACAAAGTTAATTACACAAAGAATTTCAAGAGTTGAAACCTAAAATTGTCTTAAAATTGTAATATTGCAGAAAATATCGGTGAACCCTAAATATTGATTTTTCATCAAAATCAAAAGCATCAGACCCTATAATTATCAATTTAATTAAAACAATCAAATGCAGAACAATTTCATCAAACCCTAATTCCCAAATAACAAATTGATTTATGGAAAAAAGAGTAAAAATACCTTTGTGAGGGAGGCAGTGATGGAACGATGAAAGTGACGGAGGGAGAGAGTCAGAGTGATGTAGCGGTTTGACAACGGCGAGTAACGGAGGGAACAACAGCGGAGAGAGTGACAGAGGGAGAGAGTGAGTGTTGGAACAGAGGTTCTGGAGAGTGACGGCGGCGAGAGTGACGGCGGCAAGTGTGATGGCGGCGAGAGTGAGAAAGAGAGGTTTTGGAGCTGTGAGGGATCGAGAAAGTGAGTTCTGGAGATGGAGAGAGAAAGAGCTTTTGTTTTGTTTTCAATGAAATGAAATGATGGAGAGGGAAACCAAAATAAAATTGCGCCACACTTGAAAGGGGAGCGGCACCTGGTGAAAACTAGAAAAAATTATTTTAATTTTGCGGGGGTTTTAAACCACCACATATTGACAAGTATTTGTTACAACTGAAAGGGAACGCGTTACTGTTTCAACTAATTTGCGGGGGTTTTTTAAAACCTCCCCAAAAAAACCTCCGCAATCCAACGCGTTTTTTGTAGTGACATATAGAGAAGTTTGAAATGTAGACGGAAAAAGCATTTTGAAGCAATGCCTATATGAGTATATAAGTGTAGCTCAATTAAAACGTTTACTCAAAATTAGAAGAAAACATCTCGTGAGGGGAAGTCATGAAGGTGAAGGTGAGATGAGACAAACCCTATGTTTTTTTCATACATAGAAGATACCGGAAGAGTCTTAACTCTTTGAACGGAAGAGTCTTAACTCTTAACTGCACCCACCCTATGACAATTTACCACTAGCTACTTCTTCACTGGCACTACATTCCATTTCCCAATATAAAATTAAATGCCGTAATTAATTTGGCATTGAACCTTGAAACAATAGCATCTTTGAAAAGCTGAAATTGAAACTTCTCTTCTAAATTTGAAAGTTAGCTTAATTCATGGAAGAGAAGCATTAAGCAGCATGCTATGTTGCAAACAGTTGTTAACATGGAATAAGCTAGCCCTTCGTACGTAGGGTGGGAAATGCAAGCCATGAATACCATGAATAATGTGATGGGATGGGACCCCTTTTATTTATTGTGTTTGTTGACATGCTAATGACTTGAATTTCGCATAGATTGCCAGCTATAGACTCCTTTCATTTCTGCACCGTTTCCACTCATTGGTTTTCATTCTTTTTAAATCAATTTTAGTAATTACTCCATCCTTCCCCACAATGAGGGACACAGTTGTTTTTTTTTCATCACACATAGATTCCATTCACACAAAAATTACAGTACAAGTACATGCAAAAAAAAAAAGAGAGATTATTAATTCCGGTACTCCTTCATTCCCACGATAAGTGACATACTTAATTTGATATTTTAACACAAATTAAACAAATACACAATAAAAAGAGAGAATTCCTTCAAAAAAATAAAAGAGAGAATAATACTTATACTTCTACTAATTTAACTTAACCAAATTGAAGTCATTAATATTATCGCTAATGCAAAGTGAAAATGTAATTAATTTTAATTTAAAATTTGAAGGTGTCATTCTATTTCTACACAATTTTTTTTAAAATCATGTCACTCATTATGAAACGAGAGGAGAAAATAAAATAAATAAATATCCAATATTATCATAAATATAAAGTGTGAAACATATTAACATGATAGTGATAGATAATATTAATGAGAGGGTTCAGTCTCATAATGGATGGAGTGAGTTGGTAAGTGTATTTTATTAAAATAAATTAATTAATTAAAAGGCTTTATAAACTATACTAAATGTCTATTAACAAGAATGCATTTTAAATAAAATAATATATAAATGACATGAGAAAAATAATGAAGGATTTGGAAGTATACCTTAGTTAACAAATTAGTAGTTGCTTGAAGACTCTAAATGAAGTGATAGCTTCCAACCTTGTACATAAGCACAATATGTAGCAAGAAATCGATTGTAACCGTTTCTTTTCCTTAAAAAAATATTAGGAACAATTGTTGCAAACGTTTTTTCGACTCTTTTTCTCACGCACCTTGTAATAACTCACACTTTCTAACAATTCATATCTATCTTCTCTCCTATATATACATCTCTCTCCCACCTTTCATATGTACTAGTACACATTTTCTCAGCCTTCGTACTTCATTCTGTTTTACACTCTCCAACACAAAGTTCAAAAAATCTAGAGAGTGTGTGAAACAGAAAACTCTAAAGAGAATGGGAAGTGCTAGTATTATTCCTTTAGTTTTGATGATTGTCATGCAATTGGCTTACGCCGGGATGAACATAACATCAAAAATTGCTATTCTAGGTGGCATGAATCCTCTGATCCTTGTTGCATACCGTCAAATCTTTGCAACGGTTTCGATAGCTCCATTTGCGTACTGGCTAGAACGGTAATGTTACATACATACTACATGGATGCTAAAAAAATGAACATAATATAGATTTGTATTTTCTCATACATGTTTTTTTTTTTTTTCCTTTTCGATTGGTTCTATTTAATTTCATATACATATAATGCATGCATGCATCAGTGATGTACATATTCAAAATCAAGTAGAGTTTTGATGTACTTCAATTTTGACCTTTGAGTTCATTAATATTTGACATTTTGACATTTGAATCTTCTTCTTTGATTATAAAATAAATAAATTCAAATAACGCTACCAGAAAAAGTTAAAATAACATTTTTCCCTCTCAAAAAAGTTTGTTCTATATTCCTCTGTTTAAAATAATGAAGTAGATTTTTTGTATGTTTAGTTTAATGGTTTTCAAGTTATTGGAAAAATCTCAAGTCAATAGTTAGAGATAATGCTTAAAAAAAAAAAGGTTTATAATCTGTCCAAATTTTATACGTCACTTTTTGTATTAGCTAGGCCTATAAAACTAAAAACGAATCCTGGCTAGCTGAAATATTGAAATAGGACAAGACGACCACACCAAGATTATTCACAGCCCTAGTTTAGTTAACATTAATTAGGAGATTATTCCAAGCTTAAAAAATAGTAAAAAACATTTGCACAAACAATCTTAAAACAGAACGCTGATGACATGCATGTTTGACGCGTTATGGGCTATGAGTGTTTTATGTTACGTGCCAGAAACATCTACCTTTTTAGAGCAATTGTGCTCCACGTTTCACATTGTTTAATGAGTATTAATGTGCAAAATGTGTAGAGTTTTAGTTATGCATGATTTGAATAATGTCAATATTTCCATTCACTTTTTTTTTGTCTTACCTCTAACAGAAAAATGTTCGGTGGAAGTTGTCATGTTGTTAATTACTGGCATGTATACGTTTGTTATTTTAGTTTGTACTGAATACCAAAAATGCACTGCACTATATATGTGCCTTGTATAAGATTCAAATTTGTATGTCACGTTTTATTAAGTATTCTTTTGTCCCTTCCACAGGGATATAGTTCCAAGGATGACAAAGCGCATTATGGTTCAGATATTGTTATCTTCCATAACTGGGTAATCTTTTTACATTTCTACCCTTTCATGCTCAAGTTGCAATTCTTTTTATTTTATTTATTTATTTTGTCTAATAAAAAATCAAATATCAAATCGATCACTAACATTAGCGAATCGTTATTTAACTGCATTTTACAAATTTATCTCTATATTAGTCACAAAACTTCATTAGATGAACGATTACTCAGTTTGGTCGCTAAATTAATTAGTCACCATTGAGACCCAAAATAATTCTATTTTTTTGACACAATTTCGAAATGACACCTTATTTCATTTAAATTACAAGCCATAACTTTTTATTTATTTATTTATCAAACATTTGTTAGAAAATATAATTTGTCAAATACACAAAGTTGTTAAAGGAAGAATATTGGTTTTGAACATTTGTAGAAGACAAAAACAAAAGATTAAGAACTACGACTAAATGTTGTATATTTTAACTAAATATATATTAGCATTTGAAAACTAAATGTTGAGTATGAATGCAGAGTAACAGGAAATCAAGTTCTGTATTTCGTGGGGCTAAAATATACAACCGCAACAATTGCATGTGCCCTGACCAATTTGCTCCCAGCTTTTACATTTGTCCTTGCAATCCTCTTCAGGTTGGTATATCAAATATTTGAATTGTACTTGAAGTAATTAAAATAAGAAATTTGATTTTTAATTAATTTGTTTGGATTATTTATTGGTGCTATAGACAAGAGAATTTGGGAATCAAGAAGAAAAGTGGTGTAGCAAAAGTGGTAGGGACAGTTCTGTGTGTTGGTGGAGCGATACTTTTATCATTTTACCATGGACAAGTAATTGGTATACCAGAATCAAAAATTCATTGGAGTTACGCAGAGAAAATTGAAGGAGCTGGTGATAACACCTCTGCTGCCCAATCAAACGTGCTTCTAGGCCCTGTTCTCTTAATTCTCAGTGCTCTTATTTGGTCACTATGGTTCATCATTCAAGTAAGTATATGCATTATGCATTATATAATTTATATCATATAGTATATTAATATTAACATATATATATGTGTCCATATATTATGAATGAACAATAAGTTATTTTGTGTTGTTTGTTAATTTCAGGCAGATATGAGCAAGAATTTTCCAGTACCTTATACTAGCACAGCCTACATGTGTTTCTTGGCAAGTTTTCAGTGTGTGTTCATTGCCTTGTGTTTTGATCATAGTGTCTCATCTTGGTCACTCAGTGATGCTATGAGACTTACCTCTTCTCTTTATGCGGTACATTAATTAATTTCTTTTATTGGTTGATGACATAATTTAACCTAGTAAAATGTACTTAATTTATTTAGTACTTACTCTATAATATATGGTACTAATTTTGTTTTCAGGGAATAATTTGCACCGGGCTGTCGTATTGTATAATTTCATGGACCATTGAGAGAAAAGGGCCTCTTTATGTCTCTGTATTTACCCCCTTGCAGCTTATCCTCACAGCTTTTATTAGCTGGGCTTTCATTCGGGAGAAATTATATGTTGGAACGTAAGCAATTTAATTGATTAAATTAGTTAATTATTACATAGTACCTATCATCTATCTAATTACTATATTTAGTAGTACTAATTATGGTCTATATTAATTTGGTACTACTATAGTGCATTAGGGTCTCTGCTGATAGTTGGTGGACTTTATTCTGTTCTATGGGGAAAGAGCAAAGAGATGGATAACAACAAAGTGGACGATGCTACTGATGATGATGAGGCTATAGTGATGCCATTGCCACCATCAATTAAGAATGACATGGAAATGCAATCTTATATGCCATCATCCAATGGTAACGGCCACTAAGGATATCTATCGATCATATTGTTAATTAATTAATATATTTAAGGAAATTGGAGCTGGGTGGATCATATGATATCATATGAGGCAATTGAGAGGATCCAATTGCAGGATCAATTATTTAAGTTTTAAGTAGTTTTTTGTTTGTTTTTCTGTGCGGCAAATTATTAGTATTAAAATACACACCAAGGTCACATTTGAAATCCAATGTAATGTAGTTGTAGTATTGGCCTATGTGTGTGCATGTGTAAGCTCGTGTACTGTCACATTAGAAAGTGATTCATAACCATTTATGCATCAACTATCAACTTCAAATTTTTAAAGCCGTATCAGTTTATTAGCTTATTTACAGTACCTTTTGACATCTGCCAGAATTTTGTTCACCTAAGTTCATTTTCAATGATGCAAGGAAATTAGTACTGCATTTTTTTTGAACGGAAATTATTACTGCATGTTATGAGGTTTTAGACTGGTATCTAAATACTAAAAATAGATAAAACTAATGATTTTACATAAATCACAAACATTCAATAATATAACCAATACTATCAAGTTATTTTTCACAACAATTATTGGAACTTAGAGCAGGGGCTAAGGCAAATAAAGCCAATACTTTTTTGAAAGTTGTTTTTTCCACTTCATGGAAAGCTAAGAAACACCAGTAATTTACGTTTTTAACCCCAGTGGCAGTTAACTGCCGATGGGAAGGACGCGGAGGCAATTAACTGCCGATGGGATCCGGCTGCAGTTAACTGCCGATGGGAAGGAAACGAGCGGCAGTTAGCTGATGTTGCCATGTTTTGCCTATATTTTCTAAAACTTCACATTTTTTTCATCTTAATGTGAACAAAAACGATAAAATGAGTGAACCAAAATGATAAAATGACATGCGATTAAAGTGAAAATGCTAAAAAAAAGACAGCTAATTTTTTAACTTAAAAACTGTTTTTAATTTTTTTAAAAACAGATTTAATTTTAACAAAAACTAATTCTAACAATTTATAAAAACTGATTTTTTTAAAATCAGTTTTTCTTTAAATTGTTAGAATTAGTTTTTTTAAAAATTAATCTGTTTTTAAAAAACTGATTTTTTAAAATCAGTTTTTTAAAAAAATTAAAACTATGTTAGAATTAGTTTTTGTTAAAATTAAATCTGTTTTTAAAAAAAATTAAAAACAGTTTTTAAGTTAAAAAATTAGCTGTCTTTTTTTTTTAGCATTTTCACTTTAATCGCATGTCATTTTATCGTTTTTGTTCACTCATTTTATCGTTTTTGTTCACATTAAGATGAAAAAAATGTGAAGTTTTAGAAAATATAGGCAAAACATGGCAACGGCAGCTAACTGCCGCTGGTTTCCTTTCCATCGGCAGTTAACTACCGATGGGGTTAAAAACGTAAAATAATGATGTTTCTTAGCTTAGGAAAAGTAACTTTCTACTTTTTTTTTGTCAAAGATATTTCATTCTTTCAGGGAGCTAAACAACCACATAATACAACATGTGAAAAACACTGCCCACTATCACGTAAAGTACAAAATTGATACATAATAAAAAAGATACAAACTTTAAGCACTATATTTTCTTCTGGCTTTTACATCTACGTACCAGTTAATGGTTACATTGGCAAGCTTAGAACGAAGGCACGGATCTAGAAAATATACTAGGAAAGTTGGAAGATTACCAACAAGAGATAACTAGAAAAATAAATTAGGCCTTAATCATTGTAACAGCTAGATTATTTTGCGACAATCAGTAAAAGATCATTTTTTACTACATTATACGTGGTGCTTTTACAATCAGTAAAATCTTGGAATAAGTGTTACTAATTCTATGCATAATATCATTAAAATCTATGCGAGAATAATATCATCAAAGTAGAGTACCTAATTCTATGCTAGAATAAGTGCTACTAAAAAGTGTTGGAATAAGTGAAAGAAATAAAAAAAAAAACTAAAAATTGCATCAATATATACTTGAATTTATTATTCTAACCACATCTTTTCTGGTTCTTAAGTTACTTTTTATATGCAAAGGATATTATCCGTACACAAAAGAAAGCACCCAAAAGATACTAAATACACAAGTTTTAATATAAATTTACTTTTTTAAACTTCTTAATATGTGCAAATTTGCATAAAGTTTCGAACCTGCAACCTTCGCGTTATTAGGACGACGCTCTAACCAACTGAGCCAATGGGTCAATTGTGAGAGTCGAGTGTGTTGTATTAATTATAAATATAATGGTATATATTCAACGAAATAATATTTTTCTGGAGGGGGCGAAAAGGAGAGTTGTGTTGTGTGGATGTGTAACATACTAGTTTTTTTAGGGAACATACTAGTTTTTTAGAATGTTAAGACTTAGCTCTTCAAGATTTTTTTCAGAAGAACTCTTAGAGTTCCTTCACTTCCACGTGTTTTTTATATTTGTAAATGAAGAGTGGGGTTAGCATCGGTTCGGTTCATCAGCTCTTTGGATCTCAAAATCAAAAACCGAGAACCGAACAAAACAAGGTCGGATACTTTTTCGGTTTGGATTTTCGCCTTTGTCGGTTTTGTTCGAAACACTTACACCCTTAGATAAACCAACCCGACCTAAGCAGTTATCTTTATTTGAGCATTTAGACCGGCGCAATATGGGAGGGATGTGAAATTCACTTAGTTGAGCTAAGGGATTAAATGAGTTAAAGTTCAGGATCCGAATTCTAGTAAAATAAATACTAACATAACAACTAACATAATAATAATTGTCATTAAAAAAAACCGACACAATCTACAATAACGTGTAAGAAAACTATCCAATTCCGCAATAACCAAACATGCCAAACGACAATACACCAAAAGAGATGTCTAACCTTCTTAAGTTATTTGTTGATGTAAATATCCATTCAAAATGCATCCATACTTTTTAGTTCATGGGTTCCAAGGCCTAGTTGGATGATGGTGTAAGTCATATGTCAATGTTTGTTATGTTCTTGTGTGGTAGCATATAAACTTATGGTTGCATGTAACAACTCTTTTTGGCAAATTCTATGATACGCTAGCTAGTGTAATCGATAATCATAATCAGGTGACCACATGTATTTTCATATCAAATGAATAAAAAGATGACAACTTGTTTAACGGTTTTGATAATATGTATTTAGTTCAATTTTTTATAAAATACATCAACTTTTTCCTTTCTTATATTTGAGACAGGGAAAATATAAATTTTATATTGAAAAAAAACAATTTTGAAATTCTTTTTAAAAAATATACTATTTCTTATATTCACTCTATCCTTTTATAAGAACCTTTATATGAATGCAAGATGCTTATAAAACGAGATGGATGGTCTACGGTATATAGTTTTATATCTGGTTTTTTAACATTTGTCTTATTTAATTATAAATTTAAATATGTTTTTTATTTACTTTATGTTTTAGTTCTTTAAAAAATGTTAGAAAGTGATATATGTTTTTAGAGTCGGCACAAGCATAAGACGGCCTAATTGATCATTTTAGACCTCTAAATTTTAATATTTAAGGACAATATTTTTTTCTTAATATTTTTGTAAAACTCATGAATTTTATGTAGTTTCTCTAACATAAGAAAGGTTTACATGAAAGTCAATTTTAGGCCTTAAAATATGTTGCACAAACAACATATTTTTTATATATTTATATTTGGTGCAATATTTGCATCACACAATCAGTGATCTGAAGCATCCTATTTCAATTGAACAAATGAGATAGTTTAAACCTAATTTTGTTATTGTGTAATACGAGTATAATATGAGTAGTATTATCTCGGATTAATGATTGACATCATTTGTTGCAAGAAATAGTATTATATATATATATATATATATATATATATATATATATATATATATATATATATTCTGGTCTATTGTCGAAGTGACAAACATCATCACACCACCACAAACATTGTTTACAACTTATTGATGTTTTTTTTACAAGAACTTGTTGATGTTATTATTGTATATTAATGCAGATTTTGTTCGTAGCATAGCATATGAAAGTTGAGATATATACATGTACTCTACTTTGAAGAATAATTTTTCCAGAAATTATGATTGAGCACATGCACTTTAAGAAACAAATTGCTCTAAATGTTGAGATATATACATCCGGAAAACTACATATACATCTTTTTCGGATACATTTTCGAATAAGTGTATATGTGTGTTTTCTGGGATACGTTTTTTTTTTCTTTTTTTCTTTTTAAAAAAAAGGGATACATTTTCTTATAACTAGGCATATTTTTAGATTATATAATCCTAAATTTCTAAACAACTAATATTTTTGTAAAATAATCAATTGAAAAATATAAAATAATTGGGCCACGAAGGTTTTGTGAGAGAGCCCAGGAATGAAAAGGAATATACAGCACGTTAAAATGAAAAGAAAATGTGGAAAGATAAAAATATATGGCCCATGCAGGTTTCGAACCTGCGACCTTCGCGTTATTAGCACGACGCTCTAACCAACTGAGCTAATGGGCCAATTGTGAGAGACCAGTGCGTTGTATTAATTATAAATATAAGGTTTTTTATTCAACGAAATAATATTTTCCTGGAGGAGGCGAAGAGGAGAGTTGTGTTGTGTGGATGTGTAACATACTAGTTTTTTTTTTTTGGCTAAATTGCTCTTTTCGTCCTTTAATTATTTATTTGGTATCGCTTTGATCCCATAATTAATAAAAAGCCTGTTTAAGTCCTTTAATTTCATCTCTGTTACACATTTTAGTCTTTTCCGTTAGTTTTAATAAAAAAACGTTAACTGTTGTACACGTGTCATCTTGGCATTGACTCTGGAAATTCTCATTATCTTTTTTCCTCATCTTCTTTATCTTCATCAAAACCTTCATCATATTAATCAAGTAAACCCAGGAAAAAAAAAGAGCAATTTAGCCTTTATAAAACTACACTATTTGGGTAAGAATCTATGGCAGAAATTTTTTGTTTTAAGGCATGGTAGAAGTACACAACAAACATAAACATTGTTATTGTTATCCACAACAAAGACAACAACACAAGGCGTAAAGTGTCTCCGCCTCTCTCATCTCTCTCATGGCAACCTCCTTCTCTCCAACAACGCCACTCTGTTCCATCTTCCAACCACACCAAAACCTTCCCAAACCTCTTATTCTCTCCCTCTCCAGTTATCTTCTCCAAACCCATTTTCTCCTCTCACTCACACACGCAAACAAAGACTCATTTCTTATTGTTCACTCTTTCTGCAGAGTCCTCTTACAGCGTCAAACACTCTTCAACCTATGTCACTCCAAAGCTCCCTCGTGCCTTCACCCATTTATGTTGGAAGAAGAAGAAATTTGGGAGAACCGAAATGGTGTTGTAGTTTCTAAGAAATCAAGATCTTTGGATCTTAAAAGTATATGTAAAATTCGAAATTGGGTGAACCGAAATTGGGTGGGCTGGAATTGGGGGTGAGTGAAGATAGAGTTTTCCAGCAAGAGAAAGGTCATGGGAGAGGAGAGGGAAAAATATAGTTTTAAAGGTTTTCTGTTTTTTTTTCTTTCTAGGTTGTATGTTGAATATTTTTAGGCTAATGGGACAATGAATGATTGTAATTGATTGTTGTTGTTGTTGATGATTACTCTATTATTGTAATTTCATGGGTTTGAGAGAGATGCAATGGGAGATAGTTTTTTTCTTCTTTTTTCCCTACTAATTTTTCTGTTTTTTTATTTACTGGATTTATTTGATGAATATCATGAAGATGTTGATGAAGATGTTGAAGATGAGGAACAAAGATAATGAGAATTTCCAGAGCCAATGCCAAAATGACACGTGTACAACAGTTAACGTTTTTTTTATTAAAACTAACGGAAGAGACTAAAATGTATAACGGAAATGAAATTAAAGGACTTAAACGGACTTTTTATTAATTATGGGATCAAAGCGATACTAAATAAATAGTTAAGGGACGAAAAGAGCAATTTAGCCTTTTTTTTAGCGCACATACTGGTTTTTCAAGATTTTTTTTTTTGCAGAATTCTTAGAGTTCTTTCACTTCCACGTGCTTTTTATATTTGTAAATAATTATTTATGAAAACAAAAAGTGATGATGACCATTATGTTTAAAAAATGTTCTTGTAAAAAAAAAATGTAAAAAATACAACAGTTTAAAATGGGATTAAAACGTCCTCGTCAGCATAGTTCAGTTATAGAGACATTGTATAATATTTGAAGAGATCATGGTTCGAACAGAAAAAAGACTAAGAACTAATCATAAAAACATAATCAAATGAACTTAAAAACTTTTCAAAACATGTTAGATTTATGTGAAACAGTGTCCAAAAATACTAAATTTACCAAGTTCATGATGTGTCTGCTCTTTTTATTATAAGCCACACCTTATAACTTTCTAGATATATGTTGTAAAATAATTATTGGTGTCAATTTAATTAATAATAATTTCTTTCTTCCCCAATATTTTTAAACGTTTTATTTTATTTTGTTTAATTGAAGGTGAACATATTAGAGGCACCATCATAAATTAAAGATAGACACTTAATTTTATTGAAATTCAAACGTTGATTCGTCATGTTATGACAAAATAACTCATTAGACTATATTTAACACATGGTGACCACTTCTATGTAATTTTTAAGTACACATAAAATCTTAGTCAACATTTTACACTAAAAACTACACTTTTGGTCATCATTGAAACCGTAAACATATGACACTTTAACTAAATATTTAACTCCTTCATGTTGATCTCACATCACTATCATCACACCAGGCACTAATCGATCTCTGTATGAAACTTGGGTCTTTTATCCTTACTAGGAAATAATATACCAACCAATAAATACTGGCTCTTTTTTCAAAATATGTACTGTGTATACACCTAATTTATCATTAATTAGTCTATGCATAAGTACAATCACCGAAAAACTTGTTCTTGAATTGATCTAAATTTTATGGACAAATTAGTGCATAGTGAATTAGCATTTACGTGAGATCAACGTGTGAATAGGTAATAGTACATGAAATATCACTTATGAACTAGCTATCTAATATTCAGATAAAATTGAGGGATTCTCACTAGGTTTCTTACTAAACAAGTCAATACGTGTTTTGAAGTATATAGGTAAAAATATGTTTTCTTACTACACAAGTCAATACATGTTTTGAAGTACATAGGTAATATGTAATTTTTCCCTTTATCATCGGACCTCCATAAAACGCAAGAGAGTGAGATTATCAACCCCACACCTCTAGTTGGTAAACCCTGCTCCATTTTGGACGAGTCCATGACAGGGGTGGGACGAGACTGAATGGGTTGATCCGTTTGACCAACCCTTATTGAATAGCTACTACACAACATCAGTAGCAATCAACAAATAAAAGTGGTACACAACAATGAAAACCCTACTCCAAGTAAAAAAAAAATAATCAAAAACCTTCAATTTTTTAAGCCTATATGCACTTTTGGTCTTTCTATTTTAAAAATAAGCTTTTTGGTCCCTAGGTTCAAATTTTCTTGAGCTTTGGTCCCCCAATCTATTTTTGGGGTCAATTTTTCTGACGTTGTCACTAATGATGTGGCAATGCCTAGGCAGAAAAATTGAATATCCATGCCGAAGCAAGAAACTACACTTTTGGATCCTTTGATGGTGAAACAATTAACCCAAAATTCATCATTTAACATAGAAACTCAACCCAAAAATTCAACAACCCTTAGATATTCAAAACCAGTTGAGAAAGGAAGGGAAAAAGGCGAAGGAGGATGTTGTAGTTGATGTTGTTGTGGTTTAGTGTTACTGGTGTTGTTAGTGTGGCTTAATGGGTTGGTTGATGGTGTTATAGGTTACTAATGTTGTTGTCAATTGAACATTTTTTTAAGTAGACCATCAAATTGATCTCCATCTCTGCAAGTCACTCTCAAATTAGTCATTGACTCTATTAATATTTCAAAGAGTAATGATATTTGTACAACTATTTGTGACAATTTTTGTGACAACCTTCTTTTTCTCTCTTCTTATTGGTCAAAAACAATAGAGAGAGAAAAATGAAGAGAGAGAATAAGACCATACTATGAGTATGATAGAGAAGGTTGTTCAAAAGTTATCACAAAATGAATGTTCAAATATCATTTTTCTATTTCAAATTAGTTCATGTCTTTGTCAAATGTTTCTTAGTTAGGTCCATGTCTTTATGTTTTGTCACATGAGGGATACTAACCGAGGGAATGAAAAGAAGAAAGTGGAAGGAAGGAGAAAAAGATTTGGGAGTTAGATTTTCCCATTCTGATTTTACAATTGTTATTTAATATTTGTTGTTTTGATAATGAAAATATTTTATAAAATAAGTATTACTGAATTAAACAAATTAGTAATTACATGCATATTAAGTTTGTCCACCTAAGTGTTGTCGCGTCATTATCAACAAAGTCACCTAAGAAAACTTGATTCTAAAATGGGATAGGGAACCAAAACTCAAGGAAAGATGAACCTTGATAAAGCTAGTTTTTAAAATCAAAGGACTAAAAGTTCATATTTTGTTTTAAAAAAGAAATTGGGGATCATTAGTACATCTAAGTATTTTTATTTTTTATTTTTCTTATGACGGATAACCTTACTATTTTTTAAAACCTTACTTTTCTAAGTACTTAAGAGTTGGTTATAAACTATTAGATTCTTTTTTTTATGTTAACCCTCCGATTTTTAGGAAAAGTGGTCCTTGTATCTGGAGTTCGACTATGAGGCAAGTAAAGTTTTGTTAAGAATTGTTTCACACAGAAACTTAACTCAGATTCTTCTGAACAATTCGTCCTTAATGAAGCTCATTAATCACTTAAGTTCAATTATTTGGTTTCTAAACTATGAGATTTGACAAAAGCAATGTGCTCCCAAATTATTCTTGTGATGAGCCGCTAGGTTAAAAGCTAAAGAAATAGTTTTTCTTTTCTTAACAGCAAATAATGATTTTTATTAATCAATGGTAGAAATGAGTACAAGTGGCATTGAATCTTCTCAATTAAATTAAGTATAAGTAGTATCTTTTCACCTATATACTATTCGAAAATTGTTTCTAAAAATAAACCCGCAACGTCATTTTTTTCATACAAAGTAATGAAAATGAAAATGAGTATCATTTCCTTCCCAAAAACCACGACCAAGATACCCGCTTTATATCACTCTCGGGTCTTTTTGCCTTAAAGTTTTTTCATTCCTTACCTTCCAAATTAGTCATATAGTTGTGTGCCAAATCAACATAACACCTTTTAACCCTTTTTTTCTTCTAAGGCAAATTAAAGACGCATATGTTTCTAACAATTAATAAGAGATAATACCCGGAAGCACAATTTCCATCACCTCCTCACACCACACACAACTCAGCTCCCTTACACCACCCAACACTATTTTCTCTCTTTGGGAGACAAAGTAAATATAGTGCATATATCGCACATCGACGGCAAAGTGGTTACTTAACTTGACGCAATGCAGATGGCTAGTAACAAGAAAAAGTAGCGAGTGGTGTTTGAAAGTAATTCACAAGTCTTAGTCGATTTTATTTATCCCATTAGGTGTCTCTCAGTTTAGATCATTGTTTCTAGTATTGTTGCAATTTTGTCATTAGATACTACTCCTTTAGGAGTAATATTGAGATCGAGTTCCTTATTAGGCGACAAGCAAATTAATTGGATGACTTATATCCTTGCGATGGCAATCAATTCTTGAGCTTGTCACCCTATTTTGTCTAAGGTTATTCCTCCTTTGATTTAATAATATAAGTTAAGCCTGCTTTGTTAAAAAAAAAATCTTATCAGTTATGGAAAATTTGAAATAAGACGAGTGTATACACAATATACATAATATCCCCGTGAGCTTAGCTCAGTTGGTAGGAATATTGCATATTATATGCAGGGGCCGGGGTTCGAACTCGGGACACCCAACTTCTCCACATTTAAAAATGTGTGAGCTCTCCCAAACTCATCTTCTTTCCAGTAGTAAATTAGCATTCACACCTATGATTACATTGAGACTGAACCATATGATTATAATCTTTATTTATTTACACATTCATAATTGATTTACAACACATATGTGACAGTTATATCGTATGCAGAAACTTAACTTTAATCTTGAACAGCCACTTTACTTAAGGCGCAACTGTAGTATTTTTTTAAGAAGACAAAAAATAAGTAAATCAAAGAAATCCAAGACACAAATAAGTTTATAAGGCAAGAAAGCAGAAAAAAAATCAATCGAGGAAAAAGGAATAAATAGATAAACAAAATAAAATCTCTATCTCATAATAATAATATTAATATTAATTAAAGATATATCCACAGCACACCACCGTTTAGGTAACGGCTGATTTGATCAAAATGAAATAATAAAAGAAAAAAACTGACTCCTAAAAAAGTCTCTCAAAAACTATAAGACCCCAAAAACAAAAAAAAAAAAAAGTAAAATTAAGACGATGCAAATACTTTGTTGATCGTCGTAGCTAGGGTTTATTATTAATTAAACAGTAACCAGTGAAGCATATTAAGCAGCATTTGATGCAGGCAATGACTTCAGACCACCAGCCTCTAAAAGAGCAGCTGTGAAACGTTCCACTCTGACATTGTTGTTGTAATCTAATGTCTCGTCTTCATATATCTCTTTCCATTTCTTCACCAACATCTTGATGTCTTCTCTGTCCATGTTCTGTTCCTCTCCGGTATACCTCCAAGGCTTAGAGCCCTATAATATAACATAATCAAAATTTTACAATCAATTAAGCAGTGCTATAATTAATTAACACAAAATTAGAAATGACAATCTTACAGCAGCACAATAGTGAACAACTTGAACTTTCTCAAGCTCAACATTCTCAGGATGACGCCACATCATGGCCAACACAAGATTGTACACATTAGGTATAGGCTTGTATTTATCCTCGAAATACATGTTCAAAAAGTCCTGTTCAGAAAACATTTTCACAATTAGACTGTGATTAATTT
Organism: Medicago ruthenica; assembly: GCA_018208015.1. Classification (NCBI taxonomy): domain Eukaryota; kingdom Viridiplantae; phylum Streptophyta; class Magnoliopsida; order Fabales; family Fabaceae; genus Medicago; species Medicago ruthenica. The sequence continues at coordinate 3,561,570 of CM031377.1, read as the reverse complement.
GTTATGAATAAAATTAAAAATCAAAGTATGTATTTTTAATTTAATTTAAGTACTATTCAATTGATATATACCTGCTCAGCAAAGGGGGTTGGTTTGGTAATTTTAACTTTCTCAAGCAGATCATGATATGTTGCAACATTAGGCTGAAAAACAAACATTCCAGCATTGAAATATAGAGGAGGCTTAGGCCCAAAATTAGATGGCCATTGAACCTTATCAGGACATTGTTGACAGTATCCAATCTTATACTGAGGAGTGTGACTCCAAGTCTTCTCGCAGAAACAGTCCATCACAGCATAGAAGTAATCATCAGGCAGATCAAATAGATGGTCAATGTTTTCAAACACTTGGATATCACCATCTAAGTAGATCATCTTGCTGTACTCCTCAAACTACAAAATTTCAATCATTCGCAGAATTAGTAAAATATAAGAAAATAAGGATTTTTTTATCACAGGCAAACTTCAACGCGTTAAGAAGTTCAAAATTATAAAAGTAACTTTTAATTTTGCATTTTGGAAAGTTTTACCGTCTTCTAATCACAATTCAACAAATGCAATTTGTATAGTATAAATAACTATTTTTAATTTATCTAAAAAATAGAATAATACATGGAAACAAATTGGCGCAGTTACTAATCCAACATAAAATCTAAATTAATAATCAAGGACGTTAAAAAAATAATTACTGTGTAATCTGATTTTTTTTAGGGACATTACTGTGTAATCTGAATTGTTGCAAGAAACCAGTCAACAACATTTTGCTCCCTCCCTCCGCCTCATATTAGGAGTATAGGTTTTTGCTCTAAAAAGACATTATAGTTTTTTTACTAGTTATCAAATAATTCAGATCCATTTATTTGAGATCGAAACACACAAACAAGTGCCTAGGTACTTTTATCGTATAAACAACGTTCGATGTAAAAAAAAAAGGTTGTCCTAAAACTTTATGGTATAACAACCATATCCTAGACTAATAAAGTACAAAAACAACATTCCTTTAGTTAAAGAGGTGTTGATTTCTAAAAGGTACATAATCATGAAACGGTTTCCATGAAACAAAACAATCCACTAAATAAAAAAACTCTTGTTAACGAGTGTCCCCGGACACTCTTTAAAGATTCTAAATTAGGAAATTATTCTTTAAAAAAGTCAAATAGTTCTAATTTCTAATGCATTAAATACCCAAGTTTTCATAAAAAAGTTACTATTTAAAACCCTTGAAGAGTGCATCGTTAACATTCCCAATAAAAAAGGTGTCACTGCACAATATAGGCAGAGGACCATAACTACGTGTAACACATGCAAAAGCAAAAATTAGTGAAAAACATGTACCTCAAAGATACGTAGTTTGGAGTAATTGATGACATAATAAGCCATAGCAAATTGGGTTTGGTTGGCTGGAGGGTACACAGGAGCAATCTCCTTAACAATGCAACCTTGTGAAACAAGGATCTTACGATGTTCTTCAGGAACATCAGGTAAGATAGCAACAACCAAAGGGTACATGGTTTTGGTTTTTCTCAACCCTTTGGCTAAACCAACAACACCTTTGATGTAATCCGCGTTTCCAGCAAGGAAAGTCACAAAGGCACGGCCTTTACCACCATCAGGTTTTGGTTTCTCGACGGTAGCATTGACGGCGGCGGTGGTGATTGCAGGTGCCATGACGAAGGAAGGTTTTTTTAGTGAATAAGTGATTGAAGGAGAATGGTTTTTTGGTTAAGACTTAAGAGTGTTCGAATTGTTGTGTGATAAATTGTATGGAGTGGAGAGCTGCTTAAATAGAAATTTTCTGCTATTTTAAATCCGACGGTTGCAAAGCGCTTTTAGGAATCTACGGTTGTTAATGACATTTCATTAAATAATCAAGTAATTACCTAATCTATAGTATCTTTTTAGTCCACTTATAATGTCGGATTTTCAGGAAATATGGCAGCCTATGAAATCCTACATGATCTCTGAAATATTGAAATCACACACGTGTGTGCATGCCTTCATTTTTTTTTTTTTACTATGATGGTTCATTTCAAAAATTGAAAAACTAGAAATTAAAAAGATAATATTTATATTTTTTTAGGGAAGTACTTATATTAATTTATATTAATTGGTTAAATAATTTTGTAGCATGTACACCTATACTGGAATGTGATTTTCAACCTTACTTTCGTAGGAAATATGACTAGTATATATATGTCTTTTTTTTTTTCAAAGTTAAGTCTTAAACAGTTCATAAAAAATAAGTTAAAAGTTTTAAATGAATCAAGTCTTTTTTTTTAATTGTAAAAAAAAAGTCTTTTCTTTTTTTATGAACCAAAGAAATATATATTGAATGCATCTTTATTTATTTTTGATAGAATATAAATCTTGATGATTATGTTTCTTTGATTCTTAGTTTCTTACCGACATGTTAATATTCATTATATGAAATATTCCATGTTAAAAAAAAAACTGAAGTACTTTCATAGTTTCATTATGACTAAACTGATATAGCGACCACCTCACATATCACAATCAACCATACTATATTTTTCATTTTTTTTAAACAAATATAATATTTTGATGGTCTTGTACCGAAAAATGAAATTCATGGTCAAAACTTTTTTCCTGTATTATTATTTACAATCCACTTGAAATGATAAGATATATTGGCTTAAGGTGTTGAAGCGTGTTTCTCTCAAGATTTTAAGTTTGAGTTCTTTAATGTCAACTATAGTGTGTTAATCTATATAAATATTTGATATGACTTTAAACGAGACGTTTACAAATGAACGGTGAAATTAAACTCCGAAATTAGTTGATTATTAAAAAAATTATTGCTACTACAATATTGACGTGGCGTGAAATAAAAACCTTTTCCTTATTTAAAACTTTTCTTCCTATACAAGCAACCATAGGCTATCCCAAAATATTTCATAATTTAATTCCAAGTTACTGACATGATGTGATGCTGTTTTTGCGGACGTTTTTCTTGTGAATGAATGTTTTTTCCTGATTTCTCTCGCTTTTACCCTTTTCATTACAGCCCACTAATTAACCGTTAATTTTTTTTCCTATAAAAAAATGCTTACGCTTTTTTGGATTGACATCTCTTATTTTACGGAAAACACTGAGTAATTAATTTTTTTAGAGGAACACTGCGTGATTAATATTTTGGAGTGCTATTTTATACTCGATCTTCCACATTAAACTTTCGTATCGTTGGCTAATTCTCAGTTCTGATTTAATTCCAAAAGCGAGATCTGTAAAGTGTTTACTTAGTGAAAATATATAATATTAATTTTGGGTTAACTATCACCGCCCAAGAAATAGGAGATATCATCACCGACTGGTCCTACTTACCCTACGTAATTAAGGTATATCTTTTTTACTTATGAAGTATGAATCTTGACTCAAACGAAAAATGAAGTATGAACTTATATTTCCCCACGATAGTCACCTACTGGTGAGGCACGTCGACCGTTACTTAACAACACGTGGCTTTTAATCTAACGACTGTTATTTTCTTACATCACCACTGTTATCTTACACAATACACACTTTGGTAAAAAGTGTGACTAGGCACTCTCTCTTAGTCTCCACGTGGGATATTATTCCATAAATAATGCAGCTCCATCACCACACTTTAATATTTTAAAATATATATATGTATTATGATAATTTAATTTGTAGTAAAGTATATAGTAATAATAATATTGGTCTATCAATTTGACCATATAAATATATATATATATATATATATATATATATATATAGTTCTATCAAAAACAAAAGTGATAGTTATTCAACCAAACAATTGTAGTTCAATGGTTAATGAAATCCATCAAATTTTTTTTAAAAGAACTCAAATTCGATTATTGGATAAAACAATTTTTGGTTTGATTATATTTATCACAACGTCGAAATCTGAATTAACAATTTAACATAGTCTATTCTCTCTGAAAATCGAAGAGTTAACAAAAATGTAATGATTATTTCCAAAAAAAATAATAGTATTAATTATGTAAAAAAAAATTATAGTAAAAAAAGATCTATATTAATGTTTAGTATTATATTGTATACTTTATTTATTTGGTGGGGACCATAAAATCCATTGCGTGTTTAGTAACACCAAGTGTCTCCCTGTATGGTGGAACAAGTGTCAGCATGATGCTGAAGAGAGGGCCTAATAGAACGCCACATGGCGATTAGTGTACCTTCGTTGCACCAACTATGCCTAAACGCATGGTCGTTTTTTTCTGGTTTTGTTAGTTGGTCCAAAAGTGAAACGCGTTCCAATTAATTAAGGTCATCATCGTACACTTAGCACCACGATTTAGGATAAATTATTATAATATGTAGTAAAGTGTAACTTAATCTACTATCTTAGTGTGGATAATGTTTGGGAACCGTTTCCACTAAACCAACCATTTTAAATATTTTGTTATCCGGGTAGTTATCTTTTTCTTCTAATATGAAAAGTCTACTATTTTTGCCTTTGTGATTGAGATTGTTGAGTTTAGGTTGGACCAACAGAATAACTGTAATTGGCTTAATGGAAAGTAGATAATTTAGAGACTATTTCTAGAAAATAAAAATTGGCTGGTTGTCAATTTATTGTTGGCTATTACTTTTTTCATTTTATGTGTTTCTCACGCGTCTTATTTTTTATCTAAAATACTTCTCAGATTTTAAAATCCTAGCACATACAAATTAAGTTCGGATTTTATAATTTGAAATATGTTTATGTATAATCAGCAATCAGAATCTTTTTTATTTCAGCAGTTTTAAATTTTGCTTTTAAAAACAACCAAAAAACAAAGTAAAAAATGCTAAAAACCAATCAAATAAAATCATAAAAATATAAAAATACATTGGATTTTGAGGGGCGGAGTCCAGTAAGAAGTCCTTTCTAGGGGAGTCATGATCCTTAATTAATGACCTAAAACAGAAAAATGAGAGTTAGGAAGATTAATATTATCCTTAAACTGGTTATCCATGTTATAAACAGACTCATAATTTGTGCTGATATAGTTCAGATTATATATTCCGAACTGTTTTTCCCTGAAAAATGGTGTTTATGGGGTTTTCGGATTATATAATCGAAAAAAGTAAGGAACGCGCCCTATTTTTTGAGGTTTTCGGATTATAAAGTCCGAATTGGTGAAAAATTCATTTTTTTTACCCCATAACAAGGGAAAAACTCAGTTCAGAATCCGAACTGTCTCAACATAGAGACAGAAACTTTGTTTTTTTGGCTCAAACATACATATGGTAAGAATTTGATATAAACATGCATTCGTGATCGTATAAAATAAATATTTTAATAGAAACGATAAGAAATAACACAATTTTCAAACATTAAATTTAAAACAGAAACCAAATGTTCAAACATAAAAATGTAGAAATGGAGAAAGTTACTCTTTTCGTTTTATATAAATAAAAGTTTCGGATTTTAGAACTAGTTTTGGATTTTAAAATCCGAACGGCATTTTTAGAAGAAAAAATAGGACGCGCGAGAACCTCATAGAGTGTGGGAAAAGTAATACCCTTTATTCTTTTTGCTAAAAAAAAAATACCCTTTATTCTTTGAGAATATTCCGAGGTCTTTATCATTTTTCATTGATTTTTCTTAATAATTCGTTTTTAATTTTATTGATTTTCCTTCCTTATTTATTTTAATTTGTATTACTCCTTTGATCTTCAAGAACTAATGAAACGGTCTTGTCAAAAAAAACTAATGAAACGGTGAATATTTTATTTCCAAAGAACTTTCACGGAATTTTCTTCTTTTATTTCCTTTTTCTTTGTTTTAGGCTTTATGGTCTCGCTATCATATCCTTCTATGATAAATAGTCATAGTTTTTTTTTATAAACAAAGTCATAGGAGTGATTGAGGGAAACTAAAACAATTTTTTCTTTTGAATAAAACTAAAAATAAATTATCTGTTCCCTTTATAATATGATGATGATAACTTTTATTTTGGTGAAGGTGTGTGATATAGTAGTATATACATACCTACTTTCATATTATAATACACACAAGTGGGGTACAATGCAAACTTTTTACTTTTTACTTTGACTGGTAAAATATTCTAGAAATTTCAAAAGTGAAGCTAAAAATTATTTTAAAGTATTTGAAATGGTAATAGTAGTAAGATCTAGCTCAATTGACAAAGTCAGTAGTGTTAAAGTGAACATTTTTATTCGAATTCAAATTATAATCTTATAGTTGTGTGTTTGCTACTTTGTTTACGGACAAAATAAATATATACTTATGTATGAAAGGATACATGATTTTGGTATACTATCTTTTTTTTCGAATTATACCCTTAATTTAATCTCCCTAAAGCTTGTGGTTATATCTAATGGAGTTTTATTAAGAAATGCCTCACTGAATTGAAGCTTCCTAATCAGTTGATCACTCTTATTATGGATTGTATCAAGTCAATAAAAATCTATTGTGTGAAGTGGCAAGTGACATCAATCCCAGTAGAGGTATAGGACAAGGAGACCTCCATCTCTCTACATTTTTGTTATTTGCATGGACAAACATTCACACATGATAACTGATGTATAGTCAATAATGGTGATTGGAAACCAATGCTTTGTAGAAATGGTTCCTCACTCCTCACATTTCTCACTATGTTTGAAGACAATTATTCTTCTTTTTGCTGAAGCTAGCACCACCCATATGAGTCAACTAGTCAACATTGTACGATACTCTTGTAATAGTAAGGGATACAACTCTTTCTATACCAATTTTTCATATTTACAAAATATAGTCACTTGGATTAACTCAGAAATTATATTGTCATTCATTAAGGTATTTCTACTTTATTTAATAAATATTAAACATTTCATGATTTTTTTAAAGTTAAATGATATAAAAATACATCTTTACGCGTAAAATATATCTTTAGTGTAAAAACGCACATCAAAATTAAACTGAAATTCCATTTTGAAATTGCATCACATTTTAAACTCTGAATATGTTTGCTGACTGAATATGATCCCAGTAAACTTTTACATTCCCGCATCCCTTTGAAAATCTAGTCGAATCATTGTAGAAAGAAAATCACTTCAGATGCAAAAATACCATGTTAGTTTATGTATTGAACATGCTCCAAAGAAAATATAATTCTCGTGCAAGTTTGAATCCGCAATCAAATGAACATTTCACAACTTTATCTGATGATATTGTAGCAAACCAGAACATCCTTTTTTTTAATTATATAATATGTGAAATAGTAAAAATTGAAAGAAGAGTAATTGATAATAATCATACACTAACAAGACTCTTGCCAAGAATTATATCATCTGTTGAGAAATCAGCCTCTTTGCGGAAAGTTCCTCTACCAAAGTCCAGGTTATACGAATCTGTAAGACCTTCTACAAGCCCATAATCAGGTTCTAACCCAAGCACACTTTTTGCCTTCTCCACTGATGCAAAGAAATGCTGCACAAAAAAAAAAATATCAATGTTTATCTATCATAATTTCACTAATGAAAGAAGGAAAAAATTCATACATTTTCTTATGTTGAATTTTCTATGTAGTAGGAGTGCCTAAAACAATATCACCCATGTTTTAATATTGGTTTAGACATACTTTTAGCCCTTGCAAATATAGCACCTTTTGCTTTTAGTTCATGTAATTTTGCTTCTGGTCATTGATGTTTTGTTTTAATTTTGCTGTTACTTCACCTGATCGCGAAATGGAAATGACTTCTTTTTTCCAAAATCAAAATCTTTAGGGTTGTAGTGAATGATCTCTGGCTCAGGGAACCCACCAGCCTGAAATGACCAAATAAACCAAAACTACTTTAGTAAAAAAAAAAAAAAAAAACACCTTGGTTCATAGTCAAAATACAAGACATTAGTATCAAGAAACTTTTAACTTTGCACTATTTTCTGCTTGTAACCATAAATATGATATTGATATGGCATGCATTGCTTACCTTAGCACATGCTCTTGCTAATCCATCAAATGTGACATATTTGTCTCCTGAGATGTTGAATATCTGCTTGCTGGCCTTTTCATTTCCAAGAACCTTCACAAAAGCTGTCGCCAAATCCTGTCACAATTTAACCATATTTTAGTCAAAATCACATAATGCATAAACTTACGTACTATCATGTTAATTTCATTTATAGAAGATCATTAATTAATCTTCAAAAGCAACCTAGAAGGCAAGCATTCACAAAGTTCCTAGTGATAAAAAAGTGATCAATGCATCTGAAGCGTGACCAAAGTGAACCGCTACAAAATCAGCAGCAACATGAGGACTGTCTACCACTTATAAACACGTTTTCAGATCATATCTCATCCAATGTAGGACTTCTCAACATGTACAATCTTTCTCATTCCAAGTCTTCAAATCACAAAATTGAACATACTATATGATCTGCTAAAGTACTGTAACATCTAAAGGTTCATTTCATTCATACCTTAACATGGCCAAGTTGTGTTATCTGTATTCCTGAGCCGGGAATAGGAATTGGGCGTCCGGCTTTCAATCTGTGGAAAAACCACTCTTCAACAGGGTTGTAATTCAAGGGTCCATAGATATAAACTGGCCTTATAGAAGTCCAATTAACATCCTTTGACTGCAACAGACTTTCTGTTTCAAGCTTTCCCTTGTGCCTGCTCTTAGGGTCAACTGCATCAATCTATCAACAAGAACCAGACTCAAAATATAAACAAAACTAATAAAGGTGACAGAATTCTAGTAAGAAACATTTATAAAAGTGACATAATTCTAGTAAAACAAAATATAATATGGATTACTACATGCCTCAGACAAATGCATCATGGCAAGACACAACATATTTCTAAAATAATAAAGTGTAAACTGACCTCGGCGTGAGGTAATAAATCAGACTTGAGATAGACACCGGCAGAAGAGCAGTAAATGAACCTGACATTTAGAACCAACATTTAATTATAAACAAAATGGAGAGCATAAAATCTTTACAATGACAGTGTATATCAAGTATATCCTAAAAATTTGTTTTCTTATTTGTGTAATCAAAGTAATTCTTAAACATAATTAACTAATCACATGTTAATGAATAGACCAATGACAATTGCATTTATAGTTGAAATTGATTTATAGAATACATAAAAAAAAAAAACTATTGCTACAGCTTACTGTTCCAGATTAGGCAGAGCATCCAATATGGGCTCAACTTCTTCTGCCTCTCGTCCTGAAACGTATGCCAAATAAAATCATGATTTGAATTTGAAGAGAGATACATATCATGAAAAATCACAATTCCTAATACGAAGAGTAAGAAATGGTATTCAGTACAGAAGGTGTGAAAAGTAAGAATCTAAATACCATTAATGTCATAAACAACATCAAATCCTTCTGCTGAGAGACTAGATTTTACAAAATCATAGTCCTTTCTGTCTCCTTTCAAATGCAAGATCTATGAAATAAAAATGAAAATAAATTACATTACATCACACAAATAATGAATGATCCAGCTTTGATGTTTACATTTACAATTAGCATACCTTGGAAGAAAAATCAGCAAAGTCAGTGTCTGATTCACCTGGCAATTGTTGAGTGATAGGTGCTTTTCCTCTTGTAAATAAAGTTACCTACCAAATTTACAAGTTATTTTCCTAAACCTTCAAAAATATATTATTTCCGGTTAGAGTCAAATGAGTAATAAATCATATATACCTGGTGGCCTTCTTTGACAAGTTGCCTAGACAAAAACACACCAATGAATCTAGTACCTCCCATTATGAGGATTTTTTTGGTGCTTGATGCTGTGACAATTAAAGACCCTTTTGGCTGCCATGTTTTTCTTTTCAACTGTAACCAAAATTAATTAGCATGTTCAAAATTCTTGCATTTGGATAGTATATGGTCTAGTCAGCTCAACAAGACAAATACAAGAATTGATCAAGAAACGTCTATGTAGCACAGACACTTCAGACGCCGACATGATACGAACATATGTTGTCATGTTTGATTATTTCTTTTTCTCAAATTATTACCTGTGTTGAATATTTTGTCTGGTGTGCGTGTATGTGAACAACATTACTTAATAATACACAATACAATGTTATTGCTATGCATGAAATGAAGTGTATACAGAGAGAATGAAAAGAGTGTAGAACCTGAATATGAGTTTGAAGTCTTGTTCCATTGAAATCAGAAAGAGAAGAAGCTAAAGGAGGGAAAGATAGTTGATTCTGTTGGAGTGCCACCAATCTTGCCATGTTTGGTTGTGAGGTGTGTATAGGCTGAAATTAATTTTGAAGTTTGAAGTGTGTTTCATTTCCTCTTATTATGTTGCGATAAGACTAGGACTTACCTCCACCTCACTTCCTTTCAATCCACAGCCTTTCATTTCCCTCCTTCTTTTTAACACTTTTTTTTTTATGAATAATAATAAAATCCATTATTTATTATTATAAGATAAAATGATTGCACCATCCATCTAATGTGGGGAAAATTCATGCTTCAGATTGTGGAGCTATAATAAATAAAATAAGGACATACACACACAAATTAATGGCTAAGATAATATCACAAGACAATATACATCAGAAATTTAGAAAGGAAGGGTTGTTAGGCTTTCTAGGTGTTGAGAAGTAAAAAATATTTGGCTTACTTACAATTTTGGTTCCCATATTTTTACTCATTCACGAAATTGTTTCCCTTATTTTAAAACCACTTAATTTAGGTTCATTCATAAGATTTTTGTACTTAAAAATGGTGAAACTAAGTTTTTAATTGGTTTTCTGGTATTGTTTTTTAGGGGTGGTTTTCTTGTATTTTGTTGAGCCTTGATCACTTCACAATATCATGCCTTATGTAACGTCATTTAAAATATGTCAGATGACCTATTTTATGCACAAAAATCTGATGGAGAGGTCTAAAACTGTAATTAAGCTAAAGTATGTTGGCAGCCTACTTTAGAGAGGAATCAAGTATTTGATTTTTTACAACCTTACCTTTACTCATTCACCCGTTGGTTCTTTTCGATTTTGTTTTTCTACACATTTATCCTCATTCCTTTCCGGTGGAGTACTGGTTCGCAGAGTTTGTTTTCTTTCATTTTTCAACTTTTGATAACATAATTTTCGAGCTTTAGATAAAAAGTTAAAAAGAATGTTCTTCTTTTCTTAATTTTGCATATGTATTATTTTTACACTCATTTTCCTTTTTTATTTGTTTCTCACTTCATCAACCAGGTGGTACTGGTAGTGTGAAAAAAGAAGGGAAAAACATTCACGTTTTAACGTGTGCATTATTATGTTGATCAGCAATGGTGTTTGAAAGAGAGGAATCGAATGACAAAGTAAATTAGTCTCCCAAAACTTTAATAATTTCTCAAAGATGTTGGAGTGCACTTTTTTCTCTCCGATTCCCGGTGAGTAAACCCTTCTTTTTCTCATCTCCGCTTCTTATAACGAGCAAAATAGTTGGTTATCACGTTGCATTTAGCTCCCATAATGAATAAGAAATTGTGTGATTACATTGCCCAAGACATCTAATCAATACTTATTTAGGATTTTATAGTCTTAATTAGTTTTTAGTGTTAATTAGTCATTTTGAACTAGTAATGCTTGTTGTGGATGTTTGATGATACAGGATGAGGAACAACGTTGAAGATATGGGAAGCTGCAGCGTGGATTAGGATTGCTTCGCTGAATATTAGAAAAGATGTAGTTCCCTGGATCACCAGACGTGTCGTACAACCAATACGAACTCATGGGACCACTTCTGGTCATTGCTTAAGGAGTAAGAATTATGAGTTGGCGACAATGATTGGAATCCTAGGAATAATAGAGAATATGCCTGGAGTATGAGGATATGATAAGGACATCTCATGTGTAAAATGACCAAATGGTATAACTTATAGTGGTTGACCTTGTATTATAAAAGGACAACCATACGTTGGTGCCAAGGGTCCGAAAATTTGTTAGTGAATTGGAGAGGCCAAGTTCCAGGTAGGGTTAGCAGCTTTAGAGTTCCCACTCTATCTCATCTTCTCCATAGATGAGCATGAGTGCTAGTTCTTAGAGTATTAGAGTTAGATTACTTGGTGATGTTTTTAGCTCACCACTCTCCTTCAAGGATTGTAATCTTGTACTGCTATCTCTATTTAATCTATCAATTTAGTTTTCATGTTCTCATTTATGTTTTCCTTCATCTTCATCTCTGAGGTTCAGCTCACCATGAGCTAAACCCCTTCTTGTGGTTTAGACATGGTGACTCTTTACTTGCGATATATAAAGCTATAGTTTCGTGCTTCTTTCAAACAAACATATTTAATGCAAAATCTTTAGAAGTAAAAATTGATCTCTTTTAGTTCTAATGTTATAGTTTCGTGAGATCGAAAGAGTATGACAATGAAGCATGTTTGTTTGATATGAATTTGTCCCTATGCATCGAAAGGCGAATGGATCAAGAGAGACTAATTTGCACGAGTACTAGATGTTGGAAGAGCCTGGAAGCGCTGAGATCTAACTATGACTCTTGTCATATGCCAAAGGCTTAGCAAAATAACACTTCCGTGGGAAATGTTGAGATCCTAACCTAGCAACGTTGCGTGTTGAGTTTTGCGTGACTGTACACCTAAAGGTATGTCTTCACAGGCATAACACAAAGGCTGAGTGCACAATACTCAGTGGCCACCAGGTTGCTAGGAAGCCATAGAAAGTTATAGCTCTGTAAACCATAGTAAAGCTCTGTCATAACTGAACTTAGTTTAAACCACACTTTTCACTTTGAGAATTTCTAAATCTTTTTAATTGTTTTCCCAACCTTTAACTTTTACGTTCACTGATGTGACAAATGAATCATTTTATTTTCTTGCAAACAAGTTTTCTACTAGAAAGCTATAGAGAGCTATAGCTCCTCAGTCTATGTGGGATCGATATCTTTTTATATTATAACTTAGACAGTTTGTACTTGCATTAAGTTTTTCCATCTTAAAATACTCATAGTGTTTTGGAAAACACTGCCTTCAATTCTCAATTTCTATCATCTTCATTTTAATTTAATCAATGCTTTTCAGTCTTGCCTGTAATTTTCAACATTTATATTAAAAAATTATTTGCGACCAGTTATGCAAACACCAAATTTTACTAAAATGTATCATTCTTAATTCGACATCACTGATACAATAACTAACTTTCCACCTATTCTATCTCCCTATTGGAGGTTAGATATCTTCATATGCTCTTTTTCAAATTTAACTTGAACCAAACTTTTTCCACATATTCTATCTCCTCTTTGGAGGTTAGATATCTTCACATGCGTTATTTTTAAAGTAACATCCTTACTTTGTTACCTTTTTTAAAATATTATGCTTTATCCATCTTCTTCGTCACTTTAAATTGTAATCGATTTAGTAAAGAAACACCATAACAAGCTATTCGAGTGTCAATTGTAAAGAAGTTGTACATTCATAAAACAGAAATCCTATTATTTAATAACAAATAACTTGTGATTAAAAATATAAAAGTCAAAATATATTCATGAAACATGTAGTGCGTTAATATTACTATTACTTTGGTTGAAAAAATATTAAAGGATGTATTGATCATGTAAATAGATAAATTAATCAAGAATATAAAAGTCCATATATTTTACTCATAGTTAACTTCACATACCCAATTTTCATTTATCTGCTTTTGTATTTCCTTTTGCGTGTCAACTAATTCCTTTTTCAATATCTAGATTTCAACTTTATTAAAACACATCTTTGTTGAGAATGAATGGGTGCCTTTAATAGTCTTTTAAATTTATAGTTTTGATAGTTTCACTAGAGTTGAAAATTGGTGTTACTAAGAAAATTCCCATCTTTATTAAGGAAATTAAAAGTATAAAATTTTAAAGTCATGATATGTTTGAGTAAGATGAGATTATGCAGAAATAATTTCTTGTAATCTTGAGAAGGATTATATCATGGAGGGCTTGTTCTTCTAAGCGTTGACAACAAATGAAAATATTGTTAGTGCTAAAAATTACTGTTTTAGTAAATATTTTCATTTGGGTTTTGATATTGTTTTGAAAAACTCAATATTATTTTTTAATATACAAAAGGGATAATTGTAAACTGTTATTAGATTGAAGAAATCTAAAACAATCGAATGCCAACAAATATATATAATTTTTAAAATATTTTTAAAGAGACATTAGACCATCTACAGTGGTTGCTGTGAAAGCACTCTCTCTATTTACTTTTGCGGGTCTCATTTAATAAATCATAATGAATTTTTTTTGAAACGTAATGATATAGAATTAATTGTGGGACCTATTTATAAATTTTTTTGAGGTGCTGGGATGAAGAAAATTCGTGCTTATTAAATATTAACACAAAATGAAGACATGATGATAAATGAGTTTAATGATTTTTATGTTTAACATTTGGATTGGATTCCTCTAAAGAGAAAAATAAAAATAAAAAAACATATGGATTGGATTGAATTTTTTTTGAAGGGATTTGATTGAATTTTTGTAAAGTACTTTTATTGAAATTTTTTGTTTAGGGTTTAGGAAATAAGCGGAGCTGAGATGAAGATATTTCGTTGAATGTGTGGTAAGATTAAATATAATAGGATTAGAAATTACAATATTAGAGAGTTTGAGTAACACCTATAGTAGAAAAGATGATGGAAATCAAGATTAGGTGGTTTGAGTATGTAGAGAGATGACTTATAAATTTTGAAGTTAGGAGAATAGCTAAGACCAATGATAATTATATCACTAGAGGCAGGGGGAGAGCTAAAAAAAACTATGCGAGATTCTATTAGAAAATATTTGAAAACTAATGAGTTTTACTAAAATATAGTTTATGATAGAACATTTATGAAGTGATTTGATCATGTAGTTGACCATACTTAGTTGGAAAATATTGGGTTGTTGTTGTTCGTTGTAGAGGTTGCACAAGTGTTTTTTAATTTATTTTTATGGATGTGTAAAAAATGAAAAAAAAAACAATAAAAGAAAAGAATACAAAAGAATAAATGAAGATAATCACATGTGTAAATATAAAATGACACTTGTTTAGCCTCTTGAGACAAATTTACATAAGCCTTGGATCCGAAAAGCCTCAAATTTGGACCGTACAAAACACCGCAAAGCACCTCGATGCAACCTTATTTATGGAAACTTACCAATTTTTATGTGATTATTCAAAAAAAAAACTACTTATTGGATATAATATAGATGCATAATACATAAATATAATATGAGTTAGAGTGTGTAATCACTTGAAATTTCTAACATATATTCATTCTCACATACCATACATGACTCCAATAGTCATATTAAATACATGAAAAGTGAGCAATAATGTTTTTCTTCTTTTTTTGCAAACTATTGGTGGTGTTGTCCATGTAGTTAGTGATACTTTTTGGGATTGAAATGCATGAATCCAACAATCATATTTAATTCATGAAAATGAGAGAAAACCAATTGTTTATGATTTATCTAATATTCAAAATTGATTTAATTTAAACTTAATGATATATTAATTGTGTTTTTATCTTTTCTTTAATTAATATTTATAACAAATGAATTTAAAAATTAAAAGTAAGTTTTATCTCTAATTTAACAATACTTCATACGTTTTTCTTACCTCGTAACTGAATTTTAAATTATCAGAGTTTCTTCACTTGAGAATCAGAGGGTTTAAATTGTGTTAAAGAAACTTTTTCTTTTCTTTTTGTAAAAACAGGGTGATCAAAAACAAGTTTAAGGATAAAGAGATAAATGAAAGAGAGACACAAAGTTTATACTAACTCACCCCACAATTTGGTAGCTACGTCCAGGACCTTTACACTTGAAGGATTTTCACTATAATTCCATGAAATTTAAGGTATAATTTTGTCTACCTAAAAATACCTTAGAGTGTGTTTGGATGAGGTAATTGAGAAATTTTGAAGAATTTAGAATTCTAGGCAATTCAAATGATTCAATTAAATTGACTTCATTTCTAAATATTCTTGTTTGGATGGAGTAATCAAAAATTTCATTGCCATCATTTTTGGAAAACTTTTATAAAAAAAAAAAAAAAAATTGGCCAAATTTGAAATTAGGGGTCAATTTGTAAATTTCAAAAAAATTAAATTGAGGGGTAAATTTGTAATTTCCAAAAAATATTAGGGGTCAAATTGCAATTTTTTGTAAATTTATTGGGGTCAATTTGAGAATTTTGAAAATTTGAGGACCAAAATGCAAATTTTAAAATTATAAGAATGAAGAAATTTGAAATTCTTAGCTTTTAGGTGTCATTTGAAATTCTCTAAATTTAACTTGAACAAAATACTTCATAAATTTCCATCATTTTGAAAATTCTCCATATTATTATCCAAACAATGGAATTCATCTAAAAATATTTGAATTCCCTCAAAACATTACATTACCTCAAAACATTCTTTCATCAAAACACACTCTTAGAGTGTGTTTGGATGAGGTAATTGAGAAATTTTGAAGAATTTAAAATTCTAGGCAATTCAAATGATTCAATTAAATTGACTTCATTTCTAAATATTTTTGTTTGGATGGAGTAATAAAAAATTTCATTGTCGTCATTTTTGGGCAACTTTTATAAATTTTAATTTTTTTGGGCCAAATTTGAAAATTAAAATTAGGGGTCAATTTGTAAATTTCAAAAATTTTGAGGGGTCAATTTATAATTTTGAAAAAGTTGAGGGGTTAATTTGTTATTTCCAAAAAATATTAGGGGTCAAATTGCAATTTTTTGTAAATTTATTGGGGTCAATTTGAAAATTTTGGAAAATTTGAGGACCAAAATGCAAAATTTAAAAAATTATAAGAATGAAGAAATTTGAAATTCTAAGCTTTTAGGTGTCATTTGAAATTCTTTAAATTTAACTTAAACAAAATACTTCATAAATTTCCATCATTTTGAAAATTCTCCATATTATTATCCAAACAATGAAATTCATTTAAAAGTATTTGAATTCCCTCAGAAAATTACATTACCTCAAAACATTCCCCCATCCAAACACACTCTTAGACTTCTCAACACAAAGAAATCTGACTTAACTAAGTCTATTTGTATTCTCAAAAAATCTGGCTACAACTAAGCCCTTTGATGAATTACAAAAATAATGAAATAAAAAGTTGTTAGGCGGTTACATGTTTACTTTTATCAAGTAAATTTCTAATACAAATGCTTGATCTTTCTATGGAAAGTGTATGAAATATGTATCACTTGTGAATTTCTTCTTCCTCTCTCTAACATATTAAAATTGTTCTTCTCAAAAAATTTGTGAGTGTTTGTCAATATTGTTTGCGTTGTTGTTATATTTTTCTAATTGATGGAGAGATGTTTATGTAGTTAAATATGATTGAACCGTTGCATAGTATTGATGTAGGAGGATTTTCATAGTATTTTTAATATTTCAGTTTGTTATATTTTTGTTTTATTTTAGTTTGTTATTTTTTTGTTTTATTTCAATTTGTTACTTTTAGGCCCATTAGGGGTTTGTTATTTCCCTATTTAAGCTTAACAGTTGTAGCCTAAGAGGCAACTTTTATTCAATCAATAATATTTTAGAGAGTTTTTCTCAATTTCTGGTGGATTCCAGAACCCTATTTTCACAAGTTTGTCGCTTGCAAACTTGTTTCTTTTCAACCTAGGTTTAACGCTTGCTAGCCAATGCTTTCGACTGCGTCATTTGGCATCAGAGCAGGTTTCTCCTGTTCTTTTCCTAACGTAATCAGCCATGGGAGATCAATTTGTTACGAAAGCAGACTTCAACGTTTTAGCTGCGACGGTCAACGATTTAGCCGCGACGGTCAAGGCGTTATCAGATCAGATGGCGGTTTTAACAACTAGAGTCGATGACATCACCAACAACAACAACAAAAACAATTTGAACAGGAGAGGTGGACCAATTAGGTTTCCACATGGTGGAAACAATCAGATTATTAAGATTCGAGTTCTTCAAAGGTGGACAAGAAAGAAGAAACTCAGTGGAATAAAATTGTGCAAGATAGCTGTGTGACTGCTGAGGGGATTGAATCTGGGGATGTTGAAGCACAAGGAGCTGTTGATAACAACATAGTGATTGGTGCAGTAGAAGATGCTATGGAATCTTACAAACAAGAACTTGTTGCAAGTAATCTGCCTTGCAATTTTGAATCTTCTGATAATACAAATTCTAGTCCACACAGTGGTGAGGAGAAACACGGTGACAAGGAAGAAAAGGACAAGAAAAAACAGGAAAAGAAAGAAAAAGACTACAAAAGTGGCACAAAGAAGCAAAAAGAGAAAGACGGCGGCAAGAAAATGGAGAAGAAAAAAAAAGTTGAAAAGTAAGGAAAATAAAGGCAAGGATGGAGCAGTAATCTCTGAGGATAAAAAAGGAAAAGGCGATGAAGGTGAAGACGGTAAGAAGGAGAAAACGAAGGATGAAAAAGAAGTGGAAGAAATGAAGCACATAACTTCTTCTTTGTCTTTCACTCAGTGGGACCCAGGAGGATGATCTCTTGTTCATTGGAGGAGTCAACATGCATGAGAATCTTTTTTATTAGAATGAGAACTCGGGGTCGAGTTCTTCAGAAGTGGTAGAGTCTGATGTAGGAGGATTTTCATAGTATTTTTAATATTTCAGTTTGTTATATTTTTGTTTTATTTTAGTTTGTTATTTTTTTGTTTTATTTCAGTTTGTTACTTTTAGGCCCATTAGGGGTTTGTTATTTCCCTATTTAAGTTTAACAGTTGTAGCCTAAAAGGCAACTTTTATTCAATCAATAATATTTTAGAGAGTTTTTCTCAATTTCTGGTGGATTCCGGAACCCTATTTTCACAAGTTTGTCGCTTGCAAACTTGTTTCTTTTCAACCTAGGTTTAGCGCTTGCTAGCCTACGCTTCCGACTGTGTCAAGTATATTCCTTAAAATAATAGTCATTGCATTAACTTATAGTTGTTAGAAATTCTTCACGATTTTGTCTTGTTAAGGAAGTTGTCTCCACAATCTTGTACTATTTCAAAAATTGTTGCACTTAACTTGTACTATCTTGTAATATAAAAGGGGATAGATTGGCAAAAATTAGGGTTCCTCTTCTTCTCTTCTTCTCCATCGTGCCAATTACTTCCTTTTCCTCCATTGTTTTTCAATTTCTTCTCCATTTTCGAACCAGCCTTCACCTTCTACATTTGAAATGTCGAACCAGACATCAAAAACTCAGTGGGTTCACGAACAGTCATATAGTTCTGTTGGATCTAGTTTGAGAAGAAGGTCAAATCCGAATTGTAGGTGTGGAGAAACTGTTGTGATTCGAACTGTAACTGATGCACTGAATCCTAATTGTGGGAAGAAATTCTGGGGTTGTAGAAACTACAGAAATTCGAGTGACAAAGGATGCAGATTTTTTAAGTTAGTTGATGAAGATGATGTTATGGATGAAAGGGAATTGAAGATTGAAAAGCATAAGAAAAAGAATAAGAAGTTGAAGATTGAGTTGTCAAGAACAAGACAATGGTTGATAATGGCGCTCATTTTTGGATTTGTATGCTTTGGGATTGTGTTGGTGTTAGGAACAATGTTAGTTTGCAAAACCAAATCCATTTTGAGTGGATTTTATTTGAAATAGGAACAATGTTGTATTTTGAATTATTTGTAATGGTTTTTTGATGTATGATGAATGTAATGGTTGTTTTGAAAAAGGAATGAAAGTAATGGTTGGGTTTAGTATGATGAATGAATGCAATGGTTTGAATTATTACTTGTTTGTTGATGTTTAGTTTCATTCAGTATGTATTAAGCATGTATGTGCATTATGCCTATAACATGATCAACATTTTATGTGAAAAAGGATGAAAAATGCTGACAGGAACCACATCACCAAAACACAGCTTTGCAAATTTGGGTTCACTGCGTAACCAAAGCCTATAACAGTATGCCTATAACCAAAACCTTATATCATTAAGCCTATAACAGTATGCCAATTTGGGTTCACTGCATAACCAAAGCAACAGAATTCAAGCTTTGCAAATTAACATAAACTCATAATTAGTGCTTCAAAGGTGCATTATAGCACATATTATAATAATTTACAAGTGCTTAATAGCACATATCCAAAACAGTACTTAAGTTATAGCATACAAGTGCTTAACAATCAAAAGTACTTAATAGCACATATCCAAAACACACTTTAAATATTACATCAAAAGTGCTTAATAACATACAAGTGCTTAATATCAAATATCCAAAAAGACATTCTAAATATTACATCAAAAGACATTCTAATTCATCACATTGGCTGACTAGCAGATCCTCGCTTCTTTGTCCCCTTCTTTCCTGGCTTTTTTGCTTGTGTTGGTTGAGTAGATGCAACTTGATCCCTAGTCTTTCTTTTCTTAGAAGCTTGTGCCTGAGATGGTTGACTCTGAACTCCAGTGGGTTGAGAAGATTGTGCCTGAGATGGTGGATCCTGAGCTTGAGTCTGAACTGTTGTGTTTTGAGTGGATTGAGGCTGAGATGGTGGCATCTGAGTAGCTTGAATCTGAACTGGTGTGTTCTTAGTAGGTTGAGTCTGGACTGGTGTGTTCTGAGTAGCTTGAGTCTGAACTGGTGTGTTCTGAGTAGGTTGAGTCTGAACTGGTGTGTTCTAAGAGTAGGTTGAGTCTGAAGAGTTGCTTGAGTCTGAAGAGTAGGTTGAGTCTGAAGAGTTGCTTGATTTTGAGTCTCAGTTTCAGGTGGTGGAGGTGGTGGTGGGGGTAGTTTGCATGTAGACTTGTTGTTTCCTTGCACCTACTACACTTTATGCCATATGTAGCTCTCTTCATTTGTGAGTTATCTCTCATCAGCTTACTTGAATCCAATCTCCTTTTCTTTTTAGGTCTACCAGGTTGTCTTTTCACAGGAGGTGGCTGCAGATCACCAAATTCAGTCCTCATCCATAGATTTTGGCCATTAGCAGGAAAAATCATGTTGGAATAACATGCAGTATATTGCTCTTTCTTGTAGTATGATGGAGCATAATCAGCAATGTTATAATTTTTGTGTTTCATGCAAGAAATGGCATGACAGCATGGTAGTCCTGTCAACAACCATTTCTGCAATCACACACCATCTCCAACAATGTCACCAGAACTTGATATATGTGTAACCTGAAAATCATGATCTCCACCGTGCCTGTCAAATTAACAGCATACTTGTCACCACATTGCAGAAACATTGCAGAACAGTTACACATTGCAGAAACATTGCAGAACAATTACAAATTATAGAAACATTGCAGAACACTTAAAAAGAAATATCAGAAAGTTAAAATTTGGCAGAAAGTTGAAATTGCAAAAATATGTTGAAATTGCAGAAAGTTGAAATTGCTCATACATTACTATCCAGTTATTATTATAAGCTGATTCCCTTTCTAGTTTCTTCTTGATATTTGGCAAAACATCACCATCAGCAAATTTTGCAATTTTCTGCCTATTCATCTCCCACCTTTCCATCACATAAACTCTAATGTCCTCCAACATGGAAACAACTGGCTTGGACCTTGGAATAACAATGACAGAGTTAAATGCCTCTGACATGTTGTTGACTAATATGTCACATTTTGAGTCACCTTTAAACATTGACCTAGTCCAATGTCTTCGTTCAATTTGACACAGATAGTTAAATGCTTCCTCACTAATAGCCTTTATTTCCTTTATCTCCCTCTCCCAAGCATTTCTTTATGTTGCCTTTGCAGCCCTCCACATCAACTCCTTTAGTTTTTTTCCAGGGAATTTCTTCCTAAAGTTGTTGTAGAGGTGTCTCACACAAAACCTCTGCTCAACCCCAGGAAGCAATGTATCAATTGCTGGTAGAAGTCCCTGTTTGACAGAATATATCAAAACAAATAATATAAATAGATAATACTAACAGATGCATATATTAACAAAGTTTTGAAAATAAAAATCAATTAAATATACTAAAAATAATACCTTTTGTTGATCACTGATTATAGTGTATGTTTTGCAAAGTCTTGTGCCACCCAAATCATCTATGAAAAGCTCTAAAAACCAGGTCCATGACTCTTTAGTCTCTCCTTCAACAACTGCAAATGCAATTGGAAGTATCTGGTCATTTGGATCCATTCCAATGGCAGCCAACAACATTCCACCATAAGGGCCCTTAAGGAAACACCCATCAAGACCAATGATGGGCCTGCATTTGAAGAAACTCTCCATACACCCCTTAAAACATACATACATTCTCTGAAAATGAGGACAAACTATTGCATCAGGATTTTCTAGGTCAGCCTCAGTACCTTCATAAGAGGTAGTAGTAATCTTCACAGAAGAACCCACATTGGATCTTAGTAATTCATGACCATAATCATACAACCTTGTGAATTGATCTCTGAAGCTCCCTTCAACAAAGTCAACTGCATAATTTTTTGCTCTATATGCTTTGCTTCTGGTGACACCCACATTCCATTTCTGCTGAGCCCTCTCCATTATAGTAGAAATCTTTAAGTCCCTGTTTTCTCTAACCCTTGTGTGTAGTTTACCACCTAACCATTTAGAATTCATCATCTTCACCCTATATTTTGTACTACATGTATGTATCCCTGAAACTTTTCTCAACTGCCATGTCTCTTCACCAAGAATTTTAGCACAATATGCCTCCCATGAACAACCAGTTTTGCAAATAACCCTCATTCTCCTCAAATCATTCTTTTTAAACCTTAAACCATACCACTGTGTATAGCATAAGTTCTAACTGCTTCTTGAAACTCAGACTTTGACACAAAATAAGTTCCAACCTCCCATTTATAATCCTTCATCTTATCTGGCATTTTGAAAGTTGGGAATTTGGGTTTCTTCACACCATCTTCATCACTGTCAGATCCACTGTCCAACTCATCAGAATTGTAGTCATCTACTTCACTTAAACCCTTATCCCCAACTACACTTGACTGACCTGTTTGACCTTCAATGTTAACAGACCTCTGAAGTTGTTCAATGATGTCATCTCCAAACACAGTATCTTCTGTTGGTTGTTTTTCTTGGGTCTTCCTCTCCTTTTTTTCCCCTTACTAGTCTTACCCTTCTTTTGACTAGCAGATCCTCCCTTCTTCTTTCTCCCCTTCTCAGCAGTGTTACCCTCAACCCTTTCAGACCCCTCAACCCTCTCAGATCCTTCACCCACAACAGTTTGAGTTTCAACAGTTTCATTTACAACAGTATGAGTTTCAACTTCATTTAAGCCTTCATTTACTACATTCCTACCTACCTCACTGTCTAAGTTTCCTCCTTACCCTCCTCATCTTCTGAGTCATCAAAACGTATATCCAAAGCACTATTTTCACCCTCATTCTCATTCACATCATAGTCTCCAAACCCACTTTCATTCCCTACCCCAAACTCATTCTGATTCACATTTCCTTCCCCAAGGTCATTCTGATTCTCTTCTAATCCAGGCCCATTAACATTTTCTACATCTTCTAATTCAGTTTGGTTAACATTTTCAACATTTTCTAATCCAGGCCCATTAACATTTTCTTCCCCATTCTCATTCTGTTTCTCTTCTAATCCAGTCTGGTTATCATCCTCTCCTAATTCATTAAGTCCAACATCTTCTACTACAGTTCCATTACCATTCACATTCTCATCCAACAGTGGGCCATCATCATTTAAGTCCAAGCCAAAGTCCAAGCCAGGCCCATTTTCATCCACATCCAAGTTGGGACCACTAACAGTTTCAGCAGTGGGACCACTAACATTTTCTACACCAGTTTCAGCAGTGGGACCTTCAACAGTGGAACCTACACTTGTGGGACCTTCTTGATTCTCATTCCTAACAGTGGGCTCCATACATGGATACTCTATCAATGGGTTAAGCTCTACAATTTCAGGTTGTGACATAGGATGTAACACATACAAATGGACCCTATCAAACTGAAGAGCAATATTCATCATCCTTCTAGCACCCATGTCATCTCTTAATGCTATCATTCCATCTTCCAAAACAGGATCAAAATACCAAAGGGATTTAAGCATACGGTAACCTAGTTCTTTTAACTTTCCTAACAATTCAAAATAGGACCAATAATCTAGGTCACAGTCAATTACTTCCTCTGGACCTACATATCGAGGGTCAAGAAAATTCTCAAATTCCCCAGCATGATGTATGACACACTCAAATCTTTCGTCCATCTGTATCAACCCATTAAAAAAGCAAAAACCCTAATCAAAATTCATGCACAGATTTCGAAATTTTGGACCACAGACAACACAAATGTATAAAACCCTATTTTAACACACATACAAACAAAAACAGACTTTTTGAAATTAAAAAACCCTAGAAATTTCGCTTTCATGCATAGAGAACAATAAAAAGACCAAACATCATCCACAACTTCAAAACCGTAAATTTTTTTGAAGAAGATGAAACCCTATATCAGAAGAAGAAGAAGAAGAAGAAGAATACAAAAACGTTTTGCGACGAAGAAGAAAAAACAAACCTGTTAAGCTTTCAAAGAAGATGCTTTCGTTTCTTCTTCTTCTCAGAATCCCCTTTCGTTTCCTCTTCCTCTCCCAATCGCCTTCTCTCTCTACATTTTCATTCTCTCTCTAAGTTCTCAGAATTGTAAGGGTTCTGCCACGTTGGAGAGCCACCTGTGCAAACTTAACGTTTTTTTGAAAAAAAACTAACAGAAGGGACCAGATTAGTAAACGATGGAAGACTTATGAGACCAAATTGAAACACTTAAAAGTTAGAGGACCAAAGTGAAAAAATAAAATAAGTTAAGGGACCGGATGATCAATTAAGCCGAATATTATTTTATGTGTTACTTTTATGGTTTTCCTCTACTTCATTGTTTGTAGCTGTTAGCCTCTACATCTTAGTGTGTGTTGTTATCCTTGTCACCTTGCGCATTGGGTGATTTTTATTGTGTGGAGTTTTAATTTTAATTTTATTTTTGTTGTCGTTAGCTTAGGATGTAATATTTTTCTTTCTGATATTTTATTTATGAGAAATGATATTTGAACAACTATTCTGTGACAACTTTTCTCTCTCATACTCACATTATATTTTTACGTTTTCTCTATTACTTTGGTTTCCGTGTCAATATCTACTTTTTTTTTTATAAATTATGATTGTCCAAAAATTGTTCAAATAACACACCTCTTTATTTATTTAGTATATAGTCCAATATTCCAATATTTTTTCTTAAAAAAAAAAATTCCAATTTTTTTGACAAAACATTCCAATATTTTATATATATTGGATATTGGATATGTCCGTAGTGATGTTTTGGATTTATTATGAATGTATAACTAAATTTTTGTATAATTTTAAAAAAGTTTTTTTTAATAAACAAAAAGTTTGGGAAATACAGTGAACAGTGCATGCCTTATTTTTGTACATATAATATGTTTAAGGAAAATGTTAACGAGTGTTTATGGATACTCTTTAAGATCTTTGATTGGTACTAACTTTTTTATGAAAACATATATAATCAATTTATTGGAAATCAAAATATTTAACTTTTTTTATAAAATAGTTTATTCTTTTAGAAATTCAGTGGTAAAATGCATAATATTTACATGGTTGGAATTTGAACCTCAGAAATTTCGTTTATTGAGACTACTTGAAAAGAAAAAAAAAAAAGGTTTGTTCAATTAATTTTTTTTTAAAGAAAAAGAAAAAAGTCCATGTTTATTATACTGGGTGCGTGGTTATGTTGATGGAAATAGTTGGAGTCGAATGATAAATTAATAATTTTTGAGTGAGAGATGTTGCAGTGCATTTTTGTTCTCTCCGATTCCGGGTGAGTTCTCATCTTCGCTTCAATTCCCAATTTCCAATTTAATCTAACGCTTTTCGATCTTGATTCATTCATTCTCTACAGAGAGGTAATTCTAGAGAAACAACTCACTGGTCACCGTGTTGCTCGCTCCATTTGTAACTGGTTTTGGGATCAACCTCATTCCTTTAAGCAACAACCCGTTATTGCTTCACCAACACATTATCTTTTCCATGTTTTTCGTGATGGAATCACTTTTTTGGCATGTACTCAAGTTGAAATGCCACCTTTGATGGCCATTGAGGTAATAATTATGCGATTATTTGCAATTCATAGGAACCAATGATTCTTTTAACCATTCATTTTTAGTTCCTTTGTAGGGTAGCTGATGTAATCAATGATTATCTTGGCGGATTGAATGAAGATTCCATCAAAGACAACTTTGTTATTGTCTATGAGGTGAGGTATTTCTATTCTATGTAATCTTGATCTTCAATGGATAATATTAGACTTATATCATGAAATTATACGCGATTGGACTTTTTTCCTGTAAGGCACCGATACATAAACAGACACCACCAGACATCACACTGACATGTAGACACTAGTAATAATTTAAGAAAATATTAGACCCTTGTTGGGAATTTGGAGGGGAGGACTTTGGGGGGAGGGAAATAGAGGAAAAATTGATAGTATTATAACAACATAGATTGAATTTCGAGTATCCAAAATCCTCCTCCAATACAATTTTTTAGTTCCCCCAACCTAGGGGAGTTTTGTTTTATGAAGAAAAACAAACAACCTAAAGCTCTCCCCTCCAAAGTCCCAAACAGACCGTAAGTGATTGTATGTAACAACATATGATGTTATTGGGTAGGTGTCAGGCAATGATACACGTTGGACACCACGGTATTGTGCAGGTGTCGCACACCGATATGTGTCGGTGCAATGGTCATCGGTACTGAAAGTTCAAGAAAGACAGTTAAAGAATACAACTTGAGAATTCTATCACTAAGTTTTCTCGTGAATATTCTCTGCTTTATTTGATTGCTATGTGCTTTCATATATAGCACTTGTTCGCAACAGAATTTGGCCAGCTTAGCATAGGAGGCCGAATCTAATAACAGAATTGTTAAAAGAGGAAAAACCGAATAAATGATGAAAACGGTTTTATTGTAGTTCAACGAGTCTTGTAGTCATTGTGCCATTTGGGCTTGACATTGTTTCTTTTGGATTGATCGTAGTATAGGCCTATATGTGATCTCCTCCTCATAACTTTGCTCTAAGTCCAAGTCGTGATCCATAACAATAATAATCGGACACCAGTCTCGCCTTCAATCTGAAGTTTCGATGCTACATACCTTTCTTCTACTTTTGATCTTTTGGATTGATCGTAGTATAGGCCTATATGTGATCTCCTCCTCATAACTTTGCTCTAAGTCCAAGTCGTGGTCCATAACAATAATAATCGGACACCAGTCTCACCTTCAATCTGAAGTTTCGATGCTACATACCTTTCTTCTACTTTTGACGCTTTGCCCTTGTAATGTTTGCTTTGAAAATGTTGCCAGAGTGCTGTCAGACTTTTCTAAACCCCACTTTGATTTGGTGTTTTGTTTAGGTGTGAAATTAATCTGTTTGTTTTTGTTAATGTAGCTGTTGGATGAGATGATAGACAATGGCTTTCCACTAACTACAGAACCTAATATCCTGCAAGAGATGATAGCTCCGCCAAATATTGTTAGCAAAGTCTTGAGTGTTGTGACCGGCAACAGCTCCAATGTGAGCGACACGCTTCCAGGCAGTACAGCATCTTGTGTTCCCTGGAGAACAGCCGACCCTAAGTATGCCAATAATGAAGTTTATGTAGATCTTGTAGAACAAATGGATGCAACAATAAACAGGTATATAAGCTCAAATATGTCTGTTCTTATCTTTCACTTCTTAACTTTGATAATTTGATGGACGATTCATTTATTTTTAAATTATGGTCGTATTTTTAAAAATATCTGGTGAAACTTTTGAAGTTAAAAACTTCAAATTTAGAATCTAAGACGACATGCGACAGAAATAGATTATGTGTTCGACTTCGGTTCCTTTTCAAGGAGGCATTATTATAAATCCTACCTATGTTAGTCCTGCTATGCATAGCGGGTCCCAAGCTTGGATATAAGGAGATAGTTGTGTAGGGAGTCGACACCCAATGTAAAACTTAGTCAAATCCTTACGGCATGAATCAAATACGTAATAGCCGACCCTACTTAGTGGGATAAAGCTTTGTTGTTGTTGTTGTAGTAAAGTTGAAAACTATTTCTCTGATTGGTT
Organism: Medicago ruthenica; assembly: GCA_018208015.1. Classification (NCBI taxonomy): domain Eukaryota; kingdom Viridiplantae; phylum Streptophyta; class Magnoliopsida; order Fabales; family Fabaceae; genus Medicago; species Medicago ruthenica. The sequence continues at coordinate 3,533,512 of CM031377.1, read as the reverse complement.
ACTGTATAACCTACTGGTATTTTTGCACCTCTAATCTGGGTTGGCACTAACTCAATCTTATTTTTACTGGATTGAAGTTCCTTATGTCACTCCTTAACTTGCAAACACAATATTCCTTGAAAGATTGCAATGACTAAGCATATGCAGATGTAGCTCTGTTAAGGCAAGTCTTATACACATTAAATTTACAATAAAGCATCTTAGGCAAAGCTGTAGCCAGCTGAAATCATTCATATATGTCATTATGTTTGATAAATGGCAAGGTACACAGCAGAGATGTACCAATCAAAGAGTATGGGGATAAATAAAATTGACATTGACTTTTTAATTAATGTTTTTTAATTAACACGACTTCATTTCTAGCAAAGGAAAGAGTTGAAGAAACCGGGATATTTGGTTTCTTTTCTTTCATCTCTCTTTCGTTTTTTCTATTTTTCCTTCTAAGCCCTTTGCTGGCTTATTGAACAGGATATTACTGATTTTTCAAAGCTTGAACTTGTGAGACCTTATATTGGCTGAACTTTTATGAAGTATTGTCTTGACTCTTAAGACTTTGCCTTAGTAGTTTGTATTTATGCACCATTTCTTTCAACTTCTTTTATACTTGTTGCTAAAAAATTTGGTTCATTCAGGGATGGTACTCTGGTGAAGTGTGAGATTAATGGTGAGGTTCAAGTAAATTCCCACATCACTGGTCTACCTGATTTAACTCTTTCATTTGCGAATCCTTCAATCCTTGATGATGTGAGGTTCCATCCTTGTGTTAGATTTCGGCCTTGGGAATCCAATCAAATTCTTTCATTTGTGCCTCCTGATGGACAATTTAAGCTAATGAATTACAGGTATTGTGTCCAGCTATATTTGATGTCCTAATTAGGATTTGAAACCGTTATTTGGGAAGTCATATTGTATCTCTGAGTGTTAAAATCTGTTTCATGGTATTCCCAAATATTTATTTTCTTAAAATTCTGGGCATTTCACTTTGTTTTTCAGAGTTAGAAAATTGAAGAGCACCCCAATATATTTAAAGCCACAGTTGACTTCAGATGGTGGGACATGCCGTCTTAATGTAATGGTTGGCATGAGAAATGATCCTGGAAAGACAGTTGATTCCATTAACGTTCAGTTTCAGCTTCCTCCTTGCATCTTATCAGCTGATCTGACTTCAACTCATGGAACAGTTAACATTCTTTCTAACAAGGTACTTACTTAATAAACAGCAATATCTCTGCTTGTATTTTTATCTGTTGTTGAAACCATTAAGTCTAAATAGTCAGATGAAATTCTTTGTTCTGTTTTCACAATGTAATTTGAAGCTTCCTTTACATCTTGATCTATCAGACATGCACTTGGTCCATTGGCCGGATCCCAAAGGATAAAGCCCCTTCAATGTCTGGAACATTAGTGCTTGAGACTGGAATGGAACGCCTTCATGTCTTTCCCACATTTCAAGTGGATTTTAGGATCATGGGTGTCGCCCTCTCTGGTCTGCAAATAGACAAACTGGATCTGAAGACTGTACCCTACCGTTTCTACAAAGGTTTTCGAGCTCTTACCCGAGCCGGTGAATTTGAAGTCAGGTCATAATTTTGCATTACCATTAAGTCATCTGAAACTTGTCTTGATTCTGTACATGAGATTTGGTTGCATGTACATGGCTGGTTCAATTTATTATGTAAGTTGATGTATTTTTATCCCGGTTTCAAAGTACTTTAGTAGTGAGTGAAACGGTTTTCTGAGAGTCTTGCCACTTGTATTTTGAATCTAAAATGTTTCCATTAAATATTGGCATTAGTGAGAAAGAACGATTTTTTGGCCTCAAATGCAAGTTAAATTTTAGACATTAAACACCATCAGTTGTGGGTATGCAGAACTTCGATTGTTCAGACTCCAAGTGGGTTAAAGATCATATGAATACGGATGAATTCACACGATGTTAATATTTGGTACATAAAAGCAAATAAGCAATTGATTAAAGCTGAAAAGAGACAATCTAATGAAAAATGAGCTTCTATCATGACCATCGCATATTAATCTTATAAGTTGTTGGGCTTATAACAAAACTGGTCAAGAATAGAAGTTGTAATGAATGAATCTTTTTCATCACCATCTCAATCCAAACTTTGCTGCATTTGTACAGTTGGTCAAGCTGACTTGAACTGCTACCATCATTAACAACAGTAATTGACTTAAGAGAATTGCAACAAACTCAACCGAATAAAAAAAAACAGGCAAGAACACACCCTTTTGATTTACAACATTCTAGTTCTAACGAACAACCTTATTCGCCCGAAACGAGGCCATGACTTGACGAAGTTCACTTTCCTCTTCTAAAAACACATTTTCTGGCACTTGTAATCTCAACTCATACAGTTGATTGTTTTCAACTCCTAGAACCGACAGGTACCTCCGATCCCATTCCAAACGCACCACCCTGTCTTGTGGCATAACAGCAAGCTCGTTGTTACTAGCATATGACTTTATGTTCGCCTGCAACACAAACAACAGACTCAATTAATCATTTAATGTCATTTTGCAACTAGTAGTGCTCAACTACAATGTATGATTCTGTTACCATATAAAAGACACTTCTCACATTACTATAAGTTTTGTAAGAACGAGTTAAACTTAAATAAGATAATTGACACCCCTCATGTTTAATGTTTAAATATGTGATTAGTTAATGTCTAATGGATGTTTGATGAATATAACAATGTATCACAATGCATGAATCATACACTAAACACAATTAATCACATATTTGAATGTGATTAACCAAAATTTTGAAATAAATGTAAACCAACCTCAACTTGATAGTACAATTTGCCATCATCAGCAATTCTCTGAGAAGTGGAAAGAATATTAGATTCACGTTTAACACCAAGTCTAGTGGACATAAACTCAGTAAGATACTGATTAAGAACTTTCTTTCCAGCTTGTTGAGGCGAACCCAAGTCTTGAACAGTCTTAAATTTCGAAGAAGAAGGCGAAGAAACTTCAACAGAAATATTTTCATCAAGAATGTAAGGATCCCTGAAGAAAATATCAGCACCAGCACCTCGTACTTGAATCCAATTTGATGGATAGTTGAATGAATAACCATCAAATGTATCAACATATTCGCGAAACACACGAGGTTGTTGTGCTAATGATGTACCAATGTCCGAGAGAATGTATGTTGATAAGATTAATGATATTGCTTTTCTTCTAGGAACTGCAAAAGCTGCTTTAATCTGATTATATATTAGCAGAGACAAAAATCAAAGATATAGTAAATAATAAAATAAAATGATTTTGACAGAGAAGAAAGCTTATGAAATGGAATTTACCGAATTGGGTGTCGGAGAAATGGAGCAGCGAGGGGAATGGAAGTGAAATGGTGACATGGGTCGGGCTAGAAAACCCGTTGTTGTGATTGTATTGGCCATTGCGACTCACACAGCAAAGGCAAATGGATAGATAGAATAGAAGAAAGAAGAACAATGCAAGCACCAATCGCACACCACAATGCGATTGATTCTTTCCATCTCAATCCTTTTTTCTTTCTAAATTACGTTTTTACCCCTCCTTATTTTTATTTTAAAGAAACCAAATGATATATATAACTAAAAAAGAGAAGAGACCTAGTTAAGCACAATATATGCCTAAAAATGGCTCAAAACAAAGTCTCAACAAAACATGAAACAAAAAAGCAAAAGAGCAAAAGGCTGAAACAACAACAATAAAAAATGAAGAATCATAAACAAGCCGAAGGATGAGGCCAATGAGCCTTCAACCCCCCTAAAAAATGAAGTTTCATCCTATCAAACATATGAGCAATAAATAACTACTTATTTTAAAAAATATGTATGTTACGCTCCTTTCAAATTGATTCATATACAAGTCAATCAGATAACTTGAAAATATTGACGAAGTTCCTTCTTAAATTAATCGAATTTATCTTCTTTTCATTTAAAAAAAAAAAAACTAAACAAACTTTATTGATAAAAAATGTGAACACTTCACTACACTGGAGTTTGGTTGAGGTATGTATTTATTATCCAATATTTCTATATTAAATTTGTAAAAAACGTATTTAAATTTGAATGAATTTTGCCTACAAATATCATACCAAACCAAACTTGGTACTTGAGAATTTACCTAAAAATATGGATAGAGATGTTGAAAGGATTTGATTGAAGCCAATTCATAAACTTACATTTTAGTGTAGTTGTGAGGGACAATTACTCTACATGAGATTCTTTCCAAAAGAAAAAAAAATTACTCTACATGAGATTCAAGGTATGTATCGTCGGTATAGTTATTTTCCAATGATTTGCCACATCATGTTTGAAATTTTTTAAACAATGACGGTTACATTATTTTTTATTGCGTTGATTTTACCATGAAAGTGTATGTCCTTTAATCTCATGTTTCATTAGTTACTATTAGATCCGGATAAAACCACAGAAATCTATAATAAATAGATTGCCAAATGGTCGATAAAAGAAGAAATTTGAACAGTAGGGATTATACGGTGAGAAATAGAATCTTGGCTCCCAATGTAAACATTTTCTCTTCCTATACTTATACATTGACATTTTGTTCTACCCCACATAACAATTGACCATTCTTTTTTCTTTCCAAAATTTGAAACACCGTTTCTCAAACATCCTTGATTGATATCAACCACCACTCACTTCTCACATTTCGTTCTTGGATAATAATAATATTACAGTTTTTTATGTGATGACCGCTATCAACCTTATTTGTAATTGTACCATGAAACCATCCTCTAGGTTTCTTGTAATTGGTCGAAAGAATTCATCTTTTCTCACAAGATGTCACCATTCTCGTACAATGTCTACATCTATCTCTAATAATCCTCTTGTTCTCAATCTTGATCACAAAACCAAGCACCACCCTTCTTGTATATTCAAGTTTGGACGCATAATGAACGGTTTTCAAAAAGTTTTGCGGTCACCCTCTTGGAGTTTTTGCCATTCAAGAACGTTTCTTGGTTTAAAAGCAACAAAAACAGAATGCATATCTTCTATTGGTGGAGTATCCTTCAAGGCACGTGAATTCTCAAACTCTTTTGAGACCACACGTGTCTTAAGAATTGACAAAGATGATAACAAGGGTGGAGGAGATGAGGAAGATTTGAAGGAGAAGAATTGTGATGGTTTGAAGAATGTAATTGAGGCAAAGAATGGTGATGAGGAAGAGACAGAGGTGGAGAAAGATGCATGGAAGTTATTGCAGAAAGCGCTTGTTACATATTGTGATACACCTGTTGGAACTGTTGCGGCAAATGATGATTCGGGGTCACCCTTGAATTATGATCAGGTCTTTATTCGAGATTTTGTCCCTTCTGCTCTTGCTTTCTTGCTTAAAGGAGAACATGAGATTGTCAAGAACTTTCTCCTTCACACATTGCAACTCCAGGTAATAATAATACATAATATTATCTTTGGTATCTTTTTTTGTGTATATTTTGTTAATTTGTTTGTATTTCTGTTAAACAGTGGTCATGGATATGTCAAAAATATATTGTCTTGGCTCATGTTGTACTATGTATAAACATATGTTACGTTATGTTAGGTTTATTTCTTATTATTTTGTAACTTGATATGAGGATATATAATAGGACTTTTTTTTGTTGATGTTGAATATCTTGCTTGAATTTTCTTCTCTTTTCTATTTTAATAGAGTTGGGAGAAGACAGTGGATTGCTATAGCCCGGGACAAGGCTTGATGCCAGCAAGTTTCAAAGTTAAAACTATGGAATATGATGACAAAAAGACAGAAGAAGTTTTAGATCCTGATTTTGGGGAATCGGCTATTGGTCGCGTTGCTCCTGTAGATTCAGGTTAGTGGCACTCTCTGGGACAATTTTTTTTTGGAATTGTGACCATTATTATCGGACAGAGGGAGTAATAATCATGTGACAAATGAGTTAATATATGTTGATCATTGTCAATTATTATATGTTGATCATAAGATGAGTTTTTTCTATGTTTGTTTCCTTGATAGGATTGTGGTGGATCATTCTGCTTAGAGCTTATGGGCAACTCACTGGCGACTACAGCTTGCAAGAAAAGTTGGAAGTTCAAACAGGCTTACAAATGATCCTTAACTTGTGTTTATCAGACGGATTTGATATGTTTCCTTCTTTGTTAGTAACTGATGGATCTTGCATGATAGACAGAAGGATGGGTATTCATGGCCACCCTCTTGAGATTCAAGCATTATTTTACTCGGCTCTTCGATCGGCGCGAGAAATGGTTGTCAAAAATGATGAATCTAAGAACCTAGTTGGGGAAATTAACAACAGACTAAGTGCATTGTCCTTCCATATTAGAGAGTATTATTGGTTGGATATGAGAAAAGTGAATGAAATATACAGGTATAAAACAGAAGAGTACTCTTTAGATGCAACTAATAAGTTCAACATCTATCCAGAACAAATTCCAATGTGGTTAATGGATTGGATTCCAGATGAAGGTGGTTATTTGATAGGAAATTTACAGCCAGCTCACATGGATTTCAGGTTTTTCATGCTTGGAAATCTTTGGTCTATTGTTTCATCTTTAGGTACACCAAGACAGAACAAGTCTGTTTTGAATCTAATAGAATCAAAATGGGATGATCCTTGTTGGTCAAATGCCTCTTAAGATATGTTATCCTGCTCTGGAGCATGAAGAATGGCGCTTAGTTACCGGCAGCGACCCTAAGAATACGTATACATTAATTCTTCCTTTCACTTTTCATTCTGTTTTGTAACGATAAGTTAGTTCCAATATAAAATTTTAATAATTTTCACAGATAATTGATTCCTTGGTATTGTATGGTGTACATATTTAACTGAAACTATATATATATATATGCCTAACTTGTGCAGCCCTTGGTCGTACCACAATGGTGGATCTTGGCCTACCCTTCTGTGGCAGGTAATTATGAATGAGTTTAATTTTCGTGTACTGTCAGCACATAACAACTAGTCATCATGTGTCTGATTTTAGAAGTGGTTATAATAAGAGTGAAACATTTCTAATGATGTGACGATTATGATTAATTCAGTTTACGTTGGCATGCATCAAAATGGGAAGAACGGATCTAGCTGAGAAGGCTGTTGATTTGGCTGAGAAAAGGCTTCCATTTGATTCTTGGCCAGAATATTATGACACCAAAACAGGAAGATTTATTGGAAAACAAGCCAGACTTTTTCAAACGTGGACATTAGCTGGGTTCCTTGCATCTAAGATGCTTTTGAAAAATCCTGAAATAGCAACTTTGCTATGCTGGGATGAAGATTTTGAAATTCTTGAAACATGTGTTTGTGTGCTTAATAAGAGTGGCAGGACAAAATGCTCCCGTCATGTTGCAAAGTCACACATTTTAGTGTGATGATTTCTGAGAGACTCGTACAGTCTAACTAGTTTAGTGTATATTCATGTATATGTTTAGTTTAATAGGATCCATTAATATTTACATTGGAAAAACAATATCATCCACACTGTTGTGTCTATGATGACTAAAAGGGGAGTTCATATAGTGATTTTATCTGTAAATTTATAGATACATGTACATATTGATTTTTAACACTATACAATCCTACTCTGAAGATTTTTTCAATTGTGTCAATGCACCATTATTTATGTTTACAACTTTACTTTTTCTCGCGACTCATGTTGAGATCTTTGTTTAGTTATATATACTTATCCATAACCATAATAAAATCTTTTAGCAGCTAATTATGTTTTCAAGAAATCATGGATATCTCAACCATGAGAACACAGATATGAGATAACCAGCAAGCACATATAGGAAAGGGCTATTCCCACTCCAGGTTTTATTGAATAAATACTCAATTTCTTCCCTGATGTTGCAATTTTGAATCAACAGTCCTCCATATTACTGATATTCAAAAATGATATTTGAAATTGAATAATATCAATAAATTCGTCCCTCTGGTGATATAATGACATTATATTAGGGATGCATTTGAAACAAGTGAATAATGTCATACATTCATTTGATAATATAGACTCACACAATCTGATTAATATGATTAACTTTGAATCATGTTGTTTTAACATCAAAATACAAACACCGTATGTGAGCGACACCATATATGTTTATCTCTCTCATACTTTTTATCTTCTATGACTTACAGGAGTTTAAAAAACCAGCAGTGTTATTTGGCATGATACATCTTTTCGTCGAAAACACGCAAAGAAGCATGACTAAAAATCAGAGCATGACTAAAAATCGGACTGATGTGATAAGTCTGTATGTTTTCGTCTCATTCCAAAGAGCATTTTTCTTAAAAAAAAAACATTGTATTTAAATCAAAGTTTCGATGTCAAAATATCATTTTTCTTAACCTTTTATAATTTTTCAGATTAACTTACAATGTCTAGTAAATTATTTTATGTATGACTGAACAAAGTTCATTTTCTATTACAAAGGCTCCCTCGTGTTTCAAAATTGATCCATTTCCTTGAAAATAATGGTCTCAAATAAATGTGGTGACTGCAGAACACATAACATCTACTTGAATAGACAATTACCCCCTGAAATTGTAACTTTCGTCAAAACCTCTACTGAATTTTGCAAAACTTCAAAAAAAATCCCCCAAAATTGTGAAACGTTAGTCAATTTGCCCCTATGGATTTTTTTTACTGTTATGAACAAATATCTCCCTGAAATTTTGCACTTGTGTGCAAAATGCCTCATGAAATTGATAATAATCAAGCAAATTGGTCTCTATGACAAAAAAATATATTTTTCTGCTCCGTATGACATGCATCAATAGTGAATCCTTATTTGTTGGCCCTTGCACAATAATGAATCCTTATTTCTATCTTATGAGGTCAAAATGGTAATGATGACAAAGGTTATGCTAGAAGTAGAAAGCAACAAATACACTAGTATAAGTTTTAGAGGGTTAGGTCTATATTTTAATATATATTTGAGATTTAAAAAAGTTAAAAGAATACCATAATATAAGATCATTTAACAACACAATCACTTTTCATTCTTTTTTAGAAACATTTTATAGGTTGTTTAATTTAGAAAAGGAAAACAAGTCTTTCCCTCCAAAATCACCCTCCCAAACAAACACTAACTCCCATCAGGTATTAAAGCTTAAAGTATTAAAGTTAACTGTTAATTGTTTGCCTTTAATATCTTTTGAGTCAAGGATAAGAAAAAAAATATAAATTTCAAGAAGGTATTTACTCATAACCGTAAAAAAAATCTAGATTTTTTTTTCAAAAAAAAATTGAAAAAAAAATTACCACATGTGATGTGGCATGACACGTCAGATACGTGGCAGTGCTACGTTGACCGTCAGATGTCACGTCATGTTGACTAACAGATGAATTTGACGGAGGGGGCAAATTGATTAGTGTTATGCAATTTCGAGAGGTAATTGAAGTTTTGTTAAAATAAGGGAGTTTTTTGACGAAAGTTATAATTTCAAGGGGTAATGGTCTATTCACTCATACTAGAATTAGGACATAATTACTTATTTTGATTGGCACATGCTAACCAATAATTTGTCCTAAAAGACGGGTTAAGCAAAAGTATGTTTTGGTATTAAGAAAAACTTCTAAAATCAGTAACATGAATAATTATATCATTTTCAATAAATTTTGTCATGAGACTACCTAAGACTTAAAAAAAATCATTTTCTAGAATCAAACAGCTATGATTCTTTAAACATATGGTCAATTGCATTCTGGAAATGCAAATATTGGTGGTATAGTTTGTTATCGGGAAATCATCTTATTTGGTAAATTGCTACTCATTCGAATGAAACTGGGGTGTATGTCACGGGTAGAGAAATTAAGACTCCCCGTTTTGTGATGAAAATTTGGGTCTATGAATTATGCCTTTCAGATAAATATATCCTTACAATAAAATAATACTCGAGAAATCTTCGAGGTTTTCATTACATGCTTTCTGAAACTGTGTTTTTGTGTGGCAATCTTTCCTTTTACCCTCAATGTTTGGCTAGTTCTATCTGCCTACATTTCAAATTTTCATGAGTCTAAAAGTTTTGTTCATGTTCTTTATGTGACTCCTACTTATTATGGTTTCTTTTGGCTGAAAACGGCACTTCACATCAACATATATGATTTTATGACTAGTAATTGTGTTTTGAATGATAATGTATGAGAATCCACTTAAAAAAAAAGATCTATAAGCTTGGTTGGATGGCATTTGAGGATAGAGTTATTTTTTTTTGTTTTTTTTACGGATGGAGTATGAGTTCATAAGTCAAAATAATTCATTTTTTGAGCCAAATAACACATTGTTTATAATCTGTGATCTTAATATATTTTTTTCTCGATTAAAAGCTGTTAGTCATCTGTAATAAAAAAAAAAAGACTGCTACTCAGAATCAATATTAAGCACATATTAAATATTTGTTTGCTCAAGTTTTAACTGAAGAGTTGATTATTTTATGGATTTGGGTTTGCTGTGATCTTAAATCACACATCAAATTAATCAGCAGATAGATAACCATTGATGTTTAAATACATAAAACAAGTAGATTTTGATATATTTTTTTAACTCAGAAATAAATTAAAAAAGTTAAATATAAACCGTTTGATTTTGATCCAACCACTATCAAAATCAGATTCCCGCATGAATGGAGGAAATTTGTGATTATCTCAAATTCAACTACATTATTCCACTTGTCTGAAGGAAAGGAAAATCTCTATTAGACAGGCTGAAAAGCTAGCGGTGGAGTTTTCAATTAGACCTCAAATTAATAGATTAGATGTCATATCTTCTCTTTATTTTTGGTTAATGTTGCTCCCATATATGACTTTTCTTGTTCATGTTAGTAATTATTTTGGTCTGGTCGAGTAATTTAATGCGTACCCATATGCCTTATTTTTCTTGTTATTTTATTGTTATCTTGCATATAGGGGGTCCTTATCCGTATAATATAGATGGGATGTAAATGGTCCAAATAAATATTCAACTAACATCCTCTTTATTATTTTAAAGTTATTTTAAAGTTAGAGTAATTTTAAAGTTAGAGTAATTTACACTTTAGGTGCTATGATTTACTAAATCATAAAATAAGTGAAGTGTATTTTTTTTATCACTCACAAAAAAAAAAATCCAACTTAGTTTCTAAGATGAAAATGTCTATTTCAATTTTTTTTTATTTTTGGTTAAATAGTTTAGGGACTAGACTTACATATTATAAATGAAAATTTACTTTTTAATCAAGTCATGTCTATCTTTCATATTATTTAATGAATTTTTTTTATGTTTTTGATGCTTAAAAATTCATATTTAATTCAAGTTTTGTTAAAAAATTTCTAACTTTTTAGAGCAATTGTCATAATATTCTACACATTTCTGAAAAATTTCATTAAAAATATGAAGGTTAGACATAAGTTAACTAAAAATAGCGATGAAAAAGTTTTGAGGGACTAAAAGTCTAACAAAAATTTTAGAGGGTCTAAAACAAAAAATTGATATATTTATAGGGACTAAAAACATATTTAACCCTAAAATTAAAATGTCATTTTTTTAGACAAACAATATAAATGTCTGTCATTAGAAAAAATATATATTAGCTACCGGTTTTTTTTGTCAAACATTCTACTTATTAAAATTTCACATTTAAGATGAATAAGTGGTATATTTTTTGTTCGAACATCAAGTTCTACGTATTTAAATGTATTATGTATAAAAATTGAGTTATGTTCACTTAGAACTATGTAATTATCCTTTAATTGACAAATAAATTAATTAGAAAAAAAATTATCCTTTAGAGATTTCGTTTATAAACAAAACTAATTCATTCACCATCTTTCAAAACAAAAACAAAAAACTAATTTATTCACCAAACCAACCCACGATATTAGATTATTCACCAATTAATTAACCACTAAGTAATGGACTTAACCCTCTTCCGTAAGAAAAGGAGGTTTGGTCCAATTTCATGGGAAGAGTATCTTTGAAACTGGTTTGGATGGGACAGAGGAGAAAGTAACTTGAAATAAAATTATACAGTACGTAGATATCACAAGTTACCCTTCATTAAAGCTGAGTTATTATTGTAAATTACCATACGACCATATCAGGATAGTGTCACTTTACTAGGGAAAGCCTATGATTGATACTCCCACCATTTCTTTTTTAAGTTTCCTTTTTGGAGAAAATTTTTGTTCTTATTTAATGGTCACTTTTAAAGTTCAATACAACATTAAATATTGTTTTATCAATATTACATTTAGTTATTTATTGCGGAGAGAGAAATATATAAAATGAAATATTAAATGAATAATGTCATTATAGTAGAAGTATAGATTATTGTATTAAAAGTAGTAACATTTATTGATTGTCTAGATTTGTGTAAAATGACAAAAAGTGAAAATTAAAAAGAAACGGAAGTAGTAGCTTCTTTTGCATTTATCCTCCGTCTCACAATAATAGTCGCTTAATGTTTGTGTACGATTTTTAAGGAAATGATTAATTGTGTTAATTTCAATAATAAAATTAGTACTACTACCATTTAGTAAAATACCCTTATTAATTATAATTAATGGAGCAATTAAGTTGGTGAAATTCAATAAATAAGGGTATAACAATGAAAAAATAAATAAATGTTGTATTAATATTTTAAAAATAACAATTATTTTAAGACATATAAAAAATGTTAAAAAGACAACTATTTTAAGACGAAAGGAGTACCCGCTAATGTGTGTAATTTTTTTTAAACAACACTAACGTGTACTTTTTTTTTTTTACAATAACAAACTTAAATCATTTCAGTTAAGAGAATCGTCCGAACACATGTCGAATGGTAGAAAAATATATTAAAACTAGTTAATCATAGAACCATGATTTGTTTTATAATAAACCTTATATTTAAGTTCGCAAGTTTCATGTCTAACTAACGTCGATAATCATTAATAATTGATTTCACAAAAGAAATTAGATAAGATACTTATGAGTTTATTTTAATTAAATATGTAGCAACACGTATATTTGTCACACATTATTGAATGTATTTTCTTAAAAGGATTAGTGAATGTACAGATATAAAGCTATGATATATATACTATATGTAAAGATAATAAGGGGATTTTGAGGGATTTTGGGTTGACTTTGTTGTTATTCTAATTTTATCCTTAAACGAATGTTCATATAAAAATGTTATATTGTCGGTGTTATTAAAAATGATAAGAATATTTATTATATTTGTTATATTATTGTTGCGATTGAGAAATATGAATATGCTTTGTTGAGATTATTAATTAATATAAATTTTTGAATATTTTTACAAATATACCCTCAGAAAAAAAAAGTGTGAAGCATTAAATACACCCAATAATACTAAAAAAGAGAAACATTAAATAAGGGGTAGAAAAATCTTTTTAAAAATAATTACACCTTAAAAGTTGTGACATTTTCTTATAAATAGGTGATAAGTGTCTGAAATTAGTTAAAATGAATATTTAATTTAAGCACTTAAGTAGCTTGTTTTGCAAGTTATTATAGGAAAAGCTCAGAATCACTGATGAAATGCCAAATTATGCTTTTACTTCTTACCTCATTCATTTGTGCAGGAAAATGCAAGCCAGGACATGATTTGAGCAAAGAAACATGAAAAATTGTAAAGGCTGGCTCGCTACAACGGAGGATTGGTCGCTACAGCGCGCCTAGGCAGGGAGAAATCAAGTTTCCATTGCTGCAACGATGGAACTGGTCGCTATAGCGACCAAAGGCGGTTTGAACCCTGTTTTGCTGACGTGGAGCAAACCCAATGGCCAAGAAACCTTCCATCGCTACAGCGACCAACTCATCGCTGTAGCGAGCCTTGAAAAATCCAGATTATATATATATAGCCTTTCAGCTCATTTTTACATTATTGGATCAGTATTATTATTACAGTTTAGTAATATTTTAGGATATAGTTTTAGGCATAAAATAGGGCTAAAAGAGGTGATCTTCATGGAGCAAGAGTGATTGAAGTGTGGATTAACTAAAACTCTTTGGGAAATCAAAAACTTAGCTTTGGATCTTCATCTTCCTTCCACTTTTGTATAGTTGTCATGACAATGACCAACTAACCTTCCCTTGTTGGGATTGGAGGTACTCAATATAGCTTAGATGTAATCTTTGATTTTGCAAAATATATGATTCTAGTAACTTATGTGATAATTGAAGTTATTCTTATTTTTCATTCTTATGCTTGATTTAATTGTTATTGACAAATACTTTTGAATCTAGGTTTAGAATAATCTTCTATCAAGATAAGAAATTCTAGACATGGAATTGGGTTTTGATAATCGCATAAAGTGTCAGAACGTAAAGTTTTCGTATCGTTTAATAGATTGGGAAATCGTCGATTAAACGATACGATCGATCTCACGACATCATTTGGACACGAATGATATTGTCGAGTGATACGTGATAATTTCGCTAAAAAGCTAGAATTCATATGCATGATCATTAGAATACATTCGAGGCCTATATTGACGAACTACCGATCCCAACGCTTTTACGTCCTATTACTTGTCGTCTTTATTTCCGCTTTTACATTCCAATAGTTTATATGCAAACAAACTTATAAACCCCTTACTCAAAATGATAACGATTGTTGAACGGCTTGAGATAGCGCACTAGTCCATGTGGAGACAATATATAAAATACTTACTTTTGTTTTACCAACAATAGGACAAAATTATTTTTTGGAAATTTTCTTATAATAAAGACCGAATGGAGTAAGTGGTTCTCACATACTTTTAGTTTTCTTTCTTTTGTTTTTGTGATTTCGTTGTCTTAAAACACTTTGTTTGTTTTGATTTCCGTCATTCTTAGATGTGTTTTTTATTTTTTTTGTCTCTTCTTTTTTTGTAAGAAGCAAAATAAGGTCATTAAAATTGGTTTCGGATATAATTGAATCTGAGACTTGATAGGAGCACACTCATGATCCCAAGCCAATATCACCAAACCAAAATTTTAATTTTTTTTGTCTTAGTGCAGTGTTTATTTGATTCAGGTTGAAAGATTAGTTTTGATTAAGTGCATATCCAATTAATGAGTTTAATGCAAATTAATAGTATTAATAAAGGATATATTTTTTAAAAAATTAATGCATTTAGAAATGAGTTTAATGGTGGTGAGTAGACAGTTCAAAACAACTTTGCACACACAACCAATCAAAACACTCAGAATTGCCACATCGATTAATGTTTTTTAACCAAAACAACTAATGTGACAATTCTGAGTGTTTTAATTGGTTGTGTGTGCAAAGTTGTTTTGAACTGTGGACCCACCACCATTAAACTCTTTAGAAATTGAAAATTGGTGTTCACACATTACACACTGCTAAGAAACACCAGGAACATATCTGTCGTACCACAATTTTTGACCTAAGATTCTATTTTTATGTCTTTTGGCCCGAAATTTTTTTTCTTTTCGAAAAAAATTTCGGCAAAGGTATTTTAAAATACCTCATTTTTTTTGTTCGTTTTAGGGCCACTTTTTATCTTATTTATTTTATTTAATTTTTACTTTTTATCTTTACTTTTAGTCTTTTTTTTTATATTTTATTTTTGTTATTATTCCATTTTATTATTATTATTATTTATTTTCTTTTTTATTAGTGTTTTTTCTTATTAAAAGGTCAAAGTCACTGTTCACTGCTGTCAGCGCCCTTCTTGCTGCTTCTTTCATCATCCTTTTGTTCAAAATTCAAACCCAAATATTCACCAAGTTCACAAGGCAAAGTCACTTTCTTCCCTCTTTAATCATTATTAACCAAAACTTTTGCCAAACACACACAATTTCCAGCATTCAATTATGTCTCATGGTCACAAGAAGAACTTCAAAATGCCTACATAACAGGGACGAAAATCAGAGAAAAAGGAGGAGATCATAATCAAATCACAGAAACAGCAGATTACATAACAAAATATCTATAAAAAAACTCTTTCATTTTTTTCCTTTACCAGATACAAACACAACAACCACCAAAACCGCCCTCCTCCCTGAACAAACAGAACCACTTCCTCTTCTTCCAAACCTCAACAAACAGAACCACTTCCTCTCCCCTGAACCGAAACAGAACCACTTCCTCTCCTCCCAAACTCAACAAACAGAACCACTTCCTCTCCTCCCAAACCTCAACAAACAGAACCACTTCCTCTCCCCTGAACTGAAACAGAACCACTTCCTCTCCTCCCAAACCTCAACACACAGCCGCATAACAAAACCTCCCTAAAACCCAACAAAAACCTTAAACTAAAACACACATAACACACAAAACTAACCTCCTCCCCCCACAACACAAAATCTAAAACACCACCAGCCATAACCACCATCAATCTGAACCAAAAGAAGAGAAAGAAGGTAGTTTTTTTCAAAGATTTTTAAAATCTAGATCTAGGAGTTTTCAAAAATTCTTTGAAGTTTTGGGTGTAGATTCAAAAGGAGGGTGAGGAGAAGAGTAAGAAAAACTTTTTTTGAAAAAATGGTGGAGTTTTAAAACTATTCAAGGAGACTCTGAATGATCAGCCTCTGTATGATCATCAGACTCTGGATCATCAGAGTCTGAATGAGCAGACTCGAGATCATCAGCCTCTGAATGATCAGACTTTGGATCATCAGAGTCTGAATGATCAGACTCTGAATCATCAGAGTCTGAATGATCAGACTCGGGATCATCAGACTCTGAAGGATCAGACTTAGGAATGATCAGACGGACCCAGATCTAACCCTGCTGGCCCAACGTATTTGGGTCTGTTTACTTCCTATCTGGTCTTTTTCTTACTTCCTGCACCCCCATTTTATTTTTTTACACCTCCCTGTTATTTCTTTTATTTTTCTTTGCATTTTTATTATTTCTTTTTTAATTGTTCTTTTATTTTTAGCATCTTATTTATTTGCATCTCACATCACCTCATGCATTTTTATGCTATCTGTCATTTTATTTCATTTGTCATTTTATTTATTTATTTATGCCATTAGAATGTATTTTAGGATAAATGTAAAATATAAATGAGAATATGCATTGCATTCATTTTCATGCCGAATAGCTTAATTCATAATCCAAGGAAAAGGGGACTTTCATTTTGATCCAACATCATTATGAAATCCCTTGCGTTTAGTTTATTTTATCACACTTAATCTTTTTTCAACTCCAAGTAAAAACCATAAAAAAATCAAAAAACATTCAAATATTTAAAATCCCATCAAAAATATGTTTTATTAACAAACCTTGGATTTCAAACCAAGCAGCTTTCTTTTAATCAAACTTTAATCAATCTTAATCATATTAGACTTCATTGTCTACAATTAAAATCAATCAACTTCACTCTTTTGCCACTTTGGCTCATCTTATCTTTTACAACATTTTCAAATTTTAAAATCAATCAAACAAATCACTCGGCTTTTTTACCCCGAACTACGTGATTTTGATCCCGCTCGGGTATGTAGGCAAAAGACTTTGTCTTTCCAAATCAATAAAAAATAACAAAAACATTTTTCTCTTCAACAAAAATAACAAAAACATTTTTCTCTTCAATAAAAAATAACAAAAACAGTTTTCTCTTCAACAAAATAACAAAAACATTTTCTTTATTTTTTAAACTCATCACTTTAGTCTTTTCATACTTAGGCATTTATTTACAAACAATTTAGCATAAAGATAATTAAAAACAAGAGGTTCCTATAGAGTATTATAGACGTTTAGGGTGCTAATACCTTCCGTTTGCGTAACCAACTCTCGGACCTTGATCTCTAAAATTTAGGGTTTATACGAACTTTTCCCCTTTTCCTTGGAAAAAATAAAAGCTCGGTGGTGAATCTTAATTTTGTGATTCAACGCTAACCAATAGCTTGATATCCGAAAATCACCGCGACAATATCATTTTAACCACGTCAGTCCATCGACAATTAACTACTGCTGGCTTCATCGGCAGTTAACTACCGTCGGTGCATCGGCAGTTAACTGCCGCTGCGATCAAAAGTTAAATAGAACAACAAAACAGAACTGCATCAGTTCCATAAAACCATCAAAATTTCCAAATTTGCTTCGATCCTCTCCAATTTCATTTTGACGAAAATCAAGCAAATCATCTCCAGAAAACCACAAGTAAGTAGTATTAATCATTTCTAATGATATTGTTAGTTTGTGTAGATTTATTTTTTTTAATTTTGGTAGATAGTATGTGGTTAGGGTTTATGTAGAAATTGATTTTTTGGTTAGTTTATTATGTTATAGATGAATGTCCGTTGTTGTAAATGTAGTTTAGATTATGTTTAAGTTCAATGTGAATGTGTAGAAGTTCAATTAACACAATGATGAGTTGTTTCATACTTTTCACTCAAAGTGTTTGATAAAAAACCTAAATGAGAATTGTTTAGATTTTTTAGTTAGTTTATGTTGTTAAATTGTGTTGGGAATGTTGATGGCAATGTTGTTTTGAATGGTGTTTAAAAATGAAGTTATTTATGGTGCTAGATTGTTGGCTAAAATGCCTAAATGACCATGATTTTTGGTTTTGTTTTTTTGTAGATATGTCTGAGCAGAACCCAAATAGGATCAGAGCTGGTAAACAGACGATGACTAGAAGCATCCGACGGGAGTGGTGGGCTGTAAACCCTCATGTGCCTAAGAGGGGAAGAGCCCGAAGGCCCGATCCCAATGTGGGTGAGGGAAGTTCTCAGCCGACACAGTCGCAGGTGGAGGACCCGACCTAGTACCTGAATTATCAGGATCAATTACAAGATGCCACAAATGGTGGTTACGACGCCCAACAGTTTGATGATGTGGTTGAGGGTGGTGAGGTTCAACATCAGGAGCAGGAGCAGGTGGCTGAGCCAGATGAGGATGACCTTGCGGCTGAGGCAGCCCCAAATCAGTTACATGATGTGCCTCCCTTTCCTGAAGGGCCTCAGGATTTATCTGTGTTGTCCTCATTTGCTTCTCATGTTGTATTGTCGTTGTGTATAATGCAAATAATGTAAGTGTTATTTTTTTTATTTGCGAAACTTAAAAAATGATATGAACACATGCCATTGTCTGTTAATTTTATTTGTCTTCAATTATTGTTCGCGTCATTTTTTATATATGAAGTGTATATTTTTTTTAAAAAACTTTTTATATGCGAAACATATAAAAAATGACATGAACACATGTCGTTGTCTTTATATATGAAGTATATATAAAATAGATTTTTTTTATGCTAAGTATTTATGTTTTAATTAATTTTTATAAGTGTTTACATTGTTTTTATGTTTTTTATTTATGTGGTGTTTTTTATTATTTCAGATTTGTATGTCCCGTAAGGTTAAATCCAGTAATCACGGGGCTAAGATGGGAGATCTCCGACGTCCAGCAATGAATCAAGTATGGTTTTGGAATCCTTTAAGGGCGAGTGGTCTGCATGATTTGCTGTTCACGGGGTAGCATACTATTAATCACACCTTGCTTATGGCTCTTAGCGAGAGGTGGCATACCGAGACCAACAGTTTTCACGTGCCTATAGAGGAGATGAGCATCACTTTAGATGATGCAGCGTGTCTGCTGCATGTTCCTATTGAAGGGCAGGATGTTGAGCCATGCAAAGAAGGTGTCTCAGGTTTAGGGTGTGGAGTTGATGGTGACATACTTAGGTGTTACACAGGAGGTTGCTGTGAAAAATTGCAGGGATGAGTATGGTGCATACATTAGTTATAAGTCGCTGAAGGACCTTTATGAGGAGCACCTGACTGTTTCTACCAGATTAGCGCGTCCACAGACGAGGGAGGAGAGGGAGAGGCGTAGGCTTGCCTGTGTGAGGAGTTTCTTTTTATATCTGCTTTGATGTACGTTGTTTGGTGATAAAAGCAACAAACACATCGACTTGATATACCTGCAGACGATGGAGGACCTTGGTGCCATGAGGCAGTACTCGTGGGGAGGGATGGCATTGGCATGCCTTTACCACAGTCTATCTGAGGCCGCTTTGCCTAGAAATAAATCGATTGGGGGAAGCTTAACACTTTTGAAGGTAATAATTTTAATTTCTTATGCTTCTGTATCTGAATATAATGTGTTTATTGTAATTTCTATCTTATGATTGGTAATAACTTATATGTGTTTGGTTTGTGCAGGGATGATTTTTGGCACATTTTATAGGAGTTTACCCTTATTATGATAACTGAAGACTATCTCCCAAACCATCCTTGCGCTGCTAGATGGGTTCCACACAAGGTTCATGGAGAGGCGAAGTCCTACCATTTGGCGCATGATCGTTTGGAGATAGATGATGTATGTTGGATGTCGTACGAAGGGCATAAGGTGTTTGAGGAGATATGCTGGTATTCAGGCTAGATCATGTGCAGTCGTGACAAGGTCTATCGTCACTTGCCTGAGTGGGTTAAAAGGCAGTACAAGTACGTGCAGGACATCCCCAAACCTCCGACATCTGTGCTTGCAGTACAAGATGCTCAGGTTATACAGACTTTTTTCGACTTTCGTTGTTCACACCATTCTTGAGGATCAGCGGGGTAGGCAGGTGGATGTGCCATTGCGATACGAGGGTGGGTATATGGTAATGGTACGAACGAGTGTCTCACCCAAAGATTCTACCACCTATTGAGGGATCTCCTCCGAGGTCAGCAAATGAATAGCAGATCATTGTACACCAGCAGCATCAGCGCCAGGAGAGAGGCTCGCCTGATACCATTGAGATGGTTAGTGGCGTTGTTAGCCAGACTGATGGCACCAAGCAGTTGTATCAGGTCTTGTGCGATATTAGGGACAAGATGGCACCAATATTGACCAGGAGGCGTACGAGGCCGAGGAGGCAGCAGCAGGACCAGGAGTAGGAGGCAGGAGTAGGAGTAGTTGATGTTTATGACTTGCTTTTATTTTTCGTATTTTCATGACATTTGTTAGTTTTTGAATAATGATGACATATTATCTCGTGTTAACTTTAACTGATGTTGGTACAATTTTAACGTACTATGGTGATTTCTGTTTATTTGGCTTTAATTGTTGGTATTTTGGTTAGCCTATGATCTGATATTGAAAAATAGTGTTTATAACTCACATACACAGGGTGAAACAGCAGGTTCTGCCGCTGCAAAGGCTCGGGCGCAGCGGCAGCTAACTGCCGATGAGAAGGAAATCGACGACAGTTAGCTGCCGATGCAATATATTTTGTGTGGATGGGGTTCCACCTACACTTTCTGTGGTCCAAAACCCACATAAAGTTCTATATATAGGCAATGTTATTTTCACAATCCATACTCAATGCATCTACAGTTTATAAGATGCGTGGTGATGGTAGCGAAGGTTTCTAACAATGGTTCGAACACCTTCCCTCTCATCACCGCTCCTCTTAAAAACTAAACAAAAAACCACCAACCTAAACCACTTCCTACTTCTTATCTCATTTTTTTTTGGTTTTGAATATAGAGGCGTAAGCAGTTTATAAGATGCGTTGTGATGTTGGAGAAGGTGTTCAAATATACTCCCTCCGTCCAAAATTATAAGCAAAAAAAACTCATTTTCTTTGTCCCAAATTATAAGCAAAAAAGACCAATTGTTATCATATTTAATTATGTTATTTCAAAAAATCATCTTTTCCAAAGAGAAATTAATGCAAATTGCATTCATTTTGTTCTCTTTTTCATTTTCTCTATAACTAATAACCAATGAAAATTGTTTTTACATCTTTCTATGAAATTTATTCCAAGGATAACACAAGAAACTATACTACAAATTACTATGTTTTAGTTTTCTTAATAAGTGTGAAATGATTTTTTTTGCTTATAATTTAGGACGGAGGGAGTACAATGTTATGACAACCTTCTCCAACATCACTACTCCTCTTAAAAACTAAAAAAAAAAATTCATAAATAAGTTATGTGCCAAATCTAATTACCTTTCTTGTTGTTTTTAGCTTTTTCACTTTAATCACATATCATTTTATCGTTTTTGTTCATTTATTTATTGATTTTGCATCACATTAAGATGAAAAAAATGTGAAGTTCTGTCAAATATAAGCACAAAATGGCTACGACAGCTAATTGCCGCTGTGATTGTGTCTGACGGTAGTTAACTACCGATGAGGTTATTTCGCTCATTTCCTAGTGTTTCTTAGCATTATGTTAAGTGTCAACAACAATTTTCTTAGAAATTTGTAGTGAATCATGTATTTATAGATAAAAATTTCTTTAAAAAAAAGTTGTGATAACAAATGCCATTAGAACATATTCCCTCCAAAATGAAATGTAAGTAAAAATGATGGTTGAAAAGTCAACGTACGTAATTAAAAATTTTGTTCGCATAGAACAACTTTTCACATACCATTTTTGTTTATATTTTGGAAGAATATTGTTTAAAGATTTTAAAAAAGTAATTTTTGTATAAAAAATTGTGTAATTTTAGCTATGAATGTGTTTGACTTGACATTTTTGTAAAAGAATTTATAATTAAAGTTGGATGTGGTATTGAACTAAAGATAAAAAAAATAAAAAAATAACACCGTGTCCTACGATCCTTTGGACACAATGTTATTAGTAACAAATATTTATTATAATTTTTTTTGTCAAGTAGTATAGTGGCTAGAGCTCACACATTTTAAATATGAAGAAGTTGAGTGTGAAAAGTTCAAACCCCGACTTTTGCATATAATATACAATATCCCCTGCCTATGCTATAAATAAATTTTTTAAAATGTTAATTAATAATTTTTCTCAAAAAAAAATTTGCTATTAGTAATAAATTTTATTTTATTTTAAAATGTGTCATAAAGACACCTTTTAGTCTCATGAAAAATGAAATGGTGATACAAATTCTTGGAGAAATGATATATGTACGACTACTTTTTAACAACTTTCTCTCTCATACTCTCATTATGTTTTTACTTTCTCTTTCTATTATTTTGATTTTTGTGTCAATACCATTTTTTCTTTGTAAAATTGTGGTTGTCTCAAAAGTTGTCAAACAAATAGCAAGGTACTCCCTCCGGTCTTGAACGTAAGAAACAAAAAAAACACATATTAAGAAAGTGGATTGACTACATTTAAGTCATGATAAAAAGTTACACCTTTCTAATTTTGCCCGTCTTGAAAATAAATGTGACTTTTGAACTCAACATGCAAATGTGAAACAAATTGGATATAATGACATTTAATGAGGGTAAAATTAGAATAGTGACAATTAATAGATTGATTTTACTATATTTTTACTTACATCTGAGACCACCAATGCTTTTATTTATTACATTTGAGACCGGAAGAAGTAGCTAATTTAATTCAACATCAATCAATTTTCCGTAATCCGTGAATAGCCATGCAAATCTGAGATCAGACAGTTGCCGACTTTGCCGTCAACAAATTAAATGGCGTTGAAAAGCAAAGGAACAATAAATACTATAAAATTCATTTCATTTTTAATTGGAAAAAAGAACAATAGAGGATGTTTAATACTCCACTTCAAACAGCACTGCTAAGATTTGAAACTGCCCTACATAAATAATCTAGAAACTAGTAACATAATCCATCAATTTATTATTATTGAAATTTTAATAGCAGCAGCAACCACATCATCATCATAAATCAATAGAGATCTATAACTTAGACCTCTTTAACACCAGCAGCAGCAGCAGCAACAGTTTCATTGACCTTGTTAGCAGCTTCCTTAACAGTAACACCACTTGATTTCTCTTCAATTTCAAAAGCAGAAACGGGGAAACTTCTAAAAAGTCCAGAAGGTGTTTTGAAAGTGATTTTACCAGTTGGTGGATCATCAATATAAATATCACACAAAGTAACCCAAATCAAAAGCTCTTTGGTTTTAACACCATTCAGTTTCTTGATCTTACCATTTTCAACGTAAGCAGTGACTTCAGTAGCATAAGAAACAGGTTTCCCAATCTTTTCAAATTTGTGTGTTATGCTTTTCTTCTGTTTCAGCCAAACAAAACCTGTCTCTCTGTTGTAACCAACTTCAATGATGTCTTTCAATGGTAAAAGACCATTTGGGAGAGAGATTTCTTTGAGCAGCTCTTTGGATTTCACCTGACACATTTCGTCTCCATGGTATACCTCGGATTTGGATTTGATTTCCTCTGTTACCAACGACATCGTTTTGGTGTTGTTTTGAACGAAAAACAAAGATTACGCTACTAAGATTTGTTCAAGACTCTTGATTTGTTTTGTTGTGTGGTTACAATGGTTGCGGTGGGTTTGTTATATAGTTCTTGAGTTGTGAAATTGACCCTTCATTGTCACGTTAATTTCAATAACTGCCACTGACGTTAATTAATGCCACATTTAATTCTTTATCTTCCACGTCCACTCTTCAAACCAGGATTTTTTTTTTTTGCTAAAATATTTATTATTCGACACGGTATGGACAAATATATTAGAATATATATTATAATTGAAAGGAATAATATCTAAAACTGATGATTTTTTTTTTCTAGGATTGTTTTTTTTCAAGTAGTCCGGCTGAGAATTCACTTTTTTTATGTAACGAGTGAGGAGTTTGCGACAACATATATTATATAAAGTCAAATTAAGTTCAACTTAGGAAAACATAATTGTTTCTTTACTTTAATTAATAATTCTTTTTTATAAATATTGATTTTTTTTTGAACCGGTAACATTTATTAAAAACCAAATCTCTGTTCAAGATGAACATAGACAGATATAGCAAGACTGAAACAACAAAATAAAAGACATCATTAAATCTTTTTGAATGGTAAAACTGATGCTCGTAAATAAGACATTTATAGACTTAGAAAACACATAGTTGTTGCATTTTACAGGAAATATTTGTAGAATTGCCAAAAAGTTTATACAAATTATATATACATTCATTGGTAAAAAAAAATTACATATACATTCTTTTTATGCAAATTTATATATAAATATATTCAGATCACATTATTTGTGTTAAGAAATGTATAAAATTAAATTCTTACTATCTAGACGTTCCTGAAATACTTTATACTTGTTTCCTCCTTATTTTTTCTTGTCATTTTGGTTAAAAAATTTGTTTACTTTATTTTTTTTCCTAAATTTTAATAAAATATTAATAATTTATTTGTCAATACAATAATACTTTTAAACGTTTATCGCAAAGAGATAAGATAAGTATGTAGAATGGTATAGTAAACCATTAAGTGTTTTGGTGAAAATTGTCAATGATTATTTTCTACACTAAATCGTCAACATGCATTAAATTATTCTCCCTTTAAAATAAACGGACAGAAAATAAATAAAATGTCAATTTAATATGTATATAATTTTTTCCCTTTGTAATACTCATTTCAATCTGTCAAAAAAAAAACTCATTTCAAATTTTAAATATCGATAAATTATTCTTTTATATTCTTCCTCTGATTAAAGAGAATTAAAAAAATATAAATTATTGAAAAATTTAATATTGGCTTAATTGCACTTTTGCCCCCTATCTTTTGCCAATTGTGTAATTTTGCACCCCATCCTTTTTTTTGAGCGATTTTGCACTCTATCATTTACCCCCTTTCTGATTTTGTAGCCCCCTCGTGTGTGTTTTTTGCCTTCGCCTTGACTTCTCTCTGCGATAGGGTGCAAAAAAACACATGAGGGGCTACAAAATCAAAAAGGGGGTAAATGATAGGGTGCAAAATCGCTCAAAAAAAAGGATGGGGTGCAAAATCGCACAATTGGCAAAAGATAGGGGCAAAAGTGCAATTAAACCTTTAATATTAAAAACAATTTTTCTTAGCTTTTGTGTATTGGCCAAGAGGGTTCTAAATGTAGAGAAATGAATAACTTTTTGGAAAATAAAAGGTTTTTTTTTTTGTAAACACACTATCATTTGCGACTAATCTATGAGTTGGATAGATCCGCAATTGATG
The DNA here is from genome assembly GCA_018208015.1 of Medicago ruthenica. Lineage (NCBI taxonomy): Eukaryota > Viridiplantae > Streptophyta > Magnoliopsida > Fabales > Fabaceae > Medicago > Medicago ruthenica. Next base: position 3,507,641 of record CM031377.1, on the reverse strand, counting down.
TCATTTTGTCAAAAAAACAATTAATCGTGTAATTTCTTCTTTTTTCTTATAAGAATTAATCGTGTAATTTATGGTTCTGCAATAGCGTCAGTTTTCATTTTCAACAATCAATCATCGTATTTTTTACTGTAAAAAAAGACCATGTGATAATGTTGGCTATTTTTTTTATAGCAAGAGATTTAATATAAACAGATAATTACACGCAACATAAAGATAGAGCAAGAGATGCTTTTCTGGAAGTATTGGTACCCAATATGTAGTGATGCTACCATAATAAGTCAAGGTTTGATAGAACTTTTGGTCACTTTGTTTGTGTGTTAGATATGGACTCAAAATTGAATCAAAATACAAAATTCTTGTGGAGAAACAAAATTTGCTTTCTTTGTTGAGATTGACTATGAAAACATGCTTGACTTTTGCAACCATTGCAACTGTTTTGGTCAGCAAGTAAGCTATTGCAAGAGAGTTAAAAGTGCACCAGGTATGAAAGAACAAGAGATGATCAATAAGGAATCTTAGACAAATGCAGAGGAAATCTTTTCTGAAAACCAAAGATGATATGTAGGTTCAAAACATATAGGTTGAAGTTATCAATATAGAAGGTTCCAATCCAACTCCAAAGGTAAGAAACCAGTTGAAGCAACAGACTAATGAAGCTTCAGAAAACTTCTATCTCCATGATAGGACACAGGCTAGTGGAACAAAGAACTTGGATCAAGACTTTGAAAATAATGCAGCAGATGGTGTTAGAAATGAAGAAATGCAGCATTGCCATATTGAATATGATCAAAGCTCTATTGCCTCATAATTTGCGGATGCAACTCAAATTGATAATGAAGAGGAAGCAAATGAAGAAGATGTTGAAGTTGATCAAGAGGTTATAATGCCGCAAAGGATGTGATTCATGATGAAAATGTTAGGTATAAATGCATTTTAGTTCATCTATTTTCAAAAAATTTAAATTTTGGTCCCCTATTTTAAAAATCGATTTTTTTTGTCCCACTATTAAACTTTTTTCTTAACTTTTGTCCTTCATCTCATTTTTTGGGTCACTTTTTTTATGACACTGACAACGCCTATCATGTCACGCTAAACATTCATCTCAATAAAAAAACATCTAATAAGTATTGTCATGTCATAAATGAATGTCTCATATATTAAAAAAAATGGTCTAAAAATGAGACGAGAGACCAAAAATCCAAAATTAATCAAAAGAATAAGTTATTTTAAATATCTCTCTCATACAATTTTCTTAACTAATTTGTACGAAACGACCAAATGAATCACTTATAATGAGGAAAAGGAGTAATTTCAAAGTTATGCATGTAGTTTTAATTAGAGGATACAATTTGAAAAACTAAATTAAAACTACATTGAAAATTGAAAGTAACACTCTTTTTAGTAATTTTTTTTCCTAATGTGACCATCATTACGGGACACAAGGTAACACACCTCTTTAATGTTTTCTTATAAATTTGAAAATTGTTTCTTAATTTGTAGGACATTTTCAAGTTTTTACTTGTTGTTTAGACAATTTTTTTGAGTGTTTATAGAGAAGAGTCTCTTTGACAACATATCGTTCTCTATTTTCTGCGAACTTCATTTAATAAATTATTTTAAAATGAATAAGTGTTGTTAAAATATAATTATATATAGTTATTGATTCCTTAGTAAGATTCATTTAATAAATAAATGTTAGGTTGGAGGAGTTGGGTGATTATCAGATATTGGAGCAATACTTGCATAGGGACAAACTCAAATCTAAAAAGTTTAGACACAAATTAACACAAATGATTTTTTAAAAAAGTAAAATGGTTTAATAATTTTAAATGATATGACTAATTTATTTATCATTTAATTTTCTTCATTGTCGAGTATGTGCTCAAATCAATTTTATTTGTATTTGTGACTGTATAAAACTTTCTCCAGATATTGATATAAAACAATTTAGTGTATAAACATCCCATTGAGCACCTAAATAGGAAAGTGATTGTGGACTGAATTGAGACCGCTCTTCCCAAATACTCGTACTTAATAAAGTAATCCGGAAACTACATAAAGTAGTCTCATATGAATCATGGACTGTTTATTGTTTGTTCTGTTCATATAGGTAGTTGGGTACAGTTGAAATTAGTTGAATTGTCCACCTTGACCGAAAATTTCCTCTATAACCCATGGTTGAAAATTTATGACACCATGACGGGGATAGCGTTGAGTTGGAGACAGATATCAATAAGAAGAAAATGTAGCTGGCAACATCACCAAAGGTCTGACAAAAAGAAATTAAAAGAGTGAATGTGGTCAAATAATTTCTCTCTCAAATTCATGTAAAGATAAATTAGGGGCAAACAATTTTATAGTATCTGAATCAAAATTGTCTTTTAGTTTGTTATTTTGATCTTTTAGGTTATTTTAATCTTTTAGATTGATCTTTTTTTAGTTATTTGGATCCTCAAATATGTTTCGTTGATCACTTTAGTTCATAAAATTAAAATAAAATAGATATTTAAAAACGTGTTTGTAATTTTAATATATTCAAGATGCATAATGATGCCACTTCACGCATTAGAAATCAAAATAGTTGTTTATTTGATAAATTAGTCTTTAAAATTGTTATCACTTTAATCAATCTTGCTGCAAAATAGAAATAAAATAATTACAAAAATCTGGGAAACATGATGAATGCTCTTCTTCTTCTTATAAACTTATCCCGATAAATTGGTTTTCAAAACTATTATTATTTTTGATCAATTTTGATGCAAAACAGAGATACATAAGATTTGCAAAAATTTGGGAAACATGATGAATGCTAATTTTTTTTATCAATACATGATGAATGCTCTAAGCAAGACGTACGTCAACTCAATATTTTATTTTTTGTGAAGTGAGTCAATTCAACATTTATGATCTGGTTAGATGATAGATTGATTGAATTTATTGATGACCTGCACCATCAAAAGTAATTTATGATAACACGCGTTAAGATCTTCTTCGTTTATGATTCTCTTTATTTCTTTTATTGGAAGAGATAAAAAGACACAATTTTTTTTTTGAAGAAAGTACTCCCTCAGGTTTTTATTATAAGAAAATTTTCAAAAACAAATTTGGTTTTATTTATAAGAAAATATCACAACTTTTAAGGTGTAATTATTACTTAAAAGATTTTTTATCCCTCATTTAATCCTTATCTTTTTAATATTAGTGGGTTTATTTAATGTTTCACAATTTTTATGAGGGTGTATTTGTAAAAATATTAAAAAGTTTCATTAATCAATGATTGTATTGGCTTTGATGTTTTTTGGTTTTGTTTCATATAATAAGGACCGGAGAGAGTATAAAATAATTAATTGATGGGATCCACTTTATGGTAGGACTTATGGGTTGGATCCTCTTCATTTATACAAATAAATGGAGATTGCAATTATGAAAGAGATTGACACAAAAAATAGGTGATGGATCCTATCATTAAATAGGTTCCACCATCATTAATTATTTTCAAAAAAATTTGTGTCTTTATTTTTCTAAATTGAAGAAATGGAGAAGAGTTTAAATGGAGATGATCTTAACTCAGGACCTATTTTTTTTGTCTATCTCTCTTTCAAATTGTATACTCCATTTACTTTGACAAATGGAGAGGATTTTACTCGCTAACAAGTTGTCCAAGAACATCCATAACAGAAAAATCTATTTCAGAGTAAAATGGATTTCACGTGGATTCTTTATAATTTTTTATAATAATACCTAATAAGCATTTAATTTCCCTAATCTAACACTTGACACAAATTTTTTAAATCGGACTCATTAATCATCTATCAATAACTTTATATCATTATAGTTCATTAATTTAATATTAAAGAGATGTGGAACCCGCGGATAGATGGAATGCTTATTTGAGATCCTCTCTCCATTAAGCATTCAAAAAAATTTCCCCCAATGGTGATACCTAATAGATACCAATGCTTATGGATTTAGGTACCACCATTGTAGATTGTCTAAGTGTGTGTTTGGTTCCACTTTTAGAGGGATCATAATTGATTATGGATGTGTATAATTGATTCCGACATGTTTGATTGTTATCGGGTATAATTGATTATGCCTCCAGAATTTATTCAACTTAAAGCTATCATTTGTAGTTTTTTATTTTAGAATTGATTTTCACAACACAAATTATAGTTCAACTCACTTTTGCCTGAATGTATTCAAACACAAATATTTTTTCGTCAGAATTACTTTTAACCAAAATCAATTCTACACAATCAATTCTATCAAAATCAATCATCACCACCGCACAACCAAACACACTCTAAGAACATCTACAATGAAACTACTTATTTTGGATGCTTATAAATCTCATGCGTACGCATAACTCATTTTATAAATTTTAATTTTAGTGCTTAATAAATATTTTTAATTTTAATGGTTAATAAACATTCGATTTGTTCAATCGAACACTTCAACATAATTCATAAAGTGGATCCTATAAATAATTAAATATCACTGCATTTCAATCAAATTCATCTATTTTAGTATAATTTATTAAGTGAGGCTAGTAAAAAGTGAAAAGAGTGCTTCCATAAACCTTCTTCTCTAAAGATATCTAAACTTGTTAATCCACACTAATGGTGTTTATTTAACTTGATGTTAAATAGGTAAAACACCAACTCTTATGGATGCTCAAAAAACATAAATTAAGGAATAAAAAATATAAATTTCATCATAAATTCTGTGTTGAAAATCATAATTTTTAAAGAATAAATACACAACTTACAAATGAAATGACTATTGTTTTTTATTTTTATTTTGAAAACAAATGTCTATCATTTCTTGATTTGTGCCTTTAAAGTGTATTTGTTTGCACTTTTTGTTATCATGGAAGTTCAATTAATCAACCACGACTCAATACCACATGATGAGATGGTAGTTCTGTTCCAACTTAATCGGAGGTTATAAGTTTGAATTCATGTCTCAAAATGCAGCAATGTTAAATATCTAGAATGAGTATTTTACCATTCATTACATTCTTATTCGACTCGATTATTGGCTTCTTCAGTTGGACACAAAAAATATTAAGTTAAAAAAAAGAGTAAATTACACTTCCCTCCCCTCTTATGTTATAAATTATACACTACCATCCCTTGAAAAGTAGAACTTATACTCCTCTCCTTTATAAGATGCTTAAATTACAACTCTCTCCCTTAATAATTAAACATGCACTACACTTTAATATATTTTAGCATAAATAATTTTGAACCACTATTGATGAAAAATAAATTCATTTCATGATTATTTCAATGTCAATGATAATTGAATTTGAATATTTTGTTATTAATTTTATAATTTAGAATATAAAATTCACTTTTAAATAACCCTATTTTATCAACTTTAGTAATTTTTCACATATTTAATTTTATCTTGTGTTTTTTCATATCTTATATCATAGTTTAAAATTATATGTTAATGAAATTAAGAATCAAAAATAGAGAAAATTATGCGTTCGAATTTCGATTATATTAAAATGGACTCGCAATACTAATTTTCTTCGGTGTGTGTTAGATTTTTGTTAGCTAGATTTACAAATAAATAAAAAAATCATTAAGTGGAGGAAAATGTAGATTTTTTAATAAATTACACTCCCCTTAATTCCCTAACAGTTGTAAAAACTTTCTTGCCAACTTCGGTCATGGTGATAATATTTTTATGATTTGTGGAAAATAATTAATATTTGAAACTCTATTTTTAATATTTTTATGATTTGTTTGCTATTTAAGAATATTTTCCTTCAAAAAAAAAAAGAATATGATTTCGAAATATGTTTGTATACAATTTAACGTTATATATATAGAGAGAGAACGATGAATACAAATTGAAGATATATTTCTTCACGTATCATATCTCTCATATATTTCCACAAATACAAAAATACACAACACTAAATACAAATTGAAGATATATTTCTTCACGTATCAGATCTCTCATATATTTCCACAAATACAAAAATACTCAACACAAAAAATTCAATTACTCCTATTGAATATTAATTATTATGTATAATTTATATAAGACAAATTCTTGTTTATCTATCAATAAAAGGTGAGTAATACTACTCATGTTGGTTGACCCAATCAAAACAATGTATTTATATAACATTAAAAATAATATAAAACAAATAAATAACTTTGATTGGTGTCTACTCAACATGTGTTGTGTTATCCACCTTTTATTGATGGACATCGAAGTTGTCACTTATATATACACGAATATGAAAGATATATTAATAAATAGAGTTAAATAATTTTTTGGTTTATAAAAATACATCAATTTTTTTTAAAGAATAAATATATTAAATGTGTTTTTAGTTCTCGTAAAAGAAGTGACATGTTTAGGTCTCAAAAATACTTTGTGAAGTTCAACATGACATGTATAATCTTGTTTCGTAAAAAAAGTATAAACTTTATTTCTTGGGGTGAAAATATAAACTTGTTGCATATTCTTGGATCTTTACATGATACATTGACAAAGATTAGTTTTATTTTCCTTAAGCAAGTTCCTAATGAATATATACCATTTGATTCAAATTAGTCCGACTCTAGAAGTGACGTTGGTATCTCATCATCCATTAGTACCAAAAAAATAACTATTTAAAACTTTATATATATATATATATATATATATATATATATATATATATATTGTTGAGTATTTTGAAGTTGGCTACATGTTTTTGGCAAATCCAATGTGTTGAATAGAAGCATCTCAATGTTTATAACAAGTCTTCAGTTGCAAGGTTTTTGATTTGAAGCTGTTCAGAAGCTGAAAGTTTCTTCAGACGCTGAAATGTGCTTCTGATGCTTCAGACGCACTATTACCGCGTTGACTTTTGTTGACTTCATCAGAAGCTGCATTTTTGTTCTTTATTTCTGCGCGAATCTTTGCGAGATTTGTTAAGGTTTAATCATGGATGGTTGTTCTAGAATGTTGATTAAATTAGAGAAGATCTTTTGAAGATTGGCTCGTGTTTTATGAAGTTCATATTTCCTGAAGGAATCTTTTGCAGATACATTGAAGATTTATATGTTTCCTTTTCAAGCCTTGCATAATTCAGAAACATATCTATATGAGAAGATTTAATTCAGATTAATGTTGCTTGCTGAAGATTATAAAAGGAGAGTTGCTGCCATTATTCAAGTGATACGAATTATTGAAGAAAATTAGAGAAATAGAGTCTTAGAGTTTTAAGCTTTTAGCTTTATTTGTGCACCACTGTTTTGAGTTGGTTTAGGTGTTTTATAGAGTTGTAAATTCATTCTAAGCCTGTAGGTACGAATGAAGGTCTGTTATTGAAATTGTGTTCAGAACTGGGTTTTAGTTCAGGTTTGTTTAAGTGACTGGGTTTAGTTACTTGAATAGGAAGTTAGAGGTTTTCTAATACTCAACGTGTTGGGTAGAATTCAGACTAGGAGGAGGTTAATTGCTTAGGCTGGGAACTGGGTGTTCAGTGTCTTGAGTCATAAGGATTAATTCCTATAGTGGAATTCCTTCCTGGATTGGTATCCCCCAGAGTAGGAGGTGTTTACTCCGAACTGGGTTAACAAACCTTGTGCCTTTTTACTTTCCTGCACTTTACTTTTCTTGCTTTTACATTGTGTTTGTGTGTGCTCTGTTTTAGCAAGTTATTATGCCCTGGATCGTGATCTTAGTCTGTCCAGCCAGAATTTCAATTGGCATCAGAGCAGGCACCCTGCCTGTGTTTTGGGTGAGTTCCAGGGGTATTAATTTCTGGCAACCATGGATAGAGAAGGAGGATATGTCAATAGACCACCCCTACTAGATGGCACAAACTATGAGTATTGGAAGTCTAGGATGTGTGCCTTCTTAAAATCTATTGACAGCAGGACTTGGAAAGCTGTGATTAAAGGATGGGATCATCCTGTGGTTTTAGACAAAGATGGTAACAAAACTGAGGTTCTGAAGCCTGAAGAAGAATGGACCAAAGCTGAAGATGATCTGTCACTGGGAAATGCAAAAACTTTGAATGCAATTTTTAATGGTGTGGACCAGAATATGTTCAGACTCATCAAGCAATGTACAGTTGCAAAGGAGGCCTGGGAAATTTTAAAAACAACTCATGAACGAACTTCTAAGGTGAAGATGTCCAGATTGCAGTTGCTGACCACCAAGTTTGAGAACCTAAAGATGAAGGAGGATGAAACCATACAAGATTTCTACATGGATGTGCTGGACATGGCAAATTCCTTTGATTCTCTTGGGGAAAAGATGTCTGATGAAAAGATAGTTAGAAAAGTCCTCAGGTCACTTCCCAGAAGATTTGATATGAAGGTTACAGCCATAGAAGAAGCTCATGACATCACCACCATGAAGGTTGAGGAGCTGATTGGGTCTTTGCTAAATTTTGAGACTGCATTCTGCAAACAGCCTGAAAAGAAAGGGAAAGGAGTAGCTTTTGCAGTCAATTCTCATGCTGATGATCAACAAGAGTCTGATGAGGAGGATAGTGATTTATCTGAAGCCCTAGTGTTGCTGGGAAAACAATTCAACAAAATTCTGAAGAAGGTTGACAGAAAATCCAAAACCAAAGGTCAGAATTTCAGATTTAACAACAAGAAGCAACAAGCTGATGAGAAGAAGACCAAGTCTGAGGAGAAAAGTAATCAAGCTAAAGGTGTGCAGTGCTTTGAGTGTGAGGGGTATGGACACATCAAGTCTGAATGTCCCACTTTTCTCAAGAAGTGAAAGAAGAAGTGAACCAACTAAATTCCCAACTTGAGCATATGAAAAAGCAGGTTAGAATGATGAATACTGCTACTGATGTGTTGGAGGAAATTTTGGATGCTCAAAAACAAGGAAAAACTAGTTTAGGATTTGTGAATGAGAGTCTGAACCTCAAGCAGAAAAATTCAGTTAAACAGTTTGTTCCTGCTACTCAGACTCATAATCTTATGATTGGAACATCTAAGATGAGACCTCAAGCCCAGATGCAAGGACAGAAGCATGTTCAGATGCAACCTCAGAAGCATGTTCAGATGCAACCCCAGAGGTTCAACAGAAGAAGGAGGAATCATACCTGGATCTGTCATCATTGTGGAAAGAAGGGGCATATCAAACCATTTTGCTTTAAACTGTATGGCTATCCTGAACACTTTCAATATAGAAGAGTGCAACCAGCTGCAACTAGACATAATGTTCAGAAGGTGTGGAAACCTAAAGTTCAGAATGTTGGCCTTATTGCTCATACCTCATTGAGAGCCACTTCTATAGATGACTGGTACTTTGATAGTGGTTGTTCAAGACACATGACTGGTGTGAAGAAGCTGCTGAGCAATATCAAACCATATTCCAGAAGCTATGTGACATTTGGTGATGGAGCAAAAGGTGAGATTCTGGGTATTGGTGATTTAATCAGTGAAGGTTTGCCTAGATTGAATGATGTGCTGTTGGTGAAAGGATTGACCTCTAATCTGATCAGTATTAGCCAGCTATGTGATCAGGATTTAAAAGTGAATTTCAACAAGCAAGAGTGTATTATAACTGATCAGGAAGGCAAGGTTCAGATGAGGGGCTGCAGATCCAAAGATAAATGTTATTTATGGGTGTCTGAAGAAGAAAGAAGTCTGACTTCTTGTCTCATGAGCTCGGAAGAGGAAATCAGATTCTGGCACCAGAAACTGGGACATCTGCATCTGAAAGGCATGAAAAAAATCCTAAGTACTGAAGCTATCAGAGGAGTACCTAATCTAAAGATCAATGAGGACAGTGTTTGTGGTGATTGTCAAATTGGGAAACAAACAAGAAAGTCTCATCCCAGATTGGTACACCAGGTAACTACTAAAGTACTAGAACTTGTTCATATGGATTTAATGGGGCCTATGCAAGTTGAGAGTATTGGAGGCAAAAGGTATGCATTTGTTATGGTTGATGACTACTCAAGATACACATGAGTTAGTTTTGTTAGAGAGAAGTCTGACACCTTTGAAGTATTTAAAGAGCTGTGCATTCAATTACAAAGAGAGAAAGACTGTGGTATTGTCAGAATCAGAAATGATCATGGCAAAGAGTTTGAAAACAAGAGTTTTTCTGAGTTCTGTGCTTCTGAAGGTATATGTTAAGTGCCAGAAAGTGGATAAAATGCACATTTAATTAAGGCACTTATGTTACTTATTTTACAAGTTATCATAGGATAAGCTCATCATTTATGATTAAATATCAAACTTGTGATCCTATGCCTTACCCCATCTAATATTGCAGGAATTTCATGCTTGAACCTGAGATGAGCAAAGAACATGAAGTTTTGATCAAAGCCATCGCTACAAGCGCACGCTTCCTCGCTACAAGCGAGGATAGGCAGGGAATTTGGAGACTTCATCGCTTCAAGCGCCAGATGCCACGCTACTAGCAAGCTTAGGCAGGGAAATTGGAGAGTCCATCGCTACAAGCGATGGACCGGTCGCTTCAAGCGACCAAGGGCGGTTTAATGTTCCATGCTGACGTGGAGCTCTCCCATTGGCCAGAAAACTTCATCGCTACAAGCGACCAGCTCATCGCTTGTAGCGAGCGTGCAAAATATCAGTTTTATAAAAGCATTTTTAGCTCATTTTTCAGAGAGAACTGGATCATTGACTACTTCCAATTAGGGATTGCTTTTTAATTCAGTTTAGCAATAGTTTAGGACTTAGTTTTAGGGCTAGAAGCTATGATCTTCAAGGAGCAAAAGGATTGAATTGTGGAATCAACCAAAGGCTTTGGGAAATCAAGACTTGGGTTATGATCTTCATCTTTTCTCTACTCTTTTGTATAGTTGTCATGAAAATGAACAACTAACTTCCCTTTGTTGGGATTGGAGGTATTCTTTCTAGCTTTGATGTAATACATGATTATGTGAATATATGATTTTGGCAATTTATGTGTTTATGAAGTTATTCTTGATTATCACTCTCATGCTTGATTCAATTGATATTGACAAATACTTTTGAATCTATGTTTAAGAATAATCTTCTATCAAAATAAGAAAATCTAGAAATGGATTTGGGTTTTGATAATCGCACAAAGTTTCGGATCGTAATGCTTTCGGATCGTTTGATTGATTGGGAAATCGTCGATTAAACGATACGATCGATCTCACGATGTCATTTGGGAAATCAATGACGTTGTCGAGCGATACGTGATATTTTCGCTAAACGCTAAATTCATATGCATGATTTATAGATTATATTCTTTGCAAGATTGATGAACTCTAATCTCAACGCTTTTATTCCCTATTACTTGTCGTTTTATTTCCGCATTTAAATATCATTAGTTTTATGCAACCAATCGTACAAACCCTTAACTCAAAACAATACCGATTGTTGAACGGTTTGAAGTAACGCACCTAATCCCTGAGGAGACGATAATTGAAAATACTTATTTTTGTTAGACAACTATACTACTAACAGTATAAAACATGAGTTTTCTGCACCTATAACACCTCAACAAAATGGTGTAGTTGAGAGGAAGAATATGACATTAGCAGAATGTGCAAGGGTAATGTTGCATGCTAAGAAGTTGCCTTATATGTTTTGGGCTGAAGCTATGAACACTGCATGTTATATCCATAATAGAGTCACTCTGAAGAAGGGAACAGCTTGTACCTTATATGAATTATGGAAAGGAAGAAAGCCAACTGTGAAATACTTTCATGTGTTTGGGAGCAGATGTTACATTTTGGCTGACAGAGAAAATAGGAGAAAACTGGACCCAAAGTCTGATGAAGGTATATTTTTGGGATATTCAGTAAACAGCAGAGCCTATAGGGTGTTTAACTCAAGAACCAAAGTTGTGATGGAGAGCATAAATGTTGTTATTGATGATCTGTCTGCTGAGAATGAAAGGGATGAGTCTGAAGTTATTCCAGAGTCTGAAGCCTCAGAAGAACAAACTTCAGAAGCAGAAAATCATCCAGAGTCTGAAGATGCAGAAGTTCATCCAGAACATGTTCTTACTAGTAAAGGGCCATCAATTAGAGTTCAGAAGGATCATCCTAAAGAGCTAATCATTGGGAGTTTGGATCAAGGGGTCAGAACCAGGAGATCAGACTCAGCTGCTACAGATTCATGTTTTGTGTCAAAATTTGAACCCAAAAATATAAAAGAAGCCCTAACTGATGAATTTTGGATTGAAGCCATGCAAGATGAGTTGAATCAATTCAAAAGGAGAGAAGTGTGGGATCTGGTTCCAAGACCTGAAGGGTTGGATGTGATTGGCACTAAGTGGATATACAAGAATAAAACAGATGAAAATGGAACTGTGGTCAGAAACAAGGCAAGGTTAGTTGCTCAAGGTTATACTCAAGTAGAGGGACTTGATTTTGATGAGACCTTTGCACCTGTGGCCAGACTAGAGTCCATAAGACTACTGTTGGGTGTATCCAGCATTCTCAAGTTCAAGCTATTTCATATGGATGTGAAGAGTGCATTTCTGAATGGATATCTGCAAGAAGAAGTTTATGTAGAACAGCCTAAAGGTTTTGTGGATCATCAGTTTCCAGATCATGTGTACAAGTTGAAGAAAGCCTTATATGGATTAAAGCAAGCACCAAGAGCTTGGTATGAAAGACTGACTCAGTTTCTTGTGGCTCAAGGATACAGAAAAGGTGGTTCTGATAAGACATTGTTTGTTAAAGATGAAAATGAGAGTCTGATGATTGCTCAGATCTATGTAGATGACATAGTGTTTGGTGGAATGTCAGATAAAATGGTTAAGTTGTTTGTCCAGCAAATGCAGTCAGAGTTTGAAATGAGTTTGGTTGGTGAGCTGACATACTTTCTTGGATTGCAAGTTAAGCAAATGGAAGACACAATCTTTATTTCTCAGAGTAAATATGCTAAGAATATTGTGAAGAAGTTTGGAATGGAATCTGCTGCTCATAAGAGAACACCAGCTGCTACTCATCTGAAGCTGACTAAGGATGAACATGGAGTTCCAGTAGATCAAAGTCAATATAGAAGTATGATAGGAAGCTTATTATACTTGACTGCAAGCAGACCTGATATCACATTTGCTGTGGGAGTTTGTGCAAGATATCAAGCTGATCCTAAAATGAGTCATTTAACTCAGGTTAAGAGAATTCTGAAATATGTGAATAGCACAAGTGATTATGGAATCATGTATTCTCATAGTTCAAGTTCTGACTTATTGGGATTTTGTGATGCTGACTGGGCTGGAAGTGCTGATGACAGGAAGAGCACATCAGGAGGTTGTTTCTTTCTTGGAAATAATTTAATTTCTTGGTTCAGCAAGAAACAAAACTGTGTATCTTTGTCAACTGCTGAGGCTGAATACATTGCTGCTGGTAGTAGTTGCTCACAACTGGTGTGGATTAAACAGATGCTTCAAGAGTATAACATTGAACAAAGAACTATGACACTATTTTGTGATAACCTCAGTGCTATTAACATTTCTAAGAATCCCATACAGCACAGCAGAACTAAACACATAGATATCAGACACCACTTTATCAGAAATCTTGTGGAAGATAAGATCATTCAACTGGAACATGTGGACACTGAGAATCAAATTGCTGATATTTTCACAAAGGCCTTAGATGCTAAACAGTTTGAGAATCTGAGGAGTAAGTTAGGTGTTTGTTTATATCAAAAGTTATATCAATTAATGCAAACTGGATGTGAGGAAGATAGAGTACCTGCCAGCTTTGTTAATGCTAAGTGTGATGTTGTGTCTGATCCTGAGTCTGAAGTTAAAGCTGGAACAGATTGTGTAGGTTTATGTGCAGTTTTTATTCCCTATGTGAGGCATGTATTTTGTCATAAGTTTGTGGCTAAAAAGGGGGAGAAAAATTTATGTTTAAGTTCAGACTTGAGCTGTTCCAAGTATATCTGGTGCAGAATTCATATGGTTCAGAAGTTGACTAGTTTTATTCAGAAATTGAGTGTTTTGTTCAGAATTCAGAACCAATGCAACATGAGTTGTGCACATGTGATTGAGGGGGACTGTGTGTCTCAGGGGGAGTACAAGGGTATTATATTCCTGAGTGTTGGTGTATTCCTGAAGTGTTTCAGAAGTTACTTGTCTCACAAGTTACTAATGTTGAATGCTGAGTTGCAGGGGGAGTGTTGTGAAGCTTCAGGAGTGTTTGTGATGATCAGGAGTTGATCAGTAAATGTGCTATGTGTGCTTCAAGTTGATCAGAAGCTGTTATGTGTGTTTCAGTGTTCAGAAGCTGAAACTGTTTGGTTTATAATAAACATAGCCTGAATCCGCTGCTAATCTGTTTGCTATGTTATTTAATTGTGGAGTTCTTCATTGCTGAGCTAGTTTTATGGTGACTTGAAGAACTTGGTTGTGTGAAACATTGGTTTTAGCCAAAAATTTGCCAAAGGGGGAGATTGTTGAGTATTTTGAAGTTGGCTACATGTTTTGGCAAATCCAATGTGTTGAATAGAAGCATCTCAATGTTTATAACAAGTCTTCAGTTGCAAGGTTTTTGATTTGAAGCTGTTCAGAAGCTGAAAGTTTCTTCAGACGCTGAAATGTGCTTCTGATGCTTCAGACGCACTATTACCGCGTTGACTTTTGTTGACTTCATCAGAAGCTGCATTTTTGTTCTTTATTTCTGCTCGAATCTTTGCGAAATTTGTTAAGGTTTAATCATGGATGGTTGTTCTAGAATGCTGATTAAATTAGAGAAGATCTTTTGAAGATTGGCTCGTGTTTTATGAAGTTCATATTTCCTGAAGGAATCTTTTACAGATACATTGAAGATTTATATGTTTCCTTTTCAAGTCTTGCATAATTCAGAAACATATCTATATGAGAAGATTTAATTCAGATTAATGTTGCTTGCTGAAGATTATAAAAGGAGAGTTGCTGCCATTATTCAAGTGATACGAATTATTGAAGAAAATCAGAGAAATAGAGTCTTAGAGTTTTAAGCTTTTAGCTTTATTTGTGCACCACTCTTTTGAGTTGGTTTAGGTGTTTTATAGAGTTGTAAATTCATTCTAAGCATGTAGGTGCGAATGAAGGTCTGTTATTGAAGTTGTGTTCAGAACTGGGTTTTAGTTCAGGTTTGTTTAAGTGACTGGGTTTAGTTACTTGAATAGGAAGTTAGAGGTTTTCTAATACTCAACGTGTTGGGTAGAATTCGGACTAGGAGGAGGTTAATTGCTTAGGCTGGGAACTGGGTGTTCAGTGTCTTGAGTCATAAGGATTAATTCCTATAGTGGAATTCCTTCCTGGATTGGTATCCCCCAGAGTAGGAGGTGTTTACTCCGAACTGGGTTAACAAACCTTGTGCCTTTTTACTTTCCTGCACTTTACTTTTCTTGCTTTTACATTGTGTTTGTGTGTGCTCTGTTTTAGCAAGTTATTGTGCCCTGCATCGTGTTCTTAGTCTGTCCAGCCAGAATTTCATATATATATATTCTTGTTTATATAATACATTTAAATATACGAAAAATTATTGTAGAGTAATGCATTTAAATTAAATAAAAAGCTAAAAAAAATTTGAAGGAAAAAAGCTCAAAAAATTAAAATCTTATTTAAAATATAAAATTTAATACAATAGTAGTAAAAAAAATCTTTATATTTACTTAGTTAAACCGGTCGGTAGGCCGATTATTCTACCCTTCAATCTTTATTATTTCAGGTTCGATACCCTAACACCCCGAGGGAGAAAAAGACCGGTTTGATAGAGTTTGAAAGTTTATTTTAGTGCCTCGTGATATAACATTTTTAGCTAAATATGTTTAAATAAATCTTAGCATTTTTTTTAAACAAGTCAAAATAAAATATATTAATAACCAAATGTTTTACCTATCACAAGATGTGACAAAGTACAACAAAAAGAGTTTAACAATGCTTACAGAACCAGCAAAAGCAAAAAACAACCGGATAGAAGCTACATGACAAATCCCATACACAACAAGGGATTAAGCCTTCTTTATTTTAAAACATGTTTTACCTACTTGATATAGAATGAACGTTTCTCTTTAGGCCCTCTAATATCTCTAAGGTCCCCTAAATACACATTTGATAGTTATATTAGTAGATGTACGTTTTTCAAAAAAATGTGCATCCAATAAATAACTACCATATGTGCATTTAAGGGGCTATAATGCCCATATAGAATAGGTTATAGGCCCCTCTTGGTTTGATATATTCCTCCCAGTAATTGTTTTTTTATAAAAACTAAAATAGAAACAATTAAAAACTTTCATGTTGAAAAAAATTATTTTTTGATGTTTTAACGTGTTGAGTGTGCAAATTCCAAAATACAATTTCTACTTTAAACTTTTTAACAAATACCCTAAAATTAGCGTTTCCCTTGTTTTTAAGATTTTAATTTTGTTTGGGTCTGTTTTAAGATTTTATTTTGTTTGTCCACGTCCATGAATATCCACTTTCTTTATCATGAACAGTGATTTATAATTATAGATCAAAAATAGAGACTTGTAATGGCTTATTAATTAAAGGCATACAGACTTTAATGTTTAATTTTTTGTGACAACTTGGGTACCCATCAATAAAAGGTGGGTAACACAATCCATGCTGAGTTGGCACCAATCAAAGTTGTTTGTTCATTTTCTATTATTTTTAATGTTATATAAATACATTGTTTTGATTGGGTCAACTCAACATAGATAGTATTACCCACCTTTTATTGATGGGTAAACAAAAATTTCCTTAATTTTTAGGCTTAAATATGTCTATAGTCCCTACAAATAGGGCTCATTTGAATTTTCGTCCTTGTACTTACTAATCCTTCCATTTTGCCACTGCAATTATTAATCATTTTAAATTTCGTCCTAATTACGTTTTTTTGCCCTTAATGACCTAAGACACATGTGAAATGCCCAAAATACCCCTGTATTTCTTCTTCCCTCTCTTCTTCCCTCGTCAGAACCTCTTCGTCATCTCTCACCACCGCGTGCAACCCTCACCACCGATGAACTCACTTCATCTTTCTCACGACACTACCACCATCTTCGTCATCTTCTCAGCCTCTCCTGCTTCCTCGCGCAATTGAACAATTTTCGATTCAAAACCCTTTGCTTTCTCCTCAGATTCAAAACCCTCGTCAGAACCTCTTCGTCATCTCTCACCACCGCGTGCAACCCTCACCACCGATGAACTCACTTCATCTCTCTCACGACACTACCACCATCTTGAGAAGTCGCAGGATTCAGCCAAGGCGGCGGAGGTTATTGCGGCTAGGGCCGCGGATCTTGAGACGCAGATTGCGAGGATGCAGCATGATATGATTACGGATATGAGTGCTGGGGAGGAGATTGAGGAGAGGAATAAGAGGATTAGGGTTGAGGAGGAACTGAGGGATAAAATTGGTGAGAAGGATAGGGAAATTGATGGTTTTAGAAACAAGGTTGAGGAATTGGAGAAGGTTGGTGTTCTGACGAGGGAAGAAGAGAGGGAAGAAGAAATCCAGGGGTATTTTGGGCATTTCACATGTGTCTTAGGTCATTAAGGGCAAAAAAACTTAATTAGGACGAAATTTAAAATGATTAATAATTGCAGTGGCAAAATGAAAGGATTAGTAAGTACAAGGACGAAAATTCAAATGAGCCTTATATGCAGGGATTGCACTTGTGTGACATAATGTCACGTGACATTGCCCAATCCGACTGTGACACGTGGCAATACAAATTTTTTAAACATAAAAAGATGAGAGAGAATAGTTGAATTAAATTATGTGTCACAATTGGATTGACCAATGTCACAATGTCACGTGACATTATGTCACACAAGTGGTGTCCCTATTTGCAGGGACTATAGACATATTTAAGCCTAATTTTTATAATAAAAGTTTAGGTGATTTGTGTTCTAAAAAGTCCACACCACGAGGGCGGAACTCAAGACTCAACAACGAAAGCTTTTTCAAGCTTCTTGTAGACTACAAAAGTTTAAAATTTGTTTGGCAGTAAAGTTCAAAACATCACGGATTTGGTATCTTGTGAATGGTGTTATCTGGAAGACTATATATATCTTTAAAAGCAAACGTTTGCGCTAATTCTCTTCCCAAGATGTGATCAAAAAGCGATTCACCTTGAATGATCCTCTAGTTTAGATAATATTCTCTTAGCCAATGCTATCGATTTGATTTATTTCATAGGGAGAACTGATTTGCTTTTGCGTTTCTTTTTTACTTTTAGTTATTGCGTTATCTCGTAAAAAAACAAGATCACAAGACCATTATGATGCAACACAAAATAACTCAAGGATTTAGCTAACAAACCAAAGCAGAATGCTAAGATGATCAACTAACAATCATGACATGATTTTTAAACACCCCTGGTTCCCGCTAAATATGCTCAGATTTATAGAGCATAAACAGTTAGCATGGTTGACAAACAAACAAAAAACAGTTATTGCGTCACAAAATTCAAGAAAGTATGCCTTAAAAAAAATTGTATTGCAAAATTTTGTCCTTCAAATAAAACTGGAGAAGTAAAAATGATCCTGAGAGTAGTTCTGCTACGAAGTGAACAGTCCTCAAACCCATTAACAGGAACCTGCATCCATCCAATAAAGTCGGACATTATTTATCGGTATATCATGATATACTAGCAGATAAGCTTCAAATTATGAGTTGTGTATCAAACAACATTCAAATGGGTGCATTGGTTACTGATCTATAACCATTGGATATACTTAACAGTTTATTATGACTTATGAATATATAAAAACAAACCACTAGAAAGAAAAACCATGCATTTTAATCAGTCTAGTGCTACAAAATATCAGCCAAGACTTATAACAGAGATTTTTCATGCACACAGCCAACCCTTTGCACATATATCATGGTACATAATACAGGAGGAATAACTTCCACTTCACCCCAACCAACAACAAAACCACAACACCTACAAGCCTTAACTTCAAGCTGTATCCTCTTAAGCCTTCAATCTAGAATGTGCCCTATACCTGGCCAATTCTCTAACTGAAGGAGAAATAAAGGAGAAAAATAAATGATGTAAAAATATTAACTTTTTCAGAAAATACTTGTTATAACTTTTAAGAGACACAATGACTGAGGGGAAGCACAACACATACTATGCTAGATCAGGTGGCATTGGAGGTGGAGCCCAATAAGACCATACTCCAGTGCGCACAGACCATTTTGGAAGGCAAACCTTTTATACCCTTTAGGTTTGGGATAAGAAACTACAATTCATAGTTGGGGCTCTTCCCTTATATATACCTGGATTTTAGATATGTATTTGTTCTAACGCAAAGTGCAACAGATGAAACTCCCAAAAAAAAAGTGAAGATGATCAAAATAAATGGAAGGCAAAATAGAGCCAAGACAGTGGAGTTTAAAGTAGTGCAAGTGATGTCTGACATTGAAGTTTAAATTCGAACAAGGAAGTACAACAAGTAGCCAACCAACGTATGCAAATGCAAATGCAAACACACGTATGCAAATTAGGTTGACCAGTCCAGAATTTCTAGATATTCAAACCAAACAAACATGTGTAGCAGTGCTAATGCACATGTACTAGCTCCTAGCACAAAAATCACAAAGGAGCCTGATCTAAAGGATATCATTTTGGAAGAACTTGGACTTTTAAGATCTTATCATCTTAATATCAAGTGACAATCGTAGTTAATTCATTTCAAACTATCCACCAATTCGTTCTTAAATACCTGAGACTTTCCACCAATTCATTCTTAAATACTTGCTTAGAATTATCTTGAATACAAGTATACAGCTAGCAGGAACACTAACAACAAATCAACAAACAGATATTTGGATATAAATGATTTCTGAATATGCCACACAAATTATGAAAAGGGGAGAAGGGCCATTAATTAAAGAACAATGCTATATAGTACGAAACGAAATGCAACGAATAGTAATTCAAAGAAATCATGTGGTGGAGCACAATACATGGGAGAGAGAAAAAAAAGGCCAATGAAAACAAGATTAATCCCAACAGCCTTGTATAATTCATCGATTTTCGTCACTGTAGCTTTCGCACCAACTAGCATTTCCCTTGATTAAAATAAATCATAAACCATTGAAGTTTTGGAATATGGACTACAATTCTAAACAAACTGTTATGAACTGAAACCAACATGTGCAATAAAATCCCATTGAGACCCATGGTTTTAAATTGCACCCCCAACACCTGACTGTGCCGCAGCGTAATGGTTTTTGAGTCACCATAACTGTGGCCACATAAGCCACAGTTGTCTCCAATTTCATGCAATATCCAGGAGCATGACATAGTCACAACTGGAATTTAAAATCTTGATGAATCCTATAATAATAAACTAAACAATCATAAAGGAAGTCTATTGTAAGACTATGATAAACCCCAAAAACAAGAATGACAAAATACCCCATGTCATTATAACAAGGGAAAAAATTGTTTCTGTATGAATTCGATAAAACAAAAGCCACGCAAACATGTATGACATTGATAAAACCAAGCAGAGCATGGAACTGAGTTAGAAAAATTACCTTTTAAGCTTGACCATCAGTCTTCTTATCTTCCACATCATTGGTAGCGGTAGCAGTAGCAACTTCCTCTGCACCATCAACAGCCTCCTCTGCACCATCTGCATGTGGTTGAACTTGCTCCTCCTCTGGTATTGGCTCCTCCACATAGTCGTTCTCAAATGCATCAGCTGGAACCTCATAAATCCTAACCTGTGGCTTAGATGGATCCTTCACAAGAACATATTTCCCCTCATTCAACTTCATGCACAAGTCCACAATAGACTTCACAATCCCCCACATATTGGTTGGATTCAAATTAATTTGTGCAGCAAAGTCCTTAGGTTTATACCCAACCACAGCCAAGATCACATGGTTAAAATGATCACGAGGATGAATCCGAGACACATATCCCAACTTCATCATATCAGCACTAGCCAAAAGAGCTTGAGCAGTCCACTTCGCCAACTTATTAGCATTATTCTTAAGCTCAGTAGCCAACACAGCACCCCTTTGTGTCTCCAACTTCTGCCTCCAATCAACACCAGAATACTTCGGATCAAACTCATTCAACGCATTCAAAGTAAGGAAAGACCTCTGGTTGTTAACATCAACAACACTATGAACCTCACACCTAGCAACAAGATACATATCATCAGCAAGCTTCCACCTCCTATACCTATAACCAACAGAAGCAACCTCTTCCCCTTCATTAGCAAAAGGATTTGGCTCATCAAAAGTAACCTTTTTCCCATCCCTAATCAAAACCTGCTGAGAGAAATTCTGATTGATATAAGAAGCCTCCACGCTAAGCGAATGAGCGGAATTAATATCATCTTTAGCCTCAGGCAATGGCTCCTGAGAAGTCTCATGAACAGAAAGCAAATCCAACTGAGACCCATCACGCTTATCAAAGAAAAGCTTGTTCCCAACACGCTGAACAACAATATCCCAAGAGTAAACAGACCTAGAAGCACACATCAGCGTAGATAAAATCGCATCTGTAGCAAAAACCGTAGCTTTATCCTCATTCGCAAGCCTACGAATAACAGGGTCATCAGTGGTGGTAACTTTGAAGAAATTCCTATTCTTAAACCTCTCAAGACGACGTTCATTCTTGGGTGCAATTCGATCGTAGGAACGATCGTAGGTTTCAAGGGCACCGCATAGGAGAAGATCTTCAGGCTCTGAGACGGTGAATGACAATTTGGAGAAAGTTGAAAACGGGATCTGATCATGCATGTTCCATTCGGGTTGAATATCAACCGAAGATTTAAAAAGCTCACGGCGGTGATTGCTAGGGTTAGAGCGGCTCTGGTAATGACGATCACGACGAGCTCTTTCTTTCTCAGCTTCACGTTTCTTGGCTTCGACTTCTTCATCGCGACGTTGAGGAAGCTGAAGCTGGCGTTGGAAGCGCCATTTAGGACCGAATTTGGGACGGGGAGGGGGTTTACCGTCAACGAGACGGAAAGAGGAGTCGTCTTCGGCGAAGTTAGGGAAGGAAGGGTCGGAGGTGAAATCGAAGGCGGTATCGGCGGGGTTTTTAGATCGGTTAGGGTTGTTGTTGTTGTTGAAATTCCGAGTCCAATCGGCGATACGACCGAGTTTGTCGGAACGGGAAAAAGGAGCGAAGGGGACGTTGGTGTTATCGGCGGTGGATTCGAGTGGGCCCCATCCGTCAGGGTTGAAGGGAACGGCGCCTAGGTCGAATGTTGCAGTGGAAGGCATTTTTGGTGAAATGAGAATCAGGAAGAGACACACTCTGTTTTCAGACTCAAAGATAAGAATCTCTTTTTTGGGCCTATGGGTTATATTAAACTCATTCCGCTAAATGTTTTATTATGTACACCTCCTTCTTTTCACTTTTTCACCATTCAAGATAATTTGTTGTATTTAATTAAAAAAATTAGGTTAAGGGAGGCACATAGTAGACAAAAATTATCAATTACCAATGACAAATTATAGGCTATGGTGTATGTAGAAAATTCTGCTCGGATGACAAAACTCATGGTAACTTCGTATCAATAACATAGTAACCGGAAAAGATTACTCACTGAAAAAAAAATTAAGAGACAATTTATCGATTGAAGAATTATGGTTTTAAACTCAAGTCACTATGAGTGCGGGCAGAAGGCAATTAAACCTGTCTAATTCAATTTTTCTTTGTTGATAAATTCATTTTTTTTGGTTTTGTTGGACGAACGTTAAAAAAACAATTAAATGCTAGCCCAAAAAAAAGCAATAAAGTATTGGCCCAAAGAAAAAAACAATGAATTTTATTTACTTTTAACAACACAAGAAATATTCGTCCAGATTCAAGAGAGCAGCATTGAGTGATACTTTCTGTCATTAATACACATCAACAATAAAATTAATTAATCAACTTCATTCAATTTCATAATATACTGTTACATGGATGTGTAAAAAACTAGTATTCTTCAAAAGAGCAGAATCAAAAAAATGTACAAGGAAGAGTTATCTGTCTTTTTTTCCTTTCAAAAATACAACCAAATAAGAAAAATGCATTAGGGCAGTATAGAATCATTGAATTTCATTCTTACATTTTCGGATGCAATTTATGCAAGCAAATAACTGAGAAGCTCCAAGCTGTTGAGCTGCTCATCGGGTATAAACAAATTGACACTATCTACTATCTATATACTAGTTCTTATTCCTCAGGGCCTTAATATTGCATTATAGAGGGAGTATATATTAACAAATTGTGCCCTCTTTCTAGCTACATCTACATACAACATGAACAGTTTGAGAGTAGATCGAATCTTTTGCCAAACTTTTTTCAGTTTCACTTTGCTTGATGTATGCACAACAAAGTTGGGGGAAGATGAATGTTTGCTATATCCTGCTCCATCACCATGAACAAAGAACAAAGGATTTGCATTTACTTGTTCCAACGAGTAACTTCCAAATTGACCATTCTGTGATATCTCACAAAAGTATGGTGGCATTTCTCCCAATGCTACCATTTGATCACAAAATTCAGAACCTACAAGGCCACTTTGTGAGATTGAGGTAGATGGCCACATTTCTGGTTGGCATGGAAATGGTAGATTAAAGCTTGTAGAATAAGCATTCAACGAGCCTGAAGGATAGAATTAGGATATCAGCAACAAAAAGGGAAAATAAAAAGTTTTTAAACATAGTTATATACCCTCTTCAAGACTCATCACCTAGACAACTCGAGACTTTTCAGTTTTGAAATCCAAAAGTGTTTATGCAAAATATAAGTGTACATATAGAGTACCTTGCTGAGCAATTGGAAAGTCAAACTGTTGCAAGGCTTGATCTTGACCACCATATTGTGCAGTTTGTACACTTGCTGATGCCTCCATTGTATGAATTGGCAATGGTTTTAGATCATTCAAATTTTTGTAAGCATGCTGCTTAACTTCTTCCACCAAGCACTGCCAATGACAGAAATGTTTTGATCATATCAGGTTAAGAGGTATTAGTACTATATACACAATTATATTTTAGTAAGATATAAATCACTTCAATTTAAGAATCCATATAAAGTTCACTCCAAATATTCACAGCCAAAGGGAGTAGGATACAAATACAAACCTTTTCCTGTGGATTGAGAGATTGTATAGAACGAGAGTTTTGTTGATTATGAAAAGTCACCTCCACAACCTTTAAAATTGAATTAAAGACAAGGGAGGATACTGGTTGTTCTGTTACATTATAGATGTAACACCCATCATCATCTACATCACAATTTTTAGCATGTGCAATAATTTTCTTCCATGACTTCCCTCCAGTCTTGCCTATTTTCTATTTTCCCAAAGCCAAAAATCATATGAAATAGTATCAAACAACCAAATTAAATAACTTCAAGAGCTAAAGTAGAGATCATTATTCAACACAATAATATTTCAAACAACAGTATATTTTCTTACATCTCTTAATGAATCTTCATTGGTTATCAACAACTGCAAAAAATCCTTAATAGTGTGTATTCCATTCGATGCCAACTGCTTGTCAAGTGGACCGTCTTTACGTATCCCTTTCAGACGCCATACCTTATCATTCAATGATGGACGATCGTGTTTCTCGTAAGCTAGAATGATCAAAAGTCAAAACACATAAAAAATGAAAAAATCAAAGTCAACAGATCCCGTATACATTTTGTCGGAGGTTTAGGACTTACCCTTTCCTCGAACATCCAGGACCTTAAAAGGTTCGCTTCTACCTTCCCGAATGCACGCTCCAATTGAATTATATTGAACTAATTTAACCCCTAGCCGAAATTGATCGGTTCTTCTCTTTGATATATCTGTAAACTCAATCTCTTTGTTGATATCAGCAACTCCATTTCTTAGTGTAATGATTTCATTTCCTTTCAGCAGCTGTCCTTTTCCCACTCTTGGAGGTACAATTTGAGTATTAAATTCCTCAGTTGTCCAATCCTCTTTTTCAAAGTCACCATATAGGACACATAATTGGATCTTCATCGAGGAACCTTCTTCCCTGACTACGCGTTGCTGATTTTCAGCATCACGCAGTTCAATTTGAAGTGGTTCATCTCCCTCGGCTTTGATTTTGGACTTTGTGAAAATTGTTTCAGGTAATTTGTTCATGAAACACAATTGCAAACGTCTCCTTCTTCCATATGTGTTGGCCAACTCGTTAAGGGTCAATCCACAACTAAATTAGAAACACAAACAATTATCAATACAGTAGATTTTGCTTCTTCAAATTTATTCAAACTTAAATTTGAAATCTTGATTTTTGCCATTAGGTCTTAAATTGGCTATTCAATTCACTTTTAATCAAATTAATTTTAACAAAATTTATTTTTGTGGTGGCATATCCATTTTCTCCACTCAAATTAAAATAAAAATTCATTTTAAAGGTAAAAACAATTTTACTAAAGAAAATGTAAACATTTCAAAATCAATGTGACATAGTACATAGTTACTTCAAAAGATACCATTTACATTTTTAACAACTAAAATGCAAAAGTTGCATAAGAAAAATAGAAATACCTTGGGGTTAGGTAGTGGTGGAGCATAGGTGGAATCACCTCTTGCATCTAGTTGAGGAACAAAACAGAACACATAATTAGTAATATCAAAGATTGGTATCCATGAAGCAAGCAAGAAAGGCAGTAAAGTAAGAGTATAAATGATTAGAGATAAATAACTTACCACTTTTCGAAGTAAAGGTTCAAAGTAAAACGCAAAGGTGTTAGTGCTGCACAAATAGAAGAAGTCAAGTCAAATAAGAAAGGAACATTTAGAGGTACATGCAGATGCAGATGCAGATGCAGATGCAGAATTATTGAATTATATTATATTATGTTACATCAAATAAAATAAACACGTACGGAAATAAAAGGTGTTGGATCTCTTTTTGTTGTTCTTCTGGGTTCCCATGTTTTATTCTCTTAGTACTAGTAGAAGGAACATGAAGATCCTTGTCATTACTACCCACATGAGATGCCCTCTTCGATGCCATTCAATTTTTTTTTTTTTTTTGTTGTTGAAAAGGCCAAAAAGTTAATATATTTATTTATAAACAAAACAATCAAACACAAGAAGCCCTAAGATTCTTACACTAACTTACAACTCTAAATTATCAAGTGAAGAAGTGGCAAACAAATCAACAATTCTTGGATTGGTTTGTTACAAACAACTACGTCTACACTCACGCTCAAATCAATTTCGGCTTTAAAGAGTAAAGACAAATCAGCACACCACATATATTTATAGTAGTATAGTATACTCCTATGGATTTTTTTTAAGGAAAGAATTCAAGGAAAATTCTCCCTCATTACTAGGCCATTGTCTTCTACACGCAAACTACTTCAAAGCCAAAATAACCATTTTAAATTAAAATACAAATCTCACAAGGAACACAGTGATATCACATATATATAATAATTATGACAAAAGTAGTACTCCTTTTTGGATACTAGCTAGTTAGTTATTGTACATAAGTTCTAATTATTCTTTTCTGATAATGAAATTGATCTAATTATAGAAGAGAATATACTAAAAGTAGCTTGCCAAAAAGAATAAAATCATATGGTACTGCAAAGTGATTCATCGAACTCTTGTATATAACCTTTTTCTTGAAATTAAAGGTATATAAACTTAGGCTAACGAGTTCCTAAAGCATATGTTTAAGTATAAAAGTACTGAATTGGAATTCATGAATTTAACTTTTTAAAAGTTTAAAAATTGTTCTATTCAACATGAAAATTATATATTTTTTAATTCTTTAACTAGTGTCATCAACCTCACCCATAAATTTATTAATGATGTCAATAAATTTTCGTCAAAACTATAAATTTTTATTAAAAAATATATTCATAATAAATACCTTTAACACACTAATTATCATTTACATTTTAATAGTACATGTATTGAAGGAATAGAGTATCTCAATCAACACAAATTAGTCTAATTTTTGTAAGGATTCAACTCAAATCTCACATGAACTTAAGTTCAAGCACATTGTTGATGTGAGAATCCGGTTGATGGAACCAACTTGGGTTGACACTATGGTGTTGTCTTGAGACCTTGGAGTATGCACCTTTCAATGTCTCTAGTTCGAGTCTCTCTAGTGGTAGGCTAGTTTGACTTCTTAAAAAAAATATGATTAATATATAATATATAAGTATCTTTGCGAGTGTTGCCTAAACTTTTTCGTCTTGCGAGTGTGGACTAACCTTTTTCATCTTTCTATAGTATATATAAAATGAACACAACTTTTGTTATGACTTATTATTTTCCCCTTTATATAAAACTATTTAATTTACAATTTAATTTTTTTATTTAATCAAACAATCATATTTTCAGATGTCTATAATTTTATAGTAAAAGATACTATGTTTGTGTGTAACATTTTTTTCTTTCGATTTTACCTTTTTTTTTTATCATTTTATATTCCTTAGCAATAAAATAACTTATAAAAAAATTACTATTTATGTCGATAAACGGAAAGACCAACACATTAATATCGTTTTTATGCTGGTACAATATCGAGTCACATGTTGGTTCACAAATTTTTTTGTTTATTAAAATTATTAATAATAATCGATAAAAAGAATCTCGTGAGCTTAACTCAGTTGACAGAAATATTGCATATTAATTATATACAGGGGTCGGGGTTCGAACCTCAGACACCGCAATTCTCCACAATTAAAATGTGTGAACTCTAACCACTAAACTACTTAAAAGAAAAAAAATAATCGATAAAAGGAAAGAACAAACACCTCACTACAAAAAAAAAAAGAAAGAAAGAACGAACAATTGAAACAGAAATTTCTAAAGTAGTAACGGAAACAACTAAGGAACACATACTTGGAAGTCGGTGGACAATTAACCGCGTTGATTATAAGGTTAAGGACATATACTACGTGGCTATCATTGACTCGTATTTATACAAACCACACCTACTTTTATTTCACTGATTAATTAACTCATGTGTTGTGGAGAAATTTCTAGGAGGAATCTTCATTTCATCTTGTGCTTACACTATACAAGCATAAATATGGAGAGCTCAAGTTTATGGTGTCATTTACTATACACCTAACACAAATTTGTGTACGTTTTGCCAATCAATAACAACCACTGATATATTATTAAAAAATGTGAATGACTAGGATTGAAGAAGAGGAAATTGTTGATGACTTATTGGTGGTTTAAGGGAAAAAAATTATGACCCCACCAAAAGATTATTTTATGAATATTGTGTTTTGGGATTTGGTAAATGGGTTTATGTTTTGTAATCTAAAATTATGTTTTATAATTCCACAAAATTTTTGCATGTATTAAAATTTTGACGGAGGATTATTGTAAATCCTAGTAATTAAGCACGGTCTGGTGGTTAAAAAGCACAGACCGTGCGTTATTTCAGAACATTTTTTTTAATCAACACGGTCTGAAAAATTTAAAATGTTAAATGCAGTTTATGTTTATAAAAGCACGGTCTGGTGGAAAAACACACGGACCGTGCGTTATTTCATTGTCAAGAAAATGCATGGTCAGTGAGCGCTTAAACGCACGATCAAGTGTTAAAAAGGCATGATCAGTTGCTAAAAACGCACGATCTGAAGGTTTTGATTGGAAGAATGAGCCAATTAAAATTCGAAACGTGTCCCTGACATGGCAGCAAATGCAGATAAAGCTAAAGTTGTTTTGTCTTTTACTATTTGGATTTTTTGTATTTATCAACAAAAGCAGAATAAATATGTATTTTGTTTTTTGAGTAGATATCTTAATAATAAAACAAATTTATATAGTTGAAAGTACATTAGTAAATATCTGAATTATTAGTTTTTTGTTTTTTTTAAAGTTGTACTAAAAATAATAATTTGTCATGCACTATAAATACATACCATCATTCTTGAATCACTCACACCATTTCATCTTTGGTTCTGATGTTTTATCTTCTTTATCCTTATTCTTTTTTCATTTTCACCATGCCTATGCCCATAGGAATAGCTTGCAATGTCAAATTCCATCATATAACCGAGCTGTTTGAGTCCTGGTGGATTTCACTAAATGATACGTTGTCACAATTAATAGGGGTTTGCAACCGTTTTTTCATCGTAGATAACGATCCTACTCGAAGGGTGAAACAAATTTGTCATGTAACGTTATACGACTCGGTGGCGGATGACAGTGACGACTACAAGGAAAGATATGATTGTAAGACTCTTGAAAGCGACATTGATGTGGATGAAATGATTCGATCCAGAACAAATGGAGGGGATCCGTTGTACTTGTTGGTTATAAGTGAGAGGGTCAATTAGTAGATTAATTAATCATATATTGTTTTAGGTTGCGTTATTTTATGTTATGTTTTAAGAATTTTAGTGTTTGTATTTTAACTTTCATGTTGTATTAAGTAATTGTTGTGTTGCTAGAAGAATTAAGTTGGTTTTTATTTCTTGTCTATTTACTGAAGTTATGAAGATGATGATGTTGTTTAAACATTTTGTTAGTGATCAGTATGGTCAATCGATCAACATTCATCGAAGTACTTTTAGTCTAAGATTCTTTCCGTTAGGGTAAAAATTGTGTGTCTTAGTTGTTGGTGAACAGTATGGTCAATCGATCAACATTCATTGAAGTACTTTTAGTCTAAGATTCTTTTCGTTAGGGTAACATTATTGAGTCTTAGTTGTTAGTGAACAGTATGGTCAATCGATCAACATTCATCGAAGCGCATTTAGTCTAAGATTCTTTCCGTTAGGGTAACATTATTGAGTCTTAGTTGTTAGTGCACAGTATGGTCAATCGATCAACATTCATCGAAGTGCTTTTAATCTAAGATTTTTTCCGTTAGGGTAACATCCATAGAAGTAATTTAACTCTAAAATCCTTATTGTAAGGTTAATTGTTGAGAGCTCGATTACTCGTTGAATATTTTGATTAACCGTTAAAAAATCATATAAGTGGTATAATTTTTTAAGTATAGTCAATTTAGTTAGGCTTAGGGTTAGGGTTAGGGTTTAGATTTTTTTTTTTACTAAAGGGTTAGAATTTTTTTGTTTATATCTCTCTCATGAATGCTAATTCATGTAGCCTTTAAGCTTATAGTTTATAACTTTATATATTTTCTTCCAATTTTAACATTTTTAATCAATTTATTTTTGTTATTTATAACCTTATCCTCCTCCATTCTCCATTTAATTCCTCCTTGATTGTTATTCTCCTTCAGGCTAAGAACAAGAAATTGCTCATAATTGACAAAACAAGAAATTCATTCATTCATATTTGAAAACAATTACATTTATAACAGTCTCATTCACTGTGACAATATTCTATCATACATCAACACAAAATCCTAAATCTATTTCAAATATAATTGACCCAAAAATGTAGACTTATTGCACATAAACATTGTAACCAACACAATATTCACCCCAAAGCATATAAGCCCAAACACCATTGACATCTTCAATTGCTTTCTTGTACCAGTCAGTGCCAATTTCATCTTCAAGTTTTTCTTCTTAAGCTTTTCAATCAACATATCTCTTTCATCAACAATATTATCATCCAACCACCTAAAATGGTTACAACTAGGATCCAATTTGTTTCGCTAATTTCTACAGCCCCAGAATTGTTTCCCATAATTTGGATTCAATATATCAGTCACAGTTTTCAAAACCTCAATATCCTTACAACCACATTCTTTATTAGATCTTTTCAACACAGACCCAACAATTGTGGAGTTTGACCTTTGTTGAACCCTGTTGTTGTTGTTGTTATGGCTTCTGGAGCTTTGGCTTGCACTAGACATAGTAAAACTCAAAGAAAACACAGCAGGAAGAAGGACGAAATTGAGAAGGAAGAAGAAGGATTATTATTATAGTTGTTACTAATATTTTATAAGCAATTCAAACCATTTTGAAATTTTATGAGCATTTTTGACAGTTTATAAAAGTAAGTTTTTTGAAATTTTTCATATTAATTTTTCATTGGACCAATAGAAATTAGACACACATCCTCTTTAAAAAGTCTCTGTTTTTTACTTGAAAAAGGGAATGCTGAGTGAACATGCCAAAACGCACGATCGTGCCTACTGAAAGCATAGATCGTGCGTAAGTTTCTACGTTTATGTTCGTGCTATAGATTTTATTTTAGGAAACGCACGGTCAGGGGTTAAAAAGGCACAAACCGTGCTTTTGTTTTGCCATTTTTGTCAATCTGCATTTAGAGTTCATTAAACCAATAGAAATTAGACACATATCATGTACTAACTGTTCATTGGACCAATAGAAATTAGACACACATCATGTACTATCTGGCATAGTCTTTCAGACGGGCCGTACTTTTTTCATGCCATTCCTTTCCTTTAAAGGTAAAATTTGTTCTGTTTTATTGAAAGTTCATGCTGTCAAAACTTACTTAGGACCAATGAATGCACGACACGTATCACACAAAAATTTGTCAATCCATCCAAGTACCAAGTCTGAGTAAAGTGACTTTTAAACTTTAGAAAATCATATTAAGAAGTTGGAGAAAAACAGAACAGTATAACTTGAAGAAAACACAATGGATGAAAATAAAGACAACATGCACCCAAATGATGTTGAAGTTCCTGCTGTTGCATTAATGTAAGTTTTAAGTAGCTTTAAATGCATTTTGTAGTAATAAATGTGAAGAGTTGAGTTGAAATAGTATAGATTTATATGCAATAACTATCTTTAAATGCATTTAAAGATTTATATTTCATGACATAGTATTCAGTCACATATCAAAACTTGTATTATATTTTTTGACAGATAATTTTATTTGTAATATCTTCTTTTATTCCTATTGTTATATCACCACATATATAATCATATCCAAAAACAACAAAGAAAATATGTTGATTTCTAAAATGTTTAGATGATGTGTTAGTAGATAACTTAATGTATTTTTAGATTATTATTATTAAGGGTGTAAGAAATGAAACATAATTTTATTCACGGACCGTGCATTTAAAAAGCTTGAAGTTTGAAGTCTGAAGAAAAAAAATTGAAGCATGAAACTTACGCACGGACCGTGTGTTTTTAAGCACGACCGTGCGTTTTTTTATATGTACCAGAGGAGCGGTCATGTTTTTTTAAGTATGAAAGAACTGAAAAGTTCACGGTCTGAGCTTCAGACCGTGCTTTTTATCTGTTATTTTTTTTTTCGGTGTTGTATAAATGATAATATTTTTTCATAATGTTCTTTAAATGATAATATTTTTTTGGAACTTAGTAGATATTTGATTCATTCTTAAAAAATTATTTTGTAGTGATGTAAGAATGGAGATGGATGATGTCATTAGCGGTTGTTTGACAACAACTGAAACTGTTACTCTGGAAGCTGTGATGGATGAAATTAAAAATTTGAAGCTCTTGGTCCTTCAAATGAAGAAGAAACAGGAGACTCAAGACGAGGTATTATGTTTTTTTTTTGTATTAGTAATAATGTGTCATTGATTCGTTGTGGTTGTAGTATTAATTTTTTTATTTTTGTTAAAACAGGGTATCACTGCTGAATTTGTAGGACTAAAGACATCGTTTGATTTGATACAAGACTCTATTATAACACTAGAAGTGGCGGTGAAATCAAAGGGAAATGGTTCATCATCAACCCTAGATAAGGAGTCATTTAAGGTTTCATATGTCCTTAGTGATGAAGAAAGATTCATTAAGGATCTTGATCAAATTGGTTCTAAATGCAAAAAGTTTGGGAATGTTGGCGATGTTGAAATTATCGGACATAAGGTTGCAACTGTTGATGACTATGAACAACTTTTTAGAGATGGGAGCAGTACCATTTTGGGAGACGTTGACTCAATACAGGATCATGCCGCTGATGCAACTGTTTCGAAGGGGAATACGTCAACTTTACCGAGTAAGTCGCAATTCGTTCCTGATATGTGGTTGACACCGGAATTTGTGAACAACACCAAGAAAAGCGCCACATAATCATTGCTCATCACTAAGAGTGATTACAAAAAAAAAACACATTTCAAGGTAATGTTTTAGTTAAAAAAATTATTGTTTTGTATATAATGACAATAAGTAATTTTTTAAGTAAATGCAAATGTTTCGAATGTAACAGAAGGAATTGTTTAGAACACCATCACCTAAACCAAAAGAAGGAATGTCTTCTAAATCAAGTGGCAAAGGAAAACAATCACTAAAGAAGGAGGTGGTTAAGTTGGAGAAAGGAACTAAAGGCAAAGGTAGAAACTGCAGGGACCTTGCACTAGAGGCAAAGGTACACCAAATCATTTGGAAGACAATATGTTTTAAAGACTTGAATTTTAAGTTTGGAATTTGATATTAATGTTTGTGTAATTTTGAAGAGTCATACTATGTTACAAATACTTTTTTTTTCCTTTGTCTAATGTAGGATACAAACACTGAAAAGTTGAGTCCTTATAAATTGATGATTGCTAAAAGAGATGCACAATTGTGTTCATTCCTATTCCAAAAGTCACAAGACACTAAGTTGAAGAATGAGTATCTTGTGGTGTCGATGGGCTATGAAGCTACCCGGGCTGAACTTTAATGCCTCCTTCCAGATAGACCCATAAGTGAATTGGTAGTAAACATATTTGAAGTTTAATTCTTTTTGTCATGTTTAGGTTTATTATAGTTATCAGCAGTTAATTTTTTAATTTTACATTGTTAGATCATCACACTTGCTGCCGCCCGAATAACTGAAATACACACCGGGAGGCAATCCGTGTGGTGCCTGCCTTCGTTGTTTGCGGTAATCATCTTAAGTCTCATGAGAATGCCTCTCTTTATAATTTTTTTTACATCATATATATATAACTGGGATTATTTTTTGACATACAGGCTGAGATGGAGTCCAGAATGCCATTATCAGATATAAGGAAAAAATACTGTGAAACTTGGATGACACCATTCCCCAATCTGTAGTTTGTAAGTGTAATTACGAAACTTTATCATATATAGTTCACTTCTTGATGTCCTTCATTGTAATTATAAGTCACTACAATATCTTTCAGATTTATATTCCAATCAAGTGTATCCAATTCATTGGATGTTGATGATTGTCCATGTTTAGACTGGTATTACTTATCAACTTGATACCAACTGTCCATTAGGATGTATTGAACCTAGGCATTTCAGAATGAAAAAACTAGTGATTCACTACGAACCTTTTGTTGTAACAGTTTTACATACCATTCTTTAATATGTATTACCGACAACAATTTACTTTATATTGTAGGGGTTACTCCTATATCATCTTATGGTGGATGCTTACTACTCTGATGCCTTTCGCAACAAGCGCATTGATTTTCAAAACTATAAAGTAGTTGAATCGAGAGGAATCCCAAATGTTGGAGATATGTACACTTGTCTTACTAATTTATTACACATACCTTTGTTATTATAAATTGATTTTACCATAAAAATGATACTTTATTTAATTCAGCCAAAACTCTGGAGTGTGGGTCTTACATGGACTTAACACGAAACACTTCTTTAATCCAAGCACTTTGGTTGGCATGGTTAGTTAAAAAAATTCACATATCATTGTTAATTTATGTTAGCTATATTTTTGAGGTAATGACATGTATTTTAACTTTCAATTGTAGTTGAACGAAAAGGAAGTAAGGATGAAGACAACAGTTAATTTGTTGCTTGGGGATCACAACGGTTTGCGAGGTGAAGTACTTCGGAAAACCGAAGCATTTGTTAGTGGCTCGGTTGATTCTCAACCTATTGATTTGGATGACAATTAGTAGTGTTTATGACAAGCACATTAAGTAGTTTTTTTGGGTCAATGTTTGATGTAATTGAAGATTGATACATCTTACAAAAGCTTGTGGTTTTAATGGTTAGTATCTCCTTTTTTTTATGCCCAGTTATTTTGTTTAGTGTGGGCATAGATGTTGTATTAGTGCAAATGACACTTACTTTTGGTAGGAAAAATTATGTATTCAACAATACTTTATATTATTGAATTATCTATTTATAAAATTGTTGAATAGTCAAAAAACAAAATTAAAAAGCACGGACCGTGCGTTTATATAGCACGTCTGTGCGTTATTGTGTGCTATTCCTTCAGGTTTTCCAGAAGAAAAAGCACAGACCGTGCTTTTATACAGCACGTTCGTGCGTTATTGCGTGCTATTCCTTCAGGTTTTCCAGAAGAAAAAGCACAGACCGTGCATTTATACATCACGTCCGTGCGTTATTGCCAGGCCATAAAACACGCGTTTTTATCCCTTTCCTTTTCATTCTCCCACACGTATACTCTTCATCTTCTCCAAAAACAAAACCACCAAAAACCTTCATAACTCACCCAAACCACCTCAAATCTTCACCAAAACAACAAATCTTTGTCAAAACCACAAACCCAATCGTCAAAACCACTATTTCCAACCCTCAATTCAAAAAAACCCCAAAAATTTCAAAAAACCCATTTTTGTGAATCACTACACTAATACAAAATGGCTTCCAAAAAGAGAAACACTGACGAAACTGGAACTTCTGGTGGAAATGGAAACAAGAGAGGAAAGGCACAGGGAGCTAATGTGCATGGGATTGTGTATGAGAATGAAGAACAAAAGGATTTATATGAGGATCTGGTCAAACGAACTATCACCACCATCAGGTATCCCAGCTTTTTGACTTGTGAGAAATTAGGGATTAAGGATAATGTGATAGAACTGTTGAATAGGGTAGGCTGGATGGGTTTTTTGACTGGGGGCATGTTACCCGTGAGAGGCTTACGTTAGAGTTCCTTAGTTCATTAGTCCTTAATGATGATAACGGTCTCATTGATAGCGTAGAATTTCGGATACTGAATAAAAAATATGTGTTTACGATGGATGAGTTATGTGCGAAACTTGGTTTTGCAAATGTCGGGTTCATTCATAATTCCAGAAGACAAAATCGTAGGACACCTGAATTTGATGCTCATGCATTCTGGACCCAAATCACTAGTGAATCTCATTTTGAGGCCAGGACTGCTAAAGCAAGCCAAATACATAACCTGATTTTTCGATACATTCATTGGATCATGGCTTGTACTTTGTTTGGCAGAGGGGAATCAGGAACTGTAAGAGTGGGAGAGCTTTTCATGCTCTGGGCAATGGTAAAAAATCAGAGAGGGTCAACACCTGCCACTACTTGATTACTCATTTGTTTCACGTGGGCAATAGTAAGACATGACCAATTGTAGTGGGAGGTTTGATAAGTTACATTGCTACTAAGATTGGGCTGGGTGAAACATTATCACATTTACTAGTTGTTGGTGGTGTTAAAGAGATTGATATGAACATGTGCGTTCAAATGTTCTTGGTTAACCCTGTGGATGAGAGTAGACAAACATTTACTCTACTGGTTAACAAAGGAAAATCCATCACACTACCTAACCAAGCAAGAACAAACATCTTCGATCAACAAAATTGGCTCTATTCAAATGTTGTTGTGCCACACCAAAACCCGGTTGTAGATGAGCCCATGGAGCAAGAGCATGTGGAGGAAGAGCAAGTCCACGGAGTGCCGGCAAATAATGATTTGTATGCTAGGATTGAAGCCGAACAACAAAGGCAAGGCGCTGAGATCTTTAGGCAAGGACAAATGCTGGATTTAATGATGCAGCACTTCCACATCCAGTACCCTCCACTTGGACCTCAGTAATTGTAAGTTATCTTGTCTCTCTTCTATTGTCTCATTTTCCATTCATTGAGAGCAAAGCTTGTTTCAAGCATGGGGTGAATAAATTTGCTTGTTTATATTTTTAGTGTTATTAAGTTGATTGTTTTTCAATCCCACTTGAATAAATTGCAGGACTTAATATCGAGGAGGCAATCAATTTGGTCGAAGTTTCAGCAAGAAAAAATGCAAGAAAAAGCATGAAGTTTGAAGAAATGGCTTGAGGTTTGAAGAAAAAAGTTTGAATTTTGAAGAAAAAAGCATGAAACCAAATCACTGTCAGGAACTTACTTACGGTCTGTGCGTTTTAATGCACGACCGTGCGTTTTGGTTATGTACCAGTGGAGTGGTAGTGCGTTTTTTTCAAAACTATTACCGTTTCCTACTTTTGTTCAATACTTTTGTATCATTTTCTAAACTCTTCTGTTTCATATTGTTCTATCATTTTCTAAACTATATTTTCTTGCAATCACCCATATTCTAAACATTCATAAAATACATAGTTGGATTAAATGGTAAAGGTTATTACGCCTTTCCATTCCACGAGTCCTCAATTAACTAAGAAACAGAAAACATTGCCTAATACAAACATCACATAACCCCAAGTTTTGATACTCGTGACACAAAAACAATAACAACTTAAAAAAAAAGTGACCAATCAACAATGACCAATCTTGCTGCCGGACCTCCATTGCATTGAATTTTAATAAAAAAAAAAATTAGACATGTAGTATTGTATTATAACCAATTTTTTTTAATGAAAACGTGTAAAATTAACTAATAACATACCTTAGACGTCGTCTTACTCAAATTCCACTTTTAATTCAAATCATACAATGAAACAAATTAATAATTAAATAACCATGAAAGGTTCAAATTATTTAAGGTTTCAATGATTATTAATATCAACATACCATGAAAAGTTCCAATCATCGTTATCTTCGAGAAACTCATCTTCGTAGTTGAAGTTATCAACTACTTGTGTATTTGAAGGTATATTTTGGTCTCCATGACGACGACATGATTTCCGGTTATGACCATTTGTTCCACAAATTCCACATTTCGGCGTGTTCCGCTTTGGCCTTACGTTTGCAACGCGAGATGAAGATGCATATGCTTCCCCTTTTTTTTTTACGTCGTGTAGGATTACCGACACATCCTTCAGTATTTACGTCAAACATTGACAAATCATCGACTTCACCCCTTCTAACTGCTTCCAACACACCTGTGCGTTTTTCAACCATTTCAATCAACTTCAGGCTTTCCACACATAAATGCAGCATTGACCATCCTCTTGTAACGTTCCACAAAAGTAACATAAGAACAAATGAATGCAGAATCCCGGTGAGTTGAACTACTTGCATTCATGGCATTTAATTCTACCTTAGCATGTTTGGTCCATCTCTTGAGTACAACACATTCAGGCATCACAACAATATTTAGATAAACTAAAACAGAAATCACATGTTCACAAGGAATGCCAAATGTCTCAAATCTCTTGCAAGAACATTCAAATATTAGCTTTTCTTGACAATAAGTCACAGCCCATTGAATATCTTGCCTAGGATATTTGAAGATCGTAGAATCGGAAGCTGTCTCAAGAAATCTTGATACTCTAATTTATGACGAGCCTAAATGTTTCAGTGACAAAGAATGCAGAGTTGAGAGTCAGAAAAGAAAAAGTAATGATATTTGTTATGGACCGAGCAAACGCTCTCAGACCCATTCACATAGGTCCAATCCAAAACAACCCAAATACAACATTTGGATTATCTTACTCGCACCTCCTCCCCGTATCGGTGGGGGGGGGGGGGGGGGGGGGGGCGACCCATTCAAACCTGAATGGTAACGTCTCTACCCCCGCGAACCTCGCTCGACGATTACAATTCACCCGGATTCGTAACCGCAAGCCACATGTGTGCTCTACTGACGGGACCTGCACCTCCACCTTATATATAGAGGACTCTGAGCGGTCCCCAATGTTAGATTCTATCTACTATATTAACCCCCTATTCTAGTTTAAATACTGACTTGAGCGTCAGAATGTCTGCAGGTACAACCCCCGTCCCGTTCCAACCGTATCAACTGCTCTCAACCACCATCAAATGTCGCACAGGTAGTCACTTTCTGATAAGGTACAATCATCATTTAATTCAAGAAAGTTAATAGAATTAGTGGTTTGTTGCTTAACTGATTTTCACAATATAAAACTACTAATGTGAATGTGTTCACAACATAATACATATGGCTACAACACACTGGGGTCCAGTTTAATATCTTATTTTCTTATCAAAATGTAGTTGTTCCATAACTAGTCTAATTTGGAGTAAACCATCAAATTGGTCCATGTCTTTGTAGGTCACTCTTAAATTAGTCCATGACTTCATTAATATTTCAAACTAGTCCTTGTCTTTGTCAAAAGTTTCTCAATTTGATCCCTCATCATGTGACAAAAACATAAAGACAGAGACCTGATTGAGAAATTTTTGACAAAGGTAGGGACTAATTTAAAATATTAAAAGAGTCGGCGATTAATTTGAGAATGACTTACAAAGACAGGGACCAATTTAGTGATTTACTCGTTTAATTTGCTTTAACTTTAATGGGACAGACAAATTGAACAAATAACAATTAACGACAAATGTTTTCAATTTTTCTGCTCCCAAAGGAAAAAGCTCCAGGACAGTAACATAAAACAATAAGGTTGACCCTGAGGTTTGAACCATCATAAACTATTATCACATTATGTTTTTTTACAGGAAATAAATGCAAACTACCAACATAGAAACTTTGAATGATAACAGACATTATGTATAAAACTATTTTACAGACAACATCCTACACATTATGTTAACACTATAATATTGCACAGGAGGACTCCATCTTACACGTCTCTTCGCTGCAATTTGAACAAGGTAAGCTTCATAAAACACTAACACAACTAATTACAAGTCATT
The DNA here is from genome assembly GCA_018208015.1 of Medicago ruthenica. NCBI lineage: Eukaryota > Viridiplantae > Streptophyta > Magnoliopsida > Fabales > Fabaceae > Medicago > Medicago ruthenica. The sequence continues at coordinate 3,468,055 of CM031377.1, read as the reverse complement.
TAAGGAACTTGTAATATCCTAGCCTAGACTTGCTACTAGGCACATTCAACCTGGCAATCGATATCAACATGAAATAGGAAACCAGAAGAGTCTAATTATAGTTAAAATAAAACAAGTTTGCATTCCTCTTGGCAGCGGCTGCAACCCTTCTTATTGATATGACCCATTTGATAGCAATCCCAACCTTACACCACACTGCTTTTGATTTATCACTGCTTGATATATCCATAGAAGAATCGAGGAAATTAACATGGGTGCTACACTCAGCTACATCAGAGAAACCATATAAATTGTAATTTTCTGGCCCACATGTTGTATAAATAGGATAGCCATTTATGAGATTCTCTATCGAATAACCACCTCCTACAACTGGAAAATGTGATCCATAACCATCCCCATCAATGTACATTTCACCTTCCACGTGATTGTTTTGTGATATTTCTCTTATGTCTGGCACTGGATCAACATAGATCTTGTAATTATCCATTCCCTCATTAACATATGAAGTAGAGATACGTGGTTGAACATAACCTTGCTCAATTTCTTTTTGACCTGTACAAGACATAGTAAAATACTAAAATATTAGCACAAAAGTATACAATATTAAGAGCAGGATCGACAAAAAGAGGACAAAAGCTATAACAAAAACTCACATGTCTCATACATGACAAACAAGGAAGTTTAGTGAATGCCATAGAAAGGTTTGACAAAAGCTATAACAAAAACTCACATGCCTCATACATTTCACTATAACTTAGGTTTTATGCTTGAATTGAATAACTTAGGCTACATTTCACAATATTTGTCTTATGTACTATCGAGTTTTTATATATCTGCAAAACAAAATGTTAGTAAAGCACAACCAGTAAAATAAGCATTTAATGAACTTGAAGGATAGAATTTGGATATCAACGAAAAAAATTGAAAATTAGTTGTGTTTTAAACCTAGTTATATACCCTCTTCACGACTCATCACCTATACAACTTGAAACTTTTTCAGTTTTGAAATGCATCCAAAAGATTTTATGCAGAATATAAGTGTATATATAGATTATAGAGTACCTTGCTGACAAACTGAAAAGTCAGACTGTTGCAGGGATTGATCTTGACCGTCATATTGTGCATTTTGTACACTTGTCAATGTCCCCACCAATCCAAGTGTTGTTGTATCAATTGGCAATGGTTTCAGATCATTCAAATTTTTGTAAGCATGTTGCTTAACTCTTTCCACCAAGCGCTGTCAATGACAGAAGTGTTTTGATCATATATGAGATACAAGTACTATACACAACTATATTTTGGTAAGATATGAATCACTTAATTTAAGAATCCATATAAGGTCCACTCCTAATATTCACAGCCAAAGGGATCTACCAAAATTATGATATCTAGGATGCAAACACAAACCTCTTCTTGCTGGTTTAGAGATTGAATAGAACGAGAGTTTTGTTCATTATGAAAAGTCACCTCCACAACCTTATAAATTGCATTAAAGACAAGGAGCAATATTGATTGTTCAGTTGCATAGTAGATGTAGCGCTCATCATCATCTACATCACAATCTTTAGCATGTGCAACAATTGTATTCCATGAATTCCTTGCAATCTTGCCTATTTTCTATTTTCCCAAAGCCAAAAAATCATATACAACATTAATGTTAATAATATCAAACAACCAAATAAAGAAGTATTAGGGCTAAAGTAAAGAATCATAATACCACACGTAATATTTCAAACAACAATATATTTTCTTACCTCTCTTAATGAATCTTCATTGGTTATGTACCATCTCAAAAAATCCTTAATAGTTTGTATTCCATGAGAGGCCAACTGCTTGTCAAGTTTACCATCTTTATGTATTCCTCTCAAACGCCATACCTTATCATTCAACGATGGACGATCATGTTTCTTGTAAGCTGAAATTATTAAAATCAAAGGATACCATTTATATTTTTAACAACTAATTACCAACATGTGTCGTTAAAAAAGAATAAGACACTCGTTATAGCAGAGTTAGAGGTTTAGGACTTACCTTCTCCTCGAACATCGAGGACTCTAAAAGGTTCGCTTATACCTTCCCTAATGTGCGCTCCAATTGAATTAGATTGAACTATTTTAACCCCTAGCCGAAATTGATTGGTTCTTCTCTTTGAGATATCAGTAAACTTAATCTCTTTCTTGATATAAGCAACTCCATTTTTTAGTGTAATGACTTTATTTCCATTCAGTAGATGTCCTTTTCCCACTCTTGGAGGTACAATTTGAGTATTAAATTCCTCAGTTGTCCAATCTTCTTTTTCAAAGTCACCATATAGGACACATAATTGGATCTTCATGGAGGAACCTTCTTCTCTGACTATGCGTTGCTGATTTTCAGCATCACGAAGTTCAATTTGAAGTGGTTCATCTCCCTCAGCTTTGATTTTGGACTTTGTGAAAATTGTTTCTGGCAATTTGTTCATGAAACACAATTGCAAACGCCTCCTTCCAGATGTGTTGGACAGCTCGTTAAGGGTCAATACACAACTAAATTCCAAACAAAACAAAAACAACTATCAATACAATTAATTTTGCTTCATGAAATGATTGTAATTTTGAATTTATATCTTCTAGTCTTAAATTTTTTAGTCTTTACTTTTACGTGAACAACCGTTGGATCATACTGAAACAAATGGTAGTTTTAAATTGAAAATAATAATTTTTAAATTTATAAAAAGTTGAGTTCACTGCTTTTCAATATAATATTATTTAGGCTTATTAGGTCTTTTGGTCCCCTAAATAATTTACAGTTTTCATTTTGGTCCCCTATCTATAAAATTCAACATTTTGGTCCCCTTGGTTTTCGTCCGTTATTCAAAATGGTCCTTTCTGTCAAATAAGTCACTTTGCCGTTAGTGAGTGCACACGTGGAGCATCCAACGTGGCACGTATATAAGGCTTGGCTTTTTCAGATCTTCTTTCTTCTTTCTTCTTTCTCCTTTCTCCTTTCTCCTTCTTTCAGATCTTCTTTCTCCTAACTTTGCCGTTAGGGTTCTTCTTTCTCCTTCCTCCTTCCTCCAATCCTCTCTCTTCTACCTCTCTTCCTCTCTCTATTTCTGTTCGAAATTTTTCAAAAAATAGGTCCCAACCAGTTTCAATCCCTTCCTTGAATCTCTCTTATCTCCTTCCTGAAATCGTAACTCTCGCTTCTCCTTGTAATCCTTCAAATTTTTCGAATCTGAGAAATGTCAAATCAAATGGGTCAATCAGCTGGGTCTGTGGGTTCGAATTTGAGAGGTTCGAATTTGAGAAATAGAGCAAAAACAGAATGCAGGTGTGGAGAAGAAACTGTAGTACGAACAGTAACTGATAGCTACAATCCAAACTGTGGGAAAAAGTTCTGGGGGTGCAGAAACTACAAAAATCAATATGATAAAGGTTGTAGTTTCTTCAAGTTAGTGGATGAAGAGGTCAATGATGACAGGGAATTGAAGATTGTAAAGCTGCAGAAAAAGAATACAAAGTTGAAGAATGAATTGGAGAAGACAAGATCTTGGTTGAAGATTTCAATGATTTTTGGATTATCATGTTTTGGTGTTTGCCTAGTGTTAGGAACAATACAACTTTGCAAGATTAGTGGCAGCTGGAGTCATGTGTACTTGAAATAGGAAGAATGTTTGAATGTAGTACTTTGTGATTGAAAGTTAGAATGTAGTACTTTGTTGTGTAATTTGAATGTTGTGTAATTTTGAAATTATGAAATGAATGAAAGAAGTTGATTTGGCATTATGAAAAAGTTGTGTATTTTTAGTTGAATGAAAGTTGAAATGTTGTCTAAATTTACATTAAAAAATGACCTTAATGTATACCAAAATGATGTTGCCTGTAATGTATGTATAACAAAACTGATGGTTTGGCTTAAAAAGAATTGCTTGTAATGTACACCAAAATGGATACGAAAATTGCCTGTAATGTATACCAAATTGTGTTGTTATGTAGGACTTGGAACTATGTTTTGGCATAATGTATACTGATTCATTCAATCATAATAGGCATAAAAGTAACATTGTATCTGACACTTGGTCATTACATCAAAATAGACATAAAAGCTGTCATCTATCTAGTACTTGGTCATTACATCAAAATAACATTCAAACCTAAAGTGTATCTAGCACTTTGTCATTACATCAAAATATATGCACTTAGGCATAATACCAAAAAAACAGTCAAGTTAGACACCTAGCTAATGTTGGGTTGAAACTGAACCCTTTGCTCTAGCAGACACTTTCTTCTTTTTAGCCTTTGTTGTTGGTTGTGTTGAAGAAACTTTCTCCTTGTCCTTCCTTTTCCTGGTTTTTGACTGCTGAGTTGCAGCAGATGGAGCAGGGACAGGGACAGGGACAGGAACATCAGCTTGAGCAGGGACAGAGACATCAGCTTGAGCAGGGACAGGGACAGGGACAGGGACATCAGCTTGAGCAGGGACAGGGACAGGGACAGGGACATCAGCTTGAGCAGGGACAGGGACATTTTGGCTTGATGAGCCATCAGCTGGAGGTGGTGGTGGAGGTGGTGGAAGCTTGCAGGTGGACTTGTTATGTCCACTCTTCTTGCATCTGCTGCATTTCATACCCCATGTTGCCCTTTTCAGTTGACTATGATCAAGTAACTCATTAGCATCCTTGTTTCTTTTCTTCTTTGGCCTGCCAGGTTGCCTTCTTATGGGTGGTGGCTGAAGATCACCATAATCAGTCCTTTGCCATAAACACTGCCCATTAGCTGGATAGATGACACTGCTGTAGCATGCTGCATATTGGTCCTTCTTGTAATAATCTGGAACATAGTCAGCTATGTTCATGTCTTGGTTTCTCATGCATGAAATGGCATGACAGCATGGCAAACCAGTTAGCAGCCATTTCCTACAGTCACATTCCCCCCTTTGCAAATTAACATGGAATTTGTGACCAGTTAATGAAATATGCCTAACTTCATAATCATACTCACTCCCACGCCTACATAAATAACAGTTACATACCTTATCAGCCAATTGTCAATTGTTATCAACATTCACATTAATAAATAAAGCTTGCAGAGAAATAATATCATACCTTATCAGCCAATTGTTAGTGTATGCAGATTCTCTGGCTAGTCTTTTCTTGATGTTTGGTAACACATCATTATCATACCTTGCTATTTTCTTCCTATTTGCTTCCCACCTCTCCATTAAGTACACTCTAATGTCTTCAAACATAGTCACTATTGGTTTTGTCCTTGCAATAACAATTGTGGAATTGAATGCCTCTGACATGTTATTAACCAAAGTGTCACATTTTGATCCACATGTGAACTTGGACTTACTCCAATGCCTAGCAGGAATGTTCATCAAATAATCATATGCTCCCTCATTTATCTCTTTAATCTCTTGCATTGCATCATTGAAGGCATTTTCATAACTTGCCTTAGCTGCTTTCCACATTAGCTCCTTCAACTTTTTACCTGGATATCTCTTCCTAAAATTGTTGTAAAGGTGTCTCACACAAAACCTTTGATCCACTCCTGGCAGTAGCTCATCAATGGCTGGCAAAAGACCCTACCACACATTACATAGAAAATAGCTTAGCTTAACAAAGTCAAAATAACTATTAAAATGTGAAAATAACTTAACAAAGTGAAAATAACTTAACAAAGTGAAAATAACTATTAAAATTAAAAAATAATTACCTTTTGTTGGTCACTTATAAAAGTGTAAGTCTTGCACATCCTAGGTCCACCTAAGTCAGAAATGAGCAGCTCCAAGAACCATTTCCAAGATTCCTTTGTCTCCCCTTCAACCACAGCAAATGCTATTGGAAGCATCTGGTCATTTGGGTCCCTTCCAATTGCAGCCAACAGTTGCCCCCCATAGTAACCCTTTAAAAAACACCCATCTAGTCCAATTATAGGTCTACACTTAAAAAAGCTTTCCTTACAGCCTTTTAAACAAACATACATCCTTTGAAAATGGGGACAAAATACAGCATCAGGTCTCTCAAGTTCTTCTTCAGTGCCTTGGAATGGTTGAGTGCTAACAATAACATTAGATCCTCTATTAGACCTCAACAACTCATGAGCATAATCATATATCCTAGTGTACTGCTCCCTAAAAGACCCATCCACCATATCAAGTGCTTTACCTCTAGCTCTATATGCCTTAGTCCAGTTCACCCCAATATTCCATTTTTCTTGAGCTCTATCCCTTATTGCAGACAACTTCAAAGTAGGATTCTCTCTTACCCTTGTATGCAGTTTTTTACCCAACCAATCTGAGTTCATCATCTTTACCTTATACTCCCTACTGCAACTGTGTTTGCCCTTTATCCTCCTCAGTTGCCATGTTTCTTCATTTGGTATCTTTGCACAATATACCTCCCAATTACAACCAGGTTTACATATAACCCTCACCCTCCTCTGATCATTCTTCTTAAACTTTAAAGCCCTTCCAGAATGGATTGCATATGTCCTTATCCCTTCTTGAAATTCCTTCTTAGACACAAAGTATGTCCCTACCTCCCAATTATAGTCACGCATGTTGTCAGGTTGTTTAAATGTGGAAAACTTAATTCTACTTCCATCACCTTCCTCTTCATCTTCAGTTTCATCAGCACTCTCTAACACATCACTATTGTACTCCTCATCATCACTAAGTCCCCTATCCCTCACTATGCTAGACTGACCAATTACTTCCCCACAGTTTGCATTTGTGTTAATTTGCTCAGCCAAAACCTCATCCTCAAACACAGGTTCAACATTTTTCTTTAATGGTCTTCCCCTCTTCTTCTTTGTCCTACTACCACTAGCCTCCTTCCCATTAGTTCCCTGACCCTGATTTGCTTCAGTTACAACCACATTACACAGATCTACTCCTTCAGCTTCAGCAAAAACCTCACCTTCAGCAAAAACCTCACCTTCTTTTTCTTTTTCTGTTTCTTCACCTACTGCTGCACCAAAGTTGTCTTCATCACCCACCTCTTCCTCTGAGTCATCAAAATTTATATTCAGGGCACTATCTTCACTTTCCTCACCTACACAGATTGACTCATCCCTCAATTCTTGCTCTGCACCAGCTTTACTTCCCTCCTCACCACTAGGCCCATTAACATTTACAACCACAGATGGTCCATCCACCTCAGTGGGCCCTTCACTTCTTTTTTCATTCAACTCAGTCACCCCACCATCCACCTCAGCTCCTACTACATTTCCCAATTCAGTGGGCCCCTCATTCCCCACATTTTTAACCCCAGTGGGCCCCTCATTTTCAACAACAGTGGTCCCCTCATTTTCAACATCAGTGGTCCCCTCATTCCCCACTGTGGTCCCCTCACTAACATTGCCTACTGGGTATTCAAGTAAAGGCAGGTTCAAAACTGCACCATTAAACACATTTTCCACTTCCTCATTAATTTCCTCCAACACAACTCCAGCATTTCTTACAGGGAAATCATTTGCTTCATCTAAAGGGTTCAGATTCGCAACTCTAGGTTGTTCTACAGGGTGTACTACATAAGCATGAACCCTATCATACATTTCTGCTATATGTTTCATCCTTCTACAACCATTGTCACTATTCAACCTAACCAAGTCAACCACTAGATTAGGGTCATGGTACCAAAGGCTGGTAATGGAGGAGTAACCTATTCTCTTTATAGTTGATAGCAAAGAAAAATAACTCCAATAGTCAGGGTCACATTCTAACACAGTGTGCTTGCCATTATAATCAGCATGGTGAAATTCACCAAAAGCCCCCCCATGGTGGAGCACAAGCAGAAATCTACCCTCCAACTGTTACAAAACGAGAACATTATGCTTAACCCTTTAAAAAACCATATTAAAAAGAACCCTAAACCACTTGTTAATTTGATTAAAAAAGGAATTTTTATCGAATCCATAAAACAATTCATAAGTTGATTTGCACGACATAGATAACACAAACCAGTTGTTAATCTGATTAAAAAATGGATTTTTTTTCGAAACCCTAACCCTAAACCAGAAACCAAACCCATAAACCAATACCAAAACCCAGAAACCAAAGCCCTAAACCGGAAATAGCAATAAACCCTAACTACGATTTAAATAAGTTTGAACACATACCTCGTCATTCTCCTCAATCTCAGCTTCAAAATCGTCATCTTCTGCAGCCATTTCTGTTTTCAAAGGCGAATTCGTATGAGTTGATTTCCAGGTGGTGTTGATTCTCCTCCTTCTTCTCAGACCTTTGGTTTCCCTCTCTCTCTCTAAAAACCCTTCCTTTCAAAAACAGTTCGTATTCTCTCTCTAAGACCAAGAATACAGCTTATATACGTGCCACGTTGGATGCTCCACGTGTGCACTCACTAACGGCAAAGTGACTTATTTGACAGAAAGGACCATTTTGAATAACGGACGAAAACCAAGGGGACCAAAATGTTGAATTTTATAGATAGGGGACCAAAATGAAAACTGTAAATTATTTAGGGGACCAAAAGACCTAATAAGCCTATTATTTATATATTTATTTTCTTAACCATTTTCCATTTTATATATACTCCTTCGTCTCAAATTATAATGGATAGGAAACATTTGATAAAGAAGCTAGCATTAAAGAGACATACATACCTTGGGTTTAGGTGGCGGTGGAGCATAGGTGGAATCACCTCTTGCAACTAGTTTAGGAAGAAAACAGAAGACAGAGTTAGTAGTATCAAATCAAAGCTTTGTATACATGAAGCAAGCAAGCAAGCAAGAAAGGCAATAAAGTAAGAGTATGAATGGTTAGTTAATTACCACTTTTCGAAGTAAGGGTTCCAAGCAAAAGGTGAAGGCGTCATTAGCGGCAGTGGCACTGGTAGTGCTGCAAAAACAAAAGAAGTCAAGTTAAATAAGAAAGAAAGGAACATTTAAAGGTACATCTAATTAATAAAAATAAAAATAAAACACATACGGAAATAAAAGGTGTTTTATTCGCTTAGTACTGGTTGAAGGAACATGAAGATCCTTGTCATCATCACTACCATTATGAGATGTCCTCTTCGATGCCATCTAATATAATTCCAATATATTTCTTCGGTGAAGTAGTGGCAAACAAATCAACACTTCTTTTTGGATTGGTTTATTACAAACAACTACACTCACGTTCAAATCAATTACAACTTTATAGAATAAATAAACACAAAAGCAGCACTCAGGTACCCAATATATTCACCATGTGCTTATATTTATATTTATAGTATACATACATCTTTTTTTTTTATTTAAAAGGAAATTTATTAGGAAGAATCTTCCTACACGCCAACTGCTTAAAAAGACAAAATTAACCATTTTAAATTTAAATACAAACACAACACTATCACGCCTATAATAATTAGGCTTAAAAACACTTTTGACCTCTTAACTTTTTACTAGTTACGATTTTGTTTTCCTATTAAAAAAACAACATTCCAGCCCCTTAACTTTCCCCCTTTTGCAAGTTCTAATTTTGACTTAGTCAAAACCCACGTGGCTTTTCCCTTAAGTGAGTTAGACGCCTAGATAATTTTTTAATTAAAAAATAAATAAAAACACTACATAATCATTTACATAATTATTTAAATGAAAAAAAGGAAAATAAAAAAGGAAATTAAATAAAATCTGCAATCTCATCCATTTGGTCACCGATCTATCAAGTTCCAAGAGAGTCTCGGTGTCAACATCCTCCATATCAAGCTCAATCTCATCCCCATCATGCTCCAAATGCCAATTTTTCTTCCTTATAATTTGGTTTTCATCAGCTTCGTCAAAATCCGACCACAAGCCTTCATCGCTTTCCCAACCTCTGACTTTGATCTCTTTGATACACTCTCCGCCGGAAAAGGTCGTTTGTTGCCGGAAACCGCCGATTTCTTAGAGGGACCACAACTGTTGTGGCCTGATTCAATTCGACTTGGTCATGGCAATGGGTAAACTGGGTGAAGCATTGCACTGAAGCCACCAAAATTTGATGTTATGGAGTTGTTGTGTAGCGTGGATAAAAATTGCTCTGATTGTGTGAATATGTTACCTAGTAGGTGTTAGAAAGCATTTCAATTCTCATCAAATAAAATAGAACATGAACAAACAAATTAATTTTGCTGAGAATTAATTTAGGCATGTATCAAAATTGCTTTGCCTGTACCAAAATGGTCATTCGTGATTTCCTTTTTTTTTTCTTCCCTTTTTTTCAATTTTTTTCATTTATTTAATTATGTAAATGATTATTTGGCTTATTTATTTATTTTTTAATTTAAAAATTACCTACGTGGCGTCCAATTCACTTAAGTGAGGAGCCACATAGGCTTTGACCAAGTCAAAATTAGAATTTGCAAAAGGGGGAAAAATTAGGGGGCTAGAATGTTTTTTTTAATAGGGGACCAAAATCACAACTAGTAAAAAGTTAGGGGGCCAAAAGTGCATTTAAGCATAATAATTATTATCACAAAAGTACTCCTTTTTGGATACTAGTTAGTAACTGTACATACTAGTCCTAACTAATTATAGAATAGAATATACTAGTCTAAAAAGTGATTTTTTGTAATAGTAGTGTATTTTTAGAATTGAATTTGAACTCATAATATCTTATTAAACAATGAATTTAACACACTAATTATTTCTTTAAAAAAAACACACTAATTATTACCTTTTGTGTATTAATAGTATTTTATTTATTTTGCTTATAAAGAAAAATATAAATAAAAAGAATACACTATCTTCGCATCACACAAGTTTTCGCGTAGGTCACTCGGTTGCAAGATTTACTCTACAACCTTGTGGTCTTTGGTTCAAGACCCGCATTTTCAAAGGGTACCATATTGCATAGTCGAACTAAGTATTTCAAAATACCTCTCCTTTAATATATATATATATATATATATATATATATATATATATATATATATATATATATATATATATATATATATCTTTGCACCACGGAGGTCCGATTAAAAAAAAGTTTCGTTTTTATATTTTTTACAATATTTTTCATATTATTATTGATTAATTGTATAAAAAAAAAGCACTTGAAATTTCGAAAGACGTTCACATGAAAAAGAAATGAAATTTCAAAAGAGGTAAGAAACAATTAGAGATATCGTAATCAACTAACCGCGTATCACTGACTGGTAGGGAGAACGAGTTATTTATTTATTTTTTTGATAGAAGTAGTTAGAACGAGTTGATACTTTAAATTTTAATTGACGTGTTGAGGAGAAATTCTTATGAGAAAGAACTTCTTAAGGAATATTCTTCGTTTCATCTTGTGTTGTGCTTACACCACCATGCAAGCAGAAATGAAATGGAGAGCTAACTTGGAAATGAAGTTAATATTGCAAAAAGATAAACACGTCCTTGAATGTCTCTTTAGATACTCTTTTTGTCTCAAATTTGTTTTGTTTAATCAATTTAGTCCATAAAATTACAAATAAAAGATACATATGATGATGTATTTGCAATTTTGATATATTCAAAGATTACAATGACAATGTCTCAGCAAATTCAGTGACCGAAATAGTTGTTAGGTAACTTGTTGGAGGTGGTAATGTTTTGTTTGTTTCAACTGCAGCCCCTTCAAATGATTTCCCGTTGTTAACTAAACTAGTTTTTTTAGGATTGTTAGCTAAACTAGTGAGAAATGCTAGCAACACATATTTTAACATACACTTTTTAACACACTCTCTTTAATTGGTTAAAATTAATATGGGTCCCACCAAATTAATATGGGTCCCACATGATTTGGTGAGTCCATGTGAGTTTTAACCAATCAAAGAGAGTGTGTGAAAAATGTGTATTAAAATGTGTGTTGCTAGCATTTCTCCCAAACTAGTTAGTTAGAAAGCTATCAAAGCCATGATGGGTGACTTTTCTCATATGTCACTTTAATTTGCATATATTATCTGGACATCCATATTTGCATATGGTGGGGACCAGGGCCGTTCCTACGTAATTGGAGGCCCGGCTCTCATGCAAAAAATAGGCCCTTAATAAAATAAAAATATAATTTTTCTTAAAAGAGCAATTATCGATTTAAATTGAATATAAGATCCGTAAAGATAAAAAAAAGTAATTATTGTAACTAACACAGAAAAAATCAATATTCTAATCAATAATATAAAAATACAATTTCAAACGAATATGTTTATCAATCTTCTATGTTGTTATTTTCCTTAATTTGTACAAAGGCAAAAATAAAAGGTTTATAACGTTTTTTTTAGAATAATTATAATATTTGTTCTTTCAAGTTAAAAATTATAATATTTGTTGTTAGTTCTTTACTATTTTATACGATACTTGGTTGTTAGCTTCTTGGCTACAACCTCTTTCGCTTAAAAAAAATACGATAAGTATGGGCAAAAAATTATAAAAAGTGTTCTAACAAAAATAAGAAAAAAAATATTTTGCTTTTATTTGTAAATATATAATCCAATATATTAAGGAGAATTTGGTTGAATTGGAGAGAAGATTGAGGAGCTTCAAATCCATAATAAATTATGTCCAGATTAAAAAGCTAGGACCTAGGCTTGACAGCTCACGGTACTACCACTAGGCCATGTCAATTTGTTTGATATTTGTGTCACGCTATTTATATATTTATATATAATATTTACATGTAGTATAAATATAAAATAATATTTGGGCCCCAAATTTTGGAGGCCCAGCTCAGTAGAGCTGTTTGCACCCCCTAAGGGCCGGCCCTGGTGGGGACATGAATATGATGGTTTCTATCATGTAAATTGAGTAATGACTATTACCCCTGCCTTCGTGAACTTACATAGGCAGGAGGGGATCATTTTCTAAATATTAATTAACTGGTGTTTTGAGGAGAAATTTCTTTTGAGAAAGTACTTCGTAATTGACGAGGAATCTTCATTTCATGATGTGCTAACACCATACAAGCAGAAACATGGAGAACTATCTTGGGCCTCAAGTTTACATTTTTTAAATGGTGACCTGTTCAAGTAGTTGAAAATCGAAGCCGTGAACGGTGACCTTTTTCATGTCACTTTGCATATAATGTTTGGACATATAATAACTCACTTAGGTTGGTTTAGTGGTGTTGGTTTGAAGCCTTGGAGTATGTTCCTCTTTAAAGTCTCGGTTCTTCTCCTCGTTATCAATTTGGGTGGGCTAGTTTAGGTTCTTAAAAAAATGTTTGGACATATGATCCATATATGCATGTACGGTGGGGATTTAATGGTATGTATCATGCAAATGATTATTACTCGTTTTTGTACCATAGAGAGATGTTTTAAAGCTAATAGATTTACGAGAGTACCACCTTGTTTAGCTAGATGTAAAATGCATAGGTTTTGTGGTCATTGAGAAACAAAATTATTTTCAAAGTAGAGTGGCCAATGTTACAACTTTATACTTAATTAGTTATATGAAGTTTTGCAATTGATGTTAGTTTATTGGAATTGTGGGTACGAGTAGTGGTTGTTTATTTTTATATTGGTATAGTACTCTATGAGGCTGCCTTCAAAAATGTAGTTTGTAAATTTGACATAATTGGTTCAAATACTTTTCTGCTCCTTTTTAATACACTATCTTTTTGCTGATAAAAAGAATGTGGAGAGTAGAACCAGAAGCTGTGTCAAGAAATCTTGATACTCTAATTTATTTGATGAGCCTATAAAAATAATGGAAACATAATCCTCATGTACATCTACATTAATAATAATATTTTCCTTTTCAGACACACGGTAAACAAAAGAAGTTGATATGTGGTGCAACTAGTAACATAGAGTTTCAAAAAATTGGTCATCTTGCAATTTCCAACTGATTTTCAAGCACTCTATGTTTCAGTGATAGTAGGGAGTAAGAGAAGAAATAATGATATGCATTTCAAAAAAGTTGCAAGTTCTGCAACATAAACTGTGCTTTTTCGACACCTAAACCTTCACAGTTATACACAGATTAGCTCGGCATGACACTGCCAGTACCTTTATTTTTGTTACTTCAGTAGAATCAGTGGTTTGAGATGCAATATTAGTTCAATTTGTTTTAACTTGTAAGGGGATAGACATATTGAACAAGTAACAATAATCTGCATTTAACGACAAACGTGTTCAATTTTTCTGCTCCCAAAAGAAATAGCTCCAGGGCACAGTAACATAAAACAAAGAGATGGACTTTTAACAAATAAAAACTATTATCACATTGATCTGTGTTTGTTCAATATTACATAATGTTTTTACAGGAAATAAATACAAGCTACCAACATAGTAAACTTTGAATGATGATTGACATTATGTATAAATTTATTTTAACAGGAGGACTCCGTCTTACACGTCTCTTCACTGCAATTGAAATAGAACAAGGTAAAGCTTCAGAAAACACTAACACAAAACTAATAAAAAGTCATGTAGGGAAAATGTATCCTAGACTTCGCATAGGCACGTTCTACTTAGCAATCGACATCAACATGGAATATGAAACAACAAGAGTCTAATAATTCCTCCTGGCAGCTGCAACCTTCCTCACTGATATTCCCCATTTGATAACAGCCAAAATCTTACACCACACTGCTTTTGGTTTCCCACTGCTGGATATATCCGTTACAGAATTAAGGATATCAACATAAGTGCTAAACTCTACTCCATCAAGAAAATCAAATAAAATTTGATTTTCTTCTTCCCATTTTGTATCAAGAGGAGAAACATTTGTAAGATTCTCTATTGAATCACCACCTTGTGCAACTGGAAAGCGTGATCCATGACTATCTCTTTCAATGTACATTTCAGCTCCCACATGATTGTTTTGTGGTATGTCTCTTATGTCTAGCACTGGTTCAGGATTGATTTCGCAATCATGCATTCCTTCATTAACATATGAAGTAGAGATACATGGTTGAACATAGCCTGGCCCTATTTCTTTTTGACCTGTCCAAGATATGGTAAAATATTTCATCAAAATGTCCAACATTAAGAGCAGGATTGGCCAAAATAGGACAAGAGATATAACAAAGAATCACATACATGAGAAACAGGAAGTTTAGTGAATGACATAGAAAGGTTTGTCAAAGTTTAATATGGAATAATATTGATATTGTGGTACAAATACACATGTCAATGCCATGATACACCAAAATTTCACCAGGTCTATGTTTTATCTTGTGGGAATTTATTCCAATATAAAATACAAGGGAAGATATGCACCACTTTTATTAGTAGTTATTGGCACAAATAGAAAAATAAACAACGGGCCTTTTATGCTTGAATCGAATAACTTAAGCTATATTTCATAATATATGTTGCAGACCTTGAACTGGAGCTCCAGACTGTCCTGCTGATTGTATACATGCAGCTAGGCTTATGGAGTTTAGGAAAGTTTCATCAACTGGTTTTAAATTACACACATCTTTGTAAGCATCCTGCTTCACAATTTCTACCAAATGCTGCAGAGAGAGAAGAAACCTGCTCACTAATTTTATAAAATATAATATGACACCAATGTTTTTCCTTAAATCTATTTCACAACATATTTTGAATATGGTACATGAATTTATACCTTCAGGCTGGGCGCGAGAGTCTCTGGTAAATAGTAATTTTGTACATCAAATGCCACTCCCACAAGTTTGTAGATTGCATTGAATAGCAGAAGTATTGGTTGCCCAATTGTCTCATAACTGTAAAGCTTGTGATCATCAACAACACACGACTTGGCATGTTTGATAATTGCTAACCAAGACTTCTTTGGAATCTTGCCAAACATCTACATCTCAACATATAATATCCAATTAATGTACGCACTTTACGTATGAATTTCAATTGTTGATGAGAAAAATAACGGCTGATATTATACGCTCACACATGGCAAATTATGATCAATGTACTAAATTATCAACCTTTTTTTTTCATTCATGAGTAATTCACTCTAGAAGAGGTAAATTCACATATATTAGGAGAACAATATGCAAAGAATAGCTACCAATAAGACATAAAAGAAAGTACAGAAAAAAGAAACTAATTTTTACCCCATGTAATGAAGATTCATTGATTATGAGTAACTTCAAGAGATCCTTAACAGTGTGAATTCCTTTGGAAGAGAGCCGCTTGTGGAATTCTCCATCTTTAGCAATTTTCATCAAACGCCAAACATCATCATTCAAGCACGGAGGGAAATGTTTCTGGTAGGCTTAAATGACCAAAATTACATGTCATTAGACACTTAATACAATGAACAACAAAAGGCAACATATAAAACATAAATGAACAATTAATAAAACTCACTCTGTCCTCTGTTATCTTTGACCCTAAAAGGTTGACTTCTACCTTCCTTAATGTTTTCTCCATTTTTCACAGCTTTGACTCCTAACCTGAACTTTTTGCCTCTTAACCATCTCGAATTATCAGTAAAGATGATTTTAGAGATAGAAGCAACTCCATTTTTAAGAGTAATAAACCTCTCTCCAACCAATAGTGGCTGTTTCCCATCTCTTTCACGTAAGATATTTGCATTAAATTCAATTTCAGTCCAATCCTCACTGCCAAATCCACCATCTAGAGCACAAATCTCTATCTTTGTTGAGGAGAAAGGACCATTGTTGACTATTGAGTTAGATCCAACATCAAATAGTGCAACTTGAATGGGTGGTTCATCCTTTGCTATTATATTTGACTGACTAAAAAATGGACCAGACAACTTGTTATTGTTAATAAAACACAACTCCAAGGGTCTGGCTCCAGATTTGCCAGCCTCATTAGCCTTTTCACTGCATTAAATTTGTCAAAAAAAATAAAATAAAAACATTGAAAAACAATTTAATATTTAATTACATTATGATAACAACTACTCTATTATTTTGACATGAAAAACAAACCTTGAAAGTAGGCGCTCTTGGACTTTGCTTTCCACCACATCTCTTACCTATTTTAGGAAGATAAATGAATCAATTAACTAACTCTCACTCAAAAACAATCATTAACATACTTGAAAAGTGTTAAATATAAATAAAAGACTTGTTAATTCTTACCACTCCTCTAATGAAAGATTCCAAGAATAGTGAATCGTGACAATTCGTCCTTAGAGTGTTTATCACATATCTAAGGCCACTGTAAAACAACGAAGTAGATTATTAATTCTTCTAAAGTGTTACAACCAAAAACTAAGTATTATACATATAATTAACATGTATATACCTTATTGGTGCTTGTTTTGTAACGCCATGACTAGATTTGGAATCCTGAATAGGAACTTTACTAGTGCTTTTGTGATTCTTGAGAGATTTCCTGTCTGATACCATCCAAAAAGTTACAATTTAATTTTTCTTTCCTTTTCTTTTTGTAAGAATTTATCTTGTCTTTCAAAGATCTCAACTAAGTGGAAGTAATTGATGTGAGTATTGGAGCCAAAAGTTGCTCATATAAATAATGTCAACCCTTACACACACAAACCGGTTAGTTGACTAACAATGCAGGAAGAAGCCAGGAAGCATCATCATTTACTAATAGGACACGTTGTTGATTATAATCTCAGAAACTTATCTATTCTCATTAGTATTTTCCCTAAAAATTCCCAGAAAGTACTGATAATCATTAAAATAATAATGCCACTTCTAGATACCTTAAAACATTTGAACTTTTCACACATCACTTCTTAATAAATAATATTGTCATAATAATGATAATAATAATGGGAGAAAAGGATAGGCAGATCAGATCCAATGAATATATATTTGAATAAAACATGCTCACACTTTTAGATAAGTGACTCTGTTTTTCCATAACTACGCGTTTAGTGGAGAATTACGGCAAATATTCTCAACAAACACTGATGTAACTCGAATATTTTCCTATTGTTTGTGACAACAGGGCCCTCGCAACATCATTTAAAAAAAATTGAAAAAAAAAATCCAACACTATTTATAGTGATAGAAAATTAAGTTGTTGTTAAATATATGAACAATGGTTCAAACATGACATTTACCTACAGATAAATAGACCTTTACTTATGGACAATTCATAATTGATAGCAAAATTGTTGTCGTTTAGACTTTTACCTACGGAAAAATGACATTTAATGACGGATTTGTCCGTAGGTACAAGTATTTTTTCCCCTTTTCTTAAATTTTGAGGCCCCTCTAAGTGTGAGGCCCTAAACCAAGGGCCTTGTTGCACTTGGCCAGGACCGGCCCTGTGTGACAACACTGATTAAGGATGTGTTTGGTTCGGGAATGAATCAAAATGAATATTGGTCGTTCAATTTTTTTTTGGTGTTAACCGTAACTTGCAGAGACTAATCTTGAGCTTTGTCGTACTCAAATGGATGACAAACTCTCCCTAAATGTAACACTGCTTCTTGTCTAAGGCTGGATTCGAACACATGATTTTGGTTAAGGTAGAAAGACTCGTGTCATCTCATCTAAGCGCTTTTGGGTATATTCGTCATTCAAATTGCAAACATTGGTTGAAATAATCATTGATTTTTTAAGGAGAAATGATATTTGAACAACCATTTTGTGACAACTTTATCAACTTTCTCTCTCATGCTTCCATTATGTCTTCATTTTCTCTCTATATCGCTTTGTTTTTTGTGTCAAGACCTACATTCCTTTATATATTTTAAGCATCCCACAAGTTGTCATATAAAATGTTTGTTCAAATAACATTCCTTATTTTTAAATATTCACATATACTACATCCCTAAAATTTTAAGGTGTCGGTCAAAATTGTTAGATTAGTGTTTTTTTTAAAAAAAAAACACTAATCTATATAACATTTCTTCATTCTATCGAGACAATTTTATTTCCACTTTTCTCTTCATGCTTAATATTAATATTTTGCATATTCTTTTAAAAATAGTTCATCGATTAACTTTTATCAGTAGAGAGTATGACATAGCACATTAATCGAACATACGACCCTTTCATGTTGATCAATGTCGTTCCTACCACACTAAGGATTAATTTACGTCTTTTATGGACTAATTTGTCAGTAATTAGTCTCTACATAATTGCAATATCGATAAAGTCTATTATTTTATAGACAAAATTAGGTATGCAAATGGGGCAGGGCAGGGACAGACTTTGTTATCCCATAAACTGATGGGTATCCGTGTACTTATCCCCGATTCCAACTAGGGAGAAAAATAGTATTCCGATTTTGTACTCTATCTAGTTCGAGAATTCCAGTTTCATCTCTGCATGAACATGGCCGCATTTTGGTACCTTTTTTAATTGAAAAAAAGAAAAGCAAAAAGTCTAAAACTACGTTGTTTCAACAATCTAGTTTTTTTAAAACAAACAATAAATAGAGGAAACAACTTGTTTAAGGGGTCGCCTTAAAAATAAGTATATAAATGTAATCTAAGGGTTTCTAATATAAGAGAGGTAAAAGTGTAAATTTCAAGTAAGTAAGGCGGCTTCAAGTTTGATATTGGTGTCCCCAATACCAGCCCATATCTTTTAAAATCGGAGAAAATTCAAACTTGAATCCGAACTCAATCAACTCGGGTTTTTCTGTCAAAATCGATGAATGTTCGGGTGAGGACCCGTGGATACGGTTATGTTCCCATGCCTACACAAATCAATCTCTAGCGAATGATAAGCTAATAGATGAACCATTTTTGTTTGATATTTTTACAATTTCAAAAATTTTAAAAATGTATTTATCAAGTCACATAAATGATGAACTATTTTGATCTACTAGATTTCAATTTCGTTTGAGTATCAATTTATCACTCTTTATAAATTATTATTTTTATAAGAATTGATAATCTCTGGAAAAGATGATGGGTAAAGATTATTTTAAATCTTTTTTGTTAAATTTTAATTATCATAATTTTTAACTAAAAATGAAGTTTAATTTATACCCTAAAACTATTTTTGGAAAATTAAGTGGACCCCACTCGTATTTAAGTGCATTAATCATGCTCTACATTGTAACTGAATTTAATTCCCTTCTCTTGTGTGAGCTTATCTATGAAGTTCGAATACTCCAAAATGGAGACGTACCCGTATCGGATACCGATACTCCGTGGATACTCTCGGATACGTACTCACGGAGTATCGGAATTAATTATTTTAATTTAAAATATATATTTTATCGGATACTTATAAGATACACAAAGATACTTATTAGATACTTCACAGAGACGTATCCTGAAAAAAAAAAATGCAGGATAAAAAAGTGAGTGTGCGTTATGAAAATTCAATGGAGATGTATATGATTCAATTTAAGATATGAATCACTATAATTGTTTTTTTATTAACCAATTAAAAATTATGTTTTTGGTGGATGAAAGTAACGAGAGAGAAGATTCAATCAATCAACATTAAACAAACTTTGTTTTGAGTTCTTTTATTGATGCATTTGTTGATATCCTAACATATGAATGAAAATAGAATATGATTTATACGAAAAAAGTTTCATTTTTTATTTTGATCACATGTATTTTTTTTTTTGTAAATTGTGACTTTTATGATTATATAGTATTGAAGAGTAATCAATGTTTATTTATTTTTTTTCAAGTATTTTACATGCATATAAATTTTAATATAAATATTTTGTTAACGTATCTTAGTCGTATCGTATCCTAAATTTTAAAAATGTCACGTATCCACGTACCCGTATCGTATCGTACCCGCACCCGTACTACGTATCTGGGCTTTGTTAAGTGCCAGAAAGTGGTTAAAATGCTCATTTAATTAAGGCACTTATGTTACTTATTTCACAAGTTATCATAGGATAAACTCATATTTATGGTTCAAATGCTATATTTGTGATCCTATATCTTACCCCATGTTATTATTGCAGGAAATTCATGCTTGAACATGCTGAGCAAAGAAAATGAAGTTTTGATCAAAGCCATCGCTAGAAGCGCACGCTTCCTCGCTACAAGCGAGGATAGGCAGGGAATTTGGAGACTTCATCGCTTCAAGCGCCAGATGCCACGCTTCAAGCGAGCTTAGGCAGGGAAATTGGAGAGTCCATCGCTACAAGCGATGGACCGGTCGCTTCAAGTGACCAAGGGCGGTTTAAGGCTCCATGCTGATGTGGAGGATTCCCATTGGCCAACAAACTTCATCGCTACAAGCGACCAGCTCATCGCTTATAGCGAGCGTGCAAAAATTCAGATTATAAAAGCATTTTTGGCTCATTTTTCTGGGAAATCAGTTAGAGAACTGGATCATTCTCTACTTCCAATTTAGGGATTGCTTTTAATTCAGTTTAGTAATAGTTTAGGACTTAGTTTTAGGGCTAGAAGCTTTAATCTTCAAGGAGCAAAAGGATTGAATTGTGGAATCAACCAAGGGCTTTGGGAAATCAAGACTTTGGGTTATGATCTTCATCTTTTCTCTTATCTTTTGTATAGTTTGTGAAGAAGATTTCCTTCCTTGTGACTTGGCTGGGTTTTGATGATTACAAGACTACATCACAAAAAGAAGAAATGATCATGGAGGCTCAAGATTAAAGAATGAAGTTTAGTGCCTAGGCTTCTTGGTTATACACTTTGTAAGTATGGCACTTCTTTTGATTTATCATCTTAACTTATGGAACAACTTAGAATGCTCAGAAAATAATTACAAACATTTTTCTAAGTCCCCATATGAAGCAATGCCTAAAGCACTTATAAAAATAAATTACACACTCACAATGATTTTAATTTAAATGTGAGTTTGCATGAAATTATATTTTCATTAAAAACAATAATTTATTTTTTGGAAAATTGCCTAACTATTTTTAACGTCAAAAATATGTTTTAGCAAGTACTTCTTAATGGACTTTGTGTTCGAAAAATGATTTTGGACTATAATCATTTTGTTACCGTTGGAACACTCTTTTAATTGCACAAATTGTCTTTCCATAATTTACAAACGGCTAATTATTTTCTTAAATATATTTCAAACTATTTTTTATGAATAGGTGCCTTTTCAAATATGTGCCTATTCATTGGTTACCATTTTTCAAAAAATAGTATTGCTTCATAAACATCTTTTTAGCCTCTATAAATTCAATTGAGAATCAAAACAATTTAAGACAACAATTTTCAAACTCTCAATTGTGAAATTCAATATCACTTGCACTTGCATTCAAATTCTCATTCTTGGAAAAACTTTGTTCATTCTTTTTCATTCATAAAGAAAAGTTTTTCTGAGCATTAAGTCCATTTGTTTAAGAGTGATATTGATAAAAATATACAGCCATACATTTGTTATTCTTCAATTACATTGTTGTAAAGTTTTCTTGCCATTGTTGGTGAGAATTGTTGTAAAGATAGTGGGGTGCTATCTTGTGTATGTTAGAAAGATTGTTAGGGGGTCTTGGGGAGAGATTGCTTGTAACAAAGATTCTAACATAGTGAATTCCTCACAGGGTTGTGGGGGAGTGGAGTACCAGTAGGGGAACCACTATAAATTCCTTGTGTCCATCTTCTTCTTCCCTAAACTCTTTATTTTTCCAAGCATTCGTTCATACATTCATACAAAATTCCGGAAAAATTTACAAGAACACAATAAACCAGAAAAATTATCCATTAAAAGTCATACAACCTAATTCACCCCCCCTCTTAGGTTGCACTCTGAAATTACAATTGGTATCAGAGCAAGTTAAGGTAATTTGCTCCTTGATCCAGAAAAATGGCTTCCGCTTCAAATTCAAACATTGTGTTCAAAGATGGTGGTAGTAGCAACAAACCTCCATGCTTTGTTGGTGAATACTATGATTTCTGGAAAATTCGCATGCGTGCATACTTGGAAGCACAAGGGGAAGAAATATGGAATGCCGTTGAGAATGGTCCATTCATTCCTACAACGGTTGTGAATGATGTTGTCCAAGTAAAAATAAAAACATCTTGGACTGATGATGATAAGAAAAAATTGTTGTTTGACAAGAAGGCAATCAACATGCTTCATTCAGCCTTTGGCATGGATGAGTTCTTCCGAATTTCTCAATGCAAAACTGCAAAAGAAATTTGGGACACTCTAGAAGTAACCCATGAAGGCACAGAAGAAGTGAAGAGATCAAAACTGAACACTTTATCACAAGAATATGAATTGTTCAGAATGCAGCCCGGTGAATCAATTCTTGATTTACAAAAGAGATTCTCTCACTTAACAAACCACTTGATGGCTCTTGGAAAGACTTTCACAAATGATGAATTAAATCTCAAAGTCCTTAGATCATTAACAAGGGCTTGGCAACCAAAGGTGACTGCAATATCAGAAAAGAAAAGTCTTTCTAAAATGACTTCTGCCGCTTTGTTTGGTAAACTCCAAGAACATGAAATGGAACTTGGAAGATTGGAAAAGCATGAAGGGCAAGAGAAGAAGAACAAAAGCATTGCTCTAAGAGTTGAGTCAAAACAACAAAATGAAGGAGAAAGTTCTGATGAAGGTGAGACCATCAATCTTCTTGCAAAAAGTTTTAAAAAATTTCTTAAAAAGGACAAGTCCTTCAAGTTTGGTAATAAAAGAAAATCTTTCAAGAAGAATGAGGGCTCTACGTCAAACCAAAACATTACATGTTTTGGATGTGGGAAAGAAGGTCACATGAAAGCAGATTGTCCATCTTTTACAAACAAAAATGGTGACAAAGGAAAGAAAGAATTCAAGCAAAGGAGGGCCTACATTGCATGGGAAGAAAATGACATAAGTTCATCTTCTGAATCAGAGGATGAAGAGTATGCAAATCTTGCACTAATGGCATCTCATCACTCTGATGATGAACAAGAGGTTAGTGATTCTGAACTTGATAGTAAACCTTCATATGATGAATTACAAAATGCATTTGATGAATTATATGAAGAATGTAGTAAACTTTCTAAAACTTGTGTAAAACAGAAGAAATTAATTGTTTCACTTGAAAGAAAAGTTTTTGATGCACAAGTGGATTTAGAAAAGGTCAAAAATTCTTCATGTAATAAATGTAAAGAACATGAAACAAAAATTATTAAATTAAATCAAGTAATAAAAAATTTTGAAAAAGGTCACAATAGTTTGGAAGATGTTCTTAGCAAACAAAGAGATTTAAAAAATAAAACCGGTCTTGGATTTTCAAATTTTGATAAACCAAGTACAAGTAAAACAATCTTTGTTAAAGCAAGCACAACTTCCAACAACTTGGAACCAAAGAAAATGCATGTTGTAATTCCTCTTAAAAGTATGAATACTAGAAATAATTCTTATGGAAGAAATTATTCTAACAAGTCTTATAAGAAAACAAATTCTAAGGTTAGAAATAATGTCTCCAATGGAAGTAATTCTAGTGTATATCATGTTCAAAATTTATCATGTTTCTATTGCAACATGAAAGGCCATACTCCAAATACTTGCTACATAAGAAACGTTGGTGTTCCTTATGGTGAATTTATTTGGATAAAGAAAGGTATTAACCCACAAGGACCCAAAGAAAAATGGGTACCTAGAAAGTACTATTAATTATTTTGTAGGTACTTGATCATCATATGCAAATCTTGTCAAATTAAGATTGATTTTTCAAGATACAAGACCATATGATATGGTTCGATTTACGATTTATTTGTGATTATTTAATGGATACGATTTGATGAAGAGATGATCACTTGCTAGTTGAATTCTTATTTATTCATGACCATGGTGAAAGGTACACAATTATTTTATATAGATATATGATGTTTTTTGTCTTCTAAATTCATGTATGGTATTAAATTAATGCATGCATGACTTAGAAACGATTCATGTTTGCGAATTTTGACAAGTATGAATAAGTTTGGTTTATCAGACATATTTGAATGCATATTAAATGTTAACTGTTGTTATTTCATTCTTGCAATGTTTAGCCTAAAACATGAACGTTACTTGCTAGTTTTTTACTGTTCATGGGTAAAAAGTTTTGGAATATAATTAATTAGTTTAAATAAATATACTATGTCTAAATATTTGACTAATGTTATAACAATAGCATATGTGACTTGTGAAAAAATATCAATTGGATGCTTTAATGATGCTATTGTTTTGTGTGAGAAATCATTATATTTAAAATATTTATCTCATATGATATGTGCAAAATAATGTGAAGGATTGAATATTCATTGTGAAGAAGATAAATTATTTTTATATAAAATTTGTTATTTTCCTTCTATTTCGACCCTTTGGATCTTATCCTTTCTTTCTTCTTTTTGATGATGTCAAAAGGGGGAGAAAGTGTATGTTTGTGTTTTGTGCTTAAATTGTTTCAGGTTATCCAATTGCAAAACAAAGGGGGAGATATACAAGATAGGGGGAGTTTCGTTGAGCAAACAATGTCAACATGATATGGTTTGTCATCATCAAAAAGGGGGAGATTGTGAAGAAGATTTCCTTCCTTGTGACTTGGCTGGGTTTTGATGATTACAAGACTACATCACAAAAAGAAGAAATGATCATGGAGGCTCAAGATTAAAGAATGAAGTTTAGTGCCTAGGCTTCTTGGTTATACACTTTGTAAGTATGGCACTTCTTTTGATTTATCATCTTAACTTATGGAACAACTTAGAATGCTCAGAAAATAATTACAAACATTTTTCTAAGTCCCCATATGAAGCAATGCCTAAAGCACTTATAAAAATAAATTACACACTCACAATGATTTTAATTTAAATGTGAGTTTGCATGAAATTATATTTTCATTAAAAACAATAATTTATTTTTTGGAAAATTGCCTAACTATTTTTAACGTCAAAAATATGTTTTAGCAAGTACTTCTTAATGGACTTTGTGTTCGAAAAATGATTTTGGACTATAATCATTTTGTTACCGTTGGAACACTCTTTTAATTGCACAAATTGTCTTTCCATAATTTACAAACGGCTAATTATTTTCTTAAATATATTTCAAACTATTTTTTATGAATAGGTGCCTTTTCAAATATGTGCCTATTCATTGGTTACCATTTTTCAAAAAATAGTATTGCTTCATAAACATCTTTTTAGCCTCTATAAATTCAATTGAGAATCAAAACAATTTAAGACAACAATTTTCAAACTCTCAATTGTGAAATTCAATATCACTTGCACTTGCATTCAAATTCTCATTCTTGGAAAAACTTTGTTCATTCTTTTTCATTCATAAAGAAAAGTTTTTCTGAGCATTAAGTCCATTTGTTTAAGAGTGATATTGATAAAAATATACAGCCATACATTTGTTATTCTTCAATTACATTGTTGTAAAGTTTTCTTGCCATTGTTGGTGAGAATTGTTGTAAAGATAGTGGGGTGCTATCTTGTGTATGTTAGAAAGATTGTTAGGGGGTCTTGGGGAGAGATTGCTTGTAACAAAGATTCTAACATAGTGAATTCCTCACAGGGTTGTGGGGGAGTGGAGTACCAGTAGGGGAACCACTATAAATTCCTTGTGTCCATCTTCTTCTTCCCTAAACTCTTTATTTTTCCAAGCATTCGTTCATACATTCATACAAAATTCCGGAAAAATTTACAAGAACACAATAAACCAGAAAAATTATCCATTAAAAGTCATACAACCTAATTCACCCCCCCTCTTAGGTTGCACTCTGAAATTACATAGTTGTCATGAAAATGAGCAACTAACATCCCTTTGTTGGGATTAGAGGTATTCTTTCTAGCTTTGATGTAAAATATGATTATGTGAATATATGATTTTGGCAAATTATGTGTTTATGAAGTTATTCTTGCTTTTCACTCTAATGCTTGATTCAATTGATATTGACAAATACTTTTGAATCTATGTTTAAGAATAATCTTCTATCAAAATAAGAAAATCTAGAAATGGATTTGGGTTTTGATAATCGCACAAAGTTTCGGATCGTAATGCTTTCGGATCGTTTGATTGATTGGGAAATCGTCGATTAAACGATACGATCGATCTCACGACGTCATTTGGGAAATCAATGACATTGTTGAGCGATACGTGATATTTTCACTAAAACGCTAAATTCATATGCATGATTTATAGATTATATTCTTTGCAAGATTGATGAACTCCTATCTCAACGCTTTGATACCCTATTACTTGTCATTTTATTTCCGCAATTAAATTCCATTAGTTTATGAACACAAGTTACGAAACCCTTAACTCAAAACAATACCAATTGTTGAACGGTTCGAAGTAACGCACCTAATCCCTGAGGAGACGATAATTGAAAATACTTACTTTTGTGCATTCAACAAAATGGCGCCGTTGCCGGGGATTAGTGTTTTGTTATTTTGAGCATCGCAATAATTGATAGTGTTTTGAGCTTTTGTATATATCTTGTTAATATTTTTGTACATTATCAACTGTTTGTGAATTAACCCTCTTTGCAAAGCAAAGAAAATTTCCTTGTTAGTTACTTTGTTTCAGATTTTCAACATTGGAACAAATCATGGCTGATCATCATGATTATTTCAACTTCTATGATCCATACGAGCATGAATCCTATCAACAATATCAACAATATCCGTCTGAAGATGAACAAATGGCAAGAACGGAAAATATTTTGAAGTTGTTCATGCAACAATCCATGATTAATATGCAAAATACCAACCACAGATTGAGAGCCTTATCGTGCCAATTGGAGATTTTGCAAGTTTAATTCAATTTTTTACCAAGAATCATGGATGTTCAGACCAACAATCAATCCGTTTTGGAATTCGGAGAGATTGTTGAAGACGATATTGATGAGAATGAGGAAGAGACGTTATTTGAGGGATGTGGTATAAGGACATTAATGGAAGAATTAGAGATACCACACAAGGATGAACTTCCTCAAGAAAGGTCAAATACTGAAGAGGCTAGCGTTGTTGATAGTGAAGAAGTGATGGATATTGAGAAGCCGGAACAGTTTCTTGACAGGAAGAAACTTGTGAAAATGAGGGGATGAAAGTGAGCAAGGTGGAACTTGAACGTGTACAAGATTGCTTATGTTCCTTGCTCAACTTATTCTGGTTAGGGAGGTTATGGACTCCACATCAGCTATTCTGCAAGTTCATGGAATTCCTCCCACAGCAAAGGAGTACTAAAGCTGATGTGCTTTCCGTCTCGTATTGGCCACCCTAACGAATCAGGCGTCGAGCTAAAGACGTTAACCAAGCGCTCGTTGGGAGGCAACCCAACTCTGTAGGTTTGTTGTTTTTTATTAGTATTTTAGTTTTAACATCCATTCATGCATATAGGGATAGTGGAAAAGAACTCAAAATTTTATTTTTCTGTTTCCTGTCATGGTCGCTACAGCGACAGATTCCATCGCTGTAGCGATGACTTTTAAACTTTGCGCTTGTAGCGCCATGTTTTCGCTTGTAGCGATGGGCTTAGCATCTCGTCGCTATAGCGACGAATCGCGCGCTTGTAGCGACAGCAGGCATAACGGCTATTTCAAGTTCCCATGCCACTATAACCTTTCCCCTACCCCCCAACCACCCCATTTAGTACATTATCCAATTCTCTTATGACTTTCGCATTCCATACCACATAAACACCCTCCATTCCATCTAGCTTTCATTCTGCATTTCTGCATATTTGTTCTTCTGCAATTTTCTGCTCAATCTTGCAATTTGATTCTCTGTACCTGTGCTATCTTGCTAAATCCAACAATCAGGTATGTTTTCGAATCTGTCTGTCAATGTTTGTAAGCTTTATACTTGTTCAATTGTGCATGCATGCGTATTTAGAACTTAGGGTTTTAGGGTTTTTAAAGTTTGAACTTAGGTTATGCCTTTTTGCTATACCCATGATTATCTGTAGATTAAGCTATAATAAATGAACTAGAATCACTTAGTAAACTTGCCTTTCATCATCTGGTTTATGAAAATCGTATTTTGAAAAAACCTAAATGTAAAAATTCAAAATAAATTTAGGGTTTTTGAGATGAGGGAGTTTTAGTGATTTTTATTCATTTACATCAGCTTTAGGGTTATTTTCGCATGCCACAAGTAGGTTAGAATCAAGAAAAATCACAATTTTTGAAAAGGGTCATCCCTCGCTAGACAGCGCTTGTAGCGCAGGGAGCCAGAAAATTCTGGGCTCGCTCGCTACAAGCGACCAACCTGTCGCTGTAGCGACGACACCCAGATTTTGTTTTATTTTTCTTTTTATCTATTCCTAACTTGTATCCTACCTGTTTTGCATTTTTAATGTCTTTATGTAGGCATGGCACCTAGATCATCAACCAAGAGATCACGGAATGTTGAGGGTTCTTCTTCAAGACCCCAACCAAATCCTCCACCACATGATTCCAGCAGATTCCTAAGCTTGCGTAACCAAGAGCGTTACGCAGAGCTCAAGACCAGAAGGATATGGTCCGAGAAACAATTCCAGATTTTGGAGGAAGGAGAATATGGAGGAATTGCACACATGCTTAACGAGAGAAAATGGGGAATATTGTGCACTCCTCCACGGAAGATTAATTACGATATCGTGCGGGATTTTTATGCTAATGCGATTCCAGCTGATCCCTCGGATGACTTCACCTGGACAACATTTGTCCGAGGCCGTACTATCATGTTTCATAGGGATGCAATCAGCGAATACTTAGGTAATCCCCTGGACCTTACTTTCCCAGATGACCTAATTAATTATAAGCGGTTGTGTGCTTATCATGAGCATCAAAGAGCGGGGAACTGGGATCATGATCTAATAGCACGGGAAATCTTCCAAGAGGGAAGAACTTATGATGTGAGCAAGGCTTCGGGTAAGCCTTTTAGAGCATTCAGGGACCATATGACCACACCTGCTCAGGTAATTCTTACCCTCATCCTTTATAATATCAGGCCTAAGTCTCACACTTCATCTACCACACTCGATGTTACACCCCTTCTCCACTATATCCTTAGCAACCGTCAGGTTGACGTTGCTAGGATTATAGCCAATGAGATGAGAGTTGTGGCGGAGAGCGGTATCCTACCCCCAGGCAAACCTAAATGCCCATTGACCTTCCCTGGTTTGATAATGGGATTGTGTAGAAAGGCTAGGATACACTTGCCTACTCAAGTAGATGAAGAGATCAAGAATCCTATTGATGACAGGTACATCAATAGGTATTGTTCTACCCCCTCACCTACTGCCCCACCTTCTTCCTCTGCCGGACCTTCCACATCAGCTGGACCTTCTACAGTACCACCACCAGCACCACATGACCCTAGCCACCCTCAGGGCCCGACCTATCCACCATTGGATTTCTCTAGTTGGGATCCATCTCTGGTTAGTTCATTTCTAATGGCGCAGAATGCGTCTAATCATCGTGCTCTCACGACGATTCAGAGTCACTTGCACGACACCGGCCACAGCACTTGGACGCCAGCCTTCTTCTCCGAGCATATTGCTTGGCCTGGGGACAGGCCTTTCTTTTCTGGAGGGGCAGCTGCTGCAGATGCTGGTGATGATGATGCTGCAGATGATGGTGATGATGATGCTGATGTTGATGATGACCATGGCGATGACTCCTCGGAGGCTACTAGGAGCATTGACCGTATGGCTGCAGACTTGATGGATTCAGAAGACATGGATTCAGACTGATCTTGATGCAAGCTGCAGATTTTGTTCTATCACTTCTTTCGTTTTATTTATTATGCTTTGTACTTTATAACATTTTTTATGCTTTGTACTTTGTTTTATTTATGCTTATGTACCATGGATGATGTTACTTTATGCTTTTATGTTATTATATTTTTGGTTATTATATGTTTAGTATATATTATGCTTTATTTATGCTTTGTTATTTATTTTTGGTTAAAATTTTTTTTGAATTATCCCAACAATTTTGAAAGAAAGAAAGAAAGATTCAAAAGCCAGTGCTTGAGCTTAGAATCATTTGAGTGATAATGATAGAATGAGTGTTAAAGCGCGCAGCTAAGGTACTCGTTTTCTTGTTTTTCTAGGTATATTCTTGAATGTGAATAAGTTCTTTACACACAAGTTTAATTTATTCAGTTTTACGCAAGCACTTGTTTAGTTTTGAACCAATTTAGAACTAGCCAAAAAGTGAGGAATCCTCAACCATTGTATATATATGCAGGAGACCAACATATCATGTTTAACTCAGTTATTTTATGTTAAATCTATTGTTGTTTTAATTTGTATAAAAGCATTGAAATGATCAAGGCAATTTTTTGAAATTGAGTGAAATACTTGACCAAATAAACCTACCCTGTGAGAAGTGTGAGTATCTGTAAACCCCTCTGAGCCTATTGAATCAGAATTGTTAACTGTGAACTGTCAATTTTAATAAGCTAAATTGCTTATTTAAATTGCCGGAGTTTGTAAAAAAATTCAGTTCATAGTTAACTCTTTATTGAATTCTGATAGTTGTTTTCTTTTGAACCATTATCCATCGTTTTTATTGACCTTTGCCATAATGATAAAGGAACATTCGATTAGGGTGTCATTGAACTAAGTTGGGGAGAAAGGGAGGTTGTGTTTATGTCAATGTAATGGTGAATGATGATAATTGATCTTGACAACAAGAAAAAGAAAAAAAAAAAAAGAAGAAAGCAAACCAAGAAAAAGAAAAGAGAAAAATGAAAAGGTTTGCAATAATTCAAAGAAAAAGTTGTCAAGATCAATCAAGAAAAGAAAAATGTATAGTTCACCAAGAGTTGTATTGGAAAAAGGAGGAAGTTTGTAAATAGATTGAATGTTCCTCTTGCTTGGCCATTTGAATTCAAATATCCCACATATGACAATTCTTTTGTAACCTAGCACAATTACAACCCTTAAAGACCTTTTGATCAATGCCTTTTATGCTTTTAGAAATGATAATTAGATGGACACATAATTTAATTGGAATGTTATCATGTTTGTTGGATGAGTGTTCATACCCTCACAATAGATTTCAATATGTTCATATACTTTATTTAGAAGTGTGTTAGGTTTGGTTCAATTTTAAACATGTTGCTTGTTAAGAATTGTGTGATTAGATGCTTTGTGTTTAGAACTAGTTCACATTTATAGTATGTATCTCACTAATGAGAAACTTAACCCTAGCTTGCGCAATCACGTTGAATCATTCATCTGACACTTATTTGCTTCAAACTTTTGATTCTTTTGCATTCTTGCTCAAAACTTTGGTAAAGCTTGTTTTCCTTATTTGTTGTGTCCTTTGTTTGAGGACAAACAAAGATTTAAGTTGGGGAGTGTGTTAAGTGCCAGAAAGTGGTTAAAATGCTCATTTAATTAAGGCACTTATGTTACTTATTTCACAAGTTATCATAGGATAAGCTCATATTTATGGTTCAAATGCTATATTTGTGATCCTATGTCTTACCCCATGTTATTATTGCAGGAAATTCATGCTTGAACATGCTGAGCAAAGAAAATGAAGTTTTGATCAAAGCCATCGCTAGAAGCGCACGCTTCCTCGCTACAAGCGAGGATAGGCAGGGAATTTCGAGACTTCATCGCTTCAAGCGCCAGATGCCACGCTTCAAGCGAGCTTAGGCAGGGAAATTGGAGAGTCCATCGCTACAAGCGATGGACCGGTCGCTTCAAGTGACCAAGGGCGGTTTAAGGCTCCATGCTGACGTGGAGGATTCCCATTGGCCAACAAACTTCATCGCTACAAGCGACCAGCTCATCGCTTATAGCGAGCGTGCAAAAATTCAGATTATAAAAGCATTTTTGGCTCATTTTTTTGGGCAATCAGTTAGAGAACTGGATCATTCTCTACTTCCAATTTAGGGATTGCTTTTAATTCAGTTTAGTAATAGTTTAGGACTTAGTTTTAGGGCTAGAAGCTTTAATCTTCAAGGAGCAAAAGGATTGAATTGTGGAATCAACCAAGGGCTTTGGGAAATCAAGACTTTGGGTTATGATCTTCATCTTTTCTCTTATCTTTTGTATAGTTGTCATGAAAATGAGCAACTAACATCCCTTTGTTGGGATTAGAGGTATTCTTTCTAGCTTTGATGTAAAATATGATTGTGTGAATATATGATTTTGGCAAATTATGTGTTTATGAAGTTATTCTTGCTTTTCACTCTAATGCTTGATTCAATTGATATTGACAAATACTTTTGAATCTATGTTTAAGAATAATCTTCTATCAAAATAAGAAAATCTAGAAATGGATTTGGGTTTTGATAATCGCACAAAGTTTCGGATCGTAATGCTTTCGGATCGTTTGATTGATTGGGAAATCGTCGATTAAACGATACGATCGATCTCACGACGTCATTTGGGAAATCAATGACATTGTTGAGCGATACGTGATATTTTCACTAAAACGCTAAATTCATATGCATGATTTATAGATTATATTCTTTGCAAGATTGATGAACTCCTATCTCAACGCTTTGATACCCTATTACTTGTCATTTTATTTCCGCAATTAAATTCCATTAGTTTATGAACACAAGTTACGAAACCCTTAACTCAAAACAATACCAATTGTTGAACGGTTCGAAGTAACGCACCTAATCCCTGAGGAGACGATAATTCGAAGTAACGCACGCTTCCTCGCTACAAGCGAGGATAGGCAGGGAATTTGGAGACTTCATCGCTTCAAGCGCCAGATGCCACGCTTCAAGCGAGCTTAGGCAGGGAAATTGGAGAGTCCATCGCTACAAGCGATGGACCGGTCGCTTCAAGTGACCAAGGGCGGTTTAAGGCTCCATGCTGACGTGGAGGATTCCCATTGGCCAACAAACTTCATCGCTACAAGCGACCAGCTCATCGCTTATAGCGAGCGTGCAAAAATTCAGATTATAAAAGCATTTTTGGCTCATTTTTTTGGGCAATCAGTTAGAGAACTGGATCATTCTCTACTTCCAATTTAGGGATTGCTTTTAATTCAGTTTAGTAATAGTTTAGGACTTAGTTTTAGGGCTAGAAGCTTTAATCTTCAAGGAGCAAAAGGATTGAATTGTGGAATCAACCAAGGGCTTTGGGAAATCAAGACTTTGGGTTATGATCTTCATCTTTTCTCTTATCTTTTGTATAGTTGTCATGAAAATGAGCAACTAACATCCCTTTGTTGGGATTAGAGGTATTCTTTCTAGCTTTTGTTGAGTCTTTTGGTGTTGGCTGCATGTTTTGGCAAAACCAAAGTATTGAATAGAAGCATCTCCATATTTGAAACATTTCTTCAGTTGCAAGTTTTGTGTTTTGAAGTCTTTCAGAAGCTGAAAATGTCATCAGAAGCTGAATACACTGTAGCAGTTCAGAAGCTGATTTCAGGTTCTGATGCCAGCGTTGACTTATGTTGACTTCATCAGAAGCTGGTTATTTTCAAGGTTTTTCTATGCGAATCTTTGCAAGATTTATTGAAGATTTATCCACGCATATGGCTTCTAGAATGTTGATTTATTTGAAGAAGATTTTATTGAAGATTTGGTTCAAAGATATGAAATTCATATTTTCCTGATATGATCTTTAAAAGATTCAGTACAGTTTTATTTGTTACATTATTGGACCAATCTTATTTCAGTAACAAATCAAAACAGAAGATTAGTTTTATTTTGCAAGACTGAAGGCTATATAAGGAGGAGGGCTGCTGCTATTCAAGAGACACGAATTGAAGAGTATTATTCAGAGAAATAGAGTCTTAGTTGTTTTTAAGCTTTTGCTTTATTTTTGTACGCCACTCATATGCTTTGAGTTGGTTTAGGATTGTTATTGAGTTGTAATTCATTCTAAGCCTCTAGGTACGAATGAAGTCTTTGTGTTTTTGAAGTTTTCTGAAAAACAGAGTGTCTTTGATTAAGGGTTTCAGTAACTGGGTTTAGTTACTTGAATAGGAAGATAGTGGATTCTATTACTCAGAGTTGGGTAGAAGTCTTACTAGGTGGAGGTTAATTGCTTGGGATAAGAACTGGGAGTCAGTGTCTGAGTCTTAAGGATTAAATCCAATAGTGGATTTCCTTCCTGGATTGGTATCCCCCAGAGTAGGAGGTGTTTACTCCGAACTGGGTTAACAAACCTTGTGTGTTTTTAGCTTTCCTGCACTTTATATTTCTGCTGATTATTTACTTTTATTTTGTGCTAAGTTCTGTTCAGAACCTGTTTTGGTTCAGAACCTGAATTCTCTTAGTTTTGCCTGGCCAGAATTTCAATTGGCATCAGAGCAGGCACCCTGCCTGTAATTTGGGTGAGATCCAGAGGACTTAATATCTGGCAAGCATGGATAGAGAAGGAGGCTATGTCAATAGACCACCCCTACTAGATGGCACAAACTATGAGTATTGGAAGTCAAGGATGTGTGCTTTTCTAAAGTCTATTGACAGCAGGACTTGGAAAGCTGTGATCAAAGGCTGGGATCATCCTGTGTATACAGACAAAGATGGAAACAAGACTGAGGTTCTGAAGCCTGAAGAGGAGTGGACCAAAGCTGAAGATGACTTGTCTCTGGGAAATTCAAAAGCTTTGAATGCAATCTTTAATGGTGTGGACCAGAACATGTTCAGACTTATCAAACAATGTACTGTGGCTAAGGATGCTTGGGAAATTCTGAAAACCACTCATGAAGGAACTTCTAAGGTAAAGATGTCGAGATTGCAGCTGCTGACCACCAAATTTGAGAACCTGAAGATGAAGGAAGATGAATCCATTCAGGATTTTTACATGAATGTGCTAGATATGGCAAATTCATTTGACTCTCTTGGTGAAAAGATGTCTGATGAGAAGTTAGTCAGAAAAATCCTCAGGTCCCTGCCTAGAAGGTTTGATATGAAGGTAACAGCAATTGAAGAGGCCCATGATATTACAACTATGAAGCTTGAGGAGCTGATTGGGTCATTGCTCAACTTTGAAACTGCCTTTTGTAAACAGACTGAGAAGAAAGGAAAAGGTGTAGCTTTTAGTGTGAATTCTGAAGCTGATGATCAACAAGAGTCTGAAGAGGATGACTTATCAGAAGCTCTTGTGTTGCTGGGAAAACAATTCAACAAGATTCTGAAGAATGTTAACAGAAAAGCCAAAGCCAAAGGTCAGAACTTCAGATTCAATAACAAAAAGCAACAAACTGATGAGAAGAAGACCAAGTCTGAGGAGAAAAGTAACCAAGCCAAAGGTGTGCAGTGCTATGAGTGTGAAGGTTATGGGCATATCAAATCTGAATGTCCTACTTTTCTTAAGAAGCAGAAGAAAAGCCTAGCTGTTGCATGGTCTGATGATGGTTCTGAAGAAGATGATGATAGTGAATCTGGTATGTGTGATACTGGTCTGGTAGTGAGGTCAGGAGCTATCTTGAAGAAGGAACCTGCTTTAGAGTCTGAGACTTTTTCAGAGTCTGACTCAGAGTCTGAAGGTTCATCTGTGTCTGAAGCTGTTAAAACTTCATATGATGAACTAGCTGACAACTACAGGAAGCTGTATACCAGAAGTGCTGAGGTTTGCAAACAAGTGCTGGATCAGAAGGAGACTATTTTTCAACTGGAGGCTGAAAAGGGAGAACTTCTTGTGCAGAATTCAGATTTGAAAGAAGAAGTGAACCAGTTAAATTCCCAACTTGAACATATGAAAAAGCAGGTTAGAATGATGAATACTGCTACTAATGTGTTGGATGAAATTTTGGGTGCTCAGCAACAAGGAAAAACTGGATTAGGCTTTGATGATCAGATTCAAATCTCCAAACAGAAGATTCTTGTTAAAGAGTTTGTTCCTGCCACCAAAACTGATAATCCTATGATTGGAGCATCTCAGATGAGACCTCAGAAACAATCCCAGATGCAAGCTCAGAAGCAAGGTCAGAAGCATGTTCAGATGCAAGGTCAGAAGCATGTTCAGATGCTACCTCAGAAGCAGCCCCAGAAATTTTTCAGAAACAGAAGGAGGAGAAATCATCCATGGATCTGTCATCACTGTGGAAAGAAAGGGCATATCAAACCATTCTGCTTTAAATTGTATGGTTACCCTGAACACCTTCAATATAGAAGAGTGCAACCAGCTGCACCTAGACACAGTGTTCAGAAGGTGTGGAAACCTAAGGTTCAGAATGTAGGCCTGATTGCTCATACTTCATTAAGAGCCACCTCAAAAGAAGACTGGTACTTTGACAGTGGTTGTTCAAGGCACATGACTGGTGTGAAGAAGCTGCTGAGCAATATCAGATCATACTCCAGAAGCTATGTGACATTTGGAGATGGAGTAAAAGGTCAGATTCTGGGTATTGGTGATTTGATCAGAGAAGGGTTGCCCAGACTTAATGATGTGCTACTGGTGGAAGGATTAACTTCAAATCTGATCAGTATTAGCCAACTTTGTGATCAGGACTTGAAGGTTAATTTTAACAAACTAGAGTGTATTGTTACTGATCAGGAAGATAAGATTCAGATGAGAGGCTGCAGATCCAAAGACAATTGTTACTTGTGGGTTTCTGAAGAGGAAAGAAGTTTGACTTCTTGTCTTATGAGCTCAGAAGAGGAAGTCAAACTCTGGCACCAGAAACTGGGACATTTGCACTTGAAAGGCATGAAAAAAATCCTAAGTACTGAAGCTATCAGAGGTGTACCTAATCTGAAGATCAATGAGGACAATGTTTGTGGTGATTGTCAAATTGGGAAACAAACAAGAAAGTCTCATCCCAGATTAGTTCACCAGGTAACTACCAAAGTACTAGAACTTGTTCATATGGATTTAATGGGGCCTATGCAAGTTGAAAGTATTGGAGGAAAGAGGTATGCGTTTGTAATGGTAGATGACTACTCAAGATTCACATGGATCAACTTTGTTAGAGAGAAGTCTGATACTTTTGAAGTATTTAAAGACTTATGTACCCAATTACAAAGAGAGAAGGACTGTGGAATTGTCAGAATCAGAAGTGATCATGGCAAAGAATTTGAAAACAAGAGCTTTTCAGAATTCTGTGCTTCTGAAGGTATAAAGCATGAGTTTTCTGCACCTATCACACCTCAGCAAAATGGTGTAGTTGAGAGGAAGAATAGGACTTTAGCAGAATGTGCAAGGGTTATGCTGCATGCTAAGAAGCTGCCATATATGTTCTGGGCTGAAGCAATGAACACAGCATGTTACATACACAATAGAGTCACTTTGAAAAAGGGAACAGCATCTACATTGTATGAACTGTGGAAAGGGAGGAAGCCTACAGTCAAGTATTTTCATGTTTTTGGGAGCAGATGCTACATTTTGGCTGACAGGGAAAATAGGAGAAAACTGGATCCTAAGTCTGATGAGGGCATATTTTTGGGATATTCTGTGAACAGCAGAGCTTATAGGGTGTTTAATTCCAGAACCAAGGTTGTGATGGAGTCCATAAATGTGGTTATTGATGATTTGTCTGCTGAGAATGAGCCTGAAGTTGTTCCAGAGTCTGAAGCCTCAGAAGAACAAACTTCAGAAGCTGAAAAGCATTCAGAGTCTGAAGAAGCAGAAGATCAACCAGATCAAGTTCCAAATGGTAAAGGGCCATCTATTAGAATTCAGAAGGATCATCCTAAGGAGCTTATCATTGGGAGTTTGGATCAAGGGGTCAGAACCAGGAGATCAGAACCAGCTGCTACTGATTCATGTTTTGTGTCTAAGTTTGAACCCAA
This sequence comes from Medicago ruthenica, assembly GCA_018208015.1. Classification (NCBI taxonomy): domain Eukaryota; kingdom Viridiplantae; phylum Streptophyta; class Magnoliopsida; order Fabales; family Fabaceae; genus Medicago; species Medicago ruthenica. The sequence continues at coordinate 3,429,656 of CM031377.1, read as the reverse complement.
AAATGTGAAGGAAGCCCTGACTGATGAATTTTGGATTGAAGCTATGCAAGATGAGTTGAATCAATTCAAAAGAAGTGAAGTGTGGGATCTTGTTCCAAGACCTGAAGGGCTGAATGTGATTGGGACTAAGTGGATATTCAAGAATAAAACAGATGAAAATGGTACTGTAGTCAGAAACAAAGCAAGGTTGGTTGCTCAAGGCTATACTCAAGTAGAGGGATTGGATTTTGATGAGACCTTTGCACCAGTGGCCAGACTAGAGTCCATAAGACTGCTGTTGGGTGTATCCTGCATTCTCAAGTTCAAGTTATTCCAGATGGATGTAAAGAGTGCATTTCTGAATGGATATTTGCAAGAAGAGGTATATGTTGAACAACCTAAGGGTTTTGTGGATCCTCAGTTTCCAGAACATGTGTACAAGTTAAAGAAGGCCTTATATGGATTGAAGCAAGCACCAAGAGCATGGTATGACAGGCTGACTCAGTTTCTTATGGCTCAAGGTTACAGAAAAGGAGGTTCTGATAAGACTTTGTTTGTGAAAGATGAAGATGGGAATCTGATGATTGCTCAGATTTATGTGGATGATATAGTGTTTGGAGGGATGTCTCAGAAGATGGTCAAACTGTTTGTACAACAAATGCAGTCAGAATTTGAAATGAGCTTAGTTGGTGAACTGACTTATTTTCTTGGGTTACAAGTCAAACAAATGGAAGATACAATCTTCATTTCTCAAAGTAAGTATGCCAAGAACATAGTGAAGAAATTTGGATTGGAATCTGCTGCTCACAAGAGGACACCAGCTGCTACTCACCTGAAGTTAACTAAGGATGAACATGGAGTTTCAGTAGACCAAAGTCAGTACAGAAGCATGATTGGGAGCCTATTGTACTTAACTGCAAGCAGGCCTGATATCACATTTGCTGTAGGAGTTTGTGCAAGATATCAAGCTGATCCTAAGATGAGTCATCTGACACAAGTCAAAAGGATCCTGAAGTATGTGAATAGCACAAGTGACTATGGAATCATGTATTCACATAGTTCAAGTTCTGAATTGATGGGATATTGTGATGCTGACTGGGCTGGAAGTGCTGATGATAGGAAGAGCACCTCAGGAGGTTGTTTCTTTTTGGGAAATAATCTAATTTCTTGGTTCAGCAAGAAGCAGAACTGTGTCTCATTGTCAACTGCTGAAGCTGAGTATATTGCTGCTGGGAGCAGTTGTTCACAACTGGTGTGGATGAAACAGATGCTGGAGGAGTATAACATGAAACAAGGTGTTATGACATTGTTTTGTGATAATTTGAGTGCTATCAACATCTCTAAAAACCCAATTCAGCATAGCAGAACCAAACACATAGACATCAGACACCATTTTATCAGAAACCTTGTGGAGGACAAGATTATTCAACTGGAACATGTGGACACTGAAGAACAAATTGCTGACATATTCACAAAGGCCTTGGATGCTAAACAGTTTGAGAATCTGAGAAGCAAGTTAGGTGTGTGTTTGTATGAAGAGTTATAGCAATTACTGCAAACTGGATGTGAGGAAGATAGAGTACCTGCCAGTTGTGCCTATGCTAAGTGTGATCCTGAACCTGAGTCTGAATCTAACAAGTTTTCAAGGATCTGTGCTATCTGTTTTGATTTTATTCCCTATTTGAAGACTATGATTTGTCAGAATTTTATGGCTAAAAAGGGGGAGAAAATCCTATGTAATGTGTTGGCTCTGATTCCAAAAGTCTTATGCAAAGTGTTGTTATTCAGAAGTTATATATGTGAAGCTCTGTATTCAGAACCAATGCAACCAGAGCTGTCACTGGTTTATTGAAGGGGAGTGTGTGTCTCAGGGGGAGATTATGGTTATTAAAATCCTGAGTGTTGAAGAACAATTGTACTCTGAAGTGTGCTCTGATACCATGTTTCTCTGCAGTTCAGAAGTCAGGGGGAGTTTGTGTGATTTTTGTGAGAAGCTGAGTTGCAGGGGGAGTGTTGTGAAGCTGGAGTGTTTGTTGTGAAGCTTCAGGGGGAGTGTTTGTGATGATCAGGAGTTGATCAGTAGCTCTGATACCTTGAACTGAAGCTGTTAATCAGTACTTGCTCTGATACCATCAAACTGAAGCTGTTTTGTGTATTACATGATAGTCATAACTTTGTCCGCTGCTTAGCTCTATGCTATGTTATGATTGATCATTGTGGAGTTCTTCATTGCTGAGGTGATTATAAGGGAGATTGAAGAACTTGGATGGTTTTAGCCAAAAATTTGCCAAAGGGGGAGATTGTTGAGTCTTTTGGTGTTGGCTGCATGTTTTGGCAAAACCAAAGTATTGAATAGAAGCATCTCCATATTTGAAACATTTCTTCAGTTGCAAGTTTTGTGTTTTGAAGTCTTTCAGAAGCTGAAAATGTCATCAGAAGCTGAATACACTGTAGCAGTTCAGAAGCTGATTTCAGGTTCTGATGCCAGCGTTGACTTATGTTGACTTCATCAGAAGCTGGTTATTTTCAAGGTTTTTCTATGCGAATCTTTGCAAGATTTATTGAAGATTTATCCACGCATATGGCTTCTAGAATGTTGATTTATTTGAAGAAGATTTTATTGAAGATTTGGTTCAAAGATATGAAATTCATATTTTCCTGATATGATCTTTAAAAGATTCAGTACAGTTTTATTTGTTACATTATTGGACCAATCTTATTTCAGTAACAAATCAAAACAGAAGATTAGTTTTATTTTGCAAGACTGAAGGCTATATAAGGAGGAGGGCTGCTGCTATTCAAGAGACACGAATTGAAGAGTATTATTCAGAGAAATAGAGTCTTAGTTGTTTTTAAGCTTTTGCTTTATTTTTGTACGCCACTCATATGCTTTGAGTTGGTTTAGGATTGTTATTGAGTTGTAATTCATTCTAAGCCTCTAGGTACGAATGAAGTCTTTGTGTTTTTGAAGTTTTCTGAAAAACAGAGTGTCTTTGATTAAGGGTTTCAGTAACTGGGTTTAGTTACTTGAATAGGAAGATAGTGGATTCTATTACTCAGAGTTGGGTAGAAGTCTTACTAGGTGGAGGTTAATTGCTTGGGATAAGAACTGGGAGTCAGTGTCTGAGTCTTAAGGATTAAATCCAATAGTGGATTTCCTTCCTGGATTGGTATCCCCCAGAGTAGGAGGTGTTTACTCCGAACTGGGTTAACAAACCTTGTGTGTTTTTAGCTTTCCTGCACTTTATATTTCTGCTGATTATTTACTTTTATTTTGTGCTAAGTTCTGTTCAGAACCTGTTTTGGTTCAGAACCTGAATTCTCTTAGTTTTGCCTGGCCAGAATTTCAGCTTTGATGTAAAATATGATTATGTGAATATATGATTTTGGCAAATTATGTGTTTATGAAGTTATTCTTGCTTTTCACTCTAATGCTTGATTCAATTGATATTGACAAATACTTTTGAATCTATGTTTAAGAATAATCTTCTATCAAAATAAGAAAATCTAGAAATGGATTTGGGTTTTGATAATCGCACAAAGTTTCGGATCGTAATGCTTTCGGATCGTTTGATTGATTGGGAAATCGTCGATTAAACGATACGATCGATCTCACGACGTCATTTGGGAAATCAATGACATTGTTGAGCGATACGTGATATTTTCACTAAAACGCTAAATTCATATGCATGATTTATAGATTATATTCTTTGCAAGATTGATGAACTCCTATCTCAACGCTTTGATACCCTATTACTTGTCATTTTATTCCCGCAATTAAATTCCATTAGTTTATGAACACAAGTTACGAAACCCTTAACTCAAAACAATACCAATTGTTGAACGGTTCGAAGTAACGCACCTAATCCCTGAGGAGACGATAATTCGAAGTAACGCACGCTTCCTCGCTACAAGCGAGGATAGGCAGGGAATTTGGAGACTTCATCGCTTCAAGCGCCAGATGCCACGCTTCAAGCGAGCTTAGGCAGGGAAATTGGAGAGTCCATCGCTACAAGCGATGGACCGGTCGCTTCAAGCGACCAAGGGCGGTTTAAGGCTCCATGCTGACGTGGAGGATTCCCATTGGCCAACAAACTTCATCGCTACAAGCGACCAGCTCATCGCTTGTAGCGAGCGTGCAAAAATTCAGATTATAAAAGCATTTTTGGCTCATTTTTCTGGGCAATCAGTTAGAGAACTGGATCATTGATTTTTTCCATTTTTAGGGATTGCTTTTAATTCAGTTTAGCAATAGTTTAGGACTTAGTTTTAGGGCTAGAAGCCATGATCTTCAAGGAGCAAAAGGATTGAATTGTGTAATCAAACAAAGGCTTTGGGAAATCAAGACTTTGGGCTATGATCTTCATCTTTTCTCTTAACTTTTGTATAGTTGTCATGAAAATGAACAACTAACATCCCTTTGTTGGGATTGGAGGTAATCTTTCTAGCTTTGATGTAATATATGATTATGTGAATATATGATTTTGGCAAATTATGTGTTTATGAAGTTATTCTTGCTTTTCACTCTAATGCTTGATTCAATTGATATTAACAAATACTTTTGAATCTATGTTTAAGAAGAATCTTCTATCAAAATAAGAAAATCTAGAAATGGATTTGGGTTTTGATAATCGCACTAAGTTTCGGATCGTTTGATTGATTGGGAAATCGTCGATTAAACGATACGATCGATATCACGATGTCATTTGGGAAATCAATGACGTTGTTGAGCGATACGTGATATTTTCGCTAAAACGCTAAATTCATATGCATGATTTATTTATTACATTCTTTGCAAGATTGATGAACTCTAATTCCAATGCTTTTATTCCCTATTACTTGTCATTTTATTTCCGCAATTAAATTCCATTAGTTTATGAACACAAGTTACGAAACCCTTAACTCAAAACAATACCGATTGTTGAACGGTTCGAAGTAACGCACCTAATCCCTGAGGAGACGATAATTGAAAATACTTACTTTTGTGCATTCAACAGGCTTCATAGGAGCTTAATGACCACAAATAGGGGTGAAAATGTGTTAAGCCGGATTAGGCTTTGCAGGGCCTAAGTCTGGTCGACTTCAAAAGTTATAAGCTTAAGTTTGGCATATTGCCTATCATAAACTCATTTTTAAGTTATGTCATGAGCTTTTTAAAGGTATGATGAAGTTTTAAAGCCTATTTAAAAGCTTATTTTATACTAAGGTCTAGCAACACCAATAAGTCTACTATTAAATAAGTCAAATCATCTGAAGGTCTAAGCACACCAACAAGTCTGCTACTAAATAACCAAATATTATGAAGGTTTAGTGACAATAATAAGTCAGCTAAATAGCCAAATCATATGAATGTTTGAGTTTTTAAAGAAAACTTCAACAATGGAAGAGATACATGTTGCATATGTAGAAAATATTATATAGAAACATATTCGTCTGACGGATCTAATAATTTTGTTTGTAAACATTAAAAATATTATATATAAATAGGCCGGTCTAACGGGTCTAATAGTCTTTTTTATATGTTTTGGTCTGACTTGTTTAATTAAATTGATTTTGTAAAAGCTTAAGTCTAACATTTTTATTAAATGGGCTAGGCCATATTAGATTTTAAATAGGCAACGTCGTAAATCCTTATGAGACGGTCCTACATATTTCCACCCCTAACCACAAAACCCGCTTTCTCCTTAAGGTCAAATTCTACTATATACTCTGAATAATGAAACAGTTAAATCATTTATTTAACGGATTAACGGACAAACACTAGACATTAGGAAAAATTACAGTTTCAGTCTCTTCATGTGTGAAATTATGGCACTACTTCTTGCAAAATGTCAAAGGAACGGGCTACGAAACTTGAACAACTTCTCTACTCTATACCATTCATTTTGTTATTTGTTTTTATTTAAAATTTTTATTTTATCGTCAACTCATATTCAGCAAGCAACCTAAACTAAACTGCCACGGGTCATCGAACATTGCACATTTTTTCCACACACTAATTTCCTAGAAAAATCTTTCTTGTACGGAAAGGAAATATTTGAAAGCGTGTAACAAAGATTATAGGATTTATATAATCTTGATATTTTAGAGTGTTCTTGTCAGATTCGAATCTCCACGGTGTCATTTAACTAAAAAAAATCTTTATTCGGTAAAAAAAAAAACTTCATATATGATAGCATACAATGTTGTTCAAACACTATTAAACGTTAAATACATAGTATATTCTAGCCAGAATTTAAATTTAGTTTGCCACGTTATAAAAAAACCGTCCTTTCTTCAAAAAAATAATAATTAAAACAAATAGTCTTTTCTAGTAAACCTAACCCCAATTAGCGGTAAATATTTTGTTTACTTTGATTTTCACATATGATAGTATGATAAAATTAATTTTTCTCAAATACATGTCTTGATGTCAAGAAGGATTTAAAAATTGATGAAAATTCCTATGTCCCAAGTCCAAACATTTCTTTTCCATCAAAATCTCAAGACATGATTTTGTGTAGTGGATTTCATTGGATAATTACTAACATATTTTTTTTTTGCATGGCGATAATTACAAACATATTGTTTGATATTATTTTAAATTAAATTAAAGATTATTTTTATAAAAAAATACATCTAACATAAAATTAGTGTATATTTAAATTATTTGACATTGACGCATAAAGTGTAACATTAGACGCCTCTTTCTCCACCACGCTGACATGTATAGGGTTTGATATGTGTTTAAGGGATGATAAAGGAAGACTCTTGCATGCTTTGACACTTTGGTCACAATCTATTTGCTCCACAAAAATTGGTGAAGCCTTGGGATTACTTCATGCTATCAATTGGGCACATTATCTACAACTTAACAATGTGGATTTTGAATTAGACGCCAATATAGTTGGTAAACTATTTCAACAACGGAAACCACAACATCGCAAAATTTGGCATTATATTAGATGAATGTGAACGTTGTTGTAGCTTATTTTTCACAAAATTTCATGTCGAGTTTAGTCGAAAACAAACGAATGACGTAACGCATACATTAACTAGAGAGACCACGTCCTTAACTAGTTCTCATACTTTTATTGATATACCACCGTGCATTATTGAACCGATATCTAATAAAATGTTATAAACTTTTTTTCCTTCAAAAACTTAAATTATTTAACATATAAGTTAACATAAATTTAGTAGTAAGTTTTCCAACATTGTGGCATAGAAGTGTAATTAAAGGCATTCATTAATAGTGTTGCGTGATGTGTTTTCATGAAGAGTAAGCTCGTAAACACTCTTTTTTTAACTCCTATGACATTAACAATTTGACATTTGTAGTTATATAATAATTAGCATTAAGAAAATATTTTAAAAGATGTTAATATTTCTTCAAAAACTGAAGAACATTCGACAAATTATATTATGGACAAACTATAATTAGGTAGATGGTGGTTTCAACTGAGAGGCTTAAACTAAGAGCTAATTATTTACCGGTGGCGCTAATTACGGATATTTCATTATTTTCCTCAAAACACACATATAAACAAAACATTCATAACATTTTAGGCCATCCAAATTCTTCTCTTCCACTGCCTAAGGCAGTCAAAGGGAAGAGAGAGAAAGACGTTAATTAAACATAGGAGAAACGAAAAGCATAGATATAGCGACAAAAATATAGGGTTCAGAGATGGAGGGGCTCCAATACCAGCTAGGTCGGTCAGCTGGTACCAACCTACATGATGCAAATGTGAGAAGCATCAGCAACAACAAATTGTGGGTTGGGAGGAGCGTTAACTCTCCATCTCTGTACTCTAATTATAATTATGAGACATCGCGAGAACGTTCTGTTGTGAAAAAGAAGAAGAGCATGTCGTGGTGGAATGACCCTGAGAGAAAGAGAAAGAGGAGAGTGTCCAGATACAAGTTTTATGGGACCGAAGGTAAGTTGAAACGTTCTTTGAAGAAAGGGTTTCGATGGTTGAAAGTCAAATGCATCAAAATCTCAGCAAGTTTATAGAGTATGTGCTAAAAATGCATATGTGTGATGACATATTCATCATTATCTTTTATATCTTCACCCGCTATTTAGAGATATATGCACAAGAATCAGAATTAATTAACTGCATTCGTTCTAATATTGTTAAAATTTCATTTTTTTTTAGCTTTTTCACCTTTTTTGAAGCATTCATATCCTCATTTGTATAAATACACGTGATGTATGTTTTTTCCTTCAATACAATGAGCCCTTAACCTAGTATACATGCACGTATTTTGGGATTTATATCGATAATAAAATGACCACAAATGTATTTCTAACAATAATTAAATTTTATCCTTCTTAACTAATATGCACGAACTGTAGACATTTGAGATTGAAACAAGATAAATATAGTAACAAGATATCACAAATTGTTATACTTATAAGAGTTGTTTAACCATGCGATCAAGATATCACAAATTGAGACTAAAGAGTACGTAATCAAATTTTGAGAACCTTGTCAAAGTCATGGGAATTCTCATGTTCTTTTAGATCATATTTTTATTGAATTCAACAAAGGTTAGATTGGACATTATATGTGCTTGAAATATTTACTTATTTTTCAAAACTATTTTACGTGTTTATTGAGATCGAATAATAAGTCAAGTAACGATAAATAGTTTGTATTGCATCTAAAATGTGAAATTGAGAAAAATTGAAAAACTCCCCATTTGAATCAAAGATTAGTAGGCCCTTTTGTCGAAGATGAAGACAAGAAACAGATGACATGAATTTGCATCGTTGATGGTAAGACACGGACGACAAGAAACGGATGACATGCTGGAGAGAAAAGAGAAGATTGATGATGACTGAACATTGAACGCATGTTGATTTGGAATTAGAGAGGAAAATAAAAAAAAAAATTAGTTAGATCTGGACCGTAGAATGGATCAGATGGCTGAGATATTTTTGACTGTATGACTGCAGGATTTTTGTGACCGTAGGAAAATAAGAAAAATAGTTTTAGTGTAGGTTTGGTTTCACTTTTAGTGTATGTTTAATTCTCATGTCTGGCTTACATGCTTGAGTAGAAATGATTTTGCCTCTAGAATTGATTCTATTTGACTTTAAAAATTAGTGATTTTGATTCAAGGAATTGATTTTAACATTCAAATTTATTGTATAACTTAATTTTACATGAATGTATCCAAACATAGATCACTATACATTCAACTTTTTTTAGCTAGAATCAATTTACTTAAAATCAATTTTAAAAGAGCCCCTTTGTTATCGATCACTAAGCCTTGAGACATGGCATGATCCTAGTGAGTCCTTGGAGTCTAACCTGTCTAAACTTTTATCGTAGGAAAAACAATTTTAAAATGAATTTGATACAATAAGAGATTAGATGAATGCACTTACTTCTAAACTATCAAATAAAACATATAAGAGATAGAGAAGATGACACAATGATGTTATCCTGCACCCTAATTGGGCTAGTTAATTCCCACAAACCGTAAGATTCTTCAATGTGATGCTTGATAGATCTCCTCAAATATTGCACTTTATTTTTTTTTCCTAGGTCTACCTAACAATACAAGTTTTGGACAAACTCTTTAGACTTTAGAGAATCACACAATTCACTTTCAATAACCTAAAAATGATTGTGATGTTTATCAACTAATTACAGTAGTTGTTTTGTGATACTGATCAATTTGATCTTACAATGACCTCTCTCTCTCTCTCTCTCTCTCTCTCTCTCTCTCTCTCTCTCTCTCTCTCTCTCTCTCTCTCTCTCTCTCTCTCTCTCTCTCTCACACACACATACACATACACACATAATCTGATCACATAAGGTGAATCTGAACTTTTCAAATACACTTAAAATGTTATGCCAAAGATATATAGTTTAGACTTGAGTGTATTTGTGATTACTATCTAATAGTTGAAAATGAATCTCAAGTTTAAAGTTGATTCAAAAAAAAATTCAAGCAATCTTTCTTCTTTTGATCTTTTTTAGATATGAGTAGTATTTGAGAGTTGTGTATTGATGGTCGGATTTAGGCAAGTTTACCAAGTAATAAAGTGATAAGTAGAGTATCGTATCCACATGGATTGTCGTTTCAACCAAACAATTTGTGTTATTTATTTGGGAACAATAAAATAAAATAAGAGATAAGGGTTTAGAGTTTTGCAAAGTTAATTTGTTTGAAACAGAGCAAAGTTTACATGTTTGATTGCATAATGTTAGTGGCGGTTAGGATTCTTCGAATCCCCTCTATTTAATTGTTGGAATTACGTAACAATCAAGTCTTATTCATGTTATTAATCGTTATTTATCTAAGTGATGATTTCATGGGGTTTTACTACCTATCAGTTGTCAAGTTACACTTGTTGATCACACGGGGATAGTACGTGTGGGGCCTTACTCTCTCAGAGATATGGGCTTATTCCCCTCCAGCTGTCGAGTTGCACATGTTGATCACACGGACGTACGTGTGGGGTCTTAGTCTCTCAGAGGTAATTGAAACCTAGACTTAAGTTGAATTTCCTAAATTTCGATCAGTGTAGTCCCAATGTTCTTAAAAGTCCACCTATCTATGAATCTTAGAAGCACATAGTGTTGGAACAGGAAGGGTCTTGTACAATTCCTCTAAGGTTTTGATGATAACAAACTATTGAAGAACAATTGGAATATTAACATATGTTCAAGTGTGCATAATCAAAGATAGAATCTATCATTAAAGGATGACCATATGAAGAGCATCAGAATGACCAAGAGAAGCTCAGAAGACTATGGTAAAAGATTTGAAGGAAGGTCAACCAGAAGTCGGCGTCCTAAGAAGAAGGATACCACACAGAAGCTGGAGAGTTACCTCAATAGACTCTGTGAAGGTCATCAGACTCAGAAGCAGACTACAGACTTGGATGACCCCCCAGATTTGAGAAAATCCTAAGGGATCCAGAATCCATGTAGGTTTTGTCTTCTTTTGCGAACTGTCCCTATTAAGGATCTGATAAGTACAGTTCGTTTGTCTTCTTCTGTCTACGTGCACAAACAGACAAATGACCTCAAGAACAAAAAGAATGCAACGGATAATTCTTCTTTCACCAAAGGAAATTCAAAAGATTATTCAACGGAATTATCCATATCAGGAAAAGGGCCAACATGCTTGATTGAAGCTTCTCAATGACCCTATTTGCGCTGGCACTCTTCTCCAACGTCTCTCAAATCTCTGCCTATAAAAGGAGTTGAAGACCATGAATAAGATTAACAAGACTCTGCTATTTTAGTGTGTCATTACTCTGTCAAATCTAATAGCACAAAACACTTATGATTTTTGTATCAAAGTTTATATCTTAGAAATCCTAGAGTTGTAAAGAGTATGTTCATTATACATTACAATTGTTAAATTCAGGTGTAAGAACAAATTAGAAGTCTCTCGCTTGTGAAGCTTGAGCGTATAAGTCTCCTGGTGAAACCTTGAGCATTAGAAGTCTCTTAGGAGTGTCCTTAGAGCATTGGAAGTCTCCTGCTTGCATGCTTGAGCATTTGTAAGTCTCTTGAAGTTGTCCTTAAGCAAGAAAGTCTTTAGGAACAGTCCTAGAGCAAAGGAAGTCTTTAGGAAGTCATTATGATGTTCTTCTGATCATTTCAAAGTCCTTCGTAGTCCTTGTTTGTTATTCAAATTCATGTTTCTTTGTATATCTTTGCATTTGTAATCTTGTTCTAAAGAACACTCAAATAAACTTGTTAGAAAACAACACATATCAAAATCAATTTGACCTCTTTGTTCAATTGAGTTTGTAATCATTAAAACATCAATTTAAGAAGAATTGAGTTTGTTATCATTAAAACATCAATTTAAGAAGAATCTTCAATTGTATGTGTTCATTAAATATAAATATTTATAGACAACTGTCGCGGTGATTTTCGGAGATCAAGCTATTGATTAGCGTTGACTCACTAATTTTATTTCACGACTAAATTACCACATTTTTAAAGATTAGGGTTCGGGGGTTAGTTACGTTTAGGGAAGGTGTTAGCACCCTAAACGTTCGTAGTACTCTACGAGAACCTCTTGATTTTATTTATTTATTTTGGCTATAACTTGCTTATATATTTTTTTTTAAAAGAAAAGAATGAATTAGAGTAGTGAAGAAAAAATTGTTTTTTTATTTTTTATGATTTGGAAGGACAAGGTCCTTTGCCTACGTACCCGTGAGGAATCAAAACCTCGTAGTTCGGGGTAAAAATGACGGTTGATTTGTTTTGTATTTTTTATTGGTTTTTTAAAAAAAGTTTTAAAGATAAGATAAAGGCCAAGTGGCAAAAATGAGATTGGTTTGTGTTTTTTATTTTGAAAATGATTCAAGTATTATTAAAGTAGATTAATGGTTATTTAAAGAAAATAAAAGAGAAAAAAGGACACTTACTTGAAAATCAAGGTTTGTTTAAGAAAAGATTTTTTTGAATTTTTGATTATTTGCATGTTTTTGTTGTTTTTTGATAATGAACTAAGACTAAAAACATAACTAAAAGCTAAACGCGAGGAATTTCCGTTGTGACGTTGGATCACCACGAAATCCTTTTGAAATTAAACTAACCTAATATTTTTGTATTTTTTTTATAAGACGAAATAAAATAAAATAAAAATAAAAATAAAAGACATAAAGCGGAATAAATAAAGTGTGAGTGTCAGTGCATATTCTCATTTATATTTTACATGGTCCTAAGTACATTCTAATAAAATGAAATAAAAGTAACAAAATGATAAACAAAGAAAAAAACAAAATTGCAAATGCGTTAAAATAAATATGCTAAGAATAAAAAGAAAAATAAAAATGCATGAAATAAAAGAAAAAAAATGCATGAAGTACTATAAGATAAATGCAATGAAATAAGATGCATGAAAATAAATAAGGAATTAACAAAATAAAAATGCAAGAAATGATAAAAAGAAATAAAAAAGGAACAGGGGGTGCTACGAGCAGAAAGAGGGGTGCAGGCAGTAAAATCAGAAACAGGAAGCAGAAAGAAGAACAGGCTGCGTGGGCCTAAACCTTGGGCCTGGCTTTGCATAAAAAACATTTTTTCAGAAAAAAAAAAAAGCTCATTTCTCCTTCTTCTTTCTCACTCCCACTTCTCTCTCTAAAAAAATTTCTCCTCCTTCTCTCTAAAACTGTTCCGGCCAGCAGGTTTCCGGCGCGGTGGTCGGCCAGCCCAGGCGGCGGCGCCACCGCGCCGGAGGTTCAGAACTTCCCCTTTTTTTTAAAAAAAAAAATTCCTAACCCTTTTTCCCTTTCTTCTCAAAAAATCTACTCTAAATTTTCAAAACTACTCTAAAAAAATCTAGATCTAATGTTTTAGACTAGAGAAAAAAACTACCTCTTTGTGCTTTTTTGGGTTCGGCTTTGGCTTTTAGTGGTGGTTGAGGGAGGAAAGCGCGGCTGTGTTGGTGGTTTAGGGGGAGGGGGTCGCGGCTGTGTTATGGTGGCTTAGGGGGGGAGGGCCGCGGCTTTGGGTTGTGGAGGAGGAGAAGGGTGGTTTTGGTTCAGATTCGTGTTTGGGGAGGAAGTGGACGGTTTGGTGTGGTGGTTTGGAGGGCTGGCCGTGTGTGTGGGTGATTTGGGTTTGGTTGTTGGTCGAACTTGTGTTTGCGTGTGGGAGGGGTGAAGGCCGCGTGTAGTTTTGGTTGTGTGAGTGGTGGTATGTGGTTGGCCGAGTGTGTGTTAGGGGTGATTGGGTGGCGCGGCCAGGTGGTGGTTTAGAGGGAGTTAGTGGCTGGTTTTGGTGTTTGTACGGCTGTGTGTTTGGCTTCTGATCAATTTTTGCTTTCTGATGGAATTCTAAATTCTGATTGTATCGTTTCTTTTTTTGGTCCCCCTTTGCTGCCTCTCTGCTAGTGTACTAAATACACTAAACTGCCATCACTGACCATAAAGGTCAATGAATAGCAGTTTAAATGCCAAATTAAACAGATTAACTCACTAACAAAAGTCTCCTCCTCCAAGGTCAGAGGTTGCAAAAATCTAAAAAAGGTAACTAAAAAAAATAATAACAAAAAATGCTAAATAAAAAAACAATAAAAATAATTAAAAGAATAAAGATAAAAATAATAAAAAACAAAGAGACGGACCCGGACGAAACAAAAAAAATGAGGTATTTTAAAATACCTCTCTGTCGAAATTTCGTCTGAAACGACGAAAAAAATTTCGAACCAAAAGACGAGTAAAAAAAGAAATTTTAGGTCAAAAATTGGGGTATGACAACAACTTATATAAAGAATTTAAAAAAAAAATATCAATGAAATAAAATATAAATATGCTTATGAATTAAGAGTTCAAGATGACTAGAATTTTATGTGGGTCATGTAAACAGTGTTCTAAATGCATTTGTTAAAAAGCAAATGTATTGTTCAGTAAGTATAGTTTAATTGGTAGCTTGCAGAGATATTATTTGTAAATGTCAGAGTTCGAACCTCAGAATTTCCACTTCTCAACACTGTGTGAATCTATCAACTAGACTACTTGATCAAAAAAAATATAGTTTTGCAATGAAAACAATTGAATTCATCAACTTAATATTTTTATATTTATTTTTTAACGAATGCCCTAATACTCTTTAGCATTTTCCATTTTATAACATACTCCTCAATCCCAAATTATAAGTCGTTTTAAAAAACAGTCGTATCAAATTATAAGTCAATTTACAATAAATTAGTTGTATGTTTTCTAAACTAGTATGATACTCTTGCCAAGCAAGGGAAATTAACATATTTTTAAAAGTTTAATAAAAAAGATTACATTAAACTAAATTAAAAAAAATTACCCAAAAAAATTATATATATCTCACACAAAAATAGTGAATTCGACATATAAGTTAATATAAATTTAAAGTAAATTTGGTATAAATTTAAAGTAAAGTTAGCATAAAATTAATAGTAGTATTGTATATTTTTGAAAGAAAAAATAATATATTATATAATTGTATTGTATATTTGGTTTTAGAAATATAAAGTATATATGTAGTTTGCAAACTCTATTATTTTAAAATTTAGTATATTTAATAGAACAATAAAATTGTTTCAACTTTATATTTAATATAAAGTATATATTATTTTTATTTTATATTGCCGATATTTGAAGCGGGTTTTCCGCGAATGTCGACAAAGTTAACATCAAATCAACAAAGTATATATATATATATATAGGGTTTGCTACAAAAAATTCACTTCTTTATATGAAGGAGCATTTTAGCAAAGAATACCTTTTTATTTGGATCAAAATATCCAATTTTTGTTTTTAATCAAAACTCAAGGAAAAAGTTGTAATTCGTTGTGTCATTAATTATTTGTAGTCTTCATCTCTCCCTTTCATCGTATTCATTAGTGTGACGTGCAAACAAGAAATCCATTTTACCATTCTTGAAAATATTGTCATTAATTTTGATGTGTTATGCAATCCAATGTCTTACATCTTGTGTTACAATGAATTTGACCCACCTTTCTACTCGAAAGATCAAATTCATCTTTATTGTTGGATCATGATTGTTTCTACTTTCTTAATTTTTTTGTTGGAAATTGCTCTTCTCACAAACAAAAATGTTCATTCTCATACAAACTGACCAAAATACTCCTACGTGACTTAAGTCACGTTAGGTATATACCAACGTGAGTTAAGTCACGTTGAAAGCAACGTGAGTTAAGTCACGTTGAAAGCAACATGCGTTGAAACCGCTCCAAGACAACCGACATTGTTAATAAAAATTTATGGTTGTGTGATCAAGACATTGTACGGGTTGCCTTGTACATGTATTCTTGCAATGAAGATAAAAAAATTTGCATATTCGCTTGGATCACATAGATCCTCATTGGCAAAGGTTACATATATGTGAAGAATAAGTTGATGATGATTTTTCTATGATGGAGGAGTGGAATGATATTCAAGAACGTCTCAAAAAAGTCCCTTACAAAATGAAACTTCACATCAAAGAGGTGATGTGTCAACTAGCATTTCCAGAAGACACAATGTTGTCTCCACCTCCAAGAAAGGTGGTAACGAAGGGAGTAAAGAAAAGGGTGAGGTCAACACCAAAAGATTCATCTACGGGTCGAATCCCATATATGTGGGAGCGTTCATAGTATTTTGGTCGAGACAGAATTTGTTTTTTACAAGTGAAATTTTGAACTTGAAATATTAGATCGTCTGATCTTGACCAAACAAACATCAACATTCATAACTACATGAATTTGTGGATTCCTAACCGCATCAAATATAAACACCTACCTCTTCTACTAGATTCCTAACAAATAGGAAAGTAAATCTATTTGAATTGACATATTTGACTTTATCAACTAACATAAACACTTTGAGACTTTTTGTGATAGCTTGTATAAATAGTTTGATAGGCCCATAAGTTATTTTCATAAGCTCTTAGCTCATGGAAACAACTTATGAGTAATAAGTGTTTGTATTATAAATCTTTAATTAAAATGTTTATCCAAACACAACCTAACATTTTATAAATACCCCCTATTCCCTAATACTATGTTCAATTAATCCCTAATTTCATAATCATTATTGTCATAAATTAACATGTTTGTGCAAAATGCAAAGGAAAAATAATGCAAACTTACTGTAACCAATACTGGAGAGGCTGCCATTAGGAACATAATCAGAAATAACAAGTTTCTCATCTTCACCCAAACAGAACCCACGAATCTTAACCAAATTAGGATGCTTAACCTTAGCAATAGCTCTCACTTGATTCTCAAACTCCTTCATTCTTTCAACACCACACTCACCAATCCTTCTAACAGCAAAAACTCTTCCATCCTGTAAAACCGCTTTATACACAATACCCACATGACGCCATTCGAGAACAACAAACAATCTAAAATAGAATTTCAAAATCAACAAATTCAAAATCTCAATACATGGATGTTACAACCCCAAGGCCAAAAATGAGAAAATATTGTCCTGGATTGCAAAAATTTGGGAAGAAATTTTTTTTTATAATTTTTTGAAACAAAACAAAAATTAATACCTTAAAAGTAACAAAGGAATCGAAACAGTTAAGTTTCAACAGAGGTGCCATTGAAGATGATGATGGGGGAAGGATGGAAACGAAGAGGTGTTTTCCTTTGGTTTTTTATGTTTGACATTCTACTCTGCTGCTTTTGCTCTGGTTCCAGGAGTAATTCGAATTTTACCTCGGAAATTAGGATTCTAGGTGTTGAATTAAAGAGGATCTCTTTAATGATTTTATGTAAGTTGAATTTTTGAATGATTTTGACGACGAGATTATGTGTTGTTGTTGTTGTTGTTGTTGTTGTTGTTGTAGTGATAAGAAGATGATGATGTTGTTGATGGTTGTTGTTTTTAGATTCTTTTTCTGGATTTTTAAGAATACTGATGAAGACTGTGTTAAAGATGATGAAGAAGAAACAAAGGGAAGAAGATGGAGAATTTTTTGGATTTTTTCTGGATTTTTTGTCTTCTCATTTTTTTTAGTTTTAGTCCCTCTACGAATTTTGTTTTTTGGCTTTTCGTCTCTCTAACTTTCTGACTCAACATCCAAAACGACATGTCAGCGTCGTTTGCAACGTCACACGCCACCACGTCATCGTCTGTTTGCCACATACTCATTTTTGTAATAGACGATGACGGCAGAGACAAAAAGCAAAACGTTTATAACTCATAGAGTTTGTTTTAGAACAAAAAAAGATACAGGGACGAAAACAAAAAACACACAAACTTACCATAAATATTTAGTAAATAATATAATATTAATATATGTATTTTGGTGAGATATTTATGCTAAATAAAAAATAATTTTTTAAAATGTTTATAAAATTTTAAGTCAGATTATCATGGGAGTGATACGGGTACAAGAAAACAAAATAATGATATAATATTATTTAAATTTGAAATATGATTTAATAATTAAATTTATTTTAAAAAATGTTAAAATAAAACTAATGTTACGAAATTAAGGAAATAAGAACAAGAACAGAGAAGGAGAGAAAGAGAAAATAGAGAAAAGTATTATATTATTCTCTGGTGTATCAAAGTATATTACATGTGAGCTCTCTTTATAGAGAAATACAATACCTTAAGGGACAAGCTCAATAGTATAGTAGTATGGTCCATTAACCCATTTGGTACATGGACATCCATTTATAATATTTATAACTAGAAAATTTTAAAATATTTTTTTTGAAGGAGAAAGAGAGAATAGAGAGAAGTATTATATTCTTTCAAAAAAAAAGAGAAATATTATATTATTCTCTGGTGTATCAAAGTATGTTGCATGTGAGGTCTATTTAGAGAAATACAACAAGCTAGGGAACAAACTCAATAGTCTAGTAGTATGGCCCATTAACCCATTTGTTATATGGACATCCACTTATAATATTTGATTAAATATGTTTTTGGTCCTTATAAATATATATATCAATTTTTCATTTTAGTCCCTCTAAAATTTTCCTTCGACTTTTAGTCCCTATAAAATTTGCAATCACCATTTTTGGTCCCTATTTTTAAGTTAACTCATGTGTAGCCTTTGTCTTTTTAATAAAATTGTTCAGAAATGTGTAAATATTATAAAAGACCCTCCCAAAAAAATTAGAATTTTTTAACAAAAACTGAATTAAATATATATATTTTTAACCGCCAAAAATATAAAAATTCATATTTAATTCATGTTTTGTTAAAAAAATCTATTTTTTTAGAGATTCTTATAATATTATAAACTTTTCTGCAAAATTTTGTTCAAAAATATGAATTCTACATACAAATTTACTTGAAAGGAGGGACCAAAAGTGAAGTTGGAAAACTTCTGGAAGACTAAAAATCGAATACAAATTTTAAAGGGACTAAAACGAAAAGTTGATATATTTATAGGGATCAAAAACATATTTAACCCTGTAATAATTATAACAACTGGAAATTTTTTAAATATAATTAGTAGTTTTCCTTCAAAAAAATACATAATTAGTAATATATAATTAATAGTCTGTTGAGATATTTATGCTAGATATATTTAAACCCTAGGAATACATGGTTTAGCCTCTACAATATGGTCGTAGTTGGTTTGAGTTATTAGTTTCTACAGTTGCACACAAATGATATCCGATTCACGCAAAAAATAAAAAATATAGTAGACCTTTAAAAAAACAGTAATAATAGTAGTTATTAGAGATGACAAAAAATTATAAGCATATTCGTGGATAAAACTCACCAATGACATAAAATGGATAACTTACATGCATATAAAACACATTGATATTTTAAGCACTCTCAAATATAACTTGGATGTTACGATATCAGGATTCGTATGTTAATAATGATAACTTAGATATGCAGTTTGTTGATCTATTTATACAACATATATAAATTAAACTCATTGAATCAAACTATTTTAGTTAAAATTTGAAACCAATTAGTATGATGCTAAAATATAAAGAATTGATAACCAATTAAACCAGATTTAAAATTTTGAACCCAAAGATAAAATCTTGAAATGTGTAGGTGATTTAAATTTGATGTAGTTTGTTCAGAAAATGTTGCTGCATAAAAATATTTAAATATGAATTAAGATCAAATACTTAAATTTATTAAAAAGTATATGTTAAAAAAATGGTTAAATATATTGAAAATAGATGTGTATTTTGTTTTGATTTTTACGTTACTTAAAACTTTTTTTTTTTGGATAACAAGGGTCTTAGCCCGAAAAAAAAAAAAAGAACTAACGATTAACAAAACGTGGAGTCGAAATACCAGTAGAGTCAGCTAAAAATAACAAATTAATTTGAGCAGGACAATGTTATATAACATCAAAGAATGACCTCCATCACATGTCATATTCGCCCAAATTTGTTTGCTTCACGATACGAATGCTGAAATATTTGGCAAATAGTATCATATTAATATATGTATGTATTTCGGTCAGATATTTATGCTAAATAGAAAATAAATTTTTATAAAATTTAAAATCAAATTATCGTGGGGTGACACATGTACAAGAAAAACAAAATAATTATATAATGTGACAACTTGGGTACCCATCAATAAAATATGGGTAACACAACCCATGCTGAGTTGGCACCAATCAGAATTATTTATTTGTTTTCTATTATTTTTAATATTATATAAATACATTGTTTTGATTGGGCCAACTCAGTATGGGTAGTATTACCCACCTTTTATTGATGAGTAAACAAGAATTTGCCATTATATAATATTATTTAAATTTGAAATATGATTTAATAATTAAATTTATTTTAAAAAATGTTAAAATAAAATTAGAAAATTCAAAATATAATTAGTAGTTTTCCTTAAAAAAAATATAATTAGCAGAATGATTCTTTCACCTTATAAAAAAATGCTTTTTTTTAAAAAAAAATATAATTAATTGTTTGTTGAGATATTTATGTAAAAAAATATTATCTGAAAAAATATAAAAATAATAAAAATATTAAGAATAAATATCGATACGAAATAAAAAATATAAAAATCTTAATTTATATATATATTATATATTATTGATGAAGTCTCTCCTATAAATAGATTTGAATTTGAATTCTTCGCCATCGTTTCAAACAAAAACTTGGAAACCCTAGCGAAACTTCGCCATGGAGTTGAACCCTGAGACTATTCAATTCCTTTCAGAATGTTTGCTCAACATTCTCTCTCTGGCACCGGAGCCTCATCGACGTGCTGAATCCTTCCTCCCAGAGGCTGCTGATCGTCCCAACTACGGCCTCACCTTACTTCGCTTCGTTGCCGAACCATTAATCGACGAAAAGATCCGTCAAACTGCCGCTATTAACTTCAAGAACCACATCCGTCTCCAATGGTTCTCCGAAGACAATCCGATCATTGAAACCGAGAAGGAACAGATCAAAACCCTAGTCATCCCTCTCATGCTTTCCACAACTTCCAAGATCCAATCTCATCTCAGCGAAACCCTAGCTATCATCGGTAACTTCAATTTTCTCCTACCCGATCTCGTCTCCAGTCTCAAGAAATCATCTCAGGCATCCGATTATGCTTCCATTAACGGTATTCTCAGCACCGTTAACTCAATTTTCAAACAATTTCACTGTCAGTATAAAACTAATAATCTATTGCTTGATTTAAAGTATTGTCTCGACAATTTCACTGCTCTTTTGCTTGAAATTTTCCTCAAGACTGCGTCGTTTATCGATGCTGCTACCACTGCTACACCTGCGGCTAACCTGCGACCTCTTTTTGAGTCGCAAAAATTGTGTTGTAGGATATTTTACTCGCTGAGTTTTTAAGAGCTTCCTGATTTCTTCGAGCATCACACGAGCGAATGGATGACTGAGTTCCGAAAATACCTTACAACCAGTTATCCTTCTCTTGAGACGAGTGGACCTGATGGTCTTGCTCTTGTTGATGAACTCAGGGCTGCTGTTTGTGATATTATTAACCTTTATATCGAAAAGTATGAGGACAAATTTCATGGATTCTTGAATGATTTTACACTTGTTGTGTGCATTTTGTTGGGGAATGTGTCACAGCCTACTAGTCGTGATCAACTTGTTGTCGCTGCTATCAAGTTTTTGACTGCAATTAGCACTAGTGTTCACCATACTCTGTTTGCTGCTCATGGGTTCATGCCACATATTTGTTGGGGCATTGTGATCCCGAATGTGAGGTTGAGGGAAGACGACGAGGAGCTGTTTGAGATGAATTATATTGAGTAAAACTGTTGGAAGACAAACCACCCTGTTGATGTTTGTGTAGGTCTCAGTAAAACAGATGATTCATAAACTATAATACGAAACCCCTTAAAATAATTCAGCTTATATAGTCTGAAAAGTGTCAAACACCCCAGAAGAGGCAAATTGTGGTGTACAAAAACACATATTTCGGATTATATCATCCGAACTGTTATGCAACAGTTCAGATTATACAATCTGAACATTATCAGCACATAAACAAACACTGTTTTTTGACTGATACATACATATGGTAAGAAATTGATTTAAACATGCATTCATGAAATTATAAGATAATACTTTAATGAAAACGGTAACAAACAACACAAATTAAACGTAGATTGTACGAATTAAACACAAGTTATCCATCGGTTACATCAAAACATTCAAACACAAGATTAAAAACATCATTTGTTCAAATGTTACAACAAAATAAAAACTATTGGGTAGCTGTTGTTTAGACAAAAGTAAGTATTTTTTATATCGTCTCCACATGGACTAGTGCGATACCGTAAGTCATTCAACAATTGTTATCATTTCAAGTTTGGGTTTATAAGATTGTTTCATATAAACTATTGGACTTTTAAAGAGGTAATAAAACGACGAGTAATAGGGCGTAAAAGCGTTGGAATTAGAGTTCGTCAATCTAGCATCAAATATATTCTAATGATCATGCATATGGATTCTAGCTTTTTAGCGAAATTATCACGTATCACTCGACAACATCATTCATGTCTAAATGACGTCGTGAGATCGATCGTATCGTTTAATCGATGATTTCCCAATCTATTAAACGATCCGATAGCATTGCATTCCGATACTTTATGTGATTATCAAAACATAAATCTATGTCTAGAATGATTGTTTTGATAGAAGATTATTCTAACCCTAGATTCAAAAGTATTTTTCAATAACATTTAAATCAAACATAAGAATGGATAGCAAGAATAAAATCAATATCACATAAGGTGCTAGAATCATATAATTGAAAGATCAAAAGATTACATCTAAGTTATATTAAGTACATCCAGTTCCAACAAAGGAAAGTTAGTTGGTCATTGTTATGACAACAATACAAAAAGTGGAAAGAAAGATGAAGATCCAAAGCTATGTCTTGATTTCCCAAAGAATCTTAGTTAATCCACACTTCAATCCCTCTTGCTCCTGGAATAACAACTCTTTTATCCCTATTTTCTATCTAAAAATATATCTTAATAAATATTACAACCTATCTAAACATTCAGCTTTTGAACCTATTTATAAGTGTTCTGTTATTAAGGACTTTGCTCTGCGAAGTCATACTTCGCTTTGCGACGTCCTTTCTTCACCACTGGGTTTTCTGCCACCTCAGCCTTGAATAGTTCAAACCGCCCTACTTCGCTCTGTGAAGTAATACTTTGCCCTGCGAAGGTTTCTGCCACCTCAGCTTCTGAACTTTTGAGTTTGGAGTTTCAGAACCTACTTCGCTCTGCGACGATACTTTGCTCTGCGAAATTGCTCAGACGCTGACCTTCAGACGCTGATCTTCAGAGTCTGATCTTCAGGTCCAAGGAAATAGCATGTACCTACAAAAATGGTTGAGATTAGGTCTAAAAAGCATGAAATGATATTTATCTTTTCTTTCAGAGCTTTTACCAAGATAACTTGTAAAACAAGTAAGAAAAGTGCCTAAAATAAATATGCTTTATAACTAGTTTCTGGCACTTATCACACTCCCCAACTTAAATCTTTGTTTGTCCTCAAACAAAGGACGAAAAACAGCAAAGGCAGAGATTTAAACAAAATTTCAGATTGCATGATTCATTTGAGATTTGCTCGGGCAATTCTGATGCTCTTATTAATCTAAGATTACACTATGAATGTGAAATAATCCTAAACACAAAATTTATATCACACAGTTCAAGTCATGAACACAGTTATAAGTGGACCGCACCTAACACACTTCTTTGAAAGTAAATGAAACAAATTGAAATCATGTCGTGAGGGTTTTGAACACACACCCGGTAAATCTGCTATCATCCTGATTTAGTTATGTATCCATCCAATTATCATCTCAAAAGCACAAAAGCATAGATCAAAATGTCTTTGAGGGTTGTAATTTGGCTTGGTTTCAAAAGAAATGTCATATGTGGGAAAATTGAATTCAAAAGGCCAAGCATAGAGGAACATTCTTTCTAATTACACAACCATTCCTCCAAATTCTCTTTATCAACCCTTGGTAATATACAAGTAGTACTTTGATCTTGATAACTTTATCTATTTATTGTATTTTTCTCTTTTTCTTTTCTTTTTCTCTTTCTTTTCTTTTCTTTTTCTTTTCTTTTTCTTTGTTGTCAAGATCAATTTTCAAATTTCACCATTACTTGACATAAATGTAATACCTCCCTTTTCTCCCCAACTTATACAAAATGATACCCTAATTGAATGTTCCCTTATCAATAGAAAAGGGACAAATATACATGATGGTTAAGGGTTCAAAATGAAGGTAAAAATATCAGAATCCAATAGTGATTTAACTATGAACTGGATTTTGAAAAACTTGGGCAAATTCATTAAGCATTGTGCTTGTGAATATTGACAGTTCAAAGTTTAAGGATTCTGATTCATTAGGCTCAAATTGGGTTATTAAATACTCACTTTCTCACTGGGTAGGTTTTTTGTGGTCAAGTGTTTTTTCTCAATTTCAAAAAGAATGCCTTGATCATTTATGTGCTTTCATACAGTTAAAACAATTTTCAGATTTAACATAAAACAACTTAGTTAGACAAAAATACCGGTCTCCTGCATATATACATAGAACTTGAGGATTCCTCACATTTAGGTTTGTTCTAAGCGGTTCACAGAATAAACATATTAATGAAGAAAACTGTATGGTATAACCTTTGTACAAAGCACATATTCACGCTTCAAGTCTAATCCTAGAAAAACAGGAAACATGTACCTTGACTTTGAGCAAATCAATCAATTTCTATCATTACCATACATCTGTTGCTGAATCATTCAACTTTGGATCAATCAACATTTGAGAAGCTTTGTTTTTACTAATGATCCATGGCCAAAGCAGAATTTTTGAACATTAAAAGCATATTCATATAAATAACAGTCACTATAATTATAACTCAAAAGCCAAATAATAAAAGAGTAATAATACAAATAACATTTAAATAGAGCACAAATATAAATAACTTAAACACCACAATTGTCTAGAAAGTACAAAGAAAACATAAAAACAAAAATCAGCAAAAGCTTTAAAAGGAGGCGACTCATGGAGTATGGGCATCGTCTTCCTCAGTGTCTTCACTTCCATCACCATCACCATCATCATCATGTCCTCCAGCAGCTGCACTACTGCCACCCCCTTCTGAGTAAAAAGGTATGTCATCAGGATATGCAACATAGGACCGAAAAGCCTCTGGAGTCATCAAATGCTGAGCAGGATCTGATGGAAGTCCCCACTACAGCTGCAATTTATACAAAGACTCCTGGATTCCCAGCTGACCTCTGTGATTTGCTTCCAGAACATCCCATGTATAGGTGGATCTAGCTTTGTCTGAAAACTAAGGGACCTGTGGTGCAGGTGGGGCTTGGGGAGGTGGTTGTTGTGCTCTGGGTGCTCTCTTGCATGTGCAGTGCCTCCCAATATAATCATTAGTTATTGGATTTTTAATCGTTTCATGGATCTGGGGAGGGATCACTATGCGTGCATCCCGGCAGAGACCCATAATTAGGCCCGGGAATGCAAGAGGGCACATTTTCTTAGCTGGTGGCTTAATTCCACTCTCTACCACTATTCTCAGCTCATGTGCAATCACCCTTGCGACATCCACTTGTTTGTTGGTGAGGATGTAGTAAAGCAAAGGGGTGACATCTAAAGTAGTGGAGGAGGTGTAGCTTTTGGGGCGGATGTTATGGACAATGAGATGAAATATGACTTCGGCAGGTGTGGTGAGATTGTTTTTGATGGCTTTGGTTGGTTGGCCGAAGGAATTGAGCTCATAATATTTCCCAGGTTGGAAGATGGTTTGGGCAATTTGTTGGTGATTCCAATTTCCTCTGTTTTGGTGCCTATGGAAGGCACACAATTCATCTATATCCAGCTGGAGGGGGTTCTTAAGATACTCATTGATGGCTTCACGGTCGAATCTAATGACACGGCCGCAAACCATAGTCTGATAGGAGAACTCCTCCTCAGGGTCAGCAGGGATGTCATTGGCGTAAAACTCTCTAATTATGTCATAGTTGAGGTTTAGGGGAGGGTTTACCAAAATTCCCCAATTTCGGGAATTGATCAAGTGAGCGATCTCCCTATAGGTGCCATGCTCATTTATGATGAATTGCCTCTCGGCCCAGAATGTTCTTTTGAGCACGTTTGTGTACCTCTGCTGGTTGCGGAGGCTCAGGAATCGAGACTCGTCGTAGGCCTCTTGTGGCCTTGCACTAGACGAACTGGTCTCCACTCGCGGTCGTTTTCCAGCTGCTTTTGGTGCCATCTACAACAAAAGAAAATAACACATAAAACATATATATAGCAACATTAGGCAAGATTGAAATAAACAAAATGAATTGAAAAGAAGCAGAATTTTTTTTGTTCTGTAAGGGTCGTTCTGCGAAGTTGAGGTCGCAGAGCAAAGTCTGAACGAAGGATTCTGGGATTTCCAGAACAATGGTCGCACTGCGACCAAGAACTTTGCTCTGCCAACTAACCCAGAAAACGAAAATTTTCATAGAATCTAACCCTGAACCTTGAGATTTTTGGCTCTGTTTCATTTTATACATTATGGGTGTTCACATAGATGATTTAGAATCATAAAGGGCATAAAATCACTTAACAAACCCGTTTATTTCAAAATTTACAAATGGGTAATTTTCAAAAGAAAGTGAGTAAAATCGAATTTTTTTTCATGAAAATTGTATGCTTATGATTTTATTCCATCTACCCAACATTGAATATTTAACATGAAATGAAATTTAACCCTAAATTGGAAGTTTAAAATTAAACCCTAAGTCACATACAATCCTACCATTTTGAAGAAGAAATGAGAAAAGAGAAAACCCATAAATAGTACCTTGTGTGCTTGCGAAAATGGAAAGAATTTGAAGCTACTGACACAATGTTAATGGAAAAAGGAAGGATTTGTGTAAATGGGTAAGTGAAAAAATATTTTTAGGGTTGTTTTGGATGAGAAGGATAAGGTTTTAGAGAGAGAAACTGTTTTTGGGGTTTGAAACGGTTGTGGAAGTGAAGTGGGTGGGAGTAGTTGAATGAGAGTAAAGGATGAGTTAGTGGCTTTGAAAACTGTACCTGACAGAATTCAAAAACTTCGCTCTGCGCAGTTACTTTGCTCTGCGAAGCTCAGACTCTGAAGCTTCGCAGTGCAAAGGGAACTTTGCTCTGCGAAGTTGACAGGTTTTGGCATTTTCAAAATTGCAATATTTCAACAGATTTGTCATTTTTACCTTCACCTATGGTTTCTAAAAAGCAGTAATAAAACATAAATACTTACAAAATTGGGTTGCCTCCCAACAAGCGCTTGTTTTACGTCGTTAGCTAGACGCATTTTTCGTTAGGGTGGCCAAAATGAGACGGACAACACATCCCCCTCTGTATTCCTTTTCTTTGGGAGGAATTCCATGAACTTGAAGTAGAGCTGATGTGGAGTCCATATCCTCCCTAACTTTTGTTTGCTGAACAAGGAACAAATGTTATCTATTACACAATCAATTTCTGCCTTGCTCATTTTCATCCCTTTCTCTTCATAAATTTTTTCCTTGTTAAATAACCATTCCTTTTTCTCTGAAACCATCACTTCTTCATTATCAACAGTTTCTGCCTCTTCAGTATATGACCTTTCTTGAGGAAATTCTACTTCGTGTGGTATCTCTATTTCTTCCACTATTTTCATTATACCACATCCTTCAAACATTATCTCTTCCTCAATTTCATCAACATCTTCTTCAACAACCTCTCCAAATTCAAGAGTGGATTGATTGTTGGTTTGAACATCCATGATTCTTGGTGGAAAATCTAATTGAACTTGCAAAATCTCCAAATGGCTTGATAAAGTCTTCAATCTTTGGTTGGTATTTTGCATGTTGATCATGGATTGTTGTATGAACATATTCAAAATATTTTCCATTGTTAACATTTGTTCATCTTCAGAAGGATATTGTTGATACTGTTGATAGGATTCATACTCGAATGGAGTATAGAAGTTGATATAATCATGATCAGCCATGATTTCGTTTATGTGGAGAATCTGAAACGAGTGTAACTAACAAGAAATTTTTCTTTGTATAACAAAGAGGGTTAATGCAAACAAAATTTTACACTATACAACAGAAAAGAAGAATATTCACAAGATATATACAGATGCTCAAAACAATACAAATTGTTGCGATGCTTAAAATATCTAAACACCAGTCCCCGGCAACGGCGCCATTTTGTTGTTTAGACAAAAGTAAGTATTTTTTATATCGTCTCCACAGGGACTAGTGCAATACCGTAAGCCATTCAACAATTGTTATCATTTCAAGTTTGGGTTTATAAGATTGTTTCATATAAACTATTGGACTTTTAAAGAGGTAATAAAGCGACGAGTAATAGGGCGTAAAAGCGTTGGAATTAGAGTTTGTCAATCTAGCATCGAATATATTCTATTGATCATGCATATGGATTCTAGCTTTTTAGCGAAATTATCACGTATCACTCGACAATATCATTCATGTCTAAATGGCGTCGTGAGATCGATCGTATCGTTTAATCGATGATTTCCCAATCTATTAAACGATCCGATAGCATTACGTTCCGATACTTTATGTGATTATCAAAACATAAATCTATGTCTAGAATGATTGTTTTGATAGAAGATTATTCTAACCCTATATTCAAAAGTATTTTTCAATAACATTTAAATCAAGCATAAGAATGGATAACAAGAATAAAATCAATATCACATAAGGTGCTAGAATCATATAATTGAAAGATCAAAAGATTACATCTAAGCTAGATTAAGTACCTCCAGTTCCAACAAAGGAAAGTTAGTTGGTCATTGTTATGACAACAATACAAAAAGTGGAAAGAAAGATGAAGATCCAAAGCTAAATCTTGATTTCCCAAAGAATCTTAGTTAATCCACACTTCAATCCCTCTTGCTCCTGGAAGAACAGCTCTTTTATCCCTATTTTCTATCTAAAAATATATCTTAATAAATATTACAACCTATCTAAACATTCAGCTTTTGAACCTATTTATAAGTGTTCTGTTATTAAGGACTTTGCACTGCGAAGTCATACTTCGCTTTGCGAGGTCCTTTCTTCACCACTGGGTTTCTGCCACCTTAGCCTTGAATAGTTCAAACCGCCCTACTTCGCTCTGCGAAGTAATACTTTGCTCTGCGAAGGATTCTGCCACCTCAGCTTCTGAACTTTTGAGTTTGGATTTTCAGAACCTACTTCGCTCTGCGACGATACTTTGCTCTGCGAAATTGCTCAGACTCTGAAGCTCAGATGCTGACCTTCAGACGCTGATCTTCAGAGTCTGATCTTCAGGTCCAAGGAAATAGCATGTACCTACAAAAATGGTTGGGATTAGGTTTAAAAAGCATGAAATGATATTTATCTTTTCTTTCAGAGCTTTTACCAAGATAACTTGTAAAACAAGTAAGAAAAGTGCCTAAAATAAATATGCTTTATAACTACTTTCTGGCACTTATCAGTAGCCCTAGAACCCGTACCATGCCTATGACGATAAACCCACTCTCCATTTACCTCTTGCAGAATTGCTTCCAAACTCTCCCATTCATCATCCCTCCTCTCCACCACACCACTGCCCAAGATGGCTAAGACATGGTCTCTAATTTGCGCTAACCTTACGGTCATGTCTAGATACCCCTAGTCCCCCTCCTGATCAGCAGCAATCTCATCAAATGTCTCTTGCTCAGGTGGCCTTGGGATCTGAATATCCTCTTCCGGAGCTATGATGTGTGGATGTAAAATGGTATAAAACCATCTTATGTAACCATGTGTTGCCTCAATACCAGTCACAAAAGGGTGCCCCAAGTCCCGATCTCTCAACGTATAATTAAGATAGTGCATATAATGGCGACTAATCTCCCCTAAGATCGTCTAGGGACTTGCACTGCCATGTGGATGTCTGGGGACGGTCTGGACATAACCAAACTTACGCAGCACCCGCTCTGCCAGATATAGCACCCTACGAGGTTCGTACATGAGTCCGAAGATGAGAAAAACACAATGAGAGGGTTGAATTGTGTTGGCCTTTTCAAACCTTTTCTAAGTGTTCGCATGTCAGAGTCTGAATGAGATGAAATTCTGTTAAGAGTTTTAATGCAGAAAATGGTTATGCAACGGAATAAACACACACACACACACACACACACACACACACACACACACACACATATATATATATATATATATATATATATATATATATAGAGAGAGAGAGAGAGAGAGAGAGAGAGAGAGAGGACACAAAACAACTATATTGGTTCCTCCTACAATCCAGCAATAGTCCAATCCCCTTGCACTTCCAAGAGATTTTCACTATAATCACAACTTATTACAATTTGTTCAAGGACACAACCAAGAGACTTCTAAATGTTGAAGCACACAAGCAAAATACTTCTAATGCTCAATCACAACTGAAATAGACTTATGACAATCTAACTTAATCAAATAAAAGATTGTTTGTTTTTACACTTTATATACAATCAGAGGTGTAAACAGAATACAACACAGATTAGACTCTAAGACTTAAGAATTTTTAAGATATAAAATTTGCAAGAAATTCTAAGTTCAAATGCTGTTTGATTTTGCCAGAGTAAGAGCACTTTCAAAATGTGTAGAGTCTTGTTGAAAAAATATTTAATTACTTATTTTTGTATTTTATATATATATATATATATATATATATATATATATATTCATTAAAATGTTTCATCTTTAAACCTAAAAAGGTGGCAGTAAATAATGGTATCATAATTTGTTATCCGTACGCACCGAACATGTGATATAATATGTGTCTATCACATCATTATCAAGCTCTTTATCATATCTTATGCATCAAACATGCCCTTAAGGAATAAATAAGACTAAAATTATAGAGGACCTATGTCCCAGAACAAGTTATTTTAAACTACAAAGAACAATCATGTAAGGGTCTTAGAACATTCACAATAGAGACACCAATTTTTAGGTACTTAAAGGGTCTCACGTGTACACATCACTCATTTATAATTTGTTAATAATAGTACATAATAAACACTTAATCTCTCCAATCTAGCATCTCACACAAAATTTTTAAATGAGACTCACTAATCAACTATCAATAACTGTGTGAGTTCTACTTAAGAATGAGGTCTCAAGTGAGATCTTAATCCCAAAATTTTTTCTCCCTAATGAAGGTATCTAATAGGTCTTAAATGTTTAAAACCTTACCATTGAAGAGGGTTATAGGGATTATATTTCCTCTCAAAGAATATTATTTCACCGTAGAAATTTAAAATTGGTTTATCTCATTGTTTTAAAGAGAAGGATATCTTGCAAAATATCAAAGAATCTAAAATGAACAGCTTTAGAAAATCATTCATGTAGAGGATCCCAAAAGTGTCTTTGCATATTTCACATGGATGGTGCTTTAAACGATCGCACGAGACGACATTTAGCTATCCAATAAATCAGCGGCGCTCACAAGCATCGAATATTAGAACCATTCATGGTTTAATTTAAGATAAGAGTGTATGGATTTTCTCTAGAATGAAGGTAATAAGAACTTGGGGGATTTATAGACCCCTCTTTAGGACCGACAACGTCGGTGGTGGAACTATCCTTATTGGATTTTGCCGTTGAAATGAAATAGGAGGAAGAAAGGGAAAGAAAATTTGAATACAGAGAAGAAACGAAAGGAAAAATTGGGCATCGATGAAGAACTTCACGACTTTCAGTTTTTTTAGAGATCTATTTCTTTTTGCGGAGACTGGAAATTACATCAAATATCATATTGGAAAGCAAATTAATAATCTGTCATTCGAGATTCAGAAAGTGGATAAAAGACTTTTATAATCTGTCATTCGAGATATAATAAGAAGGTACCGTTTTATCATACTTTTTTTTTACTCCCTACAATTTTAAGAAGAAGGTAGACTAAACACAATATATATTAAACACTTACTAAAAAAAAATACTTTTTTTAGAATACATAAAATTGAATGGAAGGAGTTTGATCAAAAGTTGTTTAAAGAAACTCTAGAACTACTTAACACGACAAACTTGAATTATTTTCCCTTCATATACCCTCATCGATTCACGCGGACACCATTTCTTTTATTTTTTAATATTATATTTCATTTTTTCTTTCATTTAATTTTATTCATGTTGGACATTTTTACTCCATTTACGTCTAATATATATATATATATATATAAGAATGCTATATGTGTGTTTTTAAAGATAAAAATATATATATTATACTAGCGAAAAGAATAGTTCGGTTTTATATAAGAATGCTAGGTTGTATGGGTTGTTTGAGTTGTTTTAAAATTAAGTATAAATAAATTTATTTATTATATTATACTATGTCGGAAACTTTTATAATATTTTTTTTGACATTGGGCATGTGGATTTGTGATCGTCTTTCCGTCTTTTTATTGGCGAAAATTTGGAAGAACAATGCAAAATTAAAATTACAGTGGTGTTTTCTCTATTGAAATTTTGATTTTGACATAAAAAAGTATTAAATTATAAATGAGTTGGTTGCTTTACAATTATCAAACACACCATCAAAACTAACCTTTGTTTATCTATTTAAAAAAAATAAATCTAAATTTTTTTTTTTTAATGACGACCAATGACAAATCATTATTATAGAAAAGTGTTTTAGGAGTATAATGGGATAATGAAAAAGTCAGCCCAAAATCTTATATATACTCGATCTAGTTTATTATACTTTTTAAAGCATAAAGGACAAAAAACTGTACATATATTCATGTTGTGTTTGTTACATTTTATTTTATTTTGAATTTACTCCCATCAATTATCTTTTTTAAAGAATAAATGATAAGAAAAAAATTGATATATTGTGAACAATAAAGATTGAATTTGTTACATTTTTTTTAATATTTGAATTTACCCTTATATACTTGTTATATGTGCTATTTGTATTGAAAGTTGAAGATAATTTGGGAAAGAGAAAAAGTCAGCCCAAAAGATGCAAAAGGGGCTATTTTCTTTATATATAGTATAGATTTGTTACATTGTAGGTATACATTGTAAAAATATTTTCTTCAGCTCCACAAAAAAATATTTTAAACATTTTTTCCTTTCAAAAAATATTTTAAACATTTTTTATTTATTATGTTAATTCATAATAAATTCAAAGCTTTGTACAATATTTTGCCAAACAACTTTTAACTTAAAAATAACTTTAAAACTAAAAAAATAAAGTAACCAAATAACTTTAACTTCTTTCTTAAAGCCCTTAATTTTAACTCTAAAAAAGTCAAGTCAAACGATGTCTAACTATATATTTGACCTAGAATAACAATCAATAAACAATTTATAAACTAACAACATTATTGCTCAATTATAAAATAACCAGTGATGCCAATTGCATCTAACTATTCACCGTGTATGTAATTCCGATCCACCCACCATATAATAAAACTGCTCCCTTAAAAGAAATATAATAAAATTGTTAATGAGTTGTATCCAATCCATCCATTTAACAATTATAATGGGGTTCCGAGTAAATGGTAGTCCTACAAAAGAATTTGGTGTAGGGAGGGGTTGAGACAAGGCGATCCTATGTCGCCTTTCTTATTCGTATTGGCAGCCTAAGGTTTCAATGTAATGATGACTAAAGCAGTGCATATGAACCTATTTGAGGGGTATCAGTTTGGATATGAGGGAATCAAAGTGTCACATCTTCAATATGCATACGACACTTTGATCGCGGGTAAAATAAGTTGGAAAAATGTATGGGCTATCAAGTCAAGTTTGCATTTGTTTGAATTGGTTTCTAGATTGAAGGTTAATTTTCACAAAAGCCTTTTAGTTGGAGTTGACATTCAACAATCTTGGATGGAAGAGGCAGCTGGAGTTTTAAATTGTAAAGTTGGTGTTCTACCCTTCAAATATTTGGGCCTTCCCATTGGTGGAAACCTGCAGTGAGAAATCGTTTGTCCAAATGGAATGATATACACTTATCTATTGGTGGTAGAAGTGTCCTCCTAAAGTCTGTCTTGTATGTTTAACCTGTCTATTTTCTCTCTTTCTTCAAGGCTTCTTCATGTATAATATCTAAACTTGAATCTCAATTTAAAAGATTTTTGTGGGGAGAGGGAGCAAAATCTAAGAAAATTAATTGGGTCCACTGGGACAAAATGTGTTGAGAAAAGGAGGAGGGAGGGTTAGGGATTAAGAATTTGAAGTCGTTCAGTTTAGCTTTATTAGGTAAATGGGAGTGGAGAATTCGTAATGGAAAAAAAGTCAGTGGGTTAAAATAATGTATAGTAAATACGGAGAAACAAATGGTAAAGTAAACATGGATGTGAGATATTGCTCGACATTGTGGAGGGATATACAAATTATTTAGAGAGGATTGCAGGGATTCAAAATAGACTGGTCTGCTGAACAATTATATATGTAACAATGAAAAAACTTTTTTGGATGGATCCTTGACTTGATGGTAGAGCAATGAAGAACATGTATCCAGGTCTCTTTTTGTTGGCTGAAACAATAATATCACATTGAAAGGTTTGCTACAAGGGGAGGGGGAGTCATCAAGGTGTATTAAGATGGAGGAGGAGTTTGACGGAAGAAGAAAAAAAGATTAAAGTTGGAGATAATAGATAAGGTACAACGTATACAACTTAACAAATATGAGAAATACAAGTAGAAGGTCGGGAAATGGATAATTTGAAGCCAAAAATTTAAGGGATCTTGCAGCGGTTTGGAATGGTTTAATTCCTCTAAAAAATTTTGTGTGGAGATTATTGTAAAACAAGATAGCGTCGAGAAACAACCTAGTTAAAAGAGATGTTTGAATGAATCTACAAAATTTTGTCCGATTAATTGTGGAAAGAAGGAAAATCTTTCTCACTTATTTTTTGAAGGCAAGTTAGCTTCAGAGGTATGGCAACACATTTTAAACTGGATGAAGGTATCTATTACTGTACACATTACAACGATGCAAAACTTCGTACAATTTAAAGGGTTGATTGATAACGGAAGGACGTTGTCTGAAAGGTTCAATGTCATTTGGTTTGCCTGTATTTAGGTAATTTGGAAAGGCCGTAATGAGAAAACATTCAGATACAAAAATAGATCATTGAAAACCTGGCTAGAAGATATGAAATTGATATCTTCGAGATGGTTAAGTAGCAGAGTGCATGGGTTTATCCATACTTTCAATCAATGGTCTTTAAATCCAAAGGAATGCATGAGAAGTTAAAATGCAGAATGAAAAGTCTAAAGAAGTCCAGGTCGGGTGATGATATTTAGAGGGGTCTATCATGTGTTGGATTAATATTCTTAGCAGGTTTTAGAGGATGCATTTCAACACACACATATAGTTCCTTCTATAATCTGCATGGTAGTTGAAATTAAAATACTTTTGAGAATCATTTTGGAGAATAGGTGCAATAGTGTTTGGTGCAAAGAGATGGATTGGTAGCTATTATTCTAATTACACAATTAGACATTTTTTGTTTAGGTATGTATTAGTTGGAAAAGAATCAGGTTAATGTTATTCCATTTTGTCTTGTTTCAAAAAAGAATTCAAAATTGAATATTTATATTAATGAAAAAACCATCGGTAGATGTCTTGTCGTGGTCCTCTGCCGCTAGTGCCTTCTATTGCGGTTGGCTTTGTTGTGTTTGTCGTCGTAGCCGCCGCCCTTGACCACCACCACTTCCAACAATATTTATTAAAGTTATCTATATATTTTATTTTATGTAAATTACAATATTTAAATAGTTTGTATCTTTAAAATGATAGCAAAAGTATTTTTTTAAAATAAAATTTATTATTTTCAGTTATTGGACGAATATCCATCTATTAAAAATGTGATGGTAAACTATTTTTATTTTTTATTTGAAAAAGAGTGAACGATTTTGTTTTTAATAGACGAATTTGATGTTTTTAAGGAACTTTTAGTGTGTTATAAAAGAAATACTGTTTTTTTTTTCAATCCAGCAATTACAATTCAATCCAAATTCATCCAATTCATTTATTTCATCACTCTGACAAATAACTCACTGTTGTATTTTTTATGGAATAATATTTTTTAATATGTAATATTATAACATGTTTTTGGATTTTGTTTTTTCTTTTAGTCTCTTATTTTTTTTTAACATTGCATTGATATATGTAATATGTATAATATTTGATTTTAGTCCTTACTTTACTTACTACATAATAATGACTAAAACAAATAATATTACAAACATCTACAAAGAGTCAAAGACTAATTACAACATCAACAAAATTTAAAAGACTAAAAATACAATGATTGTGTATTTACAAAAATAAAAAATTACAAAACTAAAAAAATAAAATATTCCTAGAAATTAAAAACATATTTAAACTTCCCCTCAAGAAGAAAACACATATTTAAACTTAAAAAAAAAAAAAAGAAGTTAAAACAGGAACAAATCCTATATGAAAATATAATTATTTTGGTGAAGAAAAGTTTAATAATAATTTAATTAAGAATTAAGAAAATAAACGCATGGTGCGGCATTTACATTGATTGAGCTCAATTGTCACTCACTCACTCACTCCCTTCACAAGACCCAAGTGACAACAACAACACCGTTACCTCTCTCTCTCTCTCTCTCTACAGATCTCTTTGCTCTGAATGTGAGCACAAAAGAAGGGTTATTTACTTGTGTTCGTATTTCCCTTTTCCAATTTTCGATAAATTATTATTATTATTAATATTGTTTCGATTTGCGGAATAATAATAATAAATTGTATACATTGGATAATGGGTGTTTGGTTTGATTCATGAAAATGTCGCAAAACCTCGTAAAGAACAAGTTTTACAATTCTGTTTCTGACTGAGTGGAAGGGTTTCTCGTTTAAGGTAAGATCTTGAAGTTGAATCTCTATTTTGTATTGTATTTTCGAATTCGTTAGATTTCAGATTTGGGTTTTGTAGTTGACAGAATTTCGTTGTATAAAAATGTTTCCTTTCACTATTTTGACACAGTTAGGTAATGTTTTGGTTTGACTGTGATATAGGAAAAAGAAGAATTGGAAATGGAGAAAAAACGTTCAAAAGGAAGTTTCTTTAGCTTGTTTGATTGGAATTCTAAATCTCGTAAGAAACTCGTTTGGAACAATCAAACCTTACCTGGTAATGTTAATCATGTGATGTCTCTCTCTCTCTCTCTAATGTTGTTTTTAGTATCACATTTTTTGCTTGCCTTTGTCCACCTATTTAGGACTTGTTTGGTTTGACTTATTTGAGGTTATCTAGGGACATAAACGCTTGTGAGAATGTTAGAGAAAGTTTACGGAGACAGCTTATGATATGTCCATAATATGTTTTTAGCTTATTTCCATAAGCTCTACAAGATAGCTTATGAAAACAATTTATAGCTTACATGAAAACATTTGGCTTTATTTTATCTTCTGCATAGAGATAGTTTATACATAAGCACTTATATGATAAATGCTTAATTATGTTGTTTATCCAAACATGGTCATATATTATTCTTCAAATGCTTGAGTTTGATGTGCCTATTCTAAATGTTTCTGTTACATCAAATGCAGAAGTTTCAAGGCAGGGAAAGGAAAATCTAGAGACCTTACCCGAATCAAAGTTCTATAGGGTGTGAATTTTCCCCCCACTTTTTGCTGTCTGTTTTTTTTTGTTGCATTTTTTATTTGATTTATTTTTTTGGTTTGGTTATTGAAATTGTTTTAGGTAAAGGTGGATGAGAATGGAGCAAGTCCGAGTAATATAGGAAGTGGCGATTTTTCATCAGTTTGTAGTGATGAAGGGTGTGGGAGTAAAGCCCCCGGGTTAGTAGCTAGACTCATGGGTTTGGATTCTTTGCCAACTTCGGACGTCGGTGAGCTCTCCGGTGCTTCACTATACAGCTCCAACTTCCATGGAGCTTCTCATTATAATGAGGGTGCTCTTCGTTCCATGGATCACTTCCGTCGTGCGGACTACTTAAACACACCACTTAAGTCGGAGAAGTCTTCTTGGGATGCCATGGAATCAAGGGCACATAAAATGGAAAACCAGTCAATGAAGAGATTTCAAACTGAAATGTTGCCTCCAAAGTCGGCTAAACCCATTCCAGTTACTCACAATAGGTTATTGTCTCCAATCAAGAGTAATGGTTTTCTGCCGCCGAAGAATGCAGCTCACGTAATGGAGGCGGCTGCTAAAATAATTGATGGAAGCCCTCAGCCATACATGAGGAATAGAGTTTTATCAGGTGGGTCTTCATCTGTTCCCTTGAGAATTCTTGATTTGAAAGAGAGATTGGAAGCTGCACAACATGCACCCATGTCTAGAAAGCTAGTCGACCCGAACAATGTCAACCCTTCAAATTGCAAGGCTGGTGAGAGGAGTTCTAATTTTGACAAATGTACATCATCATTCAAGGGTTCAAGTTCAAGAGATTCTGAGAAACGTAATTATTCTCATTTAACAAGTAAAGGAAAATCAGGTTCTCCTACAATGCAAGCCAAAAACAATGTTCAAAGCAGAGATACATTGGTTTCAAATGGAAATAGGAAATATATGAAGCAGAAAGAACCGAATGAGATTAAGTCAAACCAGCTCACAAGGAGCCAGAAATCAAATGCAAACCGAGCATTGCCGCAGAAAACGTGTGCAAACCGTAATGGCAATGTGCTGGTACAGAATAATCAAAAGCAAAATAGCATGACTTCCAGAGGTAAATCAACTTCAAAAATAGATTCCAATAAGCCGATAACACGAGTTTCATCTTCAGAAAGTTCTACTGGAGTCAGAAAGGCAACAAACAAGGGTGCTACAAATGTCAATGTTCAGCCTAAAAGGTCTAGCTCTAGGGCAACCGATAACCGAAAGGAGTTTCCCCCATCCAAAACACATAATATTTCTCAAAAGAAAAAGTATGACAGCAGAGGTGTTCCTGAGGCAAGAAGTCCTGATCATGAAAGAAATGATTTTGAAAGCAAGTCCATAAAATGCAATTTTACAACTGATGGAAGTATTGATCAGAATGCATTTAACATGAATGAAAGCAACGATGTTGTTTCATTTACATTTACATCTCCCTTGAAGAGAAGTGTGCCCGAGTCACTATCCTCTGCCGAGCAAGTGATGGAAACCAGAACTAGATTTGGTGTCGACTCTCTTGGGCATAATGATAATCTCCATCCCAAAAAACTATCGCTATCTCCGACGCATATGATAAATAGTGATGCATTGAGTGTCTTGTTGGACCAAAAGCTGCAAGAATTGGTATCGAGACTTAGCTTACCTCAGTGTACCCTAATCTCAGAGGAGCCTTCTACTGGTTTGAGATCTAGTTTGCAAGACAAAGCATCCAGTATGGTAAACACCAATACTATGGAACAAGATGAAATGTTCATTGATAATTTTAATAGCATGCATAGCTATCGCTGTTGTTCAAGTGACGATCCAGTGCTTAACATGAATCAGCAACTTCAGGTACGTTATGTCATTTTTTTTTAATACATATTCAGCTTCATATGTAATGGTTTTCATTTCAAGTAGTATTTACTGATATATAGCATTTTGCTAGCTTCTTTCCAACACATAGTCTAAAGAATATGCTGAATCCAATTTACTGAGAATAATTGTTTAAGACTGTCCACACGCCATTTACTGAGTCTGATTTTACAAATTAGGTTGTGTGCAGTTTTCAATAATCTGTGAACTAAGAATCAAATTTACTGAGAATAATTGTTTAAGACTGCCCACACGCCATTTACTGAGTCTGATTTTCCAAATTAGGTTGTGTGCAGTTTTCAATAATCTGTGAACTAAGAATCATAATGCTTACCTTTGTACTCAATCACTTGTACAGACATCAGAAGTAAGGGAAGATCATAGCTGTAGCAGCAACAATGAAAGTGGAAATGATCTAGGTTGTCAACATTCTGATGCCGGTAAAAATTTTCAAGCTCCTTCTGTCAGTGAAAGTTACTTGGACAGTGAAGACAGTGCATATGGTAATGTTTATCTTTCCCTTCAATGGGCCTTATTTGTTTTGATCTCAAAGCAAATTCTCACTTGTTTACTTTTTACTTCTTAAAATAAGGCATTGCATCAGTTTTCTAAAACCTTTAGCCTTTTATACATTTTTCAAAAATCAGATGTTATTTGTTAAATATCCTTTATGTTGCACCTGTGTGTTACAAACTTGTTAGGATTTAATTTGTATGTACCTTTGGTGTAAAATTATTTTACACACACTCTCTAATCACATCTCATATATGTTAGGAACTTATCTAACAAAGTGAGATCATCATGTGATTT
The DNA here is from genome assembly GCA_018208015.1 of Medicago ruthenica. Classification (NCBI taxonomy): domain Eukaryota; kingdom Viridiplantae; phylum Streptophyta; class Magnoliopsida; order Fabales; family Fabaceae; genus Medicago; species Medicago ruthenica. The sequence goes on along the minus strand of CM031377.1, from coordinate 3,389,433 downwards.
GATTGGATGCATGTGTAAGAAGAAAAAGCTTTAGACTTTCAGTGCATAGAAGTTAATCTTAACTTGTTACATATTTGTTCATCAATGTTTGGTGAAAACGAAATTCGATGAAATTTGTTGCTTTTCCGTAGCATAAGCCCTTATAATACATATAAAATTGTTGTGCCAATCAGTTTCTTCCTGTTTACAGGCAGCACCGTTTATTCTTCCATGCGAGATGAAGAAGTATCTAACATTTCCCAGATAAACGAATCTGATTCACTTGAAAATGAAGTGACGTGGTCAGAGCAAAGCTCTTCCATATCTATGGGGCAATATGTGGCTGTCACACATATAAGTGGAACACCAAACATGGTAGATTTCAAAACATCAAGCAACATGGAACTTGAATATGTACAGAAAATACTTGGCAATGCAGAGTTTATGGCAGAAGAATTTGTCATGGGTCAAACTAATACTGTCATAATGCCAAATCTCTTTGATCTGTTGGAGAACCATCAGAGTACACCATATTGTGGAGAAGAGCACTCTAAGCTTGAAAGGAAGGTTTTATTTGACTATGTGAGTGAGTGCCTAGAGTTGAGATGTGAAAAAGCTTTTGTTGGAAGTTGCAAATCATGGCCTAGATGGGTGACATCAATTCAAAGGAAGGACTTTTTGGCAGAAGAATTGTACAAGGAGATGATTAGTTTTAGAAACATGGAAGATGTAATGGTGGATGAGCTTGTTAGCAATGACATGAGCACTGGATATGGGAAATGGCTTGACTTTGACATTGAAGCATTTGAAGAGGGGTCAGAGGTTGAAGGGGACATACTAGAATGTTTGATTGATGAGATGGTTTCCGATTTGTTGCTTGTTTAACCAACCCCTTGGTAGCTTCCATTTTTTTTACAAAACGTAGTATGTAGTGTTTATGAAGTAAAATTGTTAATACCATTGATTAAAATTCTGACAAAGAAACACTGAAGTGGAACATAATCTACTCTAGTCCCTCTCATGTTTTTCCATTGGGTAGTACTACAATATGAAGAATGCTAAAGACACTCTCTTTTCAACACTCGCTTCAACACTCATTCTCTTATTAGATGCAACCAAGGTATGACCCACCACTTTAAAGTGATATCCATTTTCAAAGTGTGAGACCCATCATGATTTAAACCAATAAAAAAGTGAGTGTTGGAGAGACTGTTAAAAAAAGAGTGTTGCTAACACTACTCACTACAATATTATTACCACTTATTGGGAGTATAATACTGATAAAGAGCTTAGTTATATGGTAACCGGTAACCATTGGCAAATTAATAAGATGTAAGTTACGAATAAAGTTCCCTCCCTGTACAATTGTACTGTTTCCTCCAAAGAAGTATTGTTTTCAATTAGAATAACTACAAAACAATTTAATATCAATTTGTTTTGACTTAGAAGTTTAAAATATCTCATGGCACAAAAGATAAGTGTGTTTAGTGTGTGTGTGTGTGTGTGTGTGTATATATATATAATGGCTAATGGGGAATGGATTCACTCAATTATATTCTCCTGCGTTCTTTCATATTTTTCAATCTCAACCCGTAATTTCCTTTCTTCTTTATTTCATTTTAAACTCTATTTCTATCTCCATTTTAGTGAAGATGGAGATTTAAAAAACTCAATAAGAGGATAAGTCCGGTTTATGGATTGTTTGGATTGACTTATTCAACCTATCAACGCTATTATTTGTGAGACTGGCTTTTAGTTTACCTTAATATGCTTAGATGAGATGTATCTCTTTAAGCTTAACAAAGGTCTTAGGTTTGAGTTCGAGTTTGGGCATGCTACAACGTTAAAATTCTTAGGGATAGTTTGTCGTCAATTTGGGTCTCTCAAGACTTGCCTCTACAAGTTACGCGTGTAGGATATTTGTTTTGCACCAGATCACATAAAGCTAAAGAAGAATTTGCTGCTCATTTGAATCCTACAAAACTCAATGAATTAATCTCTACAGTTACGTATGTAGATATTGGGTTTACAAAAAAAAAAACTTCTAATTCATATAAAAAACTTTTGTTATAAAATAACTTATTTTTTAATACCAAAGTTTAGGGAAAGATACATCTCATCTTAACTAAGGAAAGATACTCCCTAAAATAAGTTATGGAAATGACAAAACGAGTAGACCAAAAGGAAATGGTTAGCACATGGCTCCTCACCTCTCCTGTGAGAGAGATATGGTCTTCTACACTTTGATGTTTGTGTTGGATGGGAATCCACGTTGTATTATGTATCGGTATGTGTCTTATTGTTTCATCCACAGTTTTCTTTTTAACATGATCCACAATGTTAATGAGTCTCACATGCGATAATTATGTGCAACGGATTTTAACAACAAACCATGTGGTTTCTAACATTATTTCCTTGTTTTACCTCTGCGCCCTTCCCTACATGTATCTTAGTCTTAATCACATCATTTTTGCTTACTTGTCTATTCGTCTTTTTTCTAATGTACTTCCGGTTTCTTCTCTCAATGATCACATCTAAATACATGATTAAGACTAATGTTAAACTGCCTTGAACAAGTAGGAGTCTCCATAGTTGGATAATAGGCAAAAAGTTGTGACGGGCCACCATATTTTAGTAGTTATCCGATTTTAAAAAAATGATGCGAACGGTTGTTAACAACATATGAAGCCCGGGTACGGGTGTAGATACGATACAAGTAGGTAGATACACGAATTTTTTAAATTTAGGATATGATACGGCTATGATACGTTAACAAAAATTTTATACTAAAACTTATATGTATGTAAAATACTTGAAAAAAACAAACATTGATTACTCTTCATTATTATATTATAAAATTCACAATTTTTTTAAAAATAATACATGTGATCAAAATAAAAAAAATGTAAAATTTTCTTATAAACCATTGTATATATTATATTTGGGAATTGCTTTTTATAGCGAAATTGGCACCACGAAATGTTCCCGAGCGGCATATCATAGTTGAATTTTAATTATTTATTTTCAGCAACAACCACCCATGTATGGTTAGTGGAACTTACTTTATAGCCATTTGCCATTCGTGATTGATTCGGAACACATTTTGTTGCTGAATATAGCATTACCCATTATATTTTCATAGGTTTGGATATCGAGAGAAACATCATTAAAAGAATTCAACACAAATTTTATCTAATATTGATTAACTAAATCATCTTTCTCGTTACCTTCATTTCTATTGATGCATATTTAAAATTGAATCATGTTCATCTTTCCTGAATTTTTACAACATTGTCTCACTTTTTTACCCTTCATCTTTTTCTAGGATACATATCTGTGAAGTATCTTATAAGTATCCTTGTGTATATGTGGAGTATCATATAAGTATCCGATAAAATATTTTTTAAAAATTAAAATAATTAATTCCGATACTTCGTGGATACGTATCCGCGAGTATCCGTCGAGTATCGGTATCCGATATGTATCTGATACGGGTACGTCTCCGTTTTGGAGTATCTGGGCTTCATAACAACCGATGGAATACTTTCAGTAGTTTGAGGTGTCTGTGAGTAAGTACTAAATGCCTAAAGAACAATCCTCAAAGTTTTTTTCTGCTTATTTTTCTTTACAATTACAATATACTACACATTAGACTTCAATCTTTTTCTTCAATGGATTTATACTAAGTTTATGTTTGAAATCATCGTGAAGTTTGACAAAATTATAGTGTTTTAGGGTGTTAACCCTTCCGTTTTTAGGGAATGGGCTCAAGTGATACTGAGTTTCGAGGTAAATAAAGTCTGACAAAAAAATATTTCATCTAAAAATGAATTTGGGTTTTCCAAAACAATTCTTTCATAAGTGATTAACCATTTAAGTCCGAATGATATTATAATTTTGTTGAATTTTTAAAGTGTAGCTTTTGCTAAAATTACACGACTCACAACGATTCTCTCAACCGCACCATAATTCTAAACAAGCCGTAAATGTAGAATTTGCGTTGAATTCAACTTGAAGGAATCATAGTCTATATTTGCTCTAGGTGTGACATTTAATATTTTGTAAAGAATATTTTTACTTTGGAATACCATAACAAATCATGAACCACAAAACTAAAACATCATAATCATTAACTTTCAAACAAAGCTGCATGGTTTTGCTTAGTCACAAGTTCAAGCCTCCAGACATCTTTTTAGGAAGAGATTAATGTGCATCCTTTATCATTTATTTGTGTTTCTTGAGTCTAATTTTTTTCCTTAATAATCTTAGGTTGGGACATTATCCCTCCATACATGATACATAAATTTTAATTACTGAGATTTCTTCTTAATACAGAAGTGTTAGTAACATAGTATTACTTTTTGTACACGGGGGATTATAATTGTAGGCGGTCAAGAAAAGTCACAATCAAAGGATTGGAGGCAAGACAACTACAATAACCACCAAGTTAAACAAGGCAGAAAGTCATTCTAAAAGAAAATTCATAATATGATTTCTGAAATGAAAGTCTATCATCTGCTTTAATTTATACAGTTTGGTTCGAACAATGAAAAATGTAGGTAAAAGACTACATATTTAGAGGGCATGGTCATAAGGAATTACACATATCTCCTGATAGAACTTAAAGCGTTGACTATTCTATCATCATAAATCAAACAAAGATAGATAAAATGTTCTTCTTGAGGATGAATTCATCTGCCTTTGCTGCACTTATTGACTGCATCAAAATATTCAAATATGTTCAGACAAGCTGTCCAAATTAACGTACAGAATAAAAGCTTTTTACATGCCACACCTATAATATGACCTTCACAGTCATATATAACCTTTTAATAAATAAAAGAAAAATAATAAAACCCCTAAAAAAAAAGTTTCATCATTTGCATAACCATTACTAGTTTGATATTAAGAAGTTTTTATTCCAAAATTAGTCAAGGAAATAACACCTTCACTCTAAAGTGAAAATGAAATAAGCACTTGGAAGTTGGAACAGATAAAACCGAGTTAGTTAAAAAGACTAGGATGATATATATTAAAATCCCATCATATCTTATACCTCAAAACAGAAATCTTTAACATTTAACTCAAAAAGAAATGTTTGGTCCCAAGAAAAATTTGATTATCTTTTTTTGTTGCTTTGTGGACAAATAATTTTATTTTACATGATTCAAGAGGACAAACCATGCACATGCAGGTATGCCACAAACATATTATCATAAGATTTAACCTGTAATTTAAGTTTAGGAATAATTATCATTAATAAATTACCTTCCGAAGCATACCCTCAAGACGTTGAATCTCGTTCTTTGCATAATCTGCACCCTTTTCCATACTGCTCTTGGCAAGTTTTAAGTAGAGGTTGCCATATCTGAAATACATCAAAAACCAATTCAAATTATAAAACTCAAGCAAACCAGAACAAAACAAGAAATGTGATATCAGTCAAACCTTTCAGCAGAACCCTTAAGTGTATTAACTTCCTCTTCAAGTAACGAAAAGACAACCTTCTTCTCATCGCTGTCAGCACTCACAAACTCCTTCACCAAGCCATCTAGAGATGCTACTATACCAGCCTAAAGCACGAATAATTAATCCACTCAGCTATCAAGTATATTATTCTAGTCTCTTTTGATGCTAAACATATATTTTAAACTAACTTTAGAAGTGAGTTGACCCTGTTCATCACGGTTGGTGCCACATCTCGCATTAATGAAAACTACAAAATCGTCCAAATCGCGACCACCAACATAATCTTCACCGGTTTTATTGTTCTTTGGGAAAAACTTCAATGTGGGATAGGAATGAACATCATATCTGTATTAGCAAATAAACCAAATTAGGCACATGCATTTGTTAAATATGATTTTAACCTAGACAAATGAAAATATGTTACTGCACTCACTTCTCAGCCAAATCCTTGTACTCGTCAGCATCAAGATTTGCTATAACTACTTCTTCCTCTAGCCTAAATGCTGCAGCAACCTTCTCATAAGTCTAAAGAAATTTGTAAAAACAGTGTCAGGATCAACCTTGATATAGTCATAATCAGGGGAAACTCATCAAACTATGATAGAACCAGTCTTAGACATGAGAACATCCTTACATAAGCAAGGGCCTTGCAATGACCACACCTAAAGATAATAGCAGTGAATTTGTTAAGACAAAAGTGTTCAAAAACTTTGAATATGAAAAAAGTATATTATCATATCATAAAGTTAAGGGCAGATCATGATTATATACTTACCATGGTGCATAGAACTCCACCAGGACATCTTTTGTTTCATCTAAGACAACCTTATCAAAGTTATCAGGGGAGAGAACTACTACACTGGGCGGAAGAGAAGGTATCTTCACATTGGTACCTACATTAATATTATATTTATACTAATGATAAACATATCAAACACCATATGCTAAAACAATGCCAACAAAATAATGTTTAAAACACATTCAAAATACTACAGAGAACATAATGGATGAGTAACTAATTACCAATCAGTAAGACAAGAATAAAATTGAAAAACGACATAGGAGGGTTAGATTATACTGCTGAGTATTCATAACATTGGCTCAAAAGTCATTGAAACTTTTGGATAAAAAATTCAGGCTCAATCATTCAGAAAATTTGTAAAAATAGTTTTGAAAGGTTGAATTAGCTCCCTTACCTATGCACATCAACAAAGGGAAAAAAAATCTAATGTCAAGATTCATGAAAAAGCATTTAAAAGTCCTACATTCCAGACATACTAAGATTGTTGATGCTCTACAAAAATCCTAATCAAATGAAATGTCAAAATTACTACTCTAAGATTATTATACAAATCAATAATTCCTTTTATAATACACATCTTGACATCATGCACGATAAGAGGATGGACAAATAGAAAGCTAACAACAATATAACTTAATAATTAGAAAAGGAACAATTCACATAAATACCTCCTTCAATATTTACAAAAGCAGCAAGGGCTTCAGCGGTACGTGCGCCTTCAAACCTAAAGAACACATTCTTTGTTCAGATGTATAGCGGTTGACATAAATATCAACAAGTTAAGAACATGAAAATCTCTCACATTTTCTATGGTAAAAAGAGAAGTTTGAAAGGAAAGAAAATGGACAAATGCTCACTTCTTTGGATTGAGTGATTCCTTGGGAAACCACTGAATTGTAGGGTAACCAGAAACCCCATACTTAGTGCAAACGCTTTTATGTTCATCACAATCAACCTATAGACATCAATAAATATTGGTCAAGGATGGTGGGAATATAAACCAGTAATTGTATCTCATTTAAAGATAAAAGACGAAGAATAATTAGAGACATTAGGTAACTAACCTTTCCAATCAAAATGGTATTAGTTTTTCTAAAACTCGTTGCCAATTTTTCATACTCAGGGGCAAGTTTTTTACAATGTCCACACCTGACATTACAAACACAATTCACATTGAGTTGGCGTCACACGACTAACAACACTTACTCTAACGTTCTATTTTTAACACAATACATCCTTTCACAAAGCACACATAAAATGTGTGGGACCCTCGACCCATATTAATTTAATCTAATTATTAAGTGAAATTTATATTGGTCTCGTCACTTTGAATTTAAGTTTCATAATAAGCGTGACAAATTTAATCTAATAGAAGAGTAAATGTTGGTTTGATTGGGATCAAATATGATATACAATATATGCATTTTGTATAAGGCTTGAAATAATGAAAAATGTGTTATGAGATGAGAGAATAAGGATGATTGTTTTACCAAGGAGCATAAAACTCGACAAGAGCACCACGATCCTTGCCAACCTCTTTTTCAAAGGTGTCTTGTGTGAGTACAACGACATCATTGGCTAAAGCAGATGAGATCAGAAATACAAATGTCATAGCTCCAACACTTAACATCATTATTGTTTCCATCCTTGATCTCCACATTGTTATTTTGGATTAGCTTTGTTTCCTCTCCGAGTTTTCAAAATTAAAACGAAAGATAATAACATTAAAAATGTAGGTGTATTACTACAACGTGTTTCTTCCTTCTTGTTGGATTTGTTTCTTTTCATATTAACTATTCGGTGTCTGAGCGGAACTAAATATAGTATATTTTATTTTAATTTTAACAAAGCTCAATATTTTGTTAAAAAAACAAAGCTCAATAATGCTCTGTTATCCCTCTGTAATTAAAAAATAAAGTCAAGTCAAAAATAAATAAAAGAATTTTTTGTTTTATTTTATTTTATTTAAGAAAGCTCATTACATTTTTTATTAGTCAAAAATCAAATTGAAAAAAGATAGATATTTATATAAATAAGAATGGGGTGTTGCGAGAATCGAACTCACGACCTCTCGCACCCGAAGCGAGAATCATACCACTAGACCAAACACCCAATTTGTTGTTCGCTTGGATGTTCAAAAGTATATAATTATTTGTATTAGTAAGAGAGTTTTCTAAGAGAGTTTTCCTTGCTTTTCTCTACCTCGCAAAATTTAACTAGGGTTTTCACTCCCAAATCCCCCATTCAAATTTTATTCTTTGTTTCAAATCAATCATCAACACCCATCGTTCTAATTCCAATTTTCTCTAGAATCGCTTATTTATTAAGTTCTTTTTCGAACAAAAATGTCTAACACCAGCAACAATGTAAGTTCAATTTTATCTCTCCAATATTGTCGATGGTTTAAAGTTCACATTTTTTTTCTTTCTTTTTCAAATTAATAATTTGATTCGCTTGAATTAGGCCGCTGGAGTTGACAACACATTCAGAAGAAAATTCGATCGTGAAGAGTATCTTGAACGTGCTCGTGAGCGTGAGAGACAGGAAGAAGAGAGAGCTAAACCTAAAGGTAAACTAATTCCTCATTCCTTTATCTATTTGCATTACATTGAATATAATCGATTTTAATTTTGTTTTTTATGGTGTTAGAGTTCATTTTGAAGCATTGTTGCATTGAATTACAAACTAACTTCATGTTATATTGTTATATATAGCTAAAGGTCCTCCAGTTCAGAGGAAGCCATTGAAACATAGAGATTATGAAGTAGACCTTGAATCCCGCTTGGGAAAAACTCAGGTGTGCTTCGGCTGCTAAGTTCAATTCCTATATTTGTTTTAAGGGTCTGTTTGGATTGGTTTATTTGAGGCTATCTGCTGTTATAAGTACTTGTCAGACTGTTTAGGAGAATTTATAAGCGCTTATTGCTATAAGTTTCAAGTTAAGCTGTGTATCCAAACAGGCCTAAGTGAATGTCAAGAATCTATAAGATTTTTAGAAAGTATAAGTTTGCTTTTTGATAGAACACTATGGTGTCGTTTGATTCATGTAGCCAACCCCACTTAGTTGGATAAGGCTTGGTTGTTGTTGTTGTTGTGTATGTTTGCGTTTTGAGTTTGAAAATATGTGTATGCGTTTTATGTTGTAGACTTTTAGGTCGTGGGGATGCATCCTCCACTGGCACCAAGATTTTGTTATACCTTGCAGCTGTACTGATAAGAGATATCGTGTTATATTTTGCAGGTTGTAACGCCGGTTGCCCCACTAAGCCAACAGGTACTTGTTATTTTATTTTGTATTTGTGTACTTTGAGATTGGAAAACATGACTCTTTTCTCATCTTGATATGTTTTTTAATTTTAACCTCTTTACTCTCTTGATAACCTTTATTTCTTTTGTTGGGAGGTGTTGGGACTTATGGGTGATTAAGTGTTTTGAGTTTTTCAACTGACTATCAAACTTTGCTGGTTAAAAATATGGGTACATTTGTCATTGAGTGCCAAAGTTTTCCAAATTCCTGTGGACTTGTCGGTTGGTACTTCATCATGTGTCTCGTAACTCTGTTGAAGTACCATGAAAGTTCTCTTTTCCAAATTATATGTGGGCAAGGCCCGAAAAGACCAAACGAGTGATCTTTCACCATTGGCAGAGCATCCACAAAGCTTTGGCTGTGTTTTGTGGGTGTTTTTTGTGATTTTAATTGTCTTGTGGAAAACCATTTTTCTAGACATTACTATATTAATTCAAATTGTGACTTTCTCACTTTTGAAATTAATTTTTGTAAGAATTTCATTAAATTTTAGAAATGATCTTAGGGTCATCATAACTATGTTATATATTAGGGAAGATCATGACTTGATTTACAGTCACATGATTTATGTATCTTGATTTTGACAACCTTGCCAAGGATCCTATATAGATAATCTTTTTGTTATGCAACTTATGTAGTACCTTTGGATTTAATAATGTATATTGCAGGCTGGATATTACTGCTCAGTTTGTGAGTGCGTGGTGAAGGACTCTGCAAACTACTTGGATCATATTAATGGAAAGAAACGTATGTAGTCTTTTTGGCATATTTTCTTTGATTTTGCGGGGTATATATTACTTTAATTGCCGTCACTTTGCTCATGGTTATTCTTGTATTATTCCACAGATCAGAGAGCGTTGGGCATGTCTATGCGAGCTGAACGTTCTTCTCTCAAACAGGTACAGTGATATAGGTTCCAGAAAATGAAATAAATAACAGAGAAATACCATTTTGATATTTACAGATTTGGGCCTCTATAAAAGTGATATCAGGTCCTGGGTTCTGAAAACAAAAAGAATTGCATGGAGACAGGTAAAACCATGCCTAGACAATTAGAGAGTTAATGTCCCAACTGATTCCAGCCTACCCCTCCTCTCTTCTCATCCCATCCATATACTCTCTCCCCCTCTCTCTCCCACAATGCACCTGCCGCACACGTCCTCTCTACTCTAGCCTCTAGGTAACGAGTCACACCCTTCTCTCTCCTAATTATGATCAGGTAAGTTGCATCTCATAGTCCGATCTGGTTCACGCCTCCTCTTGGGCCTCATCTTATAGGCTTCTTCTCTAGCCCTCCTCTTGGGCCTCATCTCATAGGCTTCCTAGTTTGGGCCTTGAGTCTGTACCATTCAGCTTAAGATAGCCTTCTAGTCTATGAATTCTAATGACCATGCCAGTACCTTTGACATTGCTTGAAATAATAAAAATTTTCTTCACATCCATGCATGCATGTGTTCCATTATATGTGCCTCTGCATGACAGTTGTAAATCTTTGTGATGAACGCAGGTTCAGGAACGGTTTGAAAATTTGAAGAAACGGAAAGACCTAGGAAGCTTTACAGAGCAAGGTAAAGCCTAAGATAATAGAAGAGAGTTGGCTATTTGTTAAATAGCACTTTGCAACTTTAACGTCTATTATTGTTTTATGATTAGTGCTAGCAACACTCTTTTTAGTGCTCTCTCTAACACTCACTCCCTTATTGGGTGAAATCAATGTATGTCCCACCACTTTATGTGGGTTCCATTTCCAAAGTGTAGGGCACATTGATTTAACCCAATAAAAGAGTGAGAAAAGAGTGTTGCTAGCACTACTCATTTCTTTCTTGGCCTGAAATTGTAGAAGCTCAATTCAACCGATCTTTCAATTAAGGAGATTGATCTTTAACTAAAATTTTGGAAGAGTCGTATAACAATTTGCTAATTTTTCAATTAGTAGTATATAGTATTTTTTCTTTTTTTGCCTTGATCCCAATTCAAGACTAAACAAGTCCGAACTAATTGAATCCTTGTGTCGGAAATTCCCCGAATGGATTTTCCATTTCCATAAAGAATATAATTGACAACTTTGAGTTCCAGATTATCCCTTTCCTGGAATAGATCTTGGGGAAAAAGTTTTACAAAATCGATACTGTCCGGTATTTCATATAAAATTACAGGTCGAACCAAAACAAAAGACTTTTTAGACTTTTTAGACTTTTTTAGACTTTTTCTTGGTAGTTGCGATCCATTGGACATAGATCCAATTGTTAATTTTTTTTGATTCCTTCCATTTTTTTTTTACCGTTCCGGTTGGTATCAAGATAGAACTGTGTCGGGATATCTTATCCCTCTCTCCGGGAAACTACTTCTAGGAGTGATATGTAAATTTTGAAAGTTTTCATGTTGAAATTTCAAATTTTGGTAGCACGAAGTCCAGTCCACACACTTTGATGTTCTGTCACCTTAATGTGGAAGTTGAATTTTAATTTTTTGCAGATTTTGATGAAAGGATTTTAAAACAGCAACAAGAAGAGGAAGAAAGAAAGCGACTGCGTCGGGAAAAGAAAAAAGAAAAGGTCTGATCCGTATGCAGATTACAGTTTCTTATTTTCAATTAGTATACGAAGTCTTGGAAAAATCCCTTTTTCTCTCCTCCCATTTCTGTCTAACTTTCTGATTTGCTTTGAGTAAAATGTCATTACTTAACTGTTAATGAATCCATCTATCTTTCTAAAATTGATTTTTATGATATTCTAAAAAGTTAAAATTCCTTTTTTCACAAAGCGGCAATTAACTAATGCTCAATTTTTGCATTCAGAAGAAGGAAGCAGTAGAAGAACCTGAAATGGATCCTGACGTTGCTGCCTTGATGGGGTTTGGAGGTTTTCGGTCATCCAACAAAAAGTGACATTCTTCTACATGTAGGATGAGCTGTGTGTGAAATTTTGAGCAATTTTCTGCAATGTTGAGCAGAATCTGGTAGCTAACAGTTGGTTCCGGGTGGCTTTAGGATGAACCTATGATCAAATGAAAAATAGTTGGGATCAAACAATAGTTTGCAAGCTGGTCCATGGTGTTATATTTATTCACAAGGTTGGTTTGTTTATTGTACATTTCTTCTGATAGCTAACATGATGTATCATATAATCTTGAAACATGTATTATCTACCATTATCTATGTGGGGAGTGACAAATTGCCATGGCTCAGAGATATCCATCATGAACATTCGATTTAATTCTATAGTGGGCTAATGCTTTGCAAGGGTGAATATATTTTGATCGAGGAAGATCACTACTATAGGTTTCTCACATTGTTCAGCTATACATGTTATTTTTTGCCCAATAATAACTATATACATGTTTAATTGATGATTTTCTAGCCAGAATAATAAAGCTTGTATTTGCGATAGCATATGCACAGCTTGCAGTAAACTATAAAGGGTTTGTTGAATAAAAAAATCCTCACAGTTTGCAGTCAAATACAAATAGGTTTGTTGAATCAAGGAATCCTTGGACGAACACCGTGTCCGGAAGTGCTTGGATGTCTGTCCATTGCTATTTCTTGAGTGATGTTTATCATTGGACCACCACCTTGAAACTCAGAAACATGTGGACAAGCATTCTTTTGAAATGTCAATTCTGTTTCTGTTCACTATGTTGTATATGTTGAGAAATGATTTTTTGACAATAAACCTCGCAACTATTTTTTAAATGGTATTGTGGTTCAAATAGTGGTCAGTTACGTTACAATAAAATGGTAAACATTCAAATCTACATGTAGTTGTAAACTTATAAAAATTATGGTTAATCACATTCAAATTCGTGGTTAATGATATTCGGTGTGTAGTCAATGAGTTTTGAAACTTGTATTAAACTTTTTTCCTGCAAACACATGTATACACTAGTGCAGCAAACTTTTTTCTGCAATTGGAGTGCAAATAAAGCATAGCCATTAGCCAATGATTTTCTTAAAAGTCTTCTTCATGAGCCAGTTTACCTGTAGAGAAAATCAATTTTTGCACACTTCAAATAATATTAACATATAAAAAAATTCATTCTATAGAGTATATGCAATAAACACCAAGTATGGCACCAACAAATACTAGAATGAAGAAAATTTATTTGGTTTCTTCATTAAAGTTTAGAGTTCTTAGTCCGATCAAAAACAAATACTCACTCACTCCAGCATTATCCTTAGATTTTTTTCAAAAAAATATCGAATCATGATGTGATCAGTGCAGTCAATTATTCATCCTTTAAGACCCCAATTGATCAATTATTTTCGATTAACGTGGGTGTGAATTAGCTGATATTGGTTCTGGGATAGTTCCCACTTCCTAGATTTCTAGCTACTCCATCCAACAAGGAATTAGCTGATAAAAACTGTGTTGTTTTTTACAACAATGAATCCATTCCCCCAACAAGGCCCATGCTTTTACTTCTTTTGACAACAACTACATTAACATTAAACTAACTAACAATGTTAAAGAATCAACAATGATCAAATCAATTGCATCAACTATTAGTATGATAAATTTTTTGAAAAGAAAATAGAAAAGCATGATTCATCAGGTATACATACAAAAAAACAATCAAATTCAATCAACCACAATTACAGGGAAAAGGGCACCGTCTGATTATTATTCAGTTGCGTAAGACCTGCATTTTCTATTACTCAATTAATAGTGTAATACTCAACTAACTGTCCAGTTGTGTAGTTTTTCACCAATAGACCAGTAGATATGTACTTCCAATTTGCTGATATTGTTGCTGTCTACAATATATCTTATTAATTGAGTTAATGTTAGAATACAGACTAAAGTCACATACCTTGATTGGATACTACACCAATTGTATAGTGGCTTTAAGTTAGACTAATTTATGAAATGTTGTGATATCATTCTGGTTAGGCTCTACTTTTGTAATGTTGAGATTGATTAAATTATGGTGGATCCTGATTAAATTTTAGTTTAAAATAATTGAGGAAGGCTTGGAGTTAGGCTGAAGTATTGGTACATTGTAATCTGTTGGGTGATAAAAGTTTCATCACTTGTGTGTATGGTTTCTTGACATGATGCTGCATATAATTATCCTTATATGTAGCTTGATTGGACAAGTTTTGTTGTGCAATGCAATGTAAGTTAAATGTTTTTTTATACACTGCAGTTATTCCAACTTCATGTTTGTTCATCTATAAGTTTGTTTGGGTATTGACTTGTATGTTTCTATTAATTAAAAAATTGTGCAGGACTTAAGAAAATTTGATGTTAAGAAATTTTTGTGATATTCAAAATACAATGATGTGAGCAGGGCACCAAAAACTGGTGGGATCAGTACCTATATCTTAAGTGAGTTTCCAATTGTCTTTATTCTTTACTACTGGTTTTTTTCCCTCTTGCTATTCCTTTGCTCGGTTGATTGTATGCAAATTGGTCCTTTCAAAACCCCGAAAAGTGAAAAGGCAAAAGTTAAATTGAAAGTTCGTTTGAATCTGCATGAATTTGTATTAATTGAGTTAGCAATTTAAGTCTTTTAATGACTAGTTAATTTTCTTACCTAAGCCAACCTTTCTTCTGTATTTACTGGTTGTTTAGATCCTAGAAAATACTAAGATGGAGTGATGGACATTGACACTGTTCCAACCTCCTGCAGTGCACCTACCTACCTATCTACAACCTCCTTTTCCAACAGACACAGCCACCTAGGGACAATAACAAACTTCCATGAGGATGATATTTGCATGTATTTTAATAGCCAGATCATCTCTTTTTAATAGCTTGAAGCAAAAAATTTATGTTGACCTAGCACCATCATCCATGGCCAAACCACCAAAAACCTTAACCAAACCAGCATCAACCATTTCTGAACCACAACGACCCACAAAATCACACCAGCACCGACATCAAAAATCTTTTCAGTCACACCATCTAATGCAAAACAGCAAGAAACCTAAACCTTTGAAACACACACGTATTCCTTTCATAGCAAATGCATCATAGGAATGATCCAAAGCCAGTGCATCACACGTTTTTTATCATAGCCAAACCATCACATGCATCACAAGCGACACTCACGTCCACCACATCACGTGAACTAGAAATACAAAGACAAACATCACAAGAGACATTAGCACTCAAAAAAAAATCAATCATGGCAAAGGCAAACCCTAAACCCTATCATCAAGTGATAACAATGAATCAAACATTCAAACCCTATCATCCCCAACATACGTAAAGCAAGGAATAGAGAAAACAAAAAGATGGAAGCGATCAAACCAATATCGACTATATATATAACCATATGACCCCAAAAGTAAAAAAATAAAATAAAGAGAGAGAGAGAGAGAGATTCATCAGGTACACGTGCAAACACAAACAAACCGAACCAAACAACAATTAGATGCATTCAGAACAAAAAAAACAGATTGCTAAAAGAACATTTGATGATCCAACGAATTACTTTAATCAAGGAAATCCACTCGAGAAGATGAAGGAGTGAAGATCCCTCATACTCAATTATTCAAGTGTAATTTTCTTGATTAAAAGAATTCAATGGATCAAACGGCAACACCGCCACCACTCTCTCTGTTGTAAAAACATGAATTCTTTCTTGGAGCAAGCAGGTGTATTTGCAAGATGGGTTATCGGGTCCACTTCTAGTGGCCCAAAACCTTACTAAATGTAGTCAAACTAAAAAAAGTTTAAATATATGAGATTTTTTATTACACTTTTTTTAAAACAAAATATTAATTTGTAAATCAAATCATCTATTTTATATTATATCTACCAGCGAAAAGACAGACACTCACGTGTCTGTTTTTCCGCTCTTTATATTGCGATAATGCGTGTAAATTATGAACAGTATTTTATATGAAATTTTGATTTTTATTAAAATTATAATTAAAAATGTAAGTACAAATTTTGTGACTTTCAAATTATAACAAACCAAAAAAATCATGTTTATCTTTTTCAATAATAATAGTAATTTAACAAGTATAATATAAATCTTTATCTTTTTTAATACCACTAACAATATAACAGTAATATAGAAAAATTTGTTTAGCAATATAATTGGAATTATAAAAAAATCAGCCCAATATCACTATACTCTTCATATATAATATTGTTCCTATTATGGTCGAATATTTCCTATTTATAATCTATACTATATAAAAAGAAAATATATTATATATAAAGAAAATAGGGGGTTTCAGGGAGATTTTGGACTGACTTTTTTGTTATTCCAATTATACCCTTAAACAAATTTTTATATAATAATATTATATTGTTGGTGTTATTAAAAAAGATAAATTTTTTTATTATATTTGTTATATTATTGTTGTCATTGAAAAATATAAATATGGTTTGTTGAGTTTGTTACATTTGAAAGTCACAAATATCTATAATTATAATTTTTATCTATATTAAAAAATTTATATAAAATATCGTTTGTAATTTACACGCAAAATTTCTATAAAATATCGTTTAATCTACAAGCGTTAACGCAATAAAAAGAGCGGAAAGACGGGCACTCACGTACCCGTCTTTTTGCTAGTATTGATAATATTGTTCATATTGTGGTGGGATATTTCCTATTTTAATGGGGTTTAATCTTTTTAATTAAAATTTAAAATAATATTAAAGGAGAAAATAGTTTAAATGAATGGTAAAATAGGTAATAAAAAAGTCAGCTCAAATTCATGTATTTTAAACATATTTTCTTTATATATAGTATAGATATAAAAAAAGTAGGGCTGGACAACGGTCGGGTTCGGGCGGGGTTCGGGCCCAAAACCCAAAACCGTTCCAATCCGCGGGTGAGAAACCCAGCCCCAAACTCGTCCGGTTTTAGGTTCGGGTTAAACGGTTAACGGGTTTTCGGGTTAGTCGGGCAGACGGGGCGAGTAATTCGGGCTTTTATTTGTTAAAATTATCTGACCCACTCAAATATGAAATTTGTTAAAAAAATGTTATTTTTTTAATTTTTTGGGCAAAAATTTCAATTGGGCCATTCTAAATACTAATACTTTGTTGGCCCACTATATTTATCTATTAGGCAATAAAATTCTTTTTTTTAATAAAATATATGTGATTATCATTAAAAAAATGCAGCTATTGGCATACAGAAAACTTTCAACCTGCAGCATACAGAAAATAAATACAATGATGCATAATCATAAACTAGCAGCAGCACAAGGCCACACATAATATTGTCTAGGCATTTAAGCCTTTCAAAGCACTAAGAAATAATTATAAGGTCATACCACACAGCAATAGTATCTGTGTTTCAATAAGCTAAATTAACATCTAATTCTACTTGTTAGCAACACTACACATCAATAGTGTATGTGTTACAAGGTAAGCAAATTTAACACCTGCAACAATTAGAAGCATAAGTGTCTTAGCACAACCAACCATTACACATGTTTACAATACCAACCATAATTTAAATTTGAATATAAAGTATAACATAGGTGCATGAATCAGCCATCAATCAACACAGTCCAGTTCAAGAAGCTAATGCAGTGAAGTATGAAGTTCCTACTTCCTACACAATCCAACTAAGCACAATTATGCACAATTCAGCACAATTCAAGTATAAGCATTTAAACATAATTTAGTCTAATTCAAAACCAATAAATAACATAACTGTCATCTAAAAGCGCTTAAATAGCATACCATCTAAAAGAGCTTCAGACACATCATTTTGTCACATTCCAAGATGATAAAACAGTGATAAGAAGTTCTTGTACCACTCTAGTCCAGTCCAACTAAGCATTTCTCTGTATAATTCATTTCTAAGTATAAGTCATCCTGGATAACTCAGTCCAATTCAACATGTGTACCATCTAAAAGAGCTTAACTTACCATCTAAGAAGTTCTTGTATCACTCAGCTTGCCATTTTGAAAGAGCCAACTCAGCTTGCTATTTTTAAACTAATTGTATGACAACAAGTTATTATTGTCTAAAGTAACAAAACTCATACAACATATATGCATATATAACTCCAAATTCATACAAGCAGTTTACCCTATTAAACAATATATTCTTTCCAATATCCAACAACAGAATAGACATTTGGTTGGAAATCACCTAACCATACAAATTAAGTCAGATCAGGTGTAAAAAACTTAACAGATTAGATTTAAAATTAGGATCTTCATAAAAAGTTAAAAACAGTGATAAGAGTGAAGTTACCAAGTTATGAGCATGCCAAAATGTATCAAGCATCTGCTGCAATCAAAGAGGTGGCAATCAAAACATTCAAAATGTTGATATTCCAAATGGAAGATTGTGCTGTCAAAATATGTTTGAGTCACATGGGACTCCAAAAACTGCAAACATTTATATAAAAAACAAGAATTAAACAAAGAATAAGCATACAACCTTGTCAGATATGAAATTAAATTGAAATACTTACAGTTGAAATTTAAAGTTTACTCAAACACCGCCAAAAGACGGGGTTTGAGCTACTGCCCTAACAGGTGCAGGTGCTCCATTAAAAACTGAGATACAAAAAAAAAATCAATTATATTGTTACAATAATCTGAAAAACTGAAATACATGTAAACATAAAATAAATACTTGATACAGCAGACTCTGAGATCTCAAATTCTTCATTCAAGTCATTGAATTGGAAAAATGAAGGCCTTAACCAATTCTGAGAGCAAATCAAAGCCTCGGCCATTTCTGGGTTAAGAGAGCTCCTAAAAGTGTCAATAACTCTCCCACCAGTGCTAAATGCACTTTCAGAAGCAAATGTGGACACCGGGGTAGCCATCAAGTCTCTAACCATGTTTGACAAAACAGGGTATTGAGCTGAATTTGTTTTCCACCATAAAAGAAGGTCAAATTTGTTATCATCTTCCTTATTGTCCTCTTCCAAATATTTCTCCAGTTCATTCCTTCTATCCACCGAGTCCCTCTCCTTCAAGTGTTGTTTGAATAGATCAGTCCTTGCCAATTGCGAGGTAATTTCAGCAAAAGCTTGAGCTTGGCTAAGAGAACCAGCCATATAATCATCAAAAGATGGTGGGGTTGTTCTGTTTTGATGCTCAAAAGCTTGCTTATACCAAAAAAAACATCTTAAACAAATTAGCACTTATTGAGTTTAACAATCTGGTAGCAAAATCAGGATTTTCTGCATACATTCCCTCCAATGACCACTTCATATATCGCATTTTATACCTTGGGTCCAGAATCACACAAAAATAAAGCAGTTGGTTAATGGTTGCAACATTACCCCAATATTTATCATATTTCTTCTGCATGTCTTTTACCATATCAGCCAAAACAGTGTTGAGGTTTAAGCTTGACTGTTTCAGCTCACAAAGAATAGCAGACATCAGATGAAAAGATGTGTGTATGTTGACCTGCTGTGAGGCTGAAAAAAGCTTTGTTGCATCATAAAAAAACTTCAAAAATCTAACAAAAGCCCGAACATTTTCCCAATCATCTGCAGTTGGGGGACCAACATCACCAAAACAGTCTTTATAGCTAGAGTCCTCATCAATCAGCTTCTCAAAGGCCGCTTCATACTTCTCCGCAGCATCCAATATTAGGTAAGTAGAGTTCCACCTAGTGGAGACATCTAGACACAACAATTTCTTACATGTAATCCCAACAAAGCTTACACACTCTTTAAACTTGGCTGTCCTACCAGGGGAAGACCGAACAAACCTAACAGCATTCCTAACACTTGTTATAGAAAGATGATGGTCCTTCATTCCTTCCTCAACCACTAAATTAAGAATATGAGCACAACACCTTAAATGGAGATATTGCCCATCCATCACCAACCCATTCATAGTTTTTAACCTTCTCTTCAGATATCCTAAACATAAATCATTGTTGGTTGCATTGTCAACAGTGACGGTACTCAAATTTCTCAACCCCAACTCTCTCAACACTTCCTCTACCTTTTTACCAATTGTTTCCCCTTTGTGGTTTGGTACTATGGAGAAGCTAATTATCCGCTTTTGGTACTTCCAGTCATTATCAATAAAATGGGCTGTTAGGGTCATGTAATTGAGATTCTGGACAGAAGTCCAACAATCAGTTGTGAGAGCAACACTCCTATAATCAGACTTAAAAAAGGCTTTCAACTTAACCTTTTCTTCAAGGTATAGCTTTAAACAGTCTCTAGCTACTGAACGCCTTAAGGGGATAGTGAATTGGGGTTGTAGTTGTTTGCAAAGGTTCTTAAATCCCTCCCCCTATACACTCCTAAAGGGTTGTTCATCTACAATGACATACATGGCCAAGGCTTTCCTACATGCTTCACCATTGAACCTAGTGCTAGCTACACCTAAGCTGCTACCTTTGCCAAATGCTAGTGTTGTTTGATTTGGATTGTTATGTAAGGTTAAAGGATTTTGGGGACAAACGTCTATGTGAGCAAGCAAGGTGGAAGTGCCATGAGACTTTGAGCCACAACGGTACTTCTTATGGCAGTGTTTGCACGCTGCAGTAGGTATTGGGTACTCACTCCGAGGTAAGGGATTAAAATGTTCCCATGCACATGACGTGCGCCTATTCCCATCAGCATTTTCTTGCCTCATCCTCTTAGGAGGAGGTGCAGCTGGAGCAGTTTCTGCTGCTGGAGCATTGACTGCTGCAGTTGCAGCATTAGGAGTTATAGCTACTGTTGGGGTTCCAACATCAGGAGTTACAACATTAGGACCAATTTGTGTAGGAGGACTATCACCAGACAAATCCATCTCTATAAAAAAAACAAAGCAAATTAAGAACTAGGCATGAACACAACATATCAACAATCAAAACCATTTATATTTTATACTTTGTCAATTATAACAATAAGGCTACATTCAAAATAGCATACATTACATACATATAACGAGATCAGAGCATACATTTGAAGGCATATAAATTTGAATACAACAATCATCTTAGACAAAAATCAGAACTAAACATGAACCAAACATAAGTATACATTTTGGCCACATAATGAGATTATAAGCATAAACTTACCTATAAAGCATACATTTACATATAAATAGTTCTGATGGCTTTGTGAATAAAGCATACATTTGAATGCATGGAAAGAAAAGAATGTAATTCTCAAACTCATTCAAAGCATAGAATTAAAATAAAACATTAACTTAATTAAACAAATCCATCAGAACCATTTAATCATGAACTGATCACAAACTCATTAGAACTCAACATATGCAAAAATAAGTGAAAGAATCTCATTTCAGTGCTAAACAGGAATAAAAATTAAGCATACAATATACATTTACAATTAAGCAAAAATTAAACAAATCCATCCGGACCATTTAAGCATGAACATAGCACATTAACAAGCACATTAACATGGAAAGAAAAACATGTATAACAAGACTCATTTAGAACCTGGTTCCAAGTTCAAGCTGCAGTTTTCTTCACTTTCATCCATCACCTTGTATCCTTCTCCTTTCTAGCTTAATGCACTATATCTCAAACAAAACAATATCATATTATTAGTAAACAATTTGCAACAAATAAAAAATTATATTAAGTATCAAGTAATGAACATATTAACACATAAGTAGTAAAAATTAAAAATAAACCAACCTTTTTGTTTTTGGACCAAATGATTGACAAGTTTCCAAATTCCAATCATGTTACAACATCAGGTTCAAAATGAAACAAAAGAAGAAAAAATTAGAAAGTATATTAAAATAAACCTGATTCAAAGTAAAAAAAAAAAAATCAAAATTACTAACCTTTCTTTAAATCCTTCAAGATTCTCGTACATAAAAAGAAAATACACTTGTTAGAACATATATAAAAAATTATAAAACTAACAGAGGGAAAAAAATCAAATAAATAATGAGGAAATTAAGAAGTTGAATATCTAAAAATCTATCACATAAAACTAACCTTATAAGCAATAAACGTTGTAGAAGATGAAAACCCTGTAACATAGATAAAATGATGTTAAAACAATAAAAAAGCAAGAAAAAAAGAGATCGAAAATTATGATAAAATGATGATAAAAGATTGAGGGCAGCACGAGGAATACGAATCAAAAATGATGAAGTAGAACAAGAAATTTAAGAACATGATGAACTTTGGTTGAAGATTTGAGAGTTTGAGAGAGACTTACCAGAGAGAAAAGGATGAAACGGCGCAGCAGACAAGTGAGAAAATTAGGGTTTTGAGAAATTTCAGCATAGATATGAAGGGTGTTTTGGGTTGGGTTGAGAAAATTATATGGGCCAGACAAGTAAGCCCAATTATAACATGTAATGGCCTGCTGTAATAGCCTACTTCGGGTCGGGTTCGGTTATGAGCGGTGCTATACACACCCCCCGTTACCGTCCATTACTACCCATCACAAACCGGTTTATCCAACCGCCCAACCCGCCAACCCGGTTTTGCCCGCCCGTTTTTCATTATTTCTTCGCGGTTCGGTCGGTTCTGGGCGGGTCGGCCCAACTTGTCCACTCCTATAAAAAAGGAATAGTGACTTTTTTCTTCTACTTTTGTCCTTCAGTGAAAGTACCGTGCTTAAATTTTTATTTTTTATAACATTATTTAATGTTTTAATTAAAATCAAACATCATTAAAATTGGAACAATCTCAATGCAATATGAACAATATTCTATTAAAAAAAAGGAACAATCTAAAAAAATCTGAGTATATTTTGATTTACTTACTAAAATTATTTAAATGTGGTATATGCTAAAAAATTTATAGCAGGATGCAACAACATAAATATAGAATTAAGAGCAATAACGTATTTGACCCTCTGCTAATTACGTTGAAAAAAAATTATCCATTGTTTTAGTCTTTTAGATTTGAGTGAAGTTTGGATTATATTCCGCACTCCTCTTATGTTAAAATCTACAATTTTCTCCCTTAATAAGTTTTTTTTTATTTCTACTAATTTATAAAAAAAATTGAACACACTTCGAAGAAAAATAGTATTGTGGGTTCACTTTAATATAATCAAAATTAAATTCATTCTTTTCTCTATTTTTTATTCACAATTTCATTAACATCTAGTTTTAAACCCTATTATAAATTATAGAATATAAAACAACACAAAATAAAATTAAAATGAGTGAAAAATTACTAAAGTCGATAAAATATGATTATTTAAAAATGAATTTTATATTCTAAGTTATAAAATTAATAAAGAAATATTTAAATTTAATCATCATTGATATTTAAATTACAAAGAAATGATTTTTTTTCTTAAATGGTGTTTTAAAATTAGTAGATATCGTAAAAATATTTATTTATGTTAAAATAGATTAAATTGTAGTGCATATTTACTTATTAAGGGAGGGAGTTGTAATTCAAACATCTCATGGGAGAGGGGAGTATAAGTTTTATTTTTATTTTTTAAGGGAGGGAAGTGTATATTTTAACTTAAGAGGGGATGAGAGTGTAATTCAAGCTTCTTTTAGGGGAGGGGAGCATAATTTACTCTTTAGATTTTATAAAAATGAAAATCTAAAAGTCACTTCAAACAAAAAGTTGTTTTGGGTATCTTCTTCAGAAAACTATTTTTATAGAAAAAAAAACTATAACAAAAATCAATTTTCATTCTGATATTGTCCATGTATATGACAAGTGGGTTTACCTCCTGAGCAGGAGGTATGATCTTCACATTGGTGATATGATCAGCCCCGACTAGTTGTAAGCTCTTTCTTCAAGCAGAGATGTGTCTGCAAAAGACACTCTTATGTTAAAGTAAGACGATGTGCTAGTAGACAGTAAAAAAAATGAGGCGATCTTACCCTGAGAGAGACCCCTATTTATAATGATGTGTTCTAATTATACACTCCATACTATATATTGTTGTTATTCTTGCTCATACGAATTAGTTCACTCTCGTACGGAAGCAGTATATTTTGTTTAAGGTAACTGGTTATGAGATAGGTGGGGGCACCTATCCGATTAGAATGAGGTCCCTCTTTGTACGTAGAAACAACCCAATTATTATGTGATAGTTTGTTGATGCCTACATGTAGTTGAAAAATTTAAAATTATGGTTAATCAAATTCAAATTTGTGGTTAATGATATTAAGTTTGTAATCAATCAGTTTTAACACTCCTGTATATTCTTTTTTTTTTAAGGGAACACTCGTATATTCATTAACCATCTATTAAACTAATTAATCACATATTTGAATTATCTTAAGCATTTAAAAATTTGTCCTGAAAGATGTATAATTTTAGCTGTTCAAATAACACTAATGTATATGTTTATTTGTTTCACAATATTGTCGCAAATTATATCTTTCAAATATTTTAATATAACCAAAGAAGATGAACAAATCATGGGTTTGCTGAGATTGACTTATTTTTGAGTTTATTAATAATAGCCTATGCAAATAAATAAAAGTTTTTATGTTAATTTATAAATTCTCACTAACGAAAATTGTAACGTCATAAGTTGTTTTTTCATAAACTGCGTTGACAAGTTTATGAATAACACATAAAAGTTTTTTATTTGCATTAGTTCTTTTGCATAAACTAAAAAATAAATCAATTCAAACAGACCCCATATTAAAAAGAAGCAAGCTTCAAGCTTGATGTATACAAATGGATGCTGGATGTTGATAGCCAAACTGTATAGAAGCAAAACATTGCAACGGAAATTAAGTAACATTAGCAAGTAGTAAAAAAATTTAGAAAAAAAAGTAAAGATGTCAAGTATGCATGCAGTCGTGATCATGAGAGAGGGACTGGAAACACAGTTTTGTGCATGAGTATTGATTGACTATGGTGGTGTTGGCTTTTAATTTTATCTTCATTTATTTGTCAGTTTTGATCAAGACGAAGGGAGCAAAGTGGTAGGCCAATTGAATCAGTGAGGTTTGGTACTACGAAATTTTAAGGAAAACAGAGAAATTTCTGAACACTCGAAAGTTTCTTCATAGAGAAGGAAAATAATAAACAAAAGAGGCAAAAAAGTGGAGATGCGGGGTATCGATCCCCGTACCTCTCGCATGCTAAGCGAGCGCTCTACCATCTGAGCTACATCCCCATGTAACATTCTATGCGCGGATATACTATAAGTAAGAATATATTCGATTCCAGTTTTAGAATTTTATGTGAGTTTAGGTGGCTTAGTAGTTAGTATCACGCATGCGGTTCACCTAAAATATGAGTGGACTTGCTATGATAAAAAGACATTAAATAATTGGATTGTTTGGGTTATAATATTTCTAGATTAGTCCCACTTATTATGGGATCATATCATGCGGTAGCATCAATAGGCAGTGGCGGAGCCAGGAATTTTATAGAGTCTGGGCAAAATTTTAACCACAAATTCACATGTGACATAATATATAAATAGTCATAAATCAAAATAAAAGAGGTTTGTCATTTTGTCAACAAAAGTACAATTTGAAATAAGAGAGATGAAACATAACCTGCCAATAGTGTGCTAAATAAAATTGGGAGGTAAATGCCCTTTACGAGACCTCTTTGCGGTGAATGTTCGAATAATATCAAGATCATCAAGTGACTTGAATATCTCCCGCTCGGGGAAATCACAAATTGAAAGAGATAACGAGCATAACCCACATATGTAAGCAATCTCTCTTCTCTTTGCTTATTGAATATTTAGAAAATTAGGGATTTGTGTCATAAAAAGGAGAAGAATTTTTTTTCGCTATATCAATTCAATCAACAACTAACACTATCAATTCAATATTCATAAACTTCATTAACTCAAGAAATAATTCACAATAATTTCTCTAGAATATATATTAAATAGTTTTAAAAAACTAGCAAAATTATGAGCTGGTGTAGTGGTTCGTTTTCTCGAATTAAAGATAGAGAACGGCGGTTCAAGTCCCATATGACCTTTTTTTGAATAAAATATTTATCAATACAATAGAAAATATAAAAAAGGAGGCTTCCAAAGATCGAACACACAACCTTTGGGAGTTTAAGAGTCATTCAATCCACTGCAACAAAGATGTATTATATGAAATAATATGCCTAATATCATAGTTATAGGAACTTGAGCCCGGGCATGTGCCCAGGCTTGCTGGGTCGTAAAACCACCCATGTCAATAGGTTGGAACCAACAATACCATTCTTTCTGCTCTCTCCCCCTTAACTTACTTTTCATGTTATTAATAATTGCATTGTTTGGCTTATAATATTTCTAGATTAGCCCCACTATAAGTAAATTAAAAGAAAATTGAAATTCTAGAAGTAGTATATCCAAAAAAATGTAATATAAATTTAGTCACACTTGCCATCAAATAGCTTTGAGGGACGAAAATTAATGAGGTTGGAGACCTTTTGTTTATTTCTACTAGTACACTAATAATAATACCACTGATATGTGTATAACATTCTTTTTTCTTGTTTCCTTTTTAATTGTCATTTTTATTATAAAATAAATTGTTACTAATTAACTAATTGTCATTCTCAAAGTTCAGTGTAATATTAACTATTACTGTTATTTTGTCCGTAATACTCTTAACAATTTATTGCAACAATAGGTCAAAGGTATTACAGAAAAATAAAAATCAATTTAACTAAAAGTAGTAACATTACTTATAATAAAAACTCTTAAAAAGGTAAAAATGGAACGAGTTTACATTTTTTTTTTGAAGGACGAGTGTAAATATTATTATATGTTTTTGTTATATGTGTACATATTACCCTATGATATTGCGTTGTTACAACAAAAAAAAACTACTATTGCGTGGAAAAACTTAGTGAGGTCAAATTGACTGCACTATCTTGTGAGAGTGCATTCATCCCTTACAAGTTACAAACCAGATGCTGGTAATATTTACCGCAAAAAATAATAATTAAATCAACAAATCGTGGATAAGTGCAATCACTGCTCAAAATGAATGCGCAATTTTCAAACATTGCTATCTTTTGCCATATACTATAATTTTATGCATCAGTTCTTCATTGATTCGGTAAGTTGTCTCGAATCTCTGATTAATAGCTAAGCAACGAAATGTATGAGTTAGTGCTTACTTTTCACAGGTAAGGATGTAAAACAATGTTCAGCATGCGAAAGATTTTAAGTCTCTCCATATTTTGGAAATGAAAAATAATCAACCAAAAATTAACTGAACTGTAGGTTCCCAGTCATTTTATAGAAATAAAAATTGAAATATACTGCAATTTCTTGAACAGTAATTTCTACCAACAACACTTACAATTCATAAGTACAGAAACAAACTTAAACGATATGAGATAACAAGCCATCTCTTACTAAAGAACTATTTGATGTACTGAGAAACCCATTTGAAACCATCACCATAACCCATTTTCTTCACAATACTGCACATGAATACCTCCATGGGTCGGACATTTGAGTCTGACAAATTTACCTTACCCTTGCCAGTGGTGAAGTTGCTCAGGCCCAAATGGTAACGCAATTCATCTTCTGAGGCAGCATATGGAATATCAATTTTATTTCCAAGGACAAGGAAAGGGACATTTGCCAATGATTCATCAGAGAGGAGAGCATCCAACTCCTTTTTTGACTCAGCAAATCTTTCCTTGTCATAAGCATCAACCAAGTAGACCACTGCATCTACCTGCATTGCAACAAACTCATGATCACGATGAAGTAAAAAAATAATGAGCACCAGCACGTAATGTTTCTCGGTTAAAATATTGAACAAGTTACTAAGTTGTAAATTGATTCAGAGCCAGAAACGTCTTATAAGGTACTAAAAGCAATGGAGTGAAAAGGCAGCTACAGCAACTCATCATGTTTGTTTCTCAGTTAAATTCTCAGTTAAATATTGAACAGGGAACACAAAACCATCAAGTTTGTTTCTCGGTTAAAACATTGAACTAGTTATTAAGTTGTAAATTGATTCAACGGCAGAAATGTCTTATAAATTATACGATACTGTATACAATGGATAGAATAGAAGGGCATAAATCTTTAGCTTAAGCTGTATTCATGTAATTTGTTAGATATAAAAACATTCTGCAACAAGATAGTAGTTATTTTTTTACGCTTTTTTTACAATAATATTTTAAAACTAAAAAAATTTGTCAATAATTTATTTACTTTTTTAAAAACTAAATGACTGTGTTTCCATTATGGTACCGAACATAAGAATAAAATCTTCATGACAATTAGAATTTGTTTGTAGATTCTTAGGCAGTATCTTAGGCAGTTCTATATCTGAAATCACTAACTGATAAACACACAAATTAGCCAGTCTAGCCACACAAACAAAATAAAGTTACATGTTTCCAAGTCCAAGACATAATATAATCAGGGAAGGCCTAATGGCATCCAAATTTTCATGATTGAGATATTCTCTCACTTGGCTACAAAAAAAAAAAATTTAAGGCATAGAAAACGAGAGACCTGGGCATAGTAATCTTTCCAGACTCTACGAGCAATCTGATGACCCCCCAAATCAAAAGCTTTAAACTTGATCTTCCCAATACTCAACTCTTCTGATGTCGGATACTGAGTCGGCTGATGCTGGACTAATCTCTGCAAAACCAATTCTCATGATAAAAGAAACATTACACCAAGACACAGAGATAAAGATATATACACACACTTGCTAACTATCAAAATGTCATGCTTGCCAAAACCAGAAAAGATTAAGTGGTCAAAGAAAAAAAAAAATATGAGCAATCCAAATAAAATTTAAAAACAGAGGCTAGACGTCAAGGTAAGAGCAACACACCAAAACAAGTTTAGGGCATGTTTGGATAAACAGCTTATATGCAACATACAGCACAAGCACTTATCATGGTAAGCGCTTATGTATATGCTTACATAAGTTATTTTTATAGAAAAAGATAAAATAAAGTTGAATTGTTTTTGTATACGCTATAAGTTGTTTACATAAGCTATATTGGAGAACTTATGGAAATAAACTAAAAAAAGCTGATGAAAATTGTCATGAGCTGTTTTCATAGCTTCTCACGAACAGTCTCTCAAAAAACTTATGTCACTCAAATAAGCCAATCCAATCAAGCCCTAAATATAGAAGAACATAGCCAATTATGCATGGAGCAAGGTAATGGAAGAAAGCTGAATAATTGAATCACATGTTTATGTCAACAAAGGAACTGAGAAATTAATCAATATTTTAGAAAAGTGTAAAATAATTTTAAACTAAGAGCAAATGAAATTATGTTGATTGAGTATCTAAGTAACAGAATCGCGAAATTTCTCAGTAATAATAGCATTCAGAGACATGTATAATATATCATATTGATCCTAGAAAACTCCGGTATGAACCCCTTTAACCACAAAACATTATCAACAGTAAATAAGATCACAGATCCGTTACTAATGAAGTATAAACATAAATTCGATTCCAAAAGAACAATATCGGTAATAATAATAACTGGGAAATTGAAGAACAAACCTCGTCTTTGAGCATATGAAGCAAGGTGGTTTTGCCGGCGTTATCGAGACCTAAGAATAAGATCTTAGCCTCTTTCTGCCATAATCCAAGCGATGCTAGAACCCCGTAAAACCAATCCACCAAAAACATCGTTTTTTACGATCCAATTCAGTTCAATTTTATGAATCGAAGTGAGACAAATTTCACGTTGTGAGTTGAATGACCTAACCTAACCCCAAAAACAGTGATTAGAGAGAGAGAGAAAATAGGTTGGTTTATTTATAATCGCGTTTACTCCCTTCGTCCCTTTTTACAGAAGTAGTAGTTTACAAAAATCACGTGTATTAAGAAAAATTGTTGAAGTAATAAAGTTGTCTCAAATGTATGTGACTATTACTAGATTACCCTTAATTAAATATATATTTAATGTTAATTTTTCATATACCAAGACAAATTGATAGTATTAATAAGGGGTATATTTAGAAAAAGAGCAATCAATGCATTTAGGAATTTGTATATGGTCTTGTATTTAGAGACAAAACTTTTTTAAGACAAAACTTTTTTTTTTAAACTATTCTTGTAAACAGTGATGAGGGAGTATAAGGGGGGTGTATTGAATTGTGATTTCAAAGGATTTTAAAAGACTTTTTTATAATAATAAAGTCTAGTGGTATTCAATCAAGACTTTTATAAAATATAAAGAAATCTTGTGGTATTCAATTAAGACAATCATGACTTTCTTTTCAGGGCAACGAAATCTGTTGGTATTCAATTAAGATTTCTCATAACTTATAAATTGTCTCTTGGTATTCAAAAGTCCATAGATTTTGATGGATTTTTGGATGAAATGTATTTTGTGAGACTTTTTAGTTAAAATATAAATACTTCTCTCATCAAACAATCTCACACAAACCCTTGAGATTTTGTCACTCTGTTTCAAACCCTTGTGTTGTTGTCATATGCTCTATGCCAATTTTTCTTCTTCTTCTTTTTCCGTCAAATTCTTCAAAAATCTATAGATATTTGTTATGATTTCTTGTTTTTCTAACCGATTGTTTTTTCTTTTCTTTTGGTATGATTTCTTGTCATTTTGTATGCCATGTTTTTATATTCCGATTTCTTGATTATTTTACCGATTTTTTTTAATGATTTGTTGCTCTTTTTTGTCTGATTTGTTGTTATTTTTTTGTCCGATTCTTTCTATGCCATGTTTTTTTCATTCCAATTTCTTGTTTTTAGCGTCTTTTTCTTTTCTCCGATTTGTTTTATTTTTACAACAATTCATTGTTTTTATTTTATTTTATGATTTGTTGTTATTTTTTCTTTTGACAATTGTTTCACTAATATTATTTGCTTATATTGATTAATTTGGCAACTGTTTCACTGATATTATTTGCTTATATTGATTAATTATTTTCTTTTTATTGATATAATAAGTGAGTGTTATTTTTACTATTAGGTAGTTTTTTTCTTTGTTTTTATTGAATGTATATTATTTGGTATATAGTCACCATATTTTGACAATAGGAAACAACAATTATTCTAGTGAAATAACTAGTTTTTTCCTTATACATATTAGTGATTGAATGGGGGATTCACAACAAGAAAATAACTGAGAAAAGGGTAAAGACAAAGATAGTTGTGTAGGTTGGACCATAGATGAAACTACTGAGTTGTTGCACCTCCTTGTGGATGCTATAAATAGGGGAATGCGTGATACCAATGGATCACTTAGCAAACAAAATGTAGAGCGGATTTTTACGCAATAATCACTTTGTTTTCTTTTTTTTAATAATCACTTAGGTTTTATTTTTCTTTATTCAAATTAAAAAAAATCTTAAAAGTTTTTAGTGTAAAATTTAGTGTTATGCTCGAGGGATTAGCCTCTGAAGTTGCGCGCGGAAGATACTCGATTTACACAAAAAAAAAACAGTATTATAAATCCATTGAAATCTGTGTTATAAATCCATTAAAATCTGTGTTATAAATCTTGAGTGTAAAGAGTCTTTTAAGAAAAGTCTTTTAAAATCTCACAGAATCAATACAATCTTATAAAGTCTTTTAAAATCCTAAAGACTTTTTTTACAAAAATAGTCTTTTAAAATCTCAATCCAATACACCCCTATAAGGCTCCGTTTGTTTTTCTTGTTATTATATTGTTACTATTCACATGTGGGACAGACGTTACTATTCGCATGTGGGACAAACTTGTTAGACGTACACTACTTATCCCCATCTTTTGATTTTATCAATGAAGATAATTCAAGTTTAAATTTTATTTGATTGTTTGAAAAAAATTAATAGATAATGAACGGTATAATCGAAAATGAATATGATCATTTGACATTGGTTTTTTTTTTATAAGTTAGATTTTTTTAATGAAATTTCATAATTTTAGGTTTTTAGGGTAGAATTTGCATGTTAGAATTTTTTATTGTTAATGATGAATTATGTTAGAAATTGTTGTTTAGAGTAAGTTTGACTCAAATGTGGTAGGTTAGAGTTAAGTTAGAGTTAGAAATTGTTAGATTTTATGTTGAACTCTAGGTGTTTGATAAAATGTCTCAATGGTTTTTTTTTTGCAATTTTAATGATGAAATTAGTTAGAAATTGAATTGTTAATGTTGATTATAGTGAGTTTGAGTGTAATGTGGTAGTTTAGAGATTGAAATGACACGATGTGATAGTTTGGGTACAATGTGAATTGTTGTTGTTGATTAGTTAGAAATGACACAATGTCCCTATGAAAATCATTGATTTTTTGCATTGTTTTCTGTTGTGTAGATATGTATAATTTGCACTCAAGTGTTTGATGAAATGTTTGAATGAGTTTTTTATTGATTGTTTTTAATTTCTTATGGTGTAGATATGAAACAATGGACAATTTGTTCAACTCTCAAGTATGCTTCAATGGTGGAAACCTAATCTATTCAAGGTTCGAGACGATGTCACGTTAAAAGAATTGAAGGATCAACTTGATGAAATCAACCAACGACTCAACCACGGAGACACAAGGAGGGTGGAGTACGTTTGGTATGAACGTCCATCGCTCGACTCAGAGGGGAGATTGACGTTCAGTCGTCCATAGTTAACGAACGACAACGACGTGAGGAGCATGTTCTTGTTAGTTTGTTGAAAATGTCAGCATTGAAGTGTCTTATACTTAGCGTAAAAGTTTGGTAGTCTGTTTGAAATCTCGAAAGAATGAAGAGAACACAACATGTATTCTGCCGAATCAACTATATAAGTTTTCACATCGAATTCCTTCGTATAGGATGAGTGGGACATAAGGGAATGCACTTCTAAGATGTTGTTTTGTGCTTGATCATGCTCAATTTGTCAGTTGGCATGGCAGTAGGATTAAGTTCAAAATAATATATTGGAATGCACTTATTTTTGTCACTACTCATCCTATATGAAGGGATTCGATGTGATAACATATAAAGTTGATTTGGTAGAATACATGTGTTGTGCTCTCTTCATTCTTTTGAGTTTTCAAACAGACTACCAAATTTTTACACTAAGTATAACACACTTCAATGCCGACATTTTCGGCAACCTTTCAAGAATTTAATTTAAATTCAATATCATGATGATACCACATATCTAGGGATAATGTAATGCAACGTAACACTTCGTTTATTTGAACGAAGATGAAATTAAAATGAGAAATGCTTAATCCAACGAATTTCATTTCCACGAAATCTACGGATAGGCAGAATAAAAAACTCGGTCAACTTCTGTGTCTTTTTTCTTTTAGAAAATAAAAAATTAAAATGCAAAAGAAATAGAATGGAAACATGGGGCATATCATATCACACTCAAATCCTTTTGTTGAGATGAGATTAAACATGAACCGAATGGTGGTAGTAATGATGCATTGATGGTAAAAGATTAAGCAAATGAGAATAGAGGTGGTGACCGACCGAGTCAAATAACACAAATCATTAAAAAAAGATGGGATAGATTAATTGTCGAAAAAAAAGATAGGTTTAATTAAGTATTGGCACATCCGCAAAGAAAATACAAGAAACACGTATGCTTTCGTTGTTCTCGTTAAATTGGTCTTCGTGTGATATAGCGGTGCTGAATTAAAACTAAATAAATTTGTCATATTCTATTAATTTTTGAATTTATTGTGCGTCCTTGTTGTTATTGATGTTTCGAAGACATGACATGCTTTTAAAAAATGAAAATAACATATTGTATGTTTGGAGTATTAGAAAAATAGTATCTTTGTGAAAAATGGATGAAATCTTAACTTACCTAAAACCAACATGAGTTAACTGACGTTGGCTTGTACCTACGTGACTTAACTCACGTTGACGCACGCGACTTAAGTCACGCTGATGCTACCGAACATGACTTCAGTCACATGGGATATTTTAGACGGAACACGAGGGAGTGAGCAATTCTCTATGGGAGAATAGCAATTTTCTACTAACTATTAACCCTCTCGGCCCGGCCCGGCCCGGCCCATTAGACAGTTGAACTTGTTCGGCGCCTGCAGCATCATAAGTTTGTTCTTCGTTTTCATTCTTTTCTGTATTTCTTTCAACAATAAAAACCCCGAGACAGAGAGAAGCAAAACTCGAAGTTGTATTTTTTTCCTTCTTCGTAGAATATTTTCCTTCCTAGTATAGTATGTCGTACTATTTCCTACGAAGAAGATCACCTAGGATTACTACTACCACCTTCTCCTCGTTTGTATCCAAACTTGTCGAAAACTTGTCCGAATCGCATCACATAATCGCTTCACCAACCTTATTTTGTTGTCGTCACATATCACATTCTCTTCCTTTCTTCTCTTCCACGTGGCTTTCAAGAGACGCTTACTCTCCTACGCGGGCTCGCTTTTGGGCTTCTCAGCCCTCCGCCGAACACTCAACCTCTGATGGACTCACTGTCCAAGGAATTCTAGCCAACAATTGGCCCATTCTTGACCAAAACGATAGCGATTGGAAGAGTCATGCCATGGCTATAGCTCAATCTATTCATTTGATCAAACGCCGCTTACAGGTAAATTAAACCTTCAATTCTCTTAACTAATCACTGGTTTAACTTTGTTTTAGATTACAAATTTTGAACTTGATTAGATGTGTTTATGGTGGTAGTGGAAGAAGTTGAAGGTTAGGTTGGATATGTTATCAGCTCAGCTTAACAAGGAAGACCTTTGGGATGATCCTGTACGTGCTGGTAAAATAAACCGGGAGCACGGTTCGCTACTTGGGAAAATGAAAGACGTGAATGGATTGGAGAGAGAGTTACTTGACCATATTGAAATGATAAAGCTTGCTCGTGAAGAGAATGATGCAGAATTGGAATTGGTGGGGACTCCCTTCATCACCTAGGCATGTATTTATCTGTTTGTTCTCACCATAGGGTTTGAATTAAGTAGAAAAGAGTGTTTATTTAGACTCTGTTTGGATAAGTGGTTTAGTTAAGCTATTTCTATAACGAAAGATAAAAGAAAGTCAAATTGTTTTCATGTAAGTTATAAGTTGTTTTCATAAATAAGCTATCATGAAGAGCTTATGAAAATAAGCTGAAAACAACTTATGGTCATGTCATAAGTTGTTTTCATAGGCTCTCCTGAACAGTCTCACAACTGTTTATGCCAGTAGGTAAGATCAATTTTGCCAATCCAAACAAGCATAGAGTAATCTAACTCATCTCCTTGTAATTCAACATAAATTTCAAAGTAGAGTAAAGAAGTAGAGAACAATCCGACTGAACAGTAGAGCTAGTGAGGACATGGTAATTAATTTTTTTGTCATAGTAAGAAAGTTAAAAAAAGATAATGGACTATTTAATCTTATATTGAAATTTTGCAACAACAATCATGCCTTATCCCACTAGCGAGGACATTGTTGTTGCTGTATATTGAAATTTTGATAATAGATAGAGCTCAACATTCTGAGAGATACATCTAATTTAGAGGAAATATGCTTCAGTGTGTCGTGTAGAGTGTGGACCTGAATATGGAAAACATGTTTGCTGTAGTTTCTTCCCAATATTTGTACTTTTGAAGTTTTAGATAGTTATTTTCTTACTGATATATGCCGACTCAAATTCATGCAGACCCTGTCTTCCTTTTCAGGAATCAATGAAAGCATTGCTTAACATGAGAATAAATGCAAAAGAGAAAGAGCTAGAAGCATTGCTGGCGGATGAGCAAGATTCTCGTTCTTGCTACATTGAGGTTGTACTCATAGATATTTAAAATTTGCTACTGTTGCATTGCGTTGGTGTTTTTTCTGGGAAAGTGTCCCCTTATATCCATAACCCCAATCTACGTCTAAGAACCTGGTTTTGCATGCTCCACAGAACAATATCTTGCAATTTTTTTTTCTTCCCCCTTGTCCAGCATTAATAGATACTATATAGTGAACATATATTCTGTGGGTATGTATGTGTGTGCCTATTAACGCTGCTTTCTTTATTATTTAATATAGGTTCAGGCTGGGGCTGGGGGTACCGAGAGCATGGACTGGGCTTCTATGATCATGCAGATGTATAAGTCATGGGCCCAGCGACGTGGATATAAAGTTACTGTAATGGAAGAAATGCCTGGTGAGATTGCAGGAATCAAGGTTCTTCTTCTTACCATCCTTCATGTCTTACTTACGGCTATTTTAGATATTTCGAAATTGCTATTACATGCTTCGATTCACGACCCATGGTTACCTCCCTCTTATGTGACTATGGTTCTGATAGACATCTCATTAAGGAATTGTAGGAGAAGGGTTGTGGCAGTTATGCTTATGTGTGCAGTTTTTATTATGTGTTTTATGAATTGTAATAAAAAGGGAGGGTCGTTCGGTTATTTGAATAAAGATTGGTAGGGAGAGACCAAGATCTCGAACATATTGGTGGGCAATTGTTGTCATTGTTTTCCTATACCATTTCCTCTGTTTTGAGAATCATTCTCCAGAAGTTGAAGTAATAAATTTTGTATTCATCCCTTAATTTTCTTAAGTTACCAACTCACCAGCTTCTATCAGGTTCCTGATTTTTTACACACACACACACCCACACACACACACACACACACACATATATATATATATAGGATTTGCTAATATACACCCACTAGTTTTTATGTGGGAGTATTTTAGCAACATGCATCTTTAGGTGTATTTAGCCACTTTTTAGTTATCACTTGCTAAAATACTCCTTCTAAAAAATAAGTGGATGTATTCTAGCAAATGCCTATAGGAGTTGCTAACATACGCCCACTTATTTTATAGAAGGTGTGTTATAGCAACATACACCTCAAGGTGTATTTATCAACTTTTTAGTTATAACTTGCTAAAATACTCCCACATAAAAACTAGTGAGTGTATATTAGCAAATCCCTATATATATGTGTCATAGTTGCTAGATTTACATTTAAGCTTTGGGCAAATTACTGTGTGGATTTTGTTTCAATTTGGGTGGGTCCTCTAGTTTAACATACTCTAGGCTTGTATCTCTCTTTCCGGTAGATAGATTTTATATTCTATTATCGGGAACTGCTTGTTTCTGAATAAAAATCAATATATCTTTTCAGCGAGCTACAATCAAAGTAGATGGTGAATTTGCATTTGGATATGCCAAAGCAGAAATAGGAGTACATAGACTGGTGCGCATATCACCGTTTGACAGTAATAAGCGCCGACATACTTCATTTGCTGCTGTAGCAGTCATTCCAAACCTTGGTGATGAATCTTCCAGTGTACAGATTAATGAATCTGATCTTCGAATTGAACGATTTCGTGCCAGTGGTGCTGGTGGACAGCATGTTAATACTACCGAGAGTGCTGTGAAAATAACGCATATTCCTACGGGAGTTACTGCAACTTGTCAGAATGAAAGGTATGAAACGTATGTACAAATAAATGCATTGGCTTTCAAGTTCTTAACTTTTGAGTTTGGTTACTATTTTAAAACAGATCACAACATCAGAATAAGGCTTCAGCAATGGCTGTGCTTCAGTCAAGATTAAACCAGATGGAGATGGCACGCCAGGCGCAGTTGAATGCTCAGCATACACAGTCTCTTACTGACATAACCTGGGGTAGTCAGATTCGTAGTTATGTGCTCCATGTAGGTTTGAGATTGTACATTTCACCTCTATTCTTGGTAGATTTTGACTTTCTGATCATTACATTAACTAATTTATCTATGATACAGCCTTACCGTATGGTGAAAGATCTCAGAACTAACTATGAGGTTTCAGATCCTGACTCTGTACTTGAGGGAGATCTAGATGGTTTCATCATGAGCTATTTATCAGCTTCTTTGGATAAAAATGAAGATGATGCTTAAATTAATTAAATTGCCAGATTGCACTGGCACGAAGTATGTTTTTGCGCTCAAATGGCATTTTGATCGGTTTTGCGCAACTGAAGTTCACTGTCCTACAGTTGCTGTCATTCCTCATTAAGGTATACCGGTGTACAAGGATACATATTGTTTGGCTTCCTATCGGTATTTTTGTGGTCATAAATAAATGAGTATGTACAATTGAATATGGAAGCACGAAGCTCAAAAGCTTGACTATAAGGGCTTGCACTGTCCAAATAACTTATCAATAACCTATGCTGCTGCTGCTCATGATTCTTGTGCTTTATGACTCACTTGTAAATTGTATACATAACTGTAGATGGATGCTATTTGACTTTTGAATTTTTTTCTCCTGATAAAAGATACAAATAGTACTTGTGTTGCTAACTCTGCTCTAGGAACCATGGCAGCGGATGAATTTTTGTACTTTATTGTTATGAATGAACACGACCAATGTTCTTAGAGAAAAAGATAGTATAAATCTGATTAGGTGTGACCCCTTATGAAATTATTCATGGGAAAGACAGGCTTACTAATCAAATCATATGATGAATCTTAACAGGAGGGGTGGAGGGAATACATAACTCCATTTTGGAGATCTGAATGTAGATTGCATAATGTCATAGTATTCAAGGGGAGAAAATGAGAAAGTTCCCATCAATTTTTCACCAACATATTTATTGGGAGCTATTTTTCAAGAGAGATTTTTTGTTCATATCATGTCCTGTATATATATTATAGTGGTTGCTTTAATTTAAGTTGCAAGACTAATAGTACTTACTAAAATCTTGAAGTCCTTTTTATATTACAGTGGATGCTTTTATTTTTTTTTGCGATGGATTACAATGTTTGTTTTTTGAACAAAATTTCAAGATTTGTTACAAAATTCCTACATTAATCTTTTTTAGTGAACCACATCTGGATCGTCCCATGATGAAATGATTCATATTTTAAGTTAAGCTTTGTATTTTTAAGGATTTGTATAATACATAAAGTGAGAAATGACCTATTTTAACAAACTCATGATTTGTTACCATGTATTTGTAATATTTATATTTGATCTGTTAATTATATTCACTTCACTATTTAAAGTGAATTGCTCAATTCCTATTTTTAGATTAAAAAAATAATATTCAAAATCTACGTTAAAATTTAGGCCTTTAGATCTTGATCGAGATCGAACGGTTGAAATGGGATGAGATAACTTATTCACGCCGGGTCAATTTGACGAACCATTTTCAATTGTGGTGCGTTTTCTGGACGTTCTATCTCCCTTTCTGGTAAGGGAATCTCCAGAACCACAAACCAAAAAAAAAATCTATTGTTAACATAAGATTCTTCTTTGTTGATAAAACAACAACAACTTAAGATTCTTCCCTGTTGTAGAAGCGTTCAATGTTTCTTTAATTAATTAATTAATTTGTTGTTAATAATTGGGTTACTTTCCGTTTAACTGTTTCTTCCATTCCATGCCATGGATTTTCAGAAGAGGAGAGTTCGGTTTCTTCTATCTGTATCTGCCATCATTGTTCTTAGCATCACAGGTATCTAAATTACCTTTTTATTACTATATCACTTCCCATTAATTCTATTTTTGGGTTCAATTAATGACAGTTAGTTATTTAGGGGAGTATACCTGATCAGGTTCATCTTATTCAATGCAAATCACCAAATCACTGTCCCCAAAAATTGGCATAGGAGACGCATCTTTCTTTTCTAGCATGGATTCTATGAATTGCTTTGAGTTTGTTGTGTGTAAATGTTTTAGACCATATTTGGATAAACAACTTTAGTATTTATCATAATACTATAACAACTTTAGTGTATAAGCTATTTCTATAACAAAAGATGAAAACAAATCAAATTGTTTTTGTATATACTATAAGTTGTTTTCATATGCTATCTTGAAGAGTTTATGGAAATAAGCTGAAACAACGTATGAAAATGTCATAACATGTTTTCATAAGCTCTCTCAAATAGTCTCACAAATGTTTATACCATTAGATAGATAAATTCAAATAAGTCAATCCAAATAGACCTGTGTCGTGATGTGGTAATAAATTCTTAACTATTGTTCCTTACATCACTTTTTCAAAAAATTGTTCCTTACATCAAATGTTAAGTGCAGTGGTTTCCCTAGCTCTGGGTTCTCATATTTAACTATGGAAGCCATTTTCATTAATTATAATTTCTGCTTATGATCACACACTGTTTGCTCCGTTCAGCTGAAAAATGCAGGGAGCTTGTTGGCGAGAACGCGTCATCCAAAAGTGGGAAGTTTACATTATTAAATTGCTTTGATATGGGCTCCGGAACTTTAGCATGTGGGGTTAAAGAAAGTGTGAAGCTCTATGTTAATAATATTAGATCTGCTCATGTTGAAAAAGCAAGACATGATGCAATCCAATCTGCTCTTGTTGATGCTGCTTCACAGGGTATGTCGCCAATTGATTCAGAAAAACATGCGCGGAAACAAGGTAAAAAAGCGGCGAAATTGGCTACCCGTAAGGCCAACCGCATCACAGGTCCCGTCATCTCTTCCGGATGGGACTTTTTTGAAGCTGTTTACTATGGTGGTACCTTTACAGAGGGATTCCTCAGAGGAACTGGTACGTTGTTTGGAACTTACGGTGTAGGCTTCATGGGGGAGCAAAGGCTTGGAAGATTTGGTTATCTTGTTGGAAGCCAATTGGGAAGTTGGATTGGAGGTAGAATAGGGCTCATGGTATATGATGTGGCTAATGGAGTGCATTTCATGTTGCAGTATGGAAGTAAAATTCAAGAAACATAAGCTCACTATCAAGAAAATTCTTAAACTTTAAGTTCTTTTCTTTTCCTTTCCATGAAATTCCTGTTTATGACAGCTCTAGAGGTTCCATTCTTTATAGATTATGAATATATCTATTAACGGCAAGAAAACATAAAGATTCTGAACTGATATGAAATACAGAAGTTTATACCATTGTTATTCTTTTCACATTATATACTTGGATGTACATGTGTTCTTATTCTCTGTGTCTGCTCCAGTTTTGTATATGGATGGGTCATATATATTTTTGATCTTCTAACAATATAGTGTACATGATGTCTTCTCATTTTTTTAGTGGAAAACCTTCTGAACCTATATATTGTATGATAACAAAAATGTTTTTTTTGAACAAGATGATAACATAAATGTTATTTCGACATATGTGGGAAAACAAAATTCGACAAGTTTTTAAATGGTTGATGCAACTCACATCCATGGTTAATGAAGTGTTTGATTTGGTTAAAAGATATATCCGGTGTTGCAACTTATTAAACCATCTATTGAACTTTATTAACCACACATTTGAACTGGATTAACAATGATTTGGTCAAAATGTATATGTGAAACATATGGTGTCTAGAAGGAAAGTAGGGGGATGAAGTTGGAGAAGAAATCTATTTGTTGTTTGGGAGGCAGAGTTAGTTGATGAGTGTAGGGTTGTGTGTAATATTTATTTGCAGGAAAATATGGAGGTCGAATGATTGGAGACCTTAATCCTAATGACAAGTTTTCAGTTAAAGAAGCTTACATGTTGATCTCAAATTTTGAAACATTAGCAAGTTCCCCTTCATATGATCTCACTTGAAATAGTTTGGCACTTATTGTTGTTTGTTTGGAGATTGTTAAATAATAGACTCCCTACTAAAGATATTATGATTTACATGGGATACAAATTTTAGCATCAAGATGTGATTTGAGTGAAACATCCAATCATTTGTGTTTTGTATGTTTTGTTTATGGTAAATTACGGCCGGGTATCTTGTTTTGGTTGGGATTATTTTTTTTTGAACAGGTTTTGGTTAGGATTATGTTGTCCATTGATAAACAACACTTTTGTCATGTGGTTCTACTTATAAGTTTTTGGTATCTCAGGGAAAAAGGTTAAGTAATATCTTCATGGTTTGGTTGCCTTGTGTTTGGACTATTTAGAAGAATCAAAATTTTGTGGTTTTTGGTCGGTAGGCTAGTTTGACAAGTTTTATGATCGAAAAGATTAAACTTTTGGTTTGGTCATGAACTAAAATCATAGTGAAGAGTTTCTCTTACCGTTACTATCAATTGTATACACAATTTCTTAGATGTTTAAGTGTGACTTTATTTGACAATTGAGTCTTTTTTATTTTAGTGACACCGTTGTTGTAGAGTCTTCTTTGTAATTGACATTTATTTTTGTTAATTTTACCATTGCTTATACTTTGATTATCAGTTAATATATTAATCATTTTTTGCCTTTTTCAAAAAAGAAAAGAAAGAATAAGATCAATTTGAAATTCTATTTCCACCACCAAGCCTCTCACGTCCCCATGAAAAACCGAAACTACCCCTTCTATTTATCAGAATAGAAGAAGTTGAAGAGTAGTTTTTAAGTCAATAATTGGGCCCTTTTTCGTTGGTCGATGAGAGCCCATGTAACCTAAAAATTTGGGCCCAT
This sequence comes from Medicago ruthenica, assembly GCA_018208015.1. Taxonomy (NCBI): domain Eukaryota; kingdom Viridiplantae; phylum Streptophyta; class Magnoliopsida; order Fabales; family Fabaceae; genus Medicago; species Medicago ruthenica. The sequence continues at coordinate 3,346,776 of CM031377.1, read as the reverse complement.
TAACAACTGTAGACTGTAGTGCGTTTTCCTACTCTAGTAAGGGGGTTGCCTTAACCTCAAAGCAACAATCTGTTGTTCCGACTCTTCCCTCTTGTCAAAGATTAATTAATTAATTTATTGCTGATTATAATTTTTTTTGAAGGAAATTGCTGATTATAATTAGATTATGTTATTTTTAACTCTTTTTTACCATGCCATGGATTTCCAGAAGAAGAAGAAGAAAAGAGATTGGTTTCTTCTATTTGTGGCTGCCATCGTTATTCTTAGCATCACAGGTACTACCTTATTATCTACCATTTAATAGTTGTAGTTACTATTCAATTTCATTAATGTAAGAGAAATGAAAATTGTACAACAATTTTTTTTTTGACAACTTTCTCTCTCATGCTCATATTATATTTTTACTTTCTTTCTCCATTGTTTTGGTTTTTGTGTCAATACCTCATTTTTAATGTAAGTTTTTTGTTGTCTCATAAGTTGTCATTCAAATGGTTATTCAAATATGTAAACAAAAATCGAATTACATTTCTTTTGGACCACCTGTGATTATTTAAATATATATACTTTAACCAGACTCTTAAATTGGAGATACTACATGATCTTATACCATGCGACTATAATTGATTAAGAAACTTGGACCCTTCACATTAGAGGCTCAATTCAATAATGAACAATTATTGTTTTCTCATATTTATATTTCCTTTTTTTAACGTTTTGGGGTTAATTAATGACAGTAATCTAGGTAAGTTTTCCTAATCAGGATTTTTGTATTGGATTAAGATTTTAAAGGACAATTTTTGTTTAAAAAAGTCTTGAGGATTTTAAAAGATTTTGGAGGATTTAAATAACTTTGATGATTTTAAAAGACTATCAGGATTTACAATTTGGATTTCAATGGATTTACATCATAATATTTTAAAAGATTTTAAAGGATTTGAAATGATTTTATGAATTTTAAGGACTCATTGAAAAGAAATGATCATAACACACTCTTTTTACAATATTCTCAATACAAACTTTTTTATTTATTTTCCTTTATTTTTTTACGAGAGAGAGGGCAAGAGAGAGGGTAGAGAGAGGGGAAGAGAGGAGGGAAGAGATAGGGGAGAGGAGAGAGTGGGGAAGAGAGACGAGAAGAGTGAAAGAGAATGGGAGGAGACGAGAGGGAGAGAGCAATGAGAGGAAAAGAAGAGGGTGATAGAGAAGGGAGGAGAGAGAGAGGAGAGGAGAGAGGGAGAGAGAGAGAGAGAGGAGAGAGGAGGAAGAGAGTGAGGATTAAGAGAGAGGGACGGGAAGAAGAGAGGGAGGGAGGAAGAGAGGGAGAGAGGAGAGATAGAAGGCGAGAGAGGAGAGAGATAGTAAAATCTTAAAAAGAAAAAATAATCCTAAAAACTCTCATGTTTTCATGAAAGACTTTTTTTCATGCTAAAATTTCACTAGAACATTCCACCAAATTCCATCAACAATCCAATTATTAAACATCCTTCGAAATTGAATGATTTTGAATACGACAAGAAATTTTTTAAGTGATAAAGAGTCTTGATTGAATACCACAAGATTATTTTAAATGACAAATAGTCTTGATTGAATACCACAAGACTTTTTTTTAAATTAAAAAGAGTCTTGATTGAATACCACATGACTTTTTCATAATATAAAAGTCTTTTAAAATCCCTTAGAATCCTAATTCAATACACCCCCTTATTTAATATTAAAATATATCAATTTGGAAATTATATTTCAAAACTTTTTTTTTCCTTTTGAATTGGCGTGCAATCACAAAGACTAATATCTCGTGTTGGGTAGGACCGCAATAAGTGATAAAACTGTGTTGGATAGAACCACAATGAATGACAAAACTCTCACTCAAGAGATTTAACACCGTTGTATTTCGAGAATAATATTTGAACCCATAACTGTATAGATGGAATCTCATCCAAGTACATATATTTCAAATCTTTATTAAAGGAGGTCTAGAGTCAATTCTCTGTCCAAATTGTATGTGATAATACTTCTTGGAGCGAAGAGTATATAGTTTGGAAAGCTTAAGATTAAATCCCTTGCAGTGACACCAAAAATCGGCAGACTGATTTTGGAGATGAAAGATGAATCTTTCTTTTCTAATATGGATTGTTTTTAGTTTGTTGTTTGTAAAAGTTTTTGACTATGTTTGGATAAACAACTAATTAAGTGTTTATCAGTACTTATGCATAAACTATTCCCATAACTAAAGATAAAATAAAATAAAATTGTTTTCATATATACTATAATTTGTTTTCATAAGTTATTATGAAGAGTTTATGAAAATAAGCTAAAAACAACATATGAAAATATAAATAATTTTTATAAGTTCTCTCAATTAGTCTAGTAGATGAACTCAAATAAGATAATCGAAATAGACATTTGGTGTGATGTGATAATTAGTTCAACAACTATTTTTCCTTGCATCAAATGTTAAGTACATTGGTTTCCCTAGCCTTGGGTTCTTATCTTTGACTATGGAGGCCATTTCATTAATTATAATTTCTGCTTATGCTCACACAATGTTTGCTCTATTCAGCTAAAAAATGCAGGGAGCTTGTTGGCGAGAATAGATCATCCAAAAGTGGGAAGTTTACATTCTTAAATTGCTTTGATATAGGCTCTGGAACTTTAGCATGTGGGGTCAAGGAAAGTGTGAAGCTCTATGCTAACAATATTAGATCTTCTCATGTTGAAAAAGCAAGAGATGATGCAATCCTATCTGCTCTTGTTTATGCTGCTTCACAGGGTATGTCACCAACTGATTCAGAAAAATATGCTCAGAAAGAAGGCGCAAAGGCGGCGAAATAGGTCCGAATATCTCTTTCGGATGGGACTTTTTTGAAGCTGTTTACCATGGTGGTACCTTTACAGAGGGATTTCTTAGGGGAACTGGTACTTTGTTTGGAACTTATAGTGGAGGCTTCATGGGGGAGCAAAGACTTGGAAAATTTGGTTATCTTGTTGGAAGTCAATTGGGAAGTTGGATTGGAGGTAGAATAGGACTCATGCTATATGATGTGGTTAATGGAGTGCATTATATGTTGAAGTTTGTTCAACTACACATTTGAACGTGATTAGCATTGATTTTCAAGTGTTCAGTTTTGCATGTAGCTGAAACACCTAAAACCGTGGTTAATTAATTTTAGTTGATGACTAAAAGAGTTAACCAATCTTAATATATTTGTGAGCCACTCATTGAAATATGTTAAGTAAATTGTTAGGTATCTTAGAGTTTGGTTAGGTATGCCGATTTTCTGTAGATAAAATTTGTTTAACATTTGAATATATTTTAATATAAATTTCTATATAAATATGACATGATATTGAATGATTAAATGAACGATGCATACCTAACTAAACTTCATGAGTATTATTGTGCTCACCAATATGTTAACTAACTCTACTAATCATGTGTGTGAAGTGCATTAACCATTTAATTGGTATAGACCAATTGCATTACAAATAAATAAAGACATATTATAGAAAATTGTAATTAATACAATTTTAATATTATAAAATAATAAATAACTTTTGAGACCAACAAACATTTTAGCCAAGATATTTAATAAGCTTTAGGCAAGGTTAAATCGATTTGTAGTATCTAAATTTGAATATTGGCTATACCTCAAAAAAAAAAAAAACTGAATATTGGCTAAAACCATCTTTAATTAGACTTTATTTACTTTCAGCGAATTTTACATTACTATGGTCATTTCTAACTCTAAAAAATGTCAAAGACTTTTGTAAATAATTGCGCACTAGTGGTAGTAGTATCTATTACTATCACCATTTCCTTCAATCAATGAAGTAAGTCTTGGATATTGTATTGAAGGGGGATATTGTATAGTGTTAACTACTGATAACTAATTATTTGAGGTTGCGTAGCTTGTTCTCGTTACGAATCAATGGAAGGAACATATAATTATAAACAAAATTCAGACACTTGGGCCATAGTCGATATATGTAGCTGTTGTATGACGACAGGAGCATCATTGAGAGGATAAGTGGATTCCTTTGGCCACACGCAATCGTGTGGTTGCCACACATCCTATGCATAAAACATATTATTAAGTATATTTGACTTCATATCTTTCACAAAAAAGAGTATATTTGACTTAATTCATATCCAACCAATGTGCTAGCCATTATTTTATGCAATCCTTGTCTTACGTAAATCAATAAAAAAATGGAATGGGACCGAAAGCTTGGCGAATACACAATCAAACCGCAAAAATTAATACAATTAAAATTATCCCTCATAAAGCGCGCCCCCGCGCGCGTGTATATATATATATATATATATATATATATATATATATACTTTGTTACAATTATATTTTAAAAACCTCTATTGCGTTTTTTGTTATAAAAAGTATTAAAATTTTGCTTAATTATCATAAAACTTAAATATTTTGTACAATAAATATATGTATCTTAAAGTTAAACTAACAAACTCAATTTTTTGATTGGTTTCTAGCAGCATATCTTTGGTTGAAACTTTTCATTTGATTTGATAACCATGCAAAAGTGTATTTTCACTATTGCCCCATCAGCGTCTAGTTATCGCATTTGATGCTGATACGGGTATCATCATATTAGTGAAAGTGGCCAATTTGGTAACCATATAAAACACATAATTATCGCCCCCTTTTATTTTATTTGGGGAATTTAGAATGATGTAGTACTATTAAAACTTTCTATTATTGAGCTGCGGATAATGTTTTAGTTAAAGGGGGACATGTAAGGAGATAACAAAAAAGAAAAATAATTATCGCCTCCTTTTATTTTATTTGATTGACAAATAATGTTTCCTTGTCCTTTTTTCAATAAAAAATGTAAACAAAATTTATTATTTCTTGCAAGGAAGTCAATAGTACAAGAGAAATCTACTACAGGCGTGCAAGGCATGGTTTTATGAATATTGCTTGCACGAAATAAAGGGAATCAAAATACATTTGCACCATTCATACTGATGGAATCGAAGTTATGATAAATTATATTATTTTATGCATGGCTTTCCTCCTTATTTATTTTTAAGATTCACAGATATATTTTTCAAGTGCCCACAAATACAGCGCCTTTACAGCTTCTGTAAAGATCAAAGATATATTCCATAGTGATGTGAAGACAAAATTTACCAAGAAAAGAAAAATAAAAGAATATCAATTTGTTAAATCAAGTGCTTAAATTTTCATAACTTCACCAAAGCTTTGATGAAAGTGTACCCACTACGAGATGCTAAAAAAAATTGTATTATTTTGTCATTTTTTTTTATGAATATTAAATGGAGACGTTATTGGGAAAAACTCAAATTCCACATAAAATGAATAAAATATTGAAATAAGCATATTAGTATGTTTGTTTTCACGTCCAATATCAAATTAAACGCACATCTATTTGAAGCTACAATTACTTGCTTTAGGAAATCACGATCAATTTAGCATTAGGACGCGATAATGAAAAATGAAACTCATAACCAAACATCTGCTATAAAGAGTATAGCAACACTCACCTTAGAAGTTGAATATTTGTAAAGATGAATTATATTCAATATAAAAAAATATTAGTTTAAATAAGTTTGTTAAAATAGTATATCATTTACATTTAAATTCTCTTCGATCAATGTTGTAACAAAGAAAAAGTCTCTTCAATGTCATGTTAAAAACACAGAAAATAATTTTAAATGGAGTAAAAATTAGTTTATAGATACCACTTACAAATTTATCCGTATAATCAATTCTTATTATTTAATAGATAAATAATCCATAATTTTTCAAGAATAATTTAGAAAAAACCTATTTTCTTTCATGTGGGAGAGTCGTTGTAGACATATACACCGGCTGAGTTTTGTGTATGTCCATTACATATGGGTCCATCGATACACTTGTGTGCATTACTATACCATTACTCTCTTTATTCATTTTTAAATGTCGTTTGAATATGAATGTAATGTTTCCATTAACAATCATTTTGATAGTTTAAGGGTATAATTTGTCAATTATATCATTTCTCAATTACTCTTATTTACTCTTTTTTCAATAAACTAAAAATAATTAATGTTATCTATTTGGAAAACCCAAGTTTTTTTTTGTAATCTACAAAGTTAAACAAAATTTTGTTATTTATAACAATGGTTTTATGAAGAGTTAAAATTCTATAAATTAGACGAGTTAGATGAAAGTTTTATTTTTTTCTTAATTGAATAACATAGTTAAATTTTGATTAACTACTAGTTAAAAACCCGTGATTAACTACTAGTTAAAAACCCGAGCACGGGTTGAATACTCAGTTTTCTAAAAAAATTGTTATATAATTCCATAGGTTAAAATGTCTATAAATGATTAAATTGGAAGTTCTTATAGATGGAATGCTTGTTATAATTTTGATATAGGTATGATGGAATGTACTATATCATGTTTCTTCTAACTGATTAAGTATGTATATAAATTATAGATGGGTAACTGATTATGTGTTATACTCATCCTCTAAAAAAAACATATTATGACAATTTAGTTGAGTTAATAACTTATGCCTTTGAAGTTTGCTTGACCAATGACTTGGTATAACCGTAAGTTTGTGAAATCATTATTTGTCAAAAGTATATAGTGCAGAGCAGATCAGTATTGGTACTGAAGTTTCTTTGCTTGTAATGATTCAATAATCTTTATGGAACTTTTGATATTAATGGTAAGTAGATGTTTGTATTTTTATTAAATAACAGTTTGATATTGATTATTATGAACCATAGTAAATGTGACAGAGTTATGTTTAATCATGCTCAAAGTAGGAAATTCCGAATACTTAAATGGAAACTCAATACACATGAAAAGGATACTACATTAATAAAAGTTAAGAAAGACAACATTGAATACTAAGCAAAATACATCAGTTCAAAGTACTTAAAAAGGATAATTGCAAAATACATGAAGACTGAGCATTAGAATTTGTAGAGTTCATGCTGATAAAAACAAAGAGCCAAAATAGAAGGATTTATAACAAGACAACTTAAGGATCGATTTTGAAAACATGAACATAATGACTGATAAGTTCATCAAAAAACTTAAATCTTATTGTGTCACCAGCCTGAAATCCATTTTGGAGGCAAAAAGAGTTCCAACCATGTTCAAGTGTTGCAATAATTTCTTCTTGTCTATGAAATCTAACTTCACACATGGCTCTTAGACTGTTAAGTTTTCCACATAGGATCAAGTGACCGAAATCAATTTCCCAAAGGAATTCTTTGAAATCTTGAGTAAGTACCTAAAAAGGATGAACAATATATATATGGTTAAAAGAACAATTAAAAGGATACAAAGAAACTAATGAGAATAATCAATAGTTTGAAAAGTTTACTGAACTAATTGATTTGGTTCAGCAAAATCAAGATCATCCAAAGTGATCTCAAAAAAGAAGCTTTATCTCTCTTGGTACTCAAGCTATGAAAGGACGGTAGTTCATCAGAATCTGCATATGTTTTCCCCAACTCTAAGAAAAACGATCTCTTCCTAGATAGTTTAGGATAACTTGTTTGTGACCTTCATAGTGGTAAAACTCTCTGAGCCTAGTCCATCCTTCAGTTAAGAGAGGATGTGCATAGTCTCCATTAAAAGTTACAATGTGAGAATTTCCTGCACTATCAATCAAGTTCCAACTATCTCTTAACTCTTCTTCAAATTGTTCAAGAAATTTGGGATGAATTTCAGCATAGCCCTTAATCAAACAATGAGATAGAGTTAGTATCAGAAATGAAATTTTCGAAACTGATAATGAAATAATAAAGATACATTGATATAAAGAGAAGATAATTGTCATCTAGGATTAAAATCATTTAACTTGATAAAATGTAGAGAATGAACACTAAGATAAGAATCTGTTGTTAGTTTGTTAGTATAGATAATACATCTACTACTGCATTGCTTCTTTATGTCAGAGCTAAGTTAAGAAAAATTTAGATCAGAATTGGATACCTCTCCTGGTACATCAACAGTTTCAAAAGCATCAAGAATATGACTTTTGATCACAATTCGATTTCCAGCCATGACAGAAGTTTTGTTTAAGTTTCTTTGTAGAAATAAGGATGAAACTGAACAATTTGCATAGAACACATCTCATTTATAGTGGCATGTGTAACAACAATACAACAGTTAGGACAATATAAGAAGAATCTTTATAGGCAGATATGATTACTTTCCACTTCATAGAATATAATCTTTCAACAGGTGTTATTGAAGAAATAAAAGATATGATGTAGAATCTGAATATACAACTAAAGGTAAGTTAGCTTTGATATTATTAAGGACATATGAAAAGTTGCAGAGTCATTAGCTTGCTTCTAATATGACATTCGACAACTTTAGTAGACATTGGCTTGGTTTTAGTTTGCTTGTGATGGAGTATAAAATCTGACATGTATCCATAGGTATATCAATTCCATTGGTCAAATCATACTTTCAATATATTCTCTTAGTTATGTGTCTATGACAATAGCTTGTAATTTCAATGGTAGTCCTTTCAACTAATATTGTAAAATGTGAGATTCTCTTAGATTAAAAGCAAATAAAGTATCCTCTAGCCTAGTCTTATGCGTGTGACTCTTGCTATTAATCTATCACATGCTTGCTTATATTTATACACATGGTTATATTATATAAAATGTGAAAGAAAAAAAAATTAGCACTAAGGAAAGAGCATAACAATAAGAAGTTTAGATACTTACAGTTTGAAAGACATATTCAGGGCCCTTCAATATGACATGTGAGATAAATTTACTTTTTATTCAATTTGGTTTTGATTAACCTTTTTTAATAGTGCAAAGAAAAAAAAATTGCACCCACTCTGAGTGTGTCCTGCAAAATTAAATTGAAGGTTGTTAAAAAAAATTATACGTATAACATAATTAACCTGATAAATATAATAGTAAAATTTAAATACTTACTCAGTGGATACAAAGTTTATCTGACATTTTGGAAGACTTCCTTGAATACAACATTTGTTGTATTAGATAAGGCCTTTTTTGATTTATCATGTATCATTATTTTAAGACCTTCCTTACTTTTGACTCTAGATAAAGCAACATAGAGTTGTCCATGGCTAAATATGTCTTTTGGCAAGTACAAACCAACATGATCTAAAGATTGACCTTGTGATTTTTTAATTGTCATTGCAAATGATACAATGATCGGAAACTGTCTTCGCACAAGTTTGAACGGCCACGGTGACTGTGAAGGTGGCAATGACATTCTTGGAATGTAGACCTTGTTTCTAATATTTTTTCCAATTATAATTTTGGCCTCAATGACATGATTTGCAAGTCTTGTAATAGTCAACCTAGTTCCATTGCACAAACCTTCAGCTTGATCTAAATTTCTCAGCAACATTATCGGTGTTCCAACTTTGAGCTTGATAGAATGGTTAGGTAGACCAGATGTTTGGAGACAATTAAGAAATTATGTTGTGAGTTGTTCAAAAACATCATTATCATTTGCTTCGCTGCGATCTATGGAATCTGAGCTGAAATAATCCTTTTCTTCTCCTGTATGAATAAGAACATATTAGTATTGATCAACTTTATTTTTTGATATAAAATATATAAAAATCGATCACCTAGAATAAGATTAAGAATGTAGTTATTAATTTCATCCACAACTTGAATTGTTGAAGCTAATATAGCTCTGCTTCTCAAGAAATCTCCATCTTGAAAATGGTTCAGTAAACTTGGGTAGGTACTTTGAACAATTGCATCAATGGGGTCAGTGAAATTTGATATTAGAAGTTCTTTCGGAATTTCGATGTCCCCATAACCATCATTTGGTTCATCTATTTTTCCATCTCCAACTTTCAAAATCCATTCAGAAAATTTTCTAACTTATCTGAGTTTTGTGTTTGACCATTTAGCAGCCACATATTTTTTGTTAGTGTCAAAACCTTGCAATGGTCCCAAATGTATGAGGCATTTATTGCTGAGTGAACTATGTCAGATCTATTCCCTCTTGGAATGATTGGAAGGATTTGTCTAAAATCGCCTCCAAAGACTATAACTTTTCCACAAAAAATACGCTTTGAAGGTTTCCCGTCTACGCTCATAATGTCTCTTAAGGATTTATCTAAAGCTTAAAAACAAAATTTATGTGCCATGGGGGCTTCATCCCATATTATCAATTTTGTTTGTTTTAAAAGTTGAGCAAGCTCTGTTCCTTGATCTATGTTACAAATAGATGATTGAAGTGTAGGTACGGGGATTTTGAATTTGGAATGTGCAGTTCTACCCCCTGGTAGCAACAAAGAAGCAATGCCGCTAGATGCAACAGTGAGGACAATATTCTTTTCTGACCTTAAAGTTGCAGCCAAAGTGTTCCACATGTAGGTTTTTCCGGTTCCTCCATAACGATAAAGGAAAAATACTCCACCTTTTTGACTTGTTACTGCTCCCATGATCTTCTTAAAAATACCAGTTTGCTCATCTGATGGAAACATGGGGAATATAACATTGTATTTTGTATGGTATTGGGTATATATTATTTTAACCTGTTAGGGAAACCAGTAACTCTTGAAAAATTGCTTTCTGGCCAACGGGGTCATAATTTCTTTCATCATATATCAACCTATTTCCCAAGAAATCTGTGACATAGCCATTTGGATATGACATACATTTGAATTCTTTCAAGCTTCTTCTGTTAGATTGCAAGTGTTTTTCGATTTCAATAAGCTTTAGATGCTGCAATTCCTCATCAGTCAGGTTTAAATTTGCAAAAGAATAACAACAATTTCTTGTATGTTAAGCTTTATTGTATAAATAAATAAATTTATTAAGGAATGAACATAGATAATATTACTTATTCATAATGAAATTTGATAAGAAGTTATATTTTGGTTTCACATCAATCTTCTTTGATCATAGAGAATTCCATCACAAAGACATTTCCATGAATTTCTCCAAACATGATCAGGTCTATCCATTGATTCAGACAGTAGCATATACACAAAAAGTTTCCTCAAGAAATGACCTGAACCCCACAAATACGCTTCCTTTATTGCTTGAATGAATTCTTTGTCATCTTCTAAAAATCCTATTGCAAAGCATTCTTCTCAAAATGAAAGGTATTGGATTTCTTTAACAAATCTGAGCTGTTTGTAACTTGTTGGCCCTTTGGTGACAGTTAACATCATCCTTAAGTAATACAACTCTCCGGTAATTTGAGGCACCCACATAAGCCTTCCAATTGTATAACCCTTTTTTCGTGGTTTCCATGATCTGTTTTTTTTTTTACATAAACAAACTTCGAAGCAAATTCACCATAAGTAAACAATCAGCCTTCTGGATACTTTTTATTTGCCTCCATCCAAGAAGTGAACATTGACTCAGTAACACTTGCCTTAAGGAGAACATTCCCAATTTTCTCGTGATCTTTATAGTAAACAGAATTTTCACCTTCGTCATGAAAGAACAATCTCTCAACAGCAGGCTTTCTGACATGTATTGAATAAGAGAAAATCCTCCAACATGCTTCGCTTGGTGAAACATATCTACAATTGAGGTATTGTTTGATTTCATCTAAGTCCCTATGTTGAGAAGTTGAAGCTTGTCCTTCAGTAGGTACAATTACAACACTAATTTGATCTAAACCCTTATTAATGTACTTAAACAGATATTTGATGGAAGAACTTTGATTGCACCACTCCATGTTGATGTGTGCGTGATACTTAAGAAGTAGTTTAGGGTTATGTGGCACGACATGTGAATTATTAAGAATAATTCCACCTTTCTCTATAGTATGACCATTTTCTCTTTTTCTGTAAACAGGATAATCGTCTTGATCAACAGTTGTTGTTGCTTGGAATTTCTTCGGATAGTATTTAGAACACTTACCATCTCTCATGCAAGGCGAACTTTGATTTACCAAACCACATGGACCATGAATCATGTGTGCCTTCACCAAGTTGTACAACTCTGGTTGTTTTACATGATCAGGTATTTCTGCAGAAATTATTTTATTGATATCATCTGGAGTAGGGTATTGTTTGACAGATGCAAAAAAAAGCAAGATATGTGCATGTGGTAATCATCTCTTCTTGAACTCAATGGTATACATATCTGTTAAATATAAAGCAAAGTTATTAGTTCAATAGTAATAATCAAAAGACGAGAAATTATGAATAATATAATAGAGCACAAAAGGTCTCACATGCCAAAACTTTTCCTAATATTCCTTTTTTTTTGTTAAATCTGACATAAGTTGGTCAAATTTCATCTTAAATATCCTTGAAACAATGTCGGGTCAATCATGTGCTTTATGACGTAAAGGACCCAACAATCTTAGAATTTCTGGCCAATTAGGATTGCATGTAAAAGTAATGAACAAATCAGGAAATCCAACTTTGCTACATATAGCCATTCTATCAAAGTAGAGTTGATCCATAAAGTGTCGACTTCCAACATAAGAGGTTGGCAAAACAACCCTCTTTCCTTTGGTTGACCCTTGAACATTACTTTGTTGACCTTCAACATTCAGATTATTGTATTTTGAAACTCTAAGTTTAGTTTGATTCTTCCTCAGCCATTTTAGCTTTTCTGACTCTAACATTGTGAATCCATAAACCAAAAACTATTGAAATAATCTTCTTGAGGATAACAAAGTTTTTGCTTCAAATGGCCTAATTTGGATTCTGAATGCAAGCCACTCTCTGATCGTTAATCTGTCATGTTTATTAACTTTTGTAACTTCATCATGTTGTTCACCATCTCTATGTGCAACATTAGGTCTATATCCATCTTCTCCATATGGGAAAATTAATGGATATTGATAAGAGAGGTAGCTAGCATGGAATTCATCGATTCTCTGAAGTTGGCCACCTTGAGCTTGGATAATAATGTCCCTTTCTTTAGCATCATCAACATCTCCCACAATTAAAGCGGCAACTTCGGACACGATTGGGAGGTTGTAAACTCGGTCGTCTGTTTTTCTATCCGAAATCAACCTAACTTTAAGATCTGGAACATTTACCGAATTCAATCTTTCCCTTGTCATTCTGAAAGACTTTGCATGAGTGTTGTGTTCATACAACATCTTTGTTAGCTCTTTAACAATGATAGGATCAATGTTATTGTTATTCCTACACAATAATATATAGACATACATGCCAGTATCCATATTAAGAAGTTGTTCTTATTACTATGATTAAGGAAATGAATTGTGTTACAACAAATAAGGAAAAATCATATAATTACCTTAATCCTTGAATTCGATTTTGAATTTCATTTTCTGTGTCATATATGTAAAGTTGTGCAAACTTAGGTGCTTCTCCATCCTTTGGCAACAAACTACCAATCCTGTGACAACATTGTCCTTGAATTCTAATTGTAGGTGGTCCTTTTCCATTATTAAACCTAGTATCGAACTTGGCTCCAGGTGATGTAAATGCAAACATCATGTTATACATTCTGATCTGGTTTTGGAATTTTTTGCTCTCTGGAGCTTCCCAATCAAACAATAGATGTCTTAATGTCTCTGGAGGTTCCTTAAGAGTTGGCAATTGAACTTTTCCTTTACGACAACACAAAGAAAATTTTGGATTTGCAGAGTGTTCATTTTTCTTAAGTCGTTCATTATACCACAAGCACGCTCCGCAATAACCACGTTTGTGTAAAGTATCTCCAAGGTCATTATAACTTGTTGTATTGCAAAATGATGATGCATTATAATTCAAATGTGGTTAGGTTGCAACGTAACTTAGCTAATAGATTGATAGTAGTTTACACTGATTAGATGATTCAGCATCGTGTTGTTCTTGAAATTGTCCTTGGCCATCACCATCTTCACTATTTGAATCATACTCATTATTGGATTCTGCCAAGTAGAGATGTTGGTTGCAAATCAGCTTAGTGGCAAATTTAAATACATTATATCAATATACTACACTTGTAATCACCTGAAGTTTTCCATGGATCATAATCAGAATCAGTTTCATCTTCACTTACGAAATCATCGTTACTTTCCGGTATGAAAGCTGGACCATGAAGTGTTGGAATTGAAATTTGTGAAACCGATGTTGACGTCGAACCAACATCTGTAAAATTGGTCATCAAATTTCTACCCACCTTATTAATAGCTTGCAACCTTTTACATCTAAATTGTTGCGGTTGTGTCGGAATTGATAAGGTTCTGTTGTTAGAAGTACTTAGCTCAACATTTTTCTGAATCTGAACAGAACTTATCATTACATTCTGCTGTGATGGTGTAATCTCATGTAGAGGCTTCCGCTTCAAGCAACGTGCGTTATTCACACCTATTGATTGGTTCAACCTTGACTCATCTGTAATAAAAAAGATTTTCCATGTACAATATATTATGTAATCATAAATAAAAATAGCAATTACTTTGTTGTACTTATTGTGTTTACCTTTGCTGTTAATCACACTATCGCAGTTGTTGTATTGATGACAGGGTTCCCGTTCCGGATTTTCTGTGTCCTTCGAAACTTGGTTAACATTTTTGGGTTGACTAGATCCTGAAGGCTGAGAGAGATTTGCTATGTAGTTCATTGCCTTCGATGCTAAGCCAATATTATTTTTTGGTCTACCAAGTTTCAGTTTTATTTTTGAAACATTATTTTCTTTATGAACAATGGAAGACAATTTTGCAGCAACATGTGTATTTCGAGCTTGAACACGATTGTGACGTTTTTTTTTTGCAGAATACGGAACATTCTCGCTCTTGCAATTTTTGCTTCAAGTTTTTTCAGTTCTTTTTCCTGAAACATGGATCCTATAGATAAACACGCAACAACCATGAATCAGCAACTTTGACAATAAATAAATGTGATTGAGTAAAAACCTTTTAGCCTAAACAAAATCACAGCTTCTTTAAAGAGAAGCAAAAATATACATTACTAATAATGATTAATTTGAAGACATAACAAATAAGTTGTTTAAATATACCTTTTTTTATGTGCATGAAAAGAACACATTTTTCTTAAACATCATAATCGAAAAAACAACAAATGCAAAGATTATCCACGAATCCTGAGTTCTAAGAACTAAAAAGGTATATAACATCTGTATACTAAGAACATATATTTCCAAACAGGGCTAAATAAAACAACTACTGCAAAGATACAACGTTTATATAACAACTAAATGTTCATGCAGATTAACAACAATAAAAGTACTAAACGCAGGATTATTTGATGAGCTGAAAAATAAGATAAAGTATAGAAGAAACTCAAGAGTGTAAGAAAAATAGTAAAAATGGATGATAATTAATGTAACTACAATAGATAAATTTAACTGACCTTGAGACCAAAATGTATGCATTAGCTTGTTTTCTTCAACTTGAGTGTGATGTTCCATAGACTTTGCAAAACAGGTTGAGTGGTGTATGTTAAGAAGAAAGAAAACAAAAGTTTTGAAAAGAATAAAATAGAATAAAAGTTGGTGGGAAAGAATGAAATTTAGAAATTTGAATTACATTTCGAATTTAGTAATTAAAAATTAATTTTTGAATTTAATAAGTGAAAAATAAATAATATATTCTGATTGCATCAGTTAAAAAAAATTGTTTAATAGATATTGGATTGAGTGTAGGACATGTGAAGTGAAGTAGGTATAGATGGTGATGATGGTTTTAGCTACAATCACTATTACCAAAGGTTGATTTTTCTTGAGCCTTGAAATATAGACTTAAGTCTATGAAGTTCTCCCATCATTTCCTATACACTACTATCAACACATCAAGTAAAGTAATCACAACTTTCAACCAGCTTGGTTAGATAATTACAACTTATTTGGTATATTTTAAGATATGTTTAATACTTCCAGGTTCACTACTTGTTAATTATTTTATTTGATTATAAATGATATAATTAAATAGATGTTATTGGAATCTTTTTTGATGTGGTTAGTCTTGGTCATGATTCAAAATATTGATAGAGATTAATACTGCACATTTGTTAATTAAATACGATTTATTAAGATAATTAAATAGAACACATGATAAAATAATAAGTTTGACAATTTATTCGATTATTATAAATAGGCCGAAAGTATTCAAATTGATATTGTAACAATTTATAAATTTCAAAAGTTGAGGCCAAATTATTGAAGATTGTGTGTAAATTTAATCCATTATGTCGATATGAAACTAATACATAAGATATATGAATTTTGTTTATTCAATTTGAGATTTTAAATAATAAAACAATTTGAAAAAACTTAAGATTATTGTTTAAAATGAAACACAAAAGGTATGTATATATGAAGGTATTAATTTTCGAAATTTTTAACCTTATTTTTGGAGAAGTATGAATTGAGGGACATCAATGGAATAGTAGTTGTGATAAGCTAATGATAAGGATAAAGAAATGTATGTTCACAAACCAAAATATTAACATGTAGCATATTCAAGCATAGTAACTTCAATGTAGCAAGATGATGTCTGATACATAACATATATTTGATAAACAAAAGAGGTCATGCCAAATGCCTGATGAAAAGACATATTTCCAGAAGCATAAAATCGATATAAGGCACATGTTTCCGAACTTCACAACTGATGATGGCAGATCTTCAAAAAATTGGATAAGGCGACAATCAATTACTCCTTCTTGATGTGTTTGGCCAACTTAGTAGAAGATAACTGAGTTGGATAGTACACATCAGATGCAATGTCTTCGTGGTATTTTTTAACAGATGAATGCTTTGCAGGAGTACAATTTACAACTTGATCCAAATCATTTTCACTACAAGCAGATAACGATTGTTGTTGCAAGATGGTAAAATGTCCAGAGTTAATATCGACATAATCATAATACGATCAATCTATATATCGATTACAATTTAATGTATTTATTACACTGTAGGAATGTTAAGTGAATCTGAGCACTCAACATGCGTATTATTCTTCTGGACCATGAATGACTGTGTTGGATAATTATAGACGACATTCTATAATAACATAATGACAACCAATTATAAGATACATAAAACCAAAAAGATAAATAATGCACAATAAGTATTAAGGCATAACAGAACAACCTCATCAGGCTGACGCTCCTCTGGCTGGATTTCATCGGGTTGAATGTGAGACTTGATTTTGTTGATAACAGCTGGATCACGTGAAAGACTGAGAACAGAGGACTGGTGATAGTATGGCTGGTACTTCACACGTAATGCAGACTCAATGCCAAGAAGTTTGTCAAGATGTTTTGGGTATATTTTCGGGTCATCTTCACCAACCTTCATAAACCAATATAATTAAGTCTATTAGAAGTACTAAATTAAATAGTTATAAGCAATATATTATAAATCCATACACAAATAAAAGGTACCTCTTGCATGGTCTTCCTAAGAGCCTGGGCAGTAATACCAATAATAGCAAGACAATCACTATCCCAAAAGACATAATCAGACTTGTGACCATCATGAACAACTTGCACAACAACTTTATATCTGATAGAATGGTTGCATTAAAAGATGTATGAGTAATTTGTAAAACAAAATAGTATCAACGCATAAGAAAAAGATGCATTAGCTAACCTAGTCAATGGAACATCAACATCGGGCCGCATGTACATCTATAGCTAGCACCATTGGACTTTGAAGCCTTTGGACATTTTATGCAACTCTCATAGTACCATCCAAACTGGTTAGGATTGAATTTAGTGGTTTTTCCGACAATGATACAATACGTATCCTGACATTAATTATACAAACCAACTAAAGAATGAAATTTTTTGTAAAATAATACTAAAGGTATCTATATGTATAAAAGAAGCTGATCTTTACTAAATTTCTAAACTCAGAAATTGTCCTAACTTGACTGAGATTGGAGAAATCATTGTTGGCAGTACGTTGAGAAAAAGTTGAACCCTGACTTAAATTCTGACTGAAGTTTTGAGTCTGAGTTTGAGAACTGTTAATGTCCCGACATTTGCGATAAAAAAATTTTATTTGCAGTAAATATAATTACTTATATAATAATCAAATTGTAAACTTCCATAATGCATTGCCTTAATACTGCATGATTATATTGATTAAGGAGATTTAAACTTACTGAGTCTTAAACTTCTCAACAACCGGGTGATGTAAGTTAGTAAGTAACCTTGAACCTGACCAATTGTTACATAAAAATGGTCTACCATTGTCTGTATATTAAAAGTAAGGCTAAAATGTGGTTTTGGTCCCTGCAAATATACCCAGTTTTGGTTTTCGTCCCTGGTAAAAAAAATTTTTGAAAAAGGTCCTTGCAAATTTTTTTGTTTTTTAAAAACGTCCCTGGCCCCACTTTTGTGCTGATTTGTCACATTTTTTAATACCTGGCACTTGCTGATTGTTACAAGTTGTCCACGTGGCAGTTAACTTATTTAAAAAACATTTTTCAAAATTAGAAAATATATTTTTGTTTTTTTAAGTAATAATAATCTTTATTAAATTAAAAAAAACTTAAAATATGCAGAAAAGGGGGAAAAACGTTAGGGTTCCCCCATTTTCCCCCTTTCTTCTTCCTTCTCGTCTTCCTTTTCTTCTTCGTTCCTTTCTTCCATCAATCCTTGAATCAAACTGTGACGATTTCTCCAGGTATGTTTCAATCCTTCAATCATCCTTTCGTTCAATTCCGTACATCGTCTTCCCCCTTCATCCTTCAATGCTTTCGTATCGTTTCGTGCATACATGAAATCGTAATCTACGGCTTTGATTTGCAGGTTTGCCTGGGAGGATTTTGAAGCTTCAATCGACGGCTGAGATTGGTTGAGGAAGTTGTACAATGTAAGTTCACTAAAAAAATATGATTTTTATGGTTTTAAATTGAAGTAGTTGAGTGTATATATGTGTTGTGTTGTCATTTTCTTAGTGGGGACCACAATGGTTGTTATTTTAAATTGATTTTTGGTTTTTTTTTCTTCGTGTTTTGCATGGGGATGTAGTATGTCAATTACTGTTGGGTTTCATCATGGGGGGTCTTTTGTAAGGGACTGGATTATCTACTATAATGGTGGTAAAGAGTCAGTCATAGAGATTGATGCAGATAAATGATCTTATTTTGAAGCTTTTGGAATAGTGAATGACTTAGTCAAGGAGTTAAAGTATGGGAAAAGATTTAGGATGTGGTGGAAGGTTGAAGAAGAAGTTAGTTTTAGACTGGTTAGTGTGGATGAAGATGCTAGTGATATAAAGGGATATGCAACTAAAAAAAGGTGTAAGGTCAACATATATGTTGAGCATGATGTGGCTGAGGTGGATGGTTTGGATACTGTACCTAATTATGTTAATGCTGATGAAATTGTTAATGCTGAAGTTGTTACAGAGGACATATCTAAGGATAATGGGAAGTGGAAAGGGAAGGAAAAGGTTGTTGAGTGTGAAGAGGATGAGTTGGAATATGTTAATGGAGGTTCAAGTAGTGATGATGATGTTAGAGGTATAACATTTGATGATAGTGAGGATGAAAGAGGGTTAGGATTGGATGATGGTTTTGGCTTACAGTTTTCCCCACATATGAATGGTACAAATAGAGTGATGATTGAAAGTAATGCGTATAGGGTGAAAAAGAGAGCATGTAAAAGCCTGAAAAAAAGAAGAGCCCAACCAAAAAGAAGATCCAAAGCAAAAAGAAAAGCTCAACCAAAAATAAGATGTTAGGCAGAAGTGAAGGTCCAATGTTATTGGATGATGTTGAATTTGCAGCTGATTATGTAAGTGATGAGTTGGGTAGTAGTGACCCTAATGAATCTGACACTGAGAAAGGTCCAGTATATGAGAGGTTTAGAATGCAACAACTATGTAAAACATTTAAGTTCAAGGTTGGTATGGAGTTCAGTTCTATTAAAGAGTTCAAAGAAGCAATAATTGAGTGGACAATTTTAAATGGGTATGAGTTAAAATTTGTGAAAAACGACAAAATAAGATGTAGAGTGGTTTGTAAGAAAGATTGTGGGTTTCTAGCTTTATGTAGTCAAGTAGCTTGCCAGCACACGTATAAGATTAAAACATGGTATGGGGACCACACATGTCTCAAAGTATTAGAAAATAGATCTGCTACATCCAAGTGGGTAACAAAAGATGTGGTACCTAGAATGATGTGCTCTGAAAATGTGAGGGTCACAGACATTATGAAAGACATGAGGAGGAATTATGATGTTGGAATCACCTTTGGAAGGGCTTGGATGGCAAAGATGAAAGCAAGAGATATCATTGATGGTGATGTTGCAAAACAATATTCTAACTTATGGAGATATGCAGCTGAGATTAAGAGGGTTTCTATGGGTAACACAGTGAAAATCAATGTTTTAAGACCTGTACCAACCCTCCAACCCAGATTTGGATCTTTTTATATTTGTTTTGAAGGCTGCAAGAAAGGGTTTTTGAATGGTTGTAGACCCTTCATAGGTGTGGATGGATGTCATTTGAAAACATAGTATGGTGATCAACTTCTGATAGCAGTAGGAAGAGATGCCAATGACCAATATTATCCTCTTGCTTTTGGAATTGTTGAAGTTGAGAACACAGAATCTTGGAGGTGGTTTTTAACTCTTTTACTTGAGGATATTGGAAGTGATAAGAGATGGGTATTTATATCTGATCAGCAAAAGGTAACTACTTTACTCTAAATCTAACTAATATGTTTATTTTGAAATAACACTTACTAACTAATGTGTTTGTATGGTTTTGGTCAGGGGCTTATGAATGTGTTTGATGAGATGCTAGAAGTTGTTGAGCATAGACTTTGTCTCAGGCACTTGTATGCAAACTTCAAAAAAAAATTTGGAGGAGGGACAACAATTAGAGACTTGATGATGGGGGCAGCCAAGGCAACTTATTTCCAAGCTTGGGAACATAAGATGCAACAGTTAAAGGCAATTGATGTGGGAGCATGGGAGTGGCTAATGCAGGTTCCTACTAAGCTTTGGTGTAAGCATGCCTTTCCTTTCTATTCTAAATGTGATGTTTTAATGAACAACTTATCTGAAGCATTTAACTCAACAATATTGTGTGCAAGAGATAAGCCACCAATTACATTGTGTGCGTGAATTAGGACTTATTTGATGAATAGGATTTCAACAATTAGGCATAAACTTACTTCATGGCAACATAGGGTAATGCCAATGCCTAGGAAAAGACTAGAGGCTGAGATTGAAGGTAGTGGTAGTTGGTTACCCATATGGAGGATTGATGATGAATTTGAAGTTGGTAAATTGTATGGAGGTTTCCAATACATAGTTGATATTGGAAAGAGGACTTGTACTTGTAACTTTTGGCAGTTAGTAGGTATTCCTTGTAGGCATGTTATTGCTGCAATGGGTAAAAGGTCTCAAAGACCAGAGGATTATGTGGATGACTGTTATTCTAGAGCAACATATGAAAAATGCTATAGTTATAGTGTAAGTGCCAATAATGGAGAAGATATGTGGCCAATTGTTGATGTTGATGAAATGTTGCCACCAAGTTACAAGAGGGGTCCAGGAAGACCAAAAAAATTGAGAAGAAGGGAACCTGATGAAGAAACACCTGGGAAATACAAGAGACAGTGCACCATATACAGATGCACCAAGTGTGATCAGACTGGACATAATCACAGGTCATGCAAAAGTAATGAGGTTAACCCAAATGCACAAAAGAGGAAAGTATAGTTTTCTTCATCAGGTTTTATATTTATATTACACTGTAAATGTTATTAGCATCAGGTTTAATAATGATTTGTGTTGTTTTACAGAGGAAACCACCTAAGACTACACAAACTGAAGAAGCTGAAGTTGTACAAGATGCAACAACTAAAGGTGTACAAAATGAAGATGCACAAAATGAAGATTCAGCAACTGATGCTGCACAAAATGAAGATGCACAGACTGCTAACTCTGTTGATAATACTGCACAGACTTCTAAGCCTGCTGCTAAAACTGCTAAGCATGGTAAAGTTGTTAGCTCTGAGTATATGCATGCTAAGCCTGCTGCTAAGAGTACTAACCCTCAGTTCAACCCAACAAATGTGCCAGCCAAGGTCCCAGCACAAGTGCCAGCAATGGTCCCAGCACAGGTAAGTCAAATTATCCATTCTTAATCAAATTATGGAGCAACTATATATACATGATTTAGGGAATTCACATGTATTTTTGCTTTACAGAAAAAATCTGAAACCCTATATCATGTTACTTAACTTAAAAACAAGGCAAAGACAAACATGTCATGGAAAGGAAGAACTTGTGATGGATCTCAATCAAGGTCCCCTTCTAAGGTGCCAATTTACAACTTCAACAACCTGAGAAGGAGTGGAAGAACTTGCTACTTTGGTCCACAACCCAAAAAAGGGGCACCGGGAACTGTTGAGCACAACCCTATTGAAGTTGGAATAGATGAAGGTCTTGGAGAGCTAACTCAGGAGAACCAACCATGAAGAACAAAAACCTTTTATTTTGATGGTATGGCTTAAATCAATAGCCTTTTATTTTGATGTTATGGCTTAAATTAATAACCTTTTATTTTGATTTTGATGTTACGACTCAAAACAATGCCTTTCATTTTGGTTGTATGGCTCAAAACAATGCCTTTTATTATGGTTGTATGGCTCAAAACAATGCCTGTTGATGTTATGGAAACAATGTCTTTTTATGTAACTTTGTATGGCTCAAAACAATGCCTTTTATTCTCTGTTTTTCTTTAACTTTGTACAACAAAAGACACAATCAAAATACATATGTTCCAAAATCACTTTTTGCATTCATTAAACCACAATGGTACATTAAGGTTCTTACAAACAACTCTTAATCATAAACACAAGAACAAAGTCAACTAACATCAATTCCTTAATACCTAAACAATGCCTTTGCCACTAAACCCACACCCTACTTAATTAAAATAAAGACAACCAACTAACATCAATTCTTAACAAACCAAACAAATATAATCCAGCTAATGATCATAATCAGTGCAGTCCATTTAACTTTCTTCTTCTCATCCCCGTATTTCTTCTTCCACTTTGCAATTTCATTCGACTCGAATGCCCTCATGACTTCACCAATGGTTTCACATTTTGTGCAGACTTGTTTTTGGCTTCCATCCACCTTTGACTTATCCTCCATTGATGTTTCCATTGCAGGAGTAACTTCAATCATCGGTGTCACACCAGGTATGATATCATCGTCCCAGAGGAATAACTCACATGTTGACATAGTCTGTTTAACAAATCATCAAATCCACAACACAATTATGCTAAAAAAGGATACAATTCATAAGTATCAGCAATGTACACTATCATCTTCAACAATAGATAAACTAACCTTGTTGTTCCAGTGACGACACCTCCAAAACCTCCGACCTTGATTCTCGTAAGTATTAGCAATGTAAACTTTCATGGGTAAGCTGCATCCATAACCTGGTAGCATGACTGGAAACGTATCAAGCTCGTTTTCAGGAATACGAACTTGACTGCGACTTCCTCCATTCCTTGAAATAGAATACGACTGTGACCAGCCTCTGCTACCTGAATAACCTCTGCTACTTGACATTGTTGGTCGAAATCGAAAAAAAAGGGAACCCAGAACAACGAAACAGAACAGCGAACAACAAAGGAAATTGAAGGAAGAAGTAATTGAAGAAGAGAATAGAGTTCGATTGAGGAAGAAGGAAGAAGGATTGAACGAATTGAAGACGAGAAGGAAGAAGAAAGGGGGAAAATGGGGGAACCCTAACGTTTTTCCCCCTTTTCTGCATATTTTAAGTTTTTTTTAATTTAATAAAGATTATTATTAATTAAAAAAACGAAAATATATTTTCTAATTTTGAAAAATGTTTTTTAAATAAGTTAACTGTCATGTGGCATCCACGTGGACAACTTGTAACAGTCAACAAGTGCCACATATTAAAAAATGTGACAAATCAGCACAAAAGTGGGGTCAGGGACGTTTTTAAAAAACAAAAAATTTTGCAAGGAACTTTTTCAAAAATTTTTTTACCAGGGACGAAAACCAAAACTGGGTATATTTGCAGGGACCAAAACCACATTTTAGCCTTAAAAGTAAAGGTAATTAAAATAAATAAATGGAACATGACGAAGGTATTTATAAAAATAATATGTGAAAATGATATTTAACTCCAAGCTTGCATTGGACATGAGTCAATATGAGGACAACGGGTCCCATATCCTTTCGGTCCGCAAGGAAATTCATCAAAGAAACAGAGTATTTTTCCCATAGTGTTACATCCACCATATTTCCCCTGAATAGTAAATAACAGATTTCATGTGGTTTTAAATTTTTTGCACGAAACTTTCATCTCATATTGTATAATTATAAAGTCTTACCTTTCATCAGTTAACACAATGTTCGTACACGGTTTCTTTCCAGTCCCAATTGGCGTTGTCTTGACAATCTCATGAAGAAGTCCAATGATTTCTACAAATAAAACACATTAGATTGTTAACTATATTCTTAAACAGAACATATAGAGAACTAAAATTTATAAAAGCTTCATCTGGTCAAATACAAAAATATACCATATAAAACATCTGTTTTGAATTTTCCTCGTTGAATTTCCTTAAACTGTTTAAAGCGAAATTCATGAAGAGGAATATCAGTTAATTTGTCATCTTTTTGCACCTTTGTACCAGAACCAAATACAACCTTAAATAGATGGTCAACAACCTTAAATGCAACATCATTATCAAACACGTGACAATTATACAGGCTGCAGTTCTCTATATCGAGTGATGACATGAACTTGATCACCCTAAATTGGTCAAACAAACAAAAATACAGTGTTTTATCCAAATGTATAAAAGAAAGTACCATAAAAGGATCATTAGGAGATTTCAAAAAAAAGGCTCTAACCTTTGCATCACAAATAATTAGCTCCATATGTTGATTCTCATTGCTACCAGTCACAATCCAAGAATCAATCACTCTAAATCTTATCTTCCAAATGTCCAAATCCTTTTTGAGATCCTTAATGTAGTCATAATCCCTTGACATTGAAAGCCCTATATACCATAAAAAATAAGATTAACCATGACTACAATATACTCTCCAATATATATTTTCAAACTACTAAAGTAGTGTTATAACATGCAATAAAATACAATAATAGGAATATACATAACATGCAATAAAATACAAACATAGAAAATCATCAACAAAATAAAAATCCATTTATTTTCACTGATTGATAAACATTTTAGGCTCAACACAATAACAGTTTCTTTAAAGACATCAAATAACATTCATTACAAAAAATGGTTTCTTTTAAGACATAAAAAAGGCCTTTTTCAACAAAATCTTTATTTAAAAACATGAAAAGAACTCATTTTTATGAAAGTTCAGCCTTGAACAAACAACAAATGCAAAGTTTATTAACAAAAAATTAGATAAAACAACAAAAAGCCATACCAAGAACATCTTTTTACAAACTGTGTTAGATAAAACAATAGGAATACCAAGCCATACCAATATACTCTGCAATATATATTTTCAAACCACTAAAGTAGTGTTATAACATGCAATAAAATTCAACAATAGGAATATACATATTGAGTCTGAAAAATACAAACATAGAAAATCATCAAAAAAAAAATCCATTTATTTTCACTGATTGAGTATAAACATTTTAGGCTCAACACAATAACAATTTCTTTAAAGACATCAAATAACATGCATTACAAAAAATGGTTTCTTTTAAGACATAAAAAAGGCCTTTTTCAACAAAATCTTTATTTAAAAACATGAAAAGAACTCATTTTTATGAAAGTTCAGCCTTGAACAAACAACAAATGCAAAGTTTATTAACAAAAAATTAGATAAAACAACAAAAAGTCATACCAAGAACAACTTTTTACAAACTCGGTTATTGGTTTGGACGAAATAAAATGATAGTGGCTCATGCATGGTTTCAGATCTACAAAAAAATGTCAACATTATCACTAACTGGACGTTTACCTGAGATGAAGATGAAGCTGAAACAGAAGTTGATGGTGAAGATGAGTTGTGGACTTCTAAACTTCTGCTAGAAGTAGTGTTGTGTAGCAAAAGTTGGAAATAGATGATTTGATGTGAAGGAGGGAAATATACCACATGTTGATGACGTCATCGCATATATGTGGAACTCTCCCTTCATTTGAAGACTTGTTGGATTACAAAAATGCCCCTCCGGAGGACAAAATCGGAAATTTGCTTGGTATGTATTTTAATAGATAGTTAGTAGATAGATAGTAGATGTTACATGTACAATTATTAGAAAGATGTATACAATACTTAGACTGCTGACAATTGTTTGTTATCCAAGAGAGAAATAATGTGTGCAAAAACAAGAAGGAATTTGTAACTAACAATTGTTTGTTGTGAGAGAAAAATGATACATTAATTTTATTAAAAAGAGAAAATGTGTGCAAGAAATTAGGAATATATTGGATTAAAATGAGAGTATAATAGAAAAAAAAACTCCAAAAGTCTACTTCTTTATTTTGACTAACATTGTGTACAATTAGGATTATTATAAAATTTTGATACATTAAAAAACTATTGTGATTATTCATTAACATTCAAGAAATAAAATGACTATTACTCCTATAAAAAACTATAAAATACTACATACCGTAGTTAGTTGATTTTTATGAGAGATTTGACAAAAGTAGTAAAAAAACACTATATGATTGATGCCTTGATGGCCCCCAAAAAAGGTTGAAAGTGTGAAACCAAAAAGATTTTGGAATCAAAGATGAGTCAAAAGTCGAAACAATCCTTCTTCGTGTGTTTTCCAAAATGATTTTTTTTAGCAAATTAGGATGGTTTGTTTTAGCTTTATAAAGATAGATTTGTGTTAGAGAAATTTAGAGATTTTATAAATTTTTTTGAAGTTATTTATGCTTATTTACTATCTAAAAAAATCATTTTTGTTAACTATTAAATCATTTTTAATTAACTATTTTATGTGTTACCTCATTGATTTTGAAAAAGACAGATTTTAAGAAAAACTAATCTTAATAAATTTTTATTTTAGAGTAAAAATAGATTTTTATATAAAATGAATTTTCAAAAATCCTAAACAAACACTTAAAAATGATTAATTTTATAATTTTTTTTAAACAATCTTAAACAAACTGAACCCTTAAAGAAATGAAGATTGAATCTAAAAAAAATGATTTTTTTAAGGGAAAATAGAAGAAGATTGAAAGGCAATAATTGCGACTTCCAATTGATCAAAATCATCACGACGATGATTGATGAATCTCCTTTTTATAGTAGTCCGTCCCTCTGCTGTTCCTTTTTAAGTTCATGTTTATTTATTTTTCTTTCTTCGATGCTTAAGCTATATTATCGTGATGTGTCTTATTTGAACAACCATTTACATACAACTTATGAGACAACCATATATTTATAAAGAAATCTAAATATTGACACGGAAATCAAAACAATAGAGAAATAAAGTAAAAATATAATATGAGTGAGATAAAATTGTCACACAAGTTGTTAGAAAATAGTCTTACAAATATGATTTCTCTATTAGTTCCTACTAGGAAAAACGAAGGAAAAATGAAAATTAAGGTGTCAACCAGTAAAGTTTTCTATTGTGATTAATTATATATCTATATTATTGCATTTAGTTATATTTTTTTAACATATAGGAGTAACACACTCAAATAATTTGGTAAATAAGATCTAATTATAAACTCCTTTTATAGGGTAGTATTTTTACGAGCTATTGTTTTTAATATAGTGAGATTGTTCATATTATAATGAAAATTTACTCGATTTTTTTAAATAAAATTTTAAATAATATTATAAATGGATAAATGGTAAACACAATAGTTTCAATGAAATACATAATTGAAAAATAGAAGTACTATTATATATATATATATATATATATATAATATAAATGAAGGGCATAATCAATTTTATTTTTACCAAATCTATGTATTCCATTTATATATTGGTATAAATATAATTTAAGAAAAGTTAGTATTATAACTAATGTGTAAAACTCAATAGTGATGATTCTGTAACAATTCATGGTTTTATTGTTGCCCGTGTATTGTTCATTCACGATGAACATAGTGCTTTTGTGGGTGGTTATTATGCGTATAATCTTGGCGTTCGTAGCATTGTCATAGACGATTCTTAAAGGTGTTTAAATAAATTATTATTAACTAGCGAAAAGACGGGTATGGTATGTTTAAATAAATTATTATTAACTAGCGAAAAGACGGGCACTACAGTGCCTATCTGTTTGTTCTTTTTACCACGCTAACATGTGTATATTATTATGTTTGTTTGTATAATTTTGATTACAATTTTTAAATTTTTAAATATTAACGAAAATTATTCGTACCTCGATTTATCTACAAATTATTGTCAAAGCATATAACGAAATTATTTATCAACTTGACATAGTTTGGTTTGTCAGTATATAAAATAAAAATAAAATAACGATCATTTTCTTATTGATTATATTTATAGTGACATATATTTGATCTAGTTTGTTACACTTTTTTAAGGATAAAGGTAAAAAAACTGGACATATACTCATATCGTGTTTGTTACACGATATATTTTGTGTGGTAACAAAAAAAAATTTTGTTTGTTACATTTTTTTTAATATTTGAATTCACTCTTATCCATAATATTTTTTAAATGATAAGGAAAAAATCGGACATATACAATTTGTTATATTTTGTTTTAATATTTGAATTTACACTTATCTATTTGTTATATGTGCTATTTGCATTGAAGTTTAAGAGTAATTTTGGAAGGAGAAAAATTCAGTCTAAAAGAGCTGAAAAATACTATTTTCTTTATATATAGTATAGATAAAGGCTTTGAGAAAGTTGAGGTTAAGTCCAAGCAGGGACGAAGCCATGAATGACAGTTAGGGGAGACCATGTTGAAAATATAATTTAGTAAAGAAAAAATCAATTTTCAAATGCACAACATATTTAATTAGAAATTATAAGATTTTTTTAAAAGGTATAAATTATAAGATATAACCAAACAATTGGACTCAAGTGATTAATGAAGTCCTACAAATTGTTCAGGAGAACTGAGTTCAATTACTGGATAAAATACTTTGAGAAGAACGTGGTAGTTGATGGTCTCCCTTCTAGCTTCGTCCCTGAATCCAACTCTCTTTTAGTAGTCAACTTAATTGTTAATGGGTGTGTGGTTGAAGATTCAAGCTACGTCATGATTCAACGTCTTTCAAATGACCTAATTGTTAATGGGTGTGTTGTTGAAGATTTAAGTTTAGGATGTATATTTTTTATTAGTAAGAATCGAACTCAGTACCTTAGAGTTTACTACACACCAACAATCACTCGCATTGAAGTTGTCAAGTGTCAACAAATGCGATTAATTTGTAAAAAAAAAATGCCATTAATATTTACCCGGAAGATCTCTCTCTTTTACACTTAGGACAAAAGGCACAAATTATATGGAAGAAGAAGAAGAAGAAGAAGAAGAAGAAGAAGAAGAAGAAGAAGAAGAAGAAGAAGAAGAAGAAGAAGAAGAAGGAGGAGGAGGAGGAGGAGGAGGAGGAGGAAAGGCACAAATTATATGCAATCTTTAGAAATAAATACGAACATAAATACGAAAATAAATTTCAAAAATTGATTTTGGACGAAAATATTTCTGCTATTCATAAAAGAAAAATTTTAATGGGTATGATGTGTCCCCGAGTCTCAACGATATTATGTGATGAAATAAGTATAAATACTCCGCAAGAATATATA